>OX419761.1:27351254-27951254 GCA_948567375.1 Lunularia cruciata
GCTCTCAACAAGACAAATTGGGATGAGAAAGCAACACCTTTCTCCCATGGGACAAGAGTTTTTCATTTTTCAAGGCCTAATTCATATGGTTAGGCCTCCAAAATTAGCTTTGAAGTGTTCAAGGTGTTTTCAACCTTTGCAATATTAGTGAAAATACGTTTTTGGTGACAACTCTATCTAATCTATTAAGACCATCATATATAACATCACTCAAGATATTATCAATCTAATTTTCACCTTTAGATAATATATCTAGCTAATGATATTACACCTTCTCAATATGGCTTTAGTGGCTCCAGTAACATTAAAGAGACTTGAAGTAATTGCGAATAAGCCCAAAGCTTTATTTTGATCCTGACTTTTTTGATAAGGATTATATCCAAGGTACCTTGTTGAAATGAAAATCATCAATATCTAAACTTCTAATACAAGATCATGCCTTACCTCATCTTTTCAATAATCTTGCCTTTTCCTAAAGATTTCATCTTTTCAATAGTCTTGCCATTTCCTAAAGATAGAAGATCTTGACGACTAATGCAATGTAGAAAGACGAGACTGTTCTATGTAAAGCAATTCAAGTACATATCGTTATAACTAGCCTAATTAAGATATAGTTAGCCATAGATGCAACAATGTAGCTAGCATCAAATCCAAGTATAGCCAACATGTCTTGGTACGTAGACTATATGTTCCAAATCAAGGTACAACTTGCATTTCTATTGCTACCAAAACATTTATCTACTCTCTGACCTCACATAACTCAACCAGTCTCGATAATCACACCTATTGTTGGGAATGAATTTGCAAACCACATCATGATCATATTGAACATGGTTCATGTTGGAATGGTTAGGTTATACATCATGTGCCCTAAGTACCATGACAATCAAAAGCTTTCTCAAAGTGAACAATCAATCAACACTATAAAGTAATTAAGATTTCAGTTCTTGAGAAGCATCTTTTACAATACGTAACTCAACAATCTTCGGCCGGCCGCATCATCGGTGGTGATCTGTGCTGCTCATAGAAGACTTGCAAATGGCTGGCAGATCTTTGTTCAGCTGCAAAGAGCAAGACCTTGGCAATTGTTTCCAAGCTGATTTGTGCTTCTCAGACCAAGTAAAGAAGCAAGTATCTTGGGGATAAGAACTCATTTTAATGTTTTGAAGAGAATATCAAATTTCTTTTTTCAAATAAGATCACGATAGGCAAAACAGATTATCAATGCTCCACCCAACTATAAGCAATAACATAAGAAGAAATTAAAGAATACGGGAACCTGAGTTTAGTTCCACTCTAAATTGGGAAAGAAGCGCAAAATCCTATAAATCTTATCATTAGAATTCAGGCTAGGAAGCAAGAGCTCAAGAAGAAATCCACAAGAAAGGAATTTGTAGGGAACTTGAGTTCTTTCCAATTTTGACATTGGAAAGAAGCACAAAAATTATGCACATTTGGTCACTAGAATTTTAGGTCTGAAAAAAATAGTACAAAACGAAACCAAAAGTAGAGAATCTGTGAGAAATATTAGTTTCAGTCCTGTATGAACAGAGGAAGTGCAAAAATAGAGGTAGAGGTTAATATACTGGTTGTATGTTGCTGCAAAGCAATAAGTGTTGGGGTTTTGGGTGCTAGAGCTTCAGAAGAATCTCGTTGTTTCAATAAACCATCCCTAGTCTACGCCGGATTTTCTGAGACACAATTGTGTGCATCCTCACCCGCGCACAAGAGAAAATATGGCGCATCCCAAAGATGTGACCAAGTAGCAATAAATGTAAACCGTAAACCAGTAACATAAATGGTAAAGGTAAAGCAAGCTCGATAACCCATCAGAGTCCAAGTGGAAGAGGTGTCACCCTAGCAAATAGGGGATGTCAACCTAGACAGGCCCTAAGATATATCCGGACATCCTTTATGAACTTTATCACCTATAATCCTAGAGTGAGAGGTGTAAACTTGCCACAGTTCAGTTTTAGATATAAATGTAGAAATACAATTTTTAATAAGGATTGTAGAGTACGCAGGTAATCCAACACTTCTGACCGTATCGTCATCTCGTGTTACTTTTTAATTATCAAAATATATCTTAACTCAAAGGTGCATTTTGCAGCATCAATTGAGTGCTGTAGATAAA
Source organism: Lunularia cruciata (assembly GCA_948567375.1). Classification (NCBI taxonomy): domain Eukaryota; kingdom Viridiplantae; phylum Streptophyta; class Marchantiopsida; order Lunulariales; family Lunulariaceae; genus Lunularia; species Lunularia cruciata. The sequence continues at coordinate 27,353,389 of OX419761.1, forward strand.
AGCATTTTGACGTTGAATCGACCTTGCTCTGTACTTGGAACGCTACATTCATTGTTTCTACTCTAATTTTAACCCAAAATGAAAATTAAAAGACATTGACATAGAGCGAGTTTTCTGATGCTCACATATTCCAAAACCAACACAACTCCAGCCCATTCGCGCCAAAGCTTAATTTTGGAGGCTCTTATTTATTTTCATTTTAGGTGATTTTACTACTTCAAGTTATCTCAGAGATTATATTGCCTTGGTGTCTTAGAGTCCATTTCACTATGAGGAATCGGTTTAATCGAAGAACGAAACCAATGCCGCCAGGTCATCGTCACTCTCTGAAATTAGACGTATGGAAATTTAAAATCATCCTTTGCGTGAAGCTATATTTTTCCAGATGGAATCAAAAATTGGTTGAAATTCGTCAGCAGACTAGATTACAGTCTCGTTCTTACTTCGACGTAGCAGTTGTTGTTATATGAAAGCAACGTAACTAATTCGCAAAGTTTTAAGGATATATGTACTTTAGCTTTGTTGGCAATAGATTAAAATGTCTTATATTTCCTTATGGAACCACCTTTTTGCTTAACTATTCCAATCCCTATGTGTACTAGTTCTATGATCCGGAAGAAATATCAAGAAGAACCGAAAATGGACCTTCAGATGAATCAGTATCCAGCCTTAATAATACAAAGCAGGTTGCGAAACTAAACCGTGGCGCAAAATCCTGCAGCACAACAACTTCGAAGCAAATGGAGAATAATCCAGCCTACAATACTGGACTTGGGTGGTAAGTTAGCCAAAAGTTGTACCCTAACCTTGAGATCAAAGTAAACTATGGTTAAAGTAATAGAACCGTGGTAGGTCCGTCGGATGCGGTTAAAGCGTTACCGGAAAGGAGAAAGGACTGGTAGGTGCACTACTGCTGTGGTGGCCCTGTTGGCTGGGAGTGCATATGCGGCAGCACGGACGCCTCAGAAGGAGGAAGGAAGGAAGACAAGAGCAGAACAGAAGGGGTCGAGCTTCTTCTTCATCATCTGGAACTTTCTTTCTTTCGTTCTTACGGGCTCGGGACCAGACATGGAAATAGAGAGAGACCTGACCTTGTCCACTTCCTGACTTGGCAGACAAGCCCATAAGAAAATTGAAAACAACGGAAAACAAAAAGTGCACGACAGGACAGATGAGATGATGATGCTGATGATGTTATGGAAAGCGGAAGTAGCAATTGTTGCACACATACACTGCTGAGCTTGCTTGTGTGGTCGGTGTGATATATTGAAATCAGGGAGGGAGGGCACAGGAGCCTGCGTTGATGGATTGACGACAAGACGTGGTCGTCAAGAATGTGGACTGCCTAGCGATGTGCAAGGCTTGGAAGAGGGCCATGGCGTGATCGCTACTCAACTATTGGTCAAATGGACTGAGACAAAGCCAGTCTAGCGTAATTTGCCTACTGAGTATGTGGTGATCGCCGTATGTTCTATTATTTTGGCTCGTGTACGAGTTGAGAAGGAAGGGAATTGGACGCTCCCGGTGTCGTTGGAGGAGCTTAGAGAAGAGTGAGGGTGATCCGAGCAGAAATTTCAACGAATTGAAGGGAGCCTGAAATTGAACGAGATGCACGTTTACAATGCGTGGTTGCCGCCCCCGGTGAGGGAATTACTGGAAGCCGATCCAGAAAAGAACAAGTTCCACGATGTGGTCCTGGAGGTGGAACGAGAGTGCCAGCTCCGCACCCCTGAGAGCAGATTTGCTTCCTTGAAGTGGATAGCGATAGTTAATACGTACGTTCTCGCACTCTTGGCTGTTTTCAATCACATTCAAACACCATGCAAGGCGATTGGTGGTAATTGACTCGGAAGGATCGAGCACATTCTGAGTAATGTGGATGCCAACCCTCAATTACGAGAAACCTGATGCATTTTAATTTTGCAATTGCGTACGCTGCCCTATGCTCTACATGGTTCGTATGAGAAACAGACAGAGAGCTAATTCTGAGGTCTGTGTAGCACTTCAATAATCCAATCTACTGGTCGAAAATTCTGCTCTAAAGCTGGAAATAATTTTAGCGTCATATTTTGAAATGGACTTCTTCTTCGAACAGCGGAATGGGTAATCTGTAGGGGCGAGGGTTTTGCACGGCGGGATAAGGACTTCGATTAAAATGACTTTTGCTAAGCCCGTATGTCAACAACATAGTGTAATCATCCAGCCAAATCTGCACATATCCTCTGCCCCCATTTCTCAAATATCCTCTTTGACGTCTTTTCGAAGCGGTTGAATATATATATGCCAATGGAAAGAAGAAGTGCAGAATTTTTCTCTTGTAGGGTATATACAGGGCTTGGTTCTCCAGAGTCTGCGGGCCCCTCTTTTAGATTGTTTCGTTCATTACCGGGAACTCTCCCTATCCTTTCTGTGTTATATAAGGAATACTAAAGCGACGCTTCAAAGTAATAGAAAAACACAGATCACATGTCAAATGTCGCTTCAAAGTTCTATAAAGCAAAGGTTAAATATGGCTGTCGCAGCTGAATAGAAATATCTTTTCTGGATCTTTCAATACCGAGGAGCGTTGCGCTTTAGATGGGTTTCACCAATAATTAGGGTTGAATAAGTAGGGGTACTACAACCCTAAACCCAGTCCCTTCCCTCATACCTTCGGTAAGGGAGGTGCTCATGATTTGCTGAGGTTTAGTCTAGTCTTAGAGTTACTACAACCTCTCTCATTGAGTGGGATGTTTCGAAGCGTTAGGGGCAAAGTTCTGTTCTTTCTGTGCGGACGTCCTTAATCATTATTTTATAGTTGAACAAGAGTACACTGCCTATGCATGGAACCATCTGATGGTTGGAGAGTCCTTATTATCTGAAGTAGTTCCATATGTACGATAACATGTGGGCAAGGTGTGGGTTTAAGCTTTATCTCCAAACCGCAGAATGGTAGACCACGAGAGCTAGTCACAACAGATTGTTCTGGACCCTGAATGGGCATTTCGATAAAATTCTTCTAGGCTACAGAGCTCCGAGTATTGTATTTTGAGGAAACGAATCAAGTAATAGTCGCCCATGAAGCTATCTAGGGCACAATATTGATCGGTTCGAGAATACTACGCGTGGCCACTTCCTGCCACCAGTATTCAGGGGCAGCCATGATGAAGTTTTCAGCAAAACTCTTCAGCATCTTGAGTCTTAGATTAGTTGAGCATTCGGTAGAGCTTTGACTTGGCTTCAGTATCAGTGAAATAGCTATGAACCAAAGCAAGATTGTTTAAGGCTATCCACCGGGATTATATGCATCGGGAGACTACGATTCTTAAATGTTTGTGGTGCGTTAAAACATATGCTACATCAGACTTCTCAAACTCTTCTGACGTCAACTTTAAGTCCCAGAACTTAGGGGGCCGATCGTAACTCGAATGGTCAACTTGATTGCACTCCTTCTGGGTTGGTCTAACGAGGGTCAGGTTTGCTGTGCAGCTTCTTGAAAGCAAAAGCCGAGCTTGCAATAGAGGACGTGCAAGTGTTAGTAAAGCGGGGTCTGGACATACTGTTAGCATCATCGGACAACTTGTTCGTTCAGGTAAAGTATGCAGGGTCGTCGTGGTTTCTTTGCGATCAGAATCTCAGTGTTGCATGTCGTTTGAGAGAAGTCTTGTCCAGTGATTGGTGAGGGATTGAGAGTTCTAGAGCTGTTGATTCCTTGATATATGTGGTTATTGAACGGATGTTCTACTCTTCTCACGTGTCATTCAAGGGGTTTGAATTGTCCAGCTGTGGAAAATTTGCAGGAGCCTCATTCTTGGTAGATAATTGATTCATGGTGTGTTTCCCAAGCTTACAAGTAGTACACCTTTGGTACATTTCTTATTTTGTCCAACAGATCCAATGGAGCCGTTGCCTCGTAAAAGTCCTGAAAAAGCATCGCAACAGTCTATCTTTGACCATCGAATGGAAACCTTTCTATAGATTGATATACGACACTCACTTTAAGCGGTAAGCAAAACATTTTGCAACCATCTTCTTATTTGAATCCTGGCAAACCTTTACCATATCAGATAATGCTCTTTTTTCTTTCCTCTGTATCGTGAAACAAATAATCTCACTTCTAGCGCACTTCAAACTCATGTCATGTAGCGTCTTGCATGATGTCTTCGTCGTCTTATTGTTTTTCTAGTACAGCATGTATCGTACAATGGGGTAGCGGACTAACTTTAGCCTTGACCCGTTACGAGACTCAAGATTCTAGAGAAGCTATGCTGATCAGCACGTACAACTGACATGTCTGCTTTGTATCCAGACGAATTAGCTATGAGGGCCTAGCATTGAAGCAGTTTCATCAAGATACCATCGTCTCTCTCGTCCGAACTAGCCGGTGCTTTTTCCCTGCAGGGTCTGTTAAAGAGATTTGGGATGAATTCAGGTCTGTATCCAACTTTGATTTATTCAGTACGACATCAGGAGAATTGTCCTTGTTCAACTTGGTATGTTTGAATTATAATGTCCTTGCTTCTTCTCCAGTGTTTCCGATCATCCTTGTCATTTGGTTTCCAATTATCTTGATCCATCGTCATATCTTTTCAGGCCAGCGTTCCATGATCTCTCACATAATTCAGGACTTGAGGCTATTGGGTTCATTTCTTTGTTCATGCCAACCAAATTGGAGAAACTTAAAGAATCTGATCGAGCTGTACTTTCAAGGTAGTTACTCCACCCAAGGGACCTGCTGTATGGTACTTTGATTGGGCATGTGAGCTTGCCAAGTTGGGTTGTTTTTGATACTGTAAAATGATACTGGCCAAATGCACATGCATATATTAGCCTGGTTGCTGATTTACCACCACCACGAGTTCGATATGCTAGATTCTAGCTGATATGCGATCTTTAGGTTCTACTTCCAAGCGTGTTTATTACATTTTCTCGGAAGGAGACTTAATCTTGGTATAACAGTATGTTGACTTGTATTGGGATTCATGTCTCTATCTTATCTTCCGTGGCAGTAAGTGGTTTGAGGAATGCCTCAAGGTGTGGGCTGCACTTCCAAATTCCCATTATTGGGATCGGCAGTGGGCTTCTTTACTGAGCCGGTATGTCAAACATTGCTATATGTTGCGGGCAGTTGAGTGGGATTCGTATCTTCCCGAACTCTTCACGCACATCTTGCGTTCCTTTGAGGTAAGTAGTGAATTTTGATTGCCTTAAGTAAGATATTATGACTGAAGAACTCTTTTTTCTACAGGCATGTTGATGTACCTGTGACCAATTTGGCTTGCTTTTTCTGGTTATGCCACCATTAACTCAAGTTCGTTGATACTCAAATCTTCAAATTGTATAAATCGAATCAAGATAAAGCTCCAGCATTGCTTAAAGAATTTCGATGACAGGTACCGGTAGGGAAGTCTGGCACCTCATCTCCAGTCTGGCGGGATATTTCTCGGGAGATCGTCTTGGCATTTAATGGAGGAGGGTGGTCGGTGCCTGTATCCAAGTATTTTGCCAAAGCTATTGTGAGACTTTCTTTGACTACATGTATTATTCACCTTTTGTTCCTTTCATCATTCTGCGCCAGCGTGTTTACCTTCAAAAATAATGTTTCGTTTCCCTTTATTTTCAACTGTAGAAAAATATTGTCTAGATAGGCTGTCAACCGATTATTAACATCGAATTTGTGTTACCACAGGTTTACATGTTGAAGCCCGGTGGTCCAACAGAAAGCCTTCTTAAAAACTTGATCGATCTGCTTGAACAGTACGTTTCCTCTTCCCCAGTTCAATGTGTACTATCTACTTTCACTTTTGAGGACTATCTAGCTGCGTAGCATTTACGTCTTTGATTATGGTTGCTTCATAGTACAGTACTCGCACTTTTGGAGGAGTCGTGTCGGTTTGCTCACACGAGAAACTGGTTATCATGATCATGCGCCGTATATCCTACAGAAGCACTAATTGTTCCTGAAATTGCAATGTGCACAGGTATTACCATCCTTCCAATGGTGGTTCCTGGACAAGCTCTCTTGAGCGATTTCTGCACTATCTGGTGTATTATTTCCAAAAACGTCTCGCGTTTGAGCAGCGGTATGGTTTTATGGACTAGATTTCATGATGTCGATGCTTGTAAAGGATGTGCTACCAGTTAGCTGCTACCTCAGATGACTTGCACTGGATCACGTGACATTCATCTTCACTACGATAACCTCCAAGACCGGCTGCTTATGATGTTTGTTGCTTCTGCAGAAGTCGCTCTTCAACTGAAGCAATTCCCGCCGTGAAGATATTTCTTGGATCTGCAGAAAGAATATCTTTCGTGAGAACACTTTTGCCTCTTATTGAAAGGGGCCAGTACAGTAAAGATGGGTACATGTCTGAAACGGCAGCCAATACAGCCGCCATGCTCACATATGTCGAGCCCTCACTAGTTCTTCCCCTAATAAATTCACGTTTCCACACGGCACTAAATACAGTAAGTTCCTTTTGACACGATGTTTTGGCTCCTTTCGGGCCATTGTTCACGAATTTATGTGCTTCTAGGGTGCATTGGATACTTCTACTGATTCTAGATCGGATCATGTCTTCATTTATTGCCATCCCTATTTGTCCACGTATAAAATATTGATCAACAAGTACTTGCTGGTCTTGCTAAACAGGAGATATTCTGGTTAGGTACACTAAAGATGTCAGTCTAATCTCTCACTATGCACCAAACAGATATAGTCCTATTTTGAGACCTGACAGAATGCAAGTTGTAATGGTCTTTAAGTGATATATATTTAACAAGAGGTCCTTGTTCCGTTTTAGCTAGGGAAAATAAGTGGAAGGACTTATTGTTGACTTTGTTGGCCAGATTTTCTCATGTGTGACTTGGCTGGCATTTGCATCTCTTGTGATTGTGATTGTGGTTATGGTCATCAGGCATCAAGGAATGATGAAACTGTGGAGAAGAAGTTAAGCTGATCGTTGTATTAGTTGTGGACTTACTTCGGCCTAGCTCCTCTAATTATTTCCCCAATTTGTTATCTCTAACAGATCACAGCTACTCATCAACTGGAGTCCGCAGTAACAACTCTTGCCCTTGCAGGTATGATGAAGCTTCCGTTTGCTTGAGCTAAATGTTGCAAGAACTACCAATTTACTGAGAGTGTTCTAACTAATTTGTGTCTTGACTGCGCAGCCCGACCAACTTTCCTTGCCGGCGCTAAGGACGGGGTGTTTGGAAAGAGTGAAGACGATGGGTCTTCACCTTTATACTTGCAGGAGTTTACAGAAACTTTAGTTGTTGCTATGTTTAGTACCTTGCTTGGGATGGATGCCAATGATCCACCTAAGACTCTAGCGACGATGGCTCTTTATTCCTCTATACTTTGCAATGTGAGAATCCGTTCTTATGTGTCTAACAACTCCCTTTCAACGTATTCAAGAATTCATGAGTTATGATAACGTGTTTACCACCTAGAATTGATATTCCATGTTGCACAGTAATGGATTTTGTTGGGCATGAAGTTGCGCTGGCAATCTATTTGTGTGGAATTATTTTTGCTAAGCTTTTATGAGGTTTGGACGCTCAGGTTGGAGTTGTTGGAGATGTAGCTGATGGTGGGAGTCTAGTCCTGCCCATTGATTGGTCTCAATGGCTTGATGAGTTCCTTTCTCGTCTATTCATGTTGCTGAACCACTTGGAACCTAGCGGCCAACAGTAAGTGTTCTGCTTCTGACTTTGTTTGTTTGTTTTGTTTTGTTAATTTTGGGAGGTTGACATTTTACCTGAATTGGAGTTTAACTCAGCTAAACGTTGTAGTTAATTGAAGTAACTACATGCAGGAGCATTTTCCTGGCTTACAATCTTCTGCCGGATTTAGACTTGTAAAGGGGATTCCTTGTGTCTGCTGGATATGCTTGAATTTGTCCAGTCTCGCATCTGCTACTCTGTTATATCCATTTTCTATGATTTTGCCGTAACTTCCTTTCCTGGTTATCTACACTTGTTTCAGTGGCTTCTACTTTACTTCTGATTATGAAGGTGTCACGCAGAATGGATACCGGACTGGAAGATAGTTATGATTTGTCCTCAAGTACGTTCCTTATGCAAGGGGGGTCATTCTACCATTCAGTTATCGAGCTTCTCTTCGGAAGACTTACCAAGCCTCTATACCTTCAGGTGGATTTCTGCTGGCTTTTACTTGTTTGAATCTCTGTCAACAAAAGTTTGCAACGAGGCCCTCCCATTTATTTTGTGTCTCCCCTCTCCATGTACTTACATACTACGTGGATGGATATACCTGCAGGCTTTGAGAAAGCTGGCACAATTTGTTCAGAACAATGTACTTCCTGGAGCTGCGCTAGAGGTCGGTCTTCTCTGCTCTTTCGCAGTTTTTACCAACCCAGCAGAAGCTATCACTCAGCTGCTTGTGCCGATCATGAATTCACTAGTTGGTGCCCTTGGCGACTTCCCAACAACCGGATTTGGTGGAGCAGATCATTCGACAATTGACTCGTCCAGTGTCAAGGTGCCAAAGATTTTATCACCTTGCCATCGTCTATCCCGTGCCTCGCACTCAATTTTATACCTGATCCTAATCTTGATTCATGTTGCGTTTGCCAGGCCAGTTTATCCCAAGCTGTAGAGACATCAGTGGTGTTTCAGCTCAATGTCCTGTCAGCAGCTTTGATGTTTGCGGGAGAGAATCTCCTACCGTTCAAGGTTTTATTGGATAAAGTGATATCTGCTTCGTTCAACGCTCCATCCACAAAGGTCTTTACTGGCACTGTCTTGATTAAATTGTCCACCGTGTCCTCTCATGTCATGCAAATAGATGTGGTGGACGAGTCACTTGAAGTTTTAATTTGGCATTACCACATCGACCACATGCTTGTCCTCCCCCTTTTTCTACAGAAAATGGATGAAGCAACACCTCTATGTCACTGTATTGTTATCTGTTATGCTGGAGTCCCCATCTCGCTGTCCTGATGCTTGTTACAATTACTTTCGAGTTTGATAGCCACCTCGTTTGATTGCGCTTGCAACAGGTCAATGAAGCAGGGAATCGATTACTGAGCTCTTTGCTTGGTAGTTTGATATTCTACTACCCTCTTGATCAATACAAGTACGTCCCACAAGTCCCATATTCACCATTTGTCTCGGAAGGCTTAGCAGACTTGTATGCCACCCATTACCTCAATCAAGGCCACTAATGCAACAAGCCACGACAATCTGCAACCCCCAAAATTTCTGTTGTCTCTAGTACCCATCTACGTTTATGTGGAAAAGGGATTTTATCATTCATGACTGGGGGTGTTCAAACAACTGGAGCTCAGGGGTTAGAATATATGTCCTTTGGGAACTGAAACAGACCAGGGGCCGTCAAGCACCGGCTATACCATCCGGGAGGACACTGCAGGTATTCAAAATCAGATTATGGTTATCAACATAGCTAGGCCCCAGTGAGACCATTATCCCTCTAGACTGTACCTGCCTGACAGACTCAATGCTGTCAAACTTGCAGACTAGCTGGCGCCCCTAGCAGAATGAGCCGTGTTGAATTGACCAGGCATTCCCATTCTTATGAGGTAATGCACTTCAATGGGTGCCAAAAAGACTCAAAAAGCTTCACTCTGTATCAAATCGGTTCCATGCCATGATTAGCATGTCAATCGAGATTGCCTGTGAAGCATCTGGACTTAGAAGCAAATCCTTATTAGTTCACTCTACTCCCATGAGCCCAGTTTCAAGTGGTTCTAGCATCTCAGAGCATACTTGCAGTTATTACTGTTTTTACCCCGAGCCCTAGAAATACCACCAGTAGCTTTCTCGATGTCCTTGGAGTTTATGAGGATCTGTAAGATTCTCCATTTCTGGTCTAGATCAAAGAGCTGGAATTGTTACTACATGAAGACAATACAGTTAACAGGGTTGTCTCCCTGGTAACCTCATTTGCATAGTAATATATATGCTGAAACTAGATACTTTGTTCTTAAATATCAACCTTGAGGAATGGTCAAAAGCGGGAATTGTCGTAACCTCCACGACCAGCCTGTACATTATATGGTTATTGTTTATTGTGGTGCACTGCATGTGGTAGTTGTTTATTGCAAAGGTAAGTAATTAGACACATGAAAATGAGGCATTATCTGCTCAACTCCTGAAGCCTTTTCTTTAGTTGTGAAACAACATTTCGTTATTATCGACAAAGTTGAGTCTGTATGTTTTAAAAGCTCGCCTAATAATCTGTAAAGATATTGGAATTAATATGATTTCTGATGATTTTAGTTACATCATACTTTCACATATATTTCAGAACGGCTTCTGCTCTCATATACCAATATATTTCATGTATCATCAACAGAGTCAGTCATCTCATTTGATGATGTAGTGCTTGTTGTAGAGAGCTGGTTATATCTGTCGCTCATTTTGAGTTCTAACCACTGAAATTCGTCAGGTTGCACTCAAGGTCCGTTGATGGAGTGGAAGCGTGGATAAGTACTAAACCTTACCCAGGGGATGGAGATGCTCCAGTTTGGCACTTACCCAACAAAGAAGAGCTCTCTTATGCGAATGAGTTGTTGGATCAACATCTCCGGGGTGCCATAGCAAGTCTGCGGGATGTCTGCCAATCAAATTATCAAGCAGAGTCCTCTGGAGGTTTGCATGTCTTTTCTCTTGAAATGTTTGGTGAATACAAGCTACAAGGATGGAAAGAACAAAATATTTTAATACTGAAAATATTAAGTATACTCAGTACTGAATTGTCCTGATTGAATATTCAGGGTGCAGTCTTGCAAAGAGGTCTAAAAAGTTTATCCATCATATTTTTGATCAACCGAATTTCATGCGCAGGTCACGGAAAGGAGTATCTAAGGGTGCTATTTCTTCGAATTGATGCAACTCTCCGTGGAGTTGGGTCTTGTTTACCCGATTTTGAGATGACCCCTGAGCTGGGAGCCTCGGATTCAAAACCCAAGAGAAGATTGAATGTAGTAGGAGCATTTGGAGCGACTGTTGGTGACGCTAAGTTGAGGGAGGAGACAGTAGAAACTCTTCATGGAGCTTGCGAGTAATGCCTGATCTCCATCCATGTTTTCTTTCATTAAGTTTTGGGAGCGAAGGTTGAGTACAGTAGTTTGTTGAAAGGAGTTCCGTCGTTAAACCAGTTGAAGGCTAAACTGTAGTCATGGCCTTACTGCCATTTGAACTTTAAAACACTAATTGTTTAGTTGTTAAACTAGCTTAGTCTACGCTTACAGCATCTCAATGTTTGTGCCGTGAATTTGTGTTTACCAGATTTCTCTTCAAGGAAAGAGCGGATGATACCGTGCTGCTTATGATGTTGATACGCGTCATGGATTTAGTTGGCAATTGCGGTAAGACATATCATTTTAGTTCAGTCTCAAGACCATTTCTTTTGTAGCAGTCAATAGCATATGCGCAAAGTTTCAAACTCTGATGAGATTGCACTTTGTTTGTGCAGCGACACTGGAACATAATTTCTGGTCAAGTGGTAAAATGTTACGGAATGCTGAAGCCAAGTGCCTTACGGAACCAAAAATGAACTTCATCACGAACCCTGATGCTAAGAGCAAGCACAGGTAGGCCTCCTTTGTTGTTCGGTCCTGCTTTTATACAGATAAAAGCTGAGTCGGCACAGAGTTTCTATGAGAGAATTTCCAGCATATAGGGAAGTTTTGGGGTGGGCTGGGGCTTAAGAAACCCACCTCTACTAAGGCTGAGCTTAGAAGAAGTAACAATTTCTGTGGCAAAAGCCAAACGGAAATATGATTTAATCTAGGGAATGCCATATCCGGATTTCCTTTAAGATTAGATACAAATTACCAAAACCACCAATCATTGCCGGCATAACCATAAATCACAACAGCTGACACAGCTGCGGTCTGAACCGTACGTGAGGCACTCACCTCAAACGGCTAGCAACTCCGGTCTCCAGCTTTAGTCTGTACTTATTGAGTCAAGTTTGCCTTTGTTACGATTCAGGAATTTGACCATTTTGATCTTCTTCGTTTAGAAGGACAGTGAATGGAGCTTGGCTTTCTTGTCAGCTTTTGTATGCTCAGAAGTCTACTGTCTAAATGGTGGAGTAACCCGAGTCCCTATCAGACTGAGTGATCTTTATGTACACGAGAAGTCAAAAAGATGTAGATCCCTTCTTGTTCTGGTCAATCACGATGACTCTCTTTGTTGAACTTGTTGTAAGAGCATCACTTACTAATTTTCGTGCGTGCATTTACAGGCCTCGATGGCTGGTAGTGGATATGGTATCTTTGCACAATGCATGGCGTTCTTCACAGGCATCCTTCCGCCCTACATATGCTGGTTCTGGTGGCGCACCTGTTTCCAAGTACCTGGCCTTGCTAGCGAAGGACTTACTGAAACTATCTCTGCACCGCTATGATATTGTCCGCAAGTAAGCTGCAACGATTGATGTTCCTTCCTACGTGTAGTTTGGCAAGTAGTTTTGACCAGAGAATATGCTGGCAACATCGCGTATTAGATCACGAGTCATGATTGTCGACTCGAACTGTTTGTTCTCCTCAAAGTAAGATAGAGATGTCTCATCGTGCAGTTGCCTAGGTAGGAGAAGAATCTCTGATACCGTGGGCCGTCCAAGTGGTACAAACTTACGACTTCAAAGCCAGCTTGTTTTCAGACTACACAGTTCCCGGAAGCAACGGGTTAACTTCTGTCATATTATGTGCAGATTTGCTGTGAGCGCTCTTGGGAAATCGCTGAAACGTTTTCCGGTCCTGGTGAAGGAGTGTTTACCTACTTTGACAGGGAGTCTGGAAGATCCCGTTGCAGTCGAGGATTCTGCCTTGGGTGCATGTAAAGTACTCATGTTGAGACCCGTGTTGCGGCATCTTACACAGGTACGACCGTTTTGTGTTGTTGGAACCTCTTTCCATTTTGACTCAAGTTTGCAATCTGTACGGTAGATAGATTCTGTCATTGGGGTCTCGATCACTTGAGATTTTTAGTGGATATTGTCAATCTCCACCAGAATGTCCATCTCGTCTTCGGAGTTCATGTTGTCCTCCAGTACAGTCCATATGCTACCTGTCATAGAGTTGTGGGTAGCACACTCAGAGGTGTCAGTGACAATATGCTCATTTGCACGTCCTGATTTTCTTGGCCATGCCTTCCTTTAATCCATCTTATTTTAGATTGTAACTTTGTCACTGATTTGCACGATAATGTACTGTTACACACCTATATAGCAGTACCTGCTCCTATATAGTAGCTAATGAAGTACGTTAAAGTCGCTATCCATGAGTGGACATATTAACTTAAGCGTACGCCAGATTCCTTCTCGGTTATAAAGTGGGTTGTCTGGTCGATTTTCAATCTGGTACTTTGAAATTGGCCTGGGCATCATGAAAGTCGTCTATTGGGGTGACTTACGGATTGGTTGTTACCTGTAGGATTGGGGTGCTCTATCATTGTTCTTCCGATCTCTGCTCAAGAGGTTTGTCTCATTTTCTGGTAACCCGTTCTGTCGACTTGATTTACAGTCTCCTGCTCTGGTTTACCCTCCTAGGCCTTCAGAATCAAGGCACGACATTTAGACGTGCTGAATTAGGTCGTAAAGAGACTGGAGACTTGTACTAATTTTAGCTAAATGGGGATTCGTTTGCTTGCTGCAGTTCACATCATGAATCGGTCAAGGCTCAAAGTGCAATCAATGAGGTTTGTGCCATTAGTGAATTTTATGTAGATGATGTATATTTGAGAACCGTGTTCACTACCATGCTAGATTATATATCTCTGAGGACTGTGTTTACTAACAAGCTGGGTAGAATCCTGTTCCACATACATACTGCAGAGTATCCACTGTTATCTGGTGAATTTGCCGTCTGGTGTTTGCATTCTTTAATTTTGGAGGTTTGCCTACAATTATATTCTCTTAACAGGATAGTTTCTTCTTATGGAACAGCTATTTGTAGTTTTCAGCGTTCGATTTGGAGTGTTGCCAAGTCTTTCAAGTGCAGCGAGGAGTGCAGATGTAGCAATTTATAAAGAACTTGTTGTGGATATCAAGGCGATGCTCTCGGATAGTACTGGCAACATCCATTGGCGGTAATGATTACCATCCCGTCAACGCTCCATAGGCTTCCAACTTGCGCATATTAACATAGGTGAATTTTAAGTGAAGTACCAGTGATACACCTCGTCATGGAGTCAATAAGGGAACGCTTTGACTTTAATGCTAGGGGTTAGAGCAATATAAGCCAAGAGACGTAAGCAGGTGGAGTTTCTCCGAGCTACAAGAAGCTTCCTTCTACATAACTTTTGACACATCACTGCTACGTTCTTCTTAGTTGGCCTTATTCTCAACAATTAAACACGAAAGTAGCGGTATTCAAGTACCTGTTAACTGGCATACATGTTGAACCTTCTAGAACGTTCACATTGAATATGAGATAACGATGGTTTGGACTTGGATGCAATCTCTTACGATTCTTACAGCGGAGTGACAGCAACTTCATCCAACTTGAAGGTTACCTGAGCTTAACTATCTTGTAATGTATTGCAGCTACAATCTGATGGCGAATGGGATGCTTCTGTTGCTTTTGGTGCACCCTTTCAGTGAAGGACCCAAAGTTAGTCCAGTCGTCGAGTCTCGACAGACAATTGCCGGTATAACCGACTTCTTCACTGGAGGGCCATGAGGAGCAATAACTTACCTGCTTTTGATGCTCTCTTGATGTGCAAAGGATTGTTAGCTCATTAGACATACTTAAATCGAGCGTTATGAGCTGATGTTTCCTTTGATATGTTGAACTTTCAGAGCAGTTTGTGTCCAACCTCAGCAGTGAGCTACCTGCTCTCCGACCTCTGTCAATCATCGCCTTATTGTGTCTGCTGCAAGCATGGTCTCCTGAGTCACTGGTGGCAAAGTCTCCAGAGGCTTTGAAGAGTAAAAATGAGCTATCAAATCTGTCTCTGACAAAAGTTCTGTCACCGGTCATTCAGAAACAAGGATTTGTCGGGACTGTTATCCAAAACCTTGCTTTCGATCACCACTATCCTGAAGGTTCCGGGAGAAGTGGAAGATGGAACGGGAGTAGAGTAACTGCACGTATATCAGATTTGGGTCTTACAGCTCTTATGCCTCCCTTCACTCGAGACTGGCCGCGAACGAGAACGTGGGATTCAGGTATGATAGGAGAAGCTTTTTCTGTGAACACTGCGAAACTTTTCAAACGGCTCGTCCGTGAGTGTGGCGACGTTTTGCTGAAAGTGTTACGCGGTCCTTTGGAAGAGGTGGCAGATCTACCTGAAGAGCGTGGGAAACAGTGTGTGGCTGCTGAAATGATTGGTGGCCTGCTCCAATCAGACGTGAAATGTGTTGTAGAAGCTTGGGGTGACTGGCTTCGTCCACTTTTGCAGAAATGTCTGCTGCAGGCAACGGTAGAATCAGTGTCGGAGTGGGCCACGTGCATCCGATTTGCTTTGACCGGAAAGGGAGGAAGAGGTGAAACATCGCCAGTCTTGCGATACGAAATACTGGAGTGCTTGGCAGAACCGTTGCCATCCACGGCATCTACTAGCTTGGTAGCGAAACGGCTCATGCTTCTTAAAGCAGCCCTCGTTGAGTATCGTCCTGTCTCCAGTCAGAGCAAGGAGGGTTTGCTTCATGCGCATCTTCTAAGAGAAATGACAATTTCCATGGCTCACCCAGCCCCTCAGGTGAACTCTCTCACGTTTTGACACTAGTTCGTGGTGAAAAGATATACCAGTCATTATCCTGGTACCAAGTAAGTTTGTCTTGGAATGCCAGGTATCTATATTAAGAATGTTATCATCTGATCCCTGAAGTTGAACATTATGTTTCTGATCCTTAACAGGTGAGGGAGAATGTCGGAAGTCTTATGTGTATACTTGTGGCCAATATTCGAGCTTCATCAACGTTTGATGAGCTGGGGGCTGGCCAATCTGCCGGTCGGAAGGGAACAAAGAGTCCGAAGGCAACCATTCAGCTAGGCCAGGCTATCGATTCGAACAAGGCAGCCGTTGGGAGGCCAGCCGTGTCAGTAGAAAATCTCAAGTCTGCTGGCACCTCAACAACTGGATCCCCTTTGCCTATTGGAACGGAAGGAGTTCAAAGTACGATTGTTGATACTCCAATGACTTCCGGAGGGGCTTTGGAAAGGATTAGAGGTACAGAAGCAAGGTTGGTGGAAACAGCTAGTGTAGATGAGTTTAACAAGGTACTAATAGAAGAAACAAAGGTATCTTCACTTAGAATTCAAAGCCTGGGAGGTCCTGCGTTTGGGGGCTCGGAGGCATCAACAAGTACCAGCCCCGATGAATTGGAGAATGGAAGTCAAGATATCAAGTGGATGGAGACGGTACGTAATTCATTGTATAGAGTGGATCACAATTTAGGAATGACGTCAGCACAAGATTGTTGTTTGACCGAATTCCATCTAAGTTGCCCCTACTGGATAGGGATCTGGAACGTAACTAGACACCTAAATGATGCGTCAACGTCTAAATTTTCTCGGATTTTTTCAGGTACTTTACTTCATTATTGCCTGCCTGAAGTCAGGAAAGGCTGTTGACATGACGAGCACATTGATTGGGCTCCTGCATCCACTTTTGTCCTTACAGGTATGTCTTAGGCTAATATGCCGCTGTAAAAGTTGCCTGCTCTCGACTAAATACCGTTCCAAGGGAATGAAGATGAACTTGACAGAGAAAGTTTCCCGCAATTCAATTGAAATTTCGTTTTTCTTGTTGTAATACTTCTTACAGTGAATTCTTTGTGTGTTATTCTTTAGGAGACGTCTGAAAAAGATCTCTCAGCATTAGCCAAGGGGGCTTTGAGGCTGCTTAACTGGCATCCTATCACAAGTGAAAGTCTATCGAGTGCTGTTAAAGCAGTGTTGGAGGCGGCTGCTGACACCAATTGGCACACGCGAGTTGCTGCTCTTGTTTTCATACAATCTTTCTTTTACAGGTTCTGTTCTATTCATTTCGAATTTGTTTAGAAATTTGCCATCAATAGACTCACTTGAAGTATCTGGTTAGTGAAAGTGCACTGCATCGTACCAGTAAAATGTATGTGAATTTGTGACTAGAGAGCAAGGTGCTCCGTTGGTATCATTTGGAAACAAAGAATTATTGGTTGTTTCACCAGTTCTGGTATGAGCTATTGTAAAGAGATCTACAAATTCATTGCGGCATTATCAAATCAACTTGTAATGGATGCAATAATTATCTGCTTGTGTTTTAACCCAGTCATTGTATCTCGTATCTCTCAACTAGCCACTGACTGTGAGATACCTGCTGCAGACACACGTACATCTTATCAAGGAACGACAAAGAGTCTCTGTGGGATCGTGTGCGGGAGCTCCTTTCTGATCCTCAAGTTGAGGTAATCAAATCATAATATCAAAATTCGTAGTCTTTGCCATACATGTTGATATGCCATGCTTTCAGGAGTCGATTTTGATCAAAAGATCCTGGACAGGTGAGGGAGCTAGCAGCTACAACCATTGCAGGTATGATGAAGGGCTCAGACAACTCCTTTGCCGAAGCATTTCGGGAGGAAACCTTGCGTGCGGCATCCTCGTTGCACACTGCTTCGAAAAGGAGAAGAAGGTCTGGTTTCCGCGTCTTCGAGCTTTGGATCTAAGTTACCCATAAGAGTTGCATGTATGCAGTCTATATGTTCTCAGTGAGCAAAGAGCTTCACAGAGGCTTAGAGACTAATTTGGAGTCGTATAGGTCATCACAAGTGGTGATTTTCCTTGGGACACCGTTCTAAAATAGATGTAGGAAGGCTAGTCTATCTGCTGGTTGGCATTTTGACACGTTTTTCCTGCTTGACGGCGCCACTTGATCCACTTTCTACACATGTAAGTTCTCTTGAATGGTACTGGTACTTAAAAAGTGGGGTTGTATCATTATGCAGGGCAAGTGACTCTGCATATAAACCTCAAACTTCCGCTGCTGCTATCCATGGAAGCGTGTTGGCTCTTGCTGCTTGCGTCTTGTCTGTACCTTACGACATGCCAACGTACGTATTGTTTCAGTCTCTTGTAGTCCCTCCCTCTTGAAAGAGCACGGGTTCAGCAGGATTGATCAATCTTTAAATATAGAATGACTGTCCTCGTTTATCTTCTTTGGTCGTTGATATCAACCCTCGCTGTTGGACCCTTGATTCTGATACAGGTGGTTGCCGGATATGGTTACGTTGCTCGGACGGTTCAGTGGGGAATCTTCGCTTATCAAAAGCACAGTGAAAAGAACAATATCGGAGTTCCGGCGCACGCATTCTGATACTTGGGCTTATCAGAAGAATTCGTTTAGTGAGGAGCAACTGGAAGTATGTTTCACAAATATAAACCTTTTGAATGAAGTCTAATTTGTAGTGTGATCCCTATAGATTGTGAACGTTGATGCATGAGAGGCTTAGGATTGAATATGCTTTCTGCAGTAAACATCAACGGCTTCGCACTTGTAGCTGAATATCATTCTGGAGAAGAACTACTGACATTTTGTAATATGTTTTTGTTGCCGCAGGTGCTATCTGATTTAACTTCCTCCGCGTCATATTTCGCTTAGTGCCTGAAAGTTTCAAGGTGGAACATTTTCACTCTCAGATCCTCAGCCTGAAGAATTAACATTTAGCTTCCATGTTTTCCATGTGGTTCAGAAATCCCCAATTCATTTAGCTGAATACATAAAGTCTCCATCTCCAACAGAGGCTGGCAGTTTCGGATGGTTGACACTAGGTATATCGTAGAAAATTGACCGGAGTTGATAATTCTACCAAGCGTGTCGCTTATTTGACCGCCATCGTATGTACAGTGTTCCCTTGCTGCTCTCACATTATGCGTCAGCTTAAACGTAAAGATAGGAGGTTGAAGTGGTTTCATTACCACCATGCGCAAGTTCTGTCGAAAATTCCGTTTTGGATTTTGTGCACCACGCTTCTGATTCAGTTGGAACGTATTTCCCCCCTTCCCAGGTGCTACTTGTTAGGCTTGCCAATGTGCGTTTTGTTGGATATCAGAATATGTATGCAGATCCTTCGGTATACTTCACATGCTAACTCAGGCATGCAAGTGATACTTATCAATTTCACTAAGCAAACACTTGAAGATGGTTCACTGATTCTTTGGCAGGAATTTTCCTTCACTGGGTTGGATCAAAGTACGTCGAAGTATGCCGATGAAATTGAATGCTCCAAATCTTTCGGGTTCTACGTAGATAATGTTTTGAGAACAACATGTGGATACCTGCTTTTAAGCTTTTGTTCTTAGTTCTTAGTTCTGTACCGCACTTAAGCAGTTGCTAAGTTTCCATTATCTGAATAATTGGTTACCTTGGTCTCAATACCTGGTTATTGTTCGGTCTAAATTCTTTGATATATATCGCATACCTGACCACATATATGATTAACTAAATCCCTGAAGCATTTGAATAAAGAATCATACAAGTACAAAAGGACGAAAATCACATGACAGCTCTTCGAAACTCCATATATATGGTCGGGTATGCTACGGGTGGCTCTTCAGTTTCTGCTTTACTGAGCATTTTGAATCTCCTCACTGTAGGTGACGAGATAAGTTAGGAGATTAGTTAAAGCCCGAAAGTTTCTGAACGTATGAATAACAGTATCAGAGGTGCTATTGGCTTTTTCCTCTACTCTTTTAGCATTTCCTCGACTAGCCGAAGCGACTGGGCTTGCCTAGATCTGAATCTTGACTTTAGCACTTAGATCTTCCCGTCCTCAATTTCAGACAGTTTGAGTCTACGTCCATCTATAACCATCTGGAACCATTCCTACGTCCAGTCGAATCGTTAAATGGCCTGCTTACGAAGATAGCATCATTTTCATAATCGTATTCAAGGCATTTCATAATTGTGAATATTTTATAGAACGTAGTTAGGATACTAACCTATATAGACCTCTACTAATGAAATAATGAAAATCCAAAAAGTTGAGACGACCATTCCATAAGGATTGTTCTTATAATAATATACAAATTATAATCAATTAACAAAATAAGTCAAATTAGTCAAAAAACATATAGTTTTTTTTTTACTCTTTTAGCATTTTCTCGACTAACCGAATCGACTGGGCTTGCCTGGATCTGAATCTTGACTTTAGCACTTGGATCTTCCCTCCTTAATTTAGAATTTCCTCGACTAACCGAAGCGACTGGGCTTGCCCAGATCTGAATCTTGATTTTAGCACTTGGATCTTCCCCTCCTCAATTTCAGACAGGGTGAGTCTACGTCCATCTATAACCATCTGGAACCATTCCTACGTCCAGTCGAATCGTTAAATGGCCGGCTTACCAAGAAAGCGTTCGAGTATGTCAAAACAAGTGAAAAGGCGACCGCGAAGAAAAAACGAAGGAACTACGATTACGTACCGTACTTGTCAAAACAAGTACGGTACGTAATCGGTGCTTTACATTGGGTTCCGGACAACAATATTGAGACAAGTTGCAATCGACTTTACCATCCGACCACCCTCACCTAAATTGTCTGCATAAAGAGTACCTGAAAAGTTTCAAACCTTTTCTCTTGGAGGTGAATTTTGCTTCTGAACCAGAACTAGGGGGAGCAATCCTCTAACGATCTATCCATTTCGATTTCTTCCTGTGGAGAACAGTCCAAAACTTGGAGTCCTTAACTTCAATGTATGACTGTTCCGCCTAGTGAAGGTCAGGTTGGATAAACCCAAGGAGCGGAGGTACTGGTCTTGGTTTAACAGCAGACTACTGCTGGTATAATTGATTTTGAAGACAGCATCTATGGCTAGCAGTTGAAGTTGCACAACGTAAATATTGAGCATATTCGTATGGTACTAGTTAGACTTTAACACTTGATATGGTTTATGTAGAGTGGAAAGATGAGTTGGTATAACTTAAATTCTACGCTAAGCTTTTTTGTCCAACACGTGAGAACATCATCGACTATCTGCTATTGAGAAATCAATGTCAAGAACATGGAGAACGCTCGTTACAGTGCAAAAGTCAAAAGCCGTGACTAGCACAGCATGAGCGTAAAACTCTTCCTTTCTGGATGGTTGCGTAGTGGACATTGTCAAACAGGAACGGCTGGACAAAATTTGGATCTCTCAGTCGGCCTTTGACGAAAGTTGTGGTGACTTTTGAGATGTTTTACTGAAAGTCTTAGTGGAGAAATTGAGTCTCTCCATGTATGCCGTTCTCCTCTATGCTTTTTCATGTCACAATATAGATTCACGACTCATTTGAGAACGTTTGATCACACATCTGGATTTCACCTCATCATCGCAATCATAACTATAAGAAAGTATGGCGTATTATATAAATAAATAAATAAATATAATAGATAGTAATAGGGATTTCAAATCAGAAAGGAGTTCATATGGGATTATGAACTATATTTCATCAAACTAGAATTTCTTCCACCCCTAAGAACTTTCAATCTTAAAAAGTGACAACAAAGTGGGATCTCTTCAGTTCGATATAAATTACTCAATTGTTCATGTAACAACCTATTTATCTGCAGAAAGTGATGTATTATTCGCATCTCGGGATAGAGATAAGTTATGGAAACGATATGCGATATGTGATTACTTGTGGGGTTTATTCCTGATCAGATGAGAGGGCTTATGGATACAAAGTACCAGAATGTACATCAAGTAAGAAATTGCATCACTAGCCATAAAAGAAATGCAATTTCCGGATCATTGTTAGTATAAGATTTTAATATATACCAGCTGACAGCTTCAACAAGGTGCAAAGTGAGAGTTTTGATTGGGCTAGATTTACACTTTATTTGTATAATTTGTTAAATAAATTTTTTTATTCAAGTTCTATATCTATATAACAAGAGCCAATGTACAAGTTTTGTATGTGTTCATTCTCAAAGATAACATATTGTATAT
Source organism: Lunularia cruciata (assembly GCA_948567375.1). Classification (NCBI taxonomy): domain Eukaryota; kingdom Viridiplantae; phylum Streptophyta; class Marchantiopsida; order Lunulariales; family Lunulariaceae; genus Lunularia; species Lunularia cruciata. Next base: position 27,375,278 of record OX419761.1, read on the forward strand.
GTAATGATTCTACTAAATATTCTACATCTGAAATCTGTAGAACATAATAAAATATGAAGGAAAGTTTTTTATTTAACAAGCGAGTGTACAAAGAAGTGTGTGTGCATAAGTACTCTTCTTATTGGTAGGATATTATCCTCCAATAAAACCTTAACTAACCTAAGTACACTATCATATATTACACTAAAATATACATTGGTCTACTGCTAAATAAAACTAAAAGGAATAAGGTGTTGTTTTAACTTCTATTATGTCAGGTATTGTCATGATAGGGATATTCTCCTCTACACCTTGCTTCTTTTGAACGCTTGTGTTGAAGTGACCTTGGTGGCAAGCAAAGGTAGATCTTTTGCATTCAAGTGTTGTTGAATGTTGCTACCACAATGCCTATCCAACTCAATGCTCCTCTACTTTTTTCTACTTAGACCAAATAGAACAAGGTTATTCTATCCATGCACAAAGATCTAGAATTTTAGTTTTTTCTCTAAAAGTATAGTGATTGAATAGTAATACCTTGAGTATATCATCGGTTAGGTGCTTTATCTTTAGTGCTACAAGTGGTAGATTTGGTGCACTCTATTCTTGTCTTGAATTGAAGCAAAATTTTCCAAAAGATTATTACCTTCTATAATTGCACAATGTTGACATACTAATAGTAAAATTGGTAGGAACAGGTCATTCCCTCAAGGATAGGAGTCTAGATTGACTACAAGTGAAGGGAAAAAATCACTAGGTGCAATTTATTTATTATTTCTTGTTTAACCTCTTGGGCAAGGAGTACTCCCAAAAGAGGCCAATGTCATCTTCAATGGTACACTATAGAAAAAGGAAAACAAGAATCACTTTCAAGGCAAATATAATCCAAGTTACTCCTAAAGGTGATGGTTCACTTTGCCTTCAAGATCACTTTACCCCAAAGACCTCAACTCCTGAAATATGTACTATTCTTCTTAGAAGGCATGGCCCCAAAGGCATCTTCTAGTAGGATGAATGCCTTAACTTTTTTGACTTCTATTGTACTTGCAATGCTCCAAACTGAATTGATTCCTCAGTACATTGTTTCAGTCCTTAAGCTCCTCAGCAATCAAACATCCTGATCAAGTACAAATCCAGCACTATGTACTCAAGCACTTGTGACCCTATTGTGAAATTCCTCACCATTACCCCACACATGCATTCCCTAACATTCAATACAAAGTAATTAGACTTTGGTTGTATGAAAAAATTGCATGGGAAATGAACTTATAATAATTGAAGTGAAATTTGCTACTTTGCCCCAAAGGGAATTAACAGCTAAGTGGGTTTCCAAGTAAACTCTTATCTCTAACTTAGGTTCTAATCCTATCTTATCCAAATCTAATCAACTAATTAAGCTTCTTATACATATCAAGGAAGTTGTCAAAGTCTTCTCCAAAGTAAAGTTTGAAATTTTCTTCCTTGGAATTATTGCACCAAAGTGATACTTGGCCAGGAAATTCTATAAAAACCCAAAGGTATTCTTTACAACTATGAATTTTTAACCAAGAGAATGTTTACAACTACAAAGAACTTTGGGTTACTCAAGCATAAGTGTCCTTTCTTGGGTGAGGTGCAACATTCTTGGTCGGTTACTCTACAACAAAGAAGAACCTGCTCTTCTTAGTTGCCTAAACATTACTTTGGTTTGATTTGTATACTTTTTCTTTTATCTTCAATAGGTAGTTGTTGCCCACTTTGGTGAACTCTCTATCAAAATGTTCTTTCAACCAAAGTGCTAGTTGGTCCATCCCCTCCTCCTCTAACTTTTGGGCCTGCATCTTTAATCTATGGATGTTTGTCTTCATCACATACCTTGGTGTCTTCCGTCAACATATCCACAAATTGGTCTTGTACTTCATCCAATTTCTAGATCATCCTTGTCTTCTGTCTTCTAATTTGTGGCTTAGAGTTCTAACTTGCTTTTGGACTTCCTCTAGAAGTTTGAGATGATCTAACTCTTGATCTACATGCTCCTTCTTCAGGTCTTCTCCCAACTGCTCCAATTGTAGAGCCACTTCTTTTTGGTATTTGGCCATGTGCAAATCAAGAGTTACAATCATTACCTTAGCATTCTCCAACTTGGAGTGAATGCTAACTACTTACTCATTTTTTGGAGCAAAAGGTGGGAACCCATCTACAAAGCGACCCAATTTTGGACTATAATTAAGAACTAGTAGTACACTATTAGGTTAGATTAGGATTATCCAGGGAAAACATGTAACAAAGGGGATATAAGTAGCATGAACGGCAAGTCACATTAAAGGAGGTGGCTACCTACTGTAAGCATAGCAATTAGGGCCCAAAGTAAAATTCTTTTTAATATTAGCCTAAGTATTTAAGGGAGACATAACTTCATAGTGAGGGCTTGCTTTTATCTTGAAGGTCTTGGTGCCTTTCCGACCTATGGGAATAGAGTAATTGGAGACTATGGAATGACTATAGAAAGCCATACATGCATTGTATTAGGATTGGTAGTAGAGAAGACTCAAGCTATTGAAAGACAATAAAAAGAGGAATTCAATCTTACTTCTAGAAATGAGTGATTGAATATATAAAGGTGTTGCAATCAACATAATTTTGTTCATGGCATAGTACTCCTTGTTCCTTGTTGCACTATTGTCTTGATTAATTGGGAAGACAATAAGTCCCATTTGGTTCATGGAAGTGATAGAACCATTGAACCATCTCCGAGGTAAGTATCTACGGAAACTTCCTATGCCCTAGTGGAGAAACACCTAACTACGGGAGTCCGGACTACCATTCCTTCACAAGCCAAATGAAAGGCCGGCCATGCATGGGGCTATGTAAGTCACCTTCCCTACATCTCATCGCACATTTTCCCTCCGTTGGGGGATTGGTTTTTCATACACAACATTTTTGCGCCATTGTTGATGATCTTGTATGTCCTCTCTACTACACTCTACAACAAATTTTGGTCATGTGTACTCTTTGCCATCCCATGAGAGCATGGAAAATATTTGTATACAGGAAGTATTGCTTCTTGTACCTATAACCAAATATGCAAACTTGAGGGAATCATTACCTCATGTGCATTGGATTTAAAATTTAGTGGAAGCATTACTTCCTACAATTGCCAATACTTTTGCTATGGTCCAAGTTCAAACAACATTTCCATTGATGGCAAGCACTTTTGCCCAAGGAAATCTTCCTACTTCAAATTTGCAACCCAAAGTGGTGCACATTTCTTCCACACTACCAGCTACAACCTTTGCAAATCCAATATCCCAAGCTACCATGACTTTAGGAGGACAAAATTGCATACCCCCAAGAATAGTAGTGTTCATGGGTCAAGAAGACTTTGAGTTGTTCTTACGAATGGTTGAGAATGTCTATATAGCCCAAAATATCATAGATGATGCTGGCATGGCATGGAAAATCAGCCAATGTTTCATTGGTATTGCCCAATACTAGTTCAATGGTCTAACCATAGCCACAAAAAAAGCTATGCAATGATGCAAGTAGAGGGATGACAAGAGTACATCTCTCCAAGACAAAAAGAACAACTTCAAGATAAAATAAATTGGCTGCCCAAAGGACATAACAAAACCATGCAAGCATTTATCCAATGATTCTAATACATATCACAATGATCACACCAATACTATACCCTACTACAACTCTCAAATAGTTTAAGGATGCTCTACTAGAGGACATTCAAAAATTTGTAAACTAAAACAAGGCAACAACTCTAGCATAGGCATTTGAAGAAGTGTGCTATTGGGCTCAAGCTGATGAGCAAGATATAGCCTTACTAGACCCATGTTCTATCATTTCAAGATTTAAAGGAAGTGTGATTCAGTACCCTTATGCTACTTCACAAGGATTCCTTTAAGCAGCTTACTTTTATGAGAGAACACATACAATTGCACTGGGCCTATATGCAACATCCAAGCAATGCTTGTATGTGATCATATGCCCACAGTTGTTATCATGATAGTTTTGGCACTAACTACCATTACTGACATGATTCTTGCAACACCGACTAAAATAGAGGATATACTAGTGAAATTGGAACACCTTAAAAACCTTCACTTAGTGCAACAACTACAAGAAAAGAATCTAGTTAATATTGTTGCTAGAGGAAGAACCTCCTACATACACTGTATGGGAAGGGGCATCCTAATGCCCAATGGACCACCTTAGAAATTCCAAATTTTTGTGTCCATTGCAAGAGATACAAGCATTTTATGGCAAATTGCAAAACAGTGCAAAGATGCCAAGAACCTTGAGAAGAAGAGAACACATGTTGTAGACATTTTCTTGCAACATAATAACTTTTTGAGGAGGAAGTGGAAATAGATGAGGACAAAGACCACCTGGCTTGGATATATGTTGTCATATTTGCAATGAGAAATACTAGGCAAATCAATGTCCTATTAAGCCCACTTGTTGCACATTTTGTATTGGAGTGCATATTATGGCACAATGCTTGGACTTTTGAAATTTCATCACCTAGGTTCACGGAGCACTTGTATAGAACAAACAACAAAATCTTCATGGCCATAAGAGGAGTGTACACTTCATTGCATTTGAAGAGAACTCCTTGGAAGGAGAGACATTGTTTGTAGAAAGTTATGCCTCCATGGAGGCAAATGTCTTTCTTACTACACAATCCCGCACTTATGCAAAGCTAGATCCAAAAAGAAATCCATCTTCCAAAGCTACTACTCCATGGAGACCAAAAATGAACTTCTATTAGAAGATGCTTCATAGCCGGTCTTGGAGATGCACTATGTAGTGGTTCCCATGTTTGAAACATTAGCCAAACAACCTTCTAGTTTGGTCATTCATAACTATGATATCTTAGCAGATCTCGTTGACACTTGGGCCAATATTACACTCAAAAAAACTTTGCAAGGTAGCCCCTACAAAGTGCTAAAAGCTTCAAACATCCCTGTTGAAGGAACATCCTATAATGCATTCCAAAACTTGGCCAATGAAGTGATCTCCCCAATCACTTGTGCTCCCGTAACTTCAACCTTGCTTATGAGAAGCCCACAACATCAAACTATAAATATTTGACTATAAGAAGACCTCAAACCACTTTGATACATGAGATGAAAGACAAATATCAAGTGTTCTATACAAAGGTCCATGTCACGCCATTTGTAGTGCCGCATTTAGATGCTTGGACACTGGAGTTTCAGTGATAGTAGTTAGAGTTATTTCAGCAGTATCTCAGAGACTACTTTCTGATGGTCAGATTTTGTGTTTGGGGTACTGACTTCACGGTAGGGCCCACCGTCACTTTGCACCGTTTGCACCATCGAGTGTGTCGTCAGCGGGACCATTAGGGTTTCAGTGCTAGCTTGAGTCCAGGGGGTATAGTTTTGAAGTGAGCTCCAGAGAGCTCACTTCTCTGATGTTGAGCCTTCGAGTTCCTAGCTATGGTGGACAAAGGCCGGCGAGTGTCACCTGGATTCTCTATGCTTGAGTGGGTGTGGCTTGACTATAATCAGTGCCCAGTTGTTGGCAGTTTATAGAGTGATAGATCAAGTACTGATCTGAGTTGAGTTGAGTTGAGAGTGGTAAGCAATCTGATTACATTAGAGAAGTGAAGTCAGGGGGAAATTGGGTGCAAGAACTTTGAGTGTTGGTGGTATCTCCAAGCTCGGTGGATCGTGGTAGCTCGATTCAAGTTCTGTGTTTCCCTAGTGTGTAGAAGCTCAATCGATTGATGCAAATTTGGCAGTTAGGCGGATGGTGTGCGGAAGCGCTGGCCAAATTTTGAGCAAAGAAGGAGCAAATTTCAAGCAGTGTTGTGATTTTGACCTCAGGAGGTGAAGGCAGGACCAATTTGCTGCAAGTTGGGCTCAAAAAGTCAAATTGAAGGTGGAGTTGGGAAGCACTTCTCATGAATTTGTGATTTGGAAAAACTCGTGTTGTAAATTTAGCTTGAGTGGAAAGTTAGCAAGGGATTTGGAGGACATCCATCTTTTGGGTTTATGTCAGATTTTGGTTGGGATTTATGTCAGATTTTGGCCAGAATTGGAGGAGTTTTTGCTGTTTGGCCAGATTTGGAGGAGTTTTGCTAGTTTGGAGGACTTTTGCAGATTTGGAGAAGTTTTGCCAATTTTGGAGGAGGTTCAAAGTGGCAACAAGAAAGGCCTCATTTGGCGTTTAGAGGCTTCGAGGCATAGGGCTGTGGGCTATGAAGGCCTAGAAGGGCCAGCAAGCCAGCTTGCTGGCGTGAGGCTAGCTAGTTTAGAGTAGATCTTGGTCATTGGTTGGCAAAATTTGCCTTTCTTGCTAGATTGTGCGCAATAGGGTTTGACCCCTAGATCTCTTATTCTTATACTGGTGCCCTAGCCAACTGGTCCACTCTCACTTGTTGTCATAGTGACTATGCCACTATTATCTATACACATGTAGCTTTGGCTAGGAGAGGCAGTTTGATCCCATTCTTGGTGATCTTGGTAGCTTAGGACTTAGATACAAACTCCTCTTATGTCAAATGCCAAATGGTGGCAGAGTCAGTCCCGTGTTGTGTTATGAGATGGAGGGTTTTTGTTTAGATTTCTTGTGATTGGACCCCCTCTATTCTCTGCTTCCTATTTGTGCACCACGTTTGTGTGAGGTGCCTTGACTTTTGAGCTCTGGTGCTCTGGTGTGCTCTCGGTGGTGAGGCTGGAGTGATGACCAGTCAGACTACCTTTGTTTCTCTCCGATGAGGCAGGAAGTGATGACCTGCAGACCGTGAGAGTGCGTGTTATGATGGCAGATTATAGGTTGCCCTTTCTCCTAGTGTAGTTATCTTGGTTAGAGTTACATTAGTGGGTGGTGCTTGGTGGTGTTGGCACTTGGTGGGGTACTTGCGGTTGCAGTTGGTGGTTTGGGTTTACTGTTGTGGTTACTTTGTCACGACGGAGTTCTTTGGAGATTCCAGAGGAGTTAGCCCTATAGTACGCAGTGGGTTTACTCCGAGTGGTGCTTGGTATCAGCATGTATCTCAAGTCCCAATGAGGGAGGAGATTGACTCTGAGTTGGAGTTTGACACAGGAGCTGATTCAGTTGAGAGTGCACTTGGTGTGTCCGCACCGTTGTTGTGGGACATGGACAAGATCTATGGGGCCTCCAAAGGCCCTAGGCATTACTCTGGTATAGTGGGTACCATTGAGTTGGATGACTTCATCCAGGAGTTTGATAGTTGGTGTGATCTACAGCATATGAGGAACCCGACTTTGTTCACACCCTTCATGGCATGGAAGGGGTTGTTTCAGCACTTGGAGGGTCCACCGATGGATGACTAGCATGAGTTCAAGAGAGCTCATTTGGAGGAGATTGAGTTATGGAGACAGTATTGGTCTCCACATTATGTTTCCATCACTTCAGGCTTGGTGGCCAAGAGTAGATCGGCTGTACCCACGAGTTCTAGCTCGAGTAGTGTTGGTGGAGCTAGTAGAGGTGCACTAGTTGGAGATAATGCTACTACAAGTGGAGGTACCGCTGCAGGAGGTGGTGTGGTACCGGGGTTTAACCCCATGGTAGAGTTCTTCCTATGTTTGAGATAGAATTACCAAGGAGTGCGGACTGTGAGCCGGCCTGTCTCTCACTCAGGATGAACCTCTGATGGCTATTATGGTAGCGCACCATGGACTAAGAAGGCAAGGAACCCCAACTCCATCATACTCCTCCAAGGCTAACACTCCAAGACTCAAGACATTGCTCACTAGAGAACTCAATGAGAGAGAGATAGTTGCAAATGAAAAGATGATGAGTACCTCCTCACCCCTTGTTTATATACTTGTGAAATAGTTACGTACCAAAGTTACTAATTACCGTAGTAACTCAAGTTACTAGACTAAAAGTCAAGTAAAGTCCAAAAGTAGAAAGGAATATCCATTCACATGGGCATATTCCCCTAAGCATGTGGTCTTATCTTGACCCAACCACTAAGTCAAGGATTCCTTCACATGGGCTATCCTTGGAATAAAGAAGAATCCAAAAGAAAAAGGTTTGCGGGCCCAAGAGTTCTCAACTCTTTCCTCAAAGCCAAACACCTAGGAATAATGCCAAGTCAACACAATAAAATCCAAAATAGTGGGGCTCATCTTTTCTACTTCCTCTAAAGTAAGGTCCACTCTATCTTAGCTATGACTAACTTTAGCTAACCATGACTAATATAGAACCATCCTTTATCTCTATAAATAATATCTCTTAAGTACTTGTAATACCAAGCTAAATATCACAATACCACACACATGCACAAATGGGTGTTACATTTACCCCCGGACTAAGTTTTCACTTTGTCCTCAAAGTGAAGGTCTCTCTACCTTCTATGGTATATCTTCAACTTATCATGGTTAATCCTATCAAAGTGTCTTCCTCCCAACTCCTTGAGATCATAGGTGTAATTGCCCCACACCTTCTCTACTATAAAAGGTCCAAAGTACTTAGGCAAAACTTCTTTTGCACTCTCTTGAATCGAATGGAATCAAACAACATTACCCAATCACCTTCTTTGAAAGGCTCCACCTTCTTCTTGCCTTGCCTCTTGTCATAGCTCTCCTTTTGTTTCCTTTGGGCTTGCTCCACTCGAACCATAGCAACTGCTCTTGCCTCTTCCAACTCCATGAGTTGATCCTTCCTTGACTTCTCTGCATCACTTCCTTGTGCTTTCTTCAATCTCCTATGAATGCTTTGGAAGGTAGGAAGATCAAAGTGAATAGGTAAGGTAGACTCAATACCATACACCAATTGGAATGGAGAATATCCGGTGGAAGTCTTCATGGTTGTCCTATACTCCCACAAAACTGCATGAATCCTCTTGTCCCAATGATGTTTAGCCCCCTCCATTTCTGCATCTTTGGCCAACATCATGCACAAGGTCTGATTGGTTCTCTCTGCCAAGCCATTGGAATTTGGCTTATAGGATGTAGTTACTCTATGTGTGATAGAGAAATGTTGTAGCATGGCTGTAGTAATGCTTCATGTAAACTCTCCTCCTCTATCAAAAACCAACTCCAAAGGGCATCCAAACCTAGTGATAATGCGTTCATAAAGAAATCTACCCACTTCATCTTCATTCTTGTCCCTCAATGGTCTAGCCTCAACCCACTTGGTAAGGTAATCAGTAACTACCACAATGTACCGATTGTTCCTTGGGGTTCTATTGAGAGGTCCTACAAAATCAATTCCCCACTTCTCAAAAGGTCCTAGCAATGGAATTGATCTAAGTGGTGGAGTGGATGTAGACTTTCTAGAAAAAGCTTGACAAACATGACAAGTTTTGCAATAATCAAGACAATCCTTGAAAATCCCTCTCCAATGGTAACCTGCATCTAGAATCTTGAAAGCAGTCACCTTTCCTGCAAAGTGTCCTCCACATAGTAAACCTTCATGAAACTCCTTTATGAGTAGGATAGCCTCTTCCTTACCCACTGCTCTTCAAAGTAGACCATCTGCTCCTTGGTGAAAAAGAATATCCTCCACCATTGTGTAAGGTCTAGATCTTGCTGCAAGAGCCTTCCTCTCCCTAGCATGCATCCCTTCTGGATAGTTACCTCTTGTCACAAAATCCACAATCTCCTTGTACTCCATTGGAATCTCTTGAGTGAATGAGATTGTCATGAGCTCCTCATCCGGGAAGGAATCATCCACTGGCTCATCTCCATCATGATCATAGGCTCTAGATAATAAATCAGCATTTGCATGTTTCTTTCCTGGCCTATCTTCAATGGTGTAGTCATACTCAGACAAGAGTATCATCCACCTTGCTAGTCTCCCTTCAACATTAGGCTTGTTGAAGATGTACTTCAAAGCCTTGTGATCTGTGACAATGGTGGCTTTCCCTCCAATCAAGTAGTGTCTAAACTTCTTGAGACCAAAGATCACTGCCAACCCTTCTCTCTCCGTGACAAAGTAGTTCTTCTCTGCTGAAACCATCTGCCTACTAGCATAAGCTATTGGATGATCATGCCCATCTTGGTCTAATTGACTAAGAGTGCATCTTATAGCTACATTAGAAGCATCAGTGTAGAGGATGAAAGGTTTACTCCAATCAGGTTTAGCAAGAATTGGAGCTACAACAAGGGATTGCTTGAGCTCCTCAAAAGCTTTGAGAGCCTCCTTGTCTTCCAAAATCACCATGTAATCTACACCCTTCTTCATGTAGATGGTCAATGCATAAGCCTTGTTGGAAAATGAGAAGATGAACCTCCTATAGTACCCAACCATCCCCAAGAATTGGCGGAACTTTGTCAAGCTTGAAGGGAATGGAAGGTCTGAGATTTTCCTCACCTTCTCAGGATCAACTGCTATTCCATCCTTGGAGATGATATGCCCCAAAAGTAGACCTTCTTCACATCCAAAAATGCACTTCTCTGGGTTGAGTGATGCATTTGCCTCATCCAAGCGTTGCAAGACTTTGATTAGGTGCTCAAAGTGCTCCTCCTTGCTCCCATAGACACAAAAGTCATCAATGAAATCTCTCACAAATTTCCCAATGAAAGGTTCAAATACCTTGTTCATGAACCGTTGGAATGTGGCTGGAGCATTGCAAAGCCCAAAAGGCATGACCTTGAAAGCGTAAGTTCCCCAAGGTGTGGTGAATGTGGTGAGTTGTTGATGCTCTGGTGCAATCTTGATTTGGTTATATCCACTATAACCATCTCCAAAACTGTACCTCTCATGATTTGCAACCTCCTCCAAGATCTCATCAATGAATGGCAATGGGTAGTAGTCCTTCTTGGTAACAGCATTGAGCTTCTTGTAATCCACACATACCCGAAGCTTGCCATTCTTTTTCTTCACAATGACAATTGGAGACACCCATTCTGAATTCTCCACCTCAAAGATAAATCCAGCCTCCTTGAGCTTATCAATCTCCTCCTTCACAACCAAAGATATTGGTGGGCTAATGCGACGTTGCTTTTGGCGGATTGGTCTTGCATGTGACTCCACCTCTATCTTGTGCTCCTCCAAGGTGACTTCCTTCAAATCCTTGTAACTAAAAGCAAACACATGGATGAACTTGCGGAAAATCTCCTCAAATCTCACTTTCTCCTCCTTGGTAACATTTGGGCCATACTTGAGGGTAGATAACCTTCTCTCTACCTCCTCAAGTGTCAATGGTGATTTATCTGGGTCCTTCAAAACCTCTGGCTTAGGTGCAAAATCCATAGCACACAAAGGATACACATCTGAATCAGATTCAAATTCATCCTCCTCCGTGGAAGTCTCCTCTTCCATGCTTGTGTCCACACCTGAAGCTCCTTCTTTAGAATCTGATTCCCAATAATCAGAAGATGGTGTATCTGAATGTGAAGTGTTGGTGGTGTTAGTCACAGGAACAGTGACTCTATGGTTTGATGGCCCAATCCTCAAGTACCCTTTGTGCCATCGATCAGTTGTGCATGCTGCTCTCAACCATGGCCTCCCAAGAAGTAAGTCATAGCTTGAATCCTTCAAGACTTGGAAAGTCATGAGATTTTGAACTCCCATAACTGAAACTACCACCTTATCCATCACCCCTACTGGTCGAACTTGTTGCTTGTTTGCCATGCTCACCACAAATGTTGAAGGTCTTGAGGGTATCATACCCAACTTCTTCATCAACCTTTCTGACATGGCATTCACTGCTGATCCTCCATCAACCAATGCATCCTTGATGTTGTGACCATTCACTCTCACATCAATCTTGGAGGCATATTCACAAGCTTCCCATGGTGCTGGCTTGGCATCCACCACCCCCATTGATACTGGAACTTTTGCCTTCTTCTTCTTCTTGCTCCTTGTAGAACTCAAACCACCTCTAAGCTCCTTTCTCAAGGTAGGGTTCAAAGCAATTAATTGGCCCACTGTGATGTTAGCCTTGTGACTACCAACATCCTCCAACACATTGTAGTTCCATTGTTGCTTTGAGATCAAGAAGTCCTCCATCCCCAACTTCTTCCTTGGAGTCTTTGTTGTTGATGGTGTTGAGGTGCGAGTGCTCCTAGTAGACATAGGAGTATCCTTGCTTGAATTAAATCCTTGAGAAGAGTGAAAATCCTCTGCAAAACAAGCTCTCTTCTTCTCTTGTGCCAAAAGCTCCAAATTAAGACCCTTGGAGTTTGAGCACTCTCCCTTCTCATACTTGCTCTCAACCACATCTATGGATGCTATCCCCTTACCTTTGTTGGGATTAGGAGCCACTTGGGTTTCACTACCTCCCTCTTTCCCTCTATTGGCTCCCTCATAACCCCTTCCTCCATGGTAAGTGGAATTTGGGCAATTCCTTTGGATATGGCCTCTTCCTCCACAACCAAAAAAATTTCTATCATTGAAATTGTTGGCTGGTTGGCCTCCTCTATATGGATAGTTTCCATAACTCCTAGGCCCTCTCCCTACATTCTGATCCACCTCTCTCTTCTCCCATAGTTGCACCACATTGATCTTGAGATCCGCAAGTTGTTCTGTGATGGTTTGGAGTGGATCTTTTGGTGGAGGTGCAAGAACTGGAGCAACTACTACTTGTGGTGCAACCCTTGTCACCAAAGTATCAGAAGTTCCACCATACTTGTAGCCTTGAGGAGGATGCACAACCTCCTTCACCACCAAATCACTCTCATCCCCTTCCAAACTCTCCTCCATACGAATTGCGATCTTGATAGCTTCAACCTTGGAAGAAGGTTTCTCATATCTCACCTTGCTTCTAATTTGTGGTCTTAATCCTCCCACAAAATTCTTGGTGAGCATGGCCCCTATGCCAATCATTGTAGTCTCCACATCATCCCCACCCTTCCTCAACACTATGCAAAATCTGGACTCCAACTTTTCCACTCTTTCCACATAGACCCTCACTTTCTCTCCATCTCCTTGCTTGAGAAATGTAACCTCACTCATCAATCTCTCATAACTCTCATCAGGAAGAAAGTTCTCAATGAGTGCTGAAGTCAAAGTCTCCCAAGACTCCTCTTCCCCCTCTCTCCTCTCTCTCTTTTGGTATTCTGACTCATACCATGTAAGTGCTGCATCCTCAAAGAAATCTGGTAATAATGAGGCCCACTCATTCTTCCTCCTCTCATTGTTTCCTATGCAAGCTCTCTTGAAGTCTCTCACAAAGGCCTCCACATCTTCTCCATCCTTGCCAAAGAAAACCGGAAGTTTCCCCATCTTAACCCCTCAATATCTTTCTTTTCTCTCAATTTTTTTTTCTCTTTTCTTTTCTCTCACTCTATTACTAATAGAGTATATACATGACTAACACCATCTGAGAATAATCCACTCTAGGAAACACAAAAGGTTCAGGTTGCTCCAAGATTTCTATAGCAACATCAAATCCTAGAGTGCATATTAATCTAACTCTCATGGATAGTTTATCCATAAGTTGAAAGATTATCTCCATCACTAATCTTGAGAACTAGCTGATGAAGGTGGTAGTATTTCTGTAGCTGTACTAAGACTCTCTCCAAGATCCTTCACCAAAGTTTCCAAAAGTGCTTTTACTCCACTACACTCATGTCCTTTTGGAAGTCCTTCAACTCCACAAACCTCACACAACTCCTTGGTCTTAGATCTTTTCCCTCCCAATCTTGGTGAAGAAGGTCCAACATGCAAACCCAAGTCAAGTAAGCCTCTCCTTTCCCTCAATCTCTTGCTCTCAAAGGTCAATGGACATGAACTTGCCTTATGTCCCTTCTCTCCACATAGAAAGCACTTAGACTCACTCTTTCCTCCAAGTGGTGTAGGTTTTTGGATCCTCTCAACACTCTCTTCAAATTCTATTGTAAACTCTCTTTTCCTCAAATCCACCCTTACAATCACCTCAAACCCTTGGGGAACCTTGCATAATCTCAATTTCCACTCTTGATGACCCTCCATGTTCCCCAAGATGAATCTAAACACTCAAACATGCTTTTTGTTGATCTCAAACTTCTCATGCATGAGATCTCCACTCTGCAGAATTGACCCTTCCTCACAATGTCACTCAAATCTCCCAACCAATATGTCACAGTCCTCTGAAATTTTCCACACTTGATCACAACTCCAGGGCGTCCCTCCCTGCAAAATTTCAGATCTTTTCATTGAGCCATTTGGCCTAGACACCTTTCTATTCAGCACCCATATTTCAGATTTGGTCTGAAAACCATTCCCCTCACTTCAAAAACTCATAACGCCCTGCACAAAAACGGTCTCTCTCTAAATTTTTGTGGCAGCAGGTAGGATACAATGCACTAAATTTTCTTGGAAATTTTCAGGACAATTCACTGAAAATTAAAGAAATGGCAGACTCTGTACAATTTTCCAGAGAGCATGCAGTTGCGGGAGCACTTTACCCTATCAACTTTCAAAAATTCTAGCCCAGTGCGCATAGAAGCTCTCTCAATAATTTCAAGTGTGCTAACTGAAAGATAACCCAAGCTATCATGTGTAGAAATCTCAAGTCCAGATCTCAAACTTGAGATTTTGCCCAAAATCACCTTAATCCCCAAAATCTGCAATCCACCTCACACAATCTCTCCAATTCCTCTCATGTGTACAAGATGTACAAAATCACCTCAAAGACATCATAATGAACTACAGGGTATACAAATGGATCTTGGTTCTCTAACATAAGTTCAGCCCTCTCCTCTCCTAATGTTCTCTCCAAGTGAGCTCTCATAGCCTCCTTCTGCCTAATGTAGAATTGGACGCGGAACATTATCTTGCCTTCTAGAGAGGTCCCGGCAACGGAACCAAAAATGTGAGCTGGCCTGTCTCTCACTCAGGATGAACCTCTGATGGCTATTATGGTAGCGCATCATGGACTAAGAAGGCAAGGAACCCCAACTCCATCATACTCCTCCAAGGCTAACACTCCAAGACTCAAGACATTGCTCACTAGAGAACTCAATGAGAGAGAGATAGTTGCAAATGAAAAGATGATGAGTACCTCCTCACCCCTTGTTTATATACTTGTGAAATAGTTACGTACCAAAGTTACTAATTACCGTAGTAACTCAAGTTACTAGACTAAAAGTCAAGTAAAGTCCAAAAGTAGAAAGGAATATCCATTCACATGGGCATATTCCCCTAAGCATGTGGTCTTATCTTGACCCAACCACTAAGTCAAGGATTCCTTCACATGGGCTATCCTTGGAATAAAGAAGAATCCAAAAGAAAAAGGTTTGCGGGCCCAAGAGTTCTCAACTCTTTCCTCAAAGCCAAACACCTAGGAATAATGCCAAGTCAACACACTAAAATCCAAAATAGTGGTGCTCATCTTTTCTACTTCCTCTAAAGTAAGGTCCACTCTATCTTAGCTATGACTAACTTTAGCTAACCATGACTAATATAGAACCATCCTTTATCTCTATAAATAATATCTCTTAAGTACTTGTAATACCAAGCTAAATATCACAATACCACACACATGCACAAATGGGTGTTACAGGACTGACAAGCTGAGGAGCTTGCAGGAGTTCCAGTGGAAGGCTGGAGAGAGCCTACGGAGGCATACACTCGCATGAGGTGGCTGATCAGTTTCACTCAAGGTGTAACTGAGGCCCAGGAAGTCCAGTTTTGGTATGGGATACTGGACATGGAGTTATGACATAGAGTTGTGATGCTACGTTGTTGCATGCTACTTTGCCCACTTTGGCAGTAGTCTTTGGTTTGGCTGAGTGTATTGAGCTCAATATGGTGGAGGAGAGAGTGGTGACATCTGGATTTGGTAGGGGGACCTCATCCATGGCTGTGACTTCTTCTAGAGTGCAGTAGAGTGCACCACGCCCAGTTGGTTTTCAAGGACAGGGTGGACAGCCCAGATCCTATGGAGCGAGTGGAGGGCCTAGTAAAGTTAGACCCTTACCCTCATTTTTGAGTCAGCAGCAGCTAGTGAGTGGTGGTGTTGCTTGTTGGACTTGTGGTGGACCTCACCATCGGAGAGAGTGTACTCAGGGCAGCAGACCTGATACCTCTAGTGCATCACATCCAACATAGAGGTAGTGTAAGCACTGCCACAGATTTGGTCACACTAGTGACCAGTGTTTTGACCTACACCCGGAGTTACAAAGTGGTAGGGCTTCTATGGCAGGTAGTAGAGGAGCTCCAGTTCATGGAAGACGAGGTGGTAGAGGTGGTGGTAGAGGATCTACACCTAGTAGGAGTGCAGTACCTGCCCTTACTTTTGACATAGCTTTGGCTACTCGGATTGAGTAGTTGGAGCAGAGATTGGCTAGTATAGCTATTGCTCAGAGGAGATCAGATTTGGGTGCTGAGGCTTCCACCTCATATGCTGGTGATAGAGATGCTTTGGACTTCATGTGCAGATCAGCATAGGTGGATGCATCTACAGCAGTGACTAGGAATGCAGTACGTGCTCCAGAGCCTAGAGGAGCATCAGTGGAGTTGGACCCATAGAGAGGAGAGGTTGGGAGACAAGTCAAACTTCCCCAGTCTTTCACACTATCTGAGGCATTGCAGACGACATCCATGGTTCCTAGACGTCCCAATGTAGGTGTGGTAGGTGGTGATGGAGTACATGATGGACTACCTGCTAGTCAACCACCTGCTACTATAGAGATTGAGTCTAGCATGATGTTGGGAGCGGCTTAGCTGATTATGCGGCATCCTTTATTTTCAGCCAGTGACATGTTTACATTGGGAGTTGACCCAACCCTAGTGTTCCGGTTGGCTGCCACATTGTGTGAGAGTAGGGATGGTGCAGTTCCTACTACTAGAGCAGAGGTGGTTGGTAGTGGAGCTGACTTGGTTGAGGAGCATGGGATCCGTTCAGGGACCAATGGTTTATGGCAGGCAGCAACGGCTAGACTGGAGGAGTTGCCAACTAGACCGGCCTTTGAGAGAGCGCGGTTTACACCTGGTGTTGTCCTATTGGATAACCAGAGGGGGATTTTTTTTTGGTGGGACCTTTAGGGAAGGTCTATACACCACAGAGAGTCTTGTTAGACTCTGATGCGCAGCCCTTTATGTTGGGGAAGGCTGCAGTTGTTGGTCTGGAGTTACGGAAGACCGATGTGGAGAGGTGTCCATTTCAGATCCAGACATCTCTAGGTGGTGGTTCGACATAATACATCACACGTGGAGAGCTTGTCGTCCAAGTTCAGCTTGGTCATCCGATTGATAGCTCGGTGGTGAGAGCTCAGGCTATTGTGATGATAGCTGAGTCATATGATGTGCTAGTTGGGGGAGCAGTGTTATACCCCATGGGTTTTAGCATTGACTGTTGGGAGGAGACAACCTCTTATAGACCTGGTTGGTAGTCTGGTGAGGGACGGGTATGTCACCTACCAGTACGCTTCAGTAGTGGCAGTCTTGGCTCACTACAGTCCGGGACCATGGCAGCATCAGTTTTAGCTTTTAGTGGTGCAGTTACTTGACCTGGTGACTTGTTGGAGGGGAACGCCCATGCAGAGGATACTCCAATACCAGAGGAGATCACTTGGCTTTGGAGTACGAGTGGCATTGTTCCATCCACCTTGGATGTTCCATTGTGGAGTTCAGAGGAGGCATTGTAGCAACATGCAGATCAGTTGGTGCAGTAGGCTTGGAGTGGAGCCTTTGTACCATCAGGAGATGAGTGTGAGGATGAGCCTCCAGAGGCAATTGCTTTGACACCTCTGGATACCACACTCATTGCTTGGCAGTATCCAGTAGAGGGGATATGCCTATTGGAGTTGTTTGGTGGGATCAACATCGGACTAGCTGCAATGTTACAGGCGGGTATACGAGTACAGAGGTACTTGTATGTATAGAAAGATGAGACTGCTAGGCGAGTCTCTCTACATCATATGGCACACTTGGCCTATCGGTATCCGGAGTTATTAACAATGTCAGCAGTCAGAGGTTACCAGAAGGCCCTACTAGGAGACATTTCCTTACTGGGGGCGCATGACCTAGAGAGACATGGGCCTATTCACTTGGTGATTTCTGGATAGCCATGTCAGGGACATACACATGCTGGTAGAGGATTGGGTCTTTAGGATCCTCGTTCAGGTGTGTTTTGGGAGATGTTACGGATACTAAGACATCTCCAGGTTCATCAATCCGTTTCTCTAGCTTACTTTTTGGAGAATGTTCCTTTGATGGGTGATTCTTGCACTAGAGTGGTGGCGAGTACACATCAGGTCCATTCTTGGATAGGACTTGCTGTATTGTTAGATGCAGCCAGAGTGGGATCACGGGCTTTGGTGGACAAAACTCTTACCCAGAGAGGTTCTACAACGCGCTTATAATGGGATTCAACGACTTGACCACATCCTTGTGGATGACATCTTGGATGTTGGGCGTCAGTCTCAGACAGTGGTAGTGGCTGATAGGTCACCTATAGCAGTGGTGAACCTAGTTGGACAGCCTAGAGCTGCATTTCCCACACTCATGAGTTTCCCAGGCTCTCATGCTTTTCAAGAGGGAGGACCTGGACTTGTTTGGGACTCATAGTAACAACAATTGGTGGAGCCCAACGCTGATGAGAGAGAGCGGGTGATGGGTTTTCACACCGGTATTACCACTGTTCCAATAGTGTTAGAGGCATCCAGGCATCAAGTGTTAGGTCTGGCTATGGACCTGAACTGTTTGACCTGGATTGTGAGCCTTGGCTTGGCAGAGCAGTGTAGGATGCGCTTGATAGGCATCACCACTCGGACACTTGTGAGCCTTGTGCCTTTAGAGACAATTCAGGCACATGCTGGGGGCGATGGACCGAGTGGACATGGTATTCTTGCGACACATCCAGTAGCTACTAGGGAGAGTGGTCTACTTGGAGTCCATCCAGGTGAGCGTGGGCTACTTGGATTACACCCTTGGTCCACATAGGATGTAGCTAGAGGACATGTGGAGCTTGCAGCCAGAGTGGAGGGAGTTTTTCACACAGAGGTTGGGACTTCTAGTGGTTGGGAGCAAGACACTATTGCTCCCAAGGGCCCAGAGTAGCAGCCAGTCAGTACGTCTTCCACTCTTACTACAGTTACAGAGGATACTTGGGAGCCAGATCTTGGACCCAAGCTCACTGGAGAGGAAAGACGGAGGGTTTGGAGGTTCTTGAGGAGTTACATGAGTTGTTTTGCCTTCAGTATGAAGGATTTGGGTGCTTTGAAGGGACCTGGTATACGGATTGAGCTGACTAGCGACACACCTATTTTCCGACATCCTTATCGATATAGTGATATGGAGAGGACATTGATTCAGAGCCGGAGTAGTGACCTTTTTGAGGCTGGTTTGGTGGAGATTTCACATGGAGAGTATGCATCAGCGACAGTGATGCCAACCAAGAAGGATATGCATGGCAACTATACAGATAGGCGGATGTGTGGAGATTACCGTCCTATCAACCAACAGACCAGGGCTGATCGGTATGCCATGCCTACACCGGAGGAGATTTTTGATGCGATTGGGCATGCAAAGGTCTTCAGTACTTTGGATCTTTGAGCGGGATATCATCAATTGCCAATCAGGGAGGAGGATAAGTCCAAGACAACATTTTGGGCTATTGATCCTCACGGCAAGGATGTGTTATATCAGTGGAGGTTCTTATAATTTGGGTTGAAGAACGCTCCTGCTGAGTTCCAGAGGGTCATGGATAGGATCCTAGTTGGATTGGATTTTGCTTGGTGCTATATTGATGACATTTTGGTTTATAGCACTACTATGGAGGAGCATGAGAGACAATTGTTGGAGGTGTTTGAGAGGTTGAGATCTCATGGACTCAAATTTCATCCTGGGAAGTGTAGGTTCTTCCACGAGCAGGTTGAGTATTTGGGTCACACTATCTACCCCGGAGGACTTGGTGTCCAGCAGACCAAGGTGGAGGCTATTGCACGTATTCCTCGGCCTATGGATGTGAGCAAAGTGCGAGCATTCCTTGGGTTGGCGAACTTCTATCGCCGCTATGTTAGAGGATTTAGTGCCATTGCCAAGGCCTTGACGAAGCTGACCAAGCTTACATAGGAGTGGTGTTGGGGAGATGAGTAGGAGAGAGCTTTTGTAGAGCTCAAGGAGAGGTTGACATCTGCTCCTATTTTGAGGAGACCAATCAGGGGATGACCATTTCAGGTTCATACTGATTGGAGTATGTTGGGGCTTGGAGCGGTGCTCACCCAGCATGATGATGAGGGGAAGGAGTTTGTGGTGGCCTATGCTAGTTGCTCCAACAATTCAGCAGAGGCAAAGTATAGTTCATATGAGGGAGAGTGCTTGGCAGCAGTTTGGGCAGTAGCACATTTCCGATGTTACCTATTTGGTAAACCCTTCACTCTCATCACTGATCATCAGCCGCTGAAGTGGTTGATGGAGTCCGACAAGCTTTCACGGAAGCTTGCACGATGGGCTCTGATTTTACAAGAGTATGATTTCACGGTTGTTCACAGACCTGGAGTGGTGAACCGTGATGCAGATGGGTTGAGTAGAAACCCATGTCCTAGCCAGCAGGATCAGACCGGAGCACGTTGGCATGGTAAGACAGATGAGGAGATGGTGCCAGGTTGGCATGCATCGGCCTTTGTGTGTATATTTGCAGAGACTTTGGTGGTATCTCTCTCAGCGCATACAAGAGGAGTTATTGAGGTCATAGATCCAGAGAGTGAAGATATTGGTACAGTTTAGCGAGACATTCATGATGATGTCTTAGTGATGGACTATCTTCGTACTGGTGTTGTGGGTGGCACAGTTGGGGCCAAGGAGAGAGACCGTGTTCTTCAGCGAGCCAGACGGTTCAGATTGGAGGGTAGACACCTTTTGCGTGTATGGGAGGATGGTAGAGTGCGAGTAGTACCACTTCCATCACAGAGACCACGGTTGGTCCGTCATGCTCATGAGGAGCTAGGACATTTTGGAGTAAAGCGTACATATAGCTTACTTCTAAGTCATTATTAGTGGCGCAATATGCAGACCAAGGTGCAGTAGTTTGTTGCCAGATGCATGGTTTGTGACCAAGTTAGAGCATCATTCAATGCTCCTACGCCACAGTTACACCCATTACCTATCATGGGATTGGGTTACCGTTGGAGTTTGGACTTTGCCGGACCTTTACCGCTGACTGTGAGACATCATCGGTATGTTTTGGTGATGGTGGAGCACTTCTCCAAGTGGATTGAGTTGGTGGCACTTCCTGACAAGTCTAGTGAAGGGACAACTTACTCGTTCCTGGATCAAGTTCTTAGTCATTTTGGTGCACCAGCTGAGGTTTTGACTGATCAGGGTACAGAGTTCTTGGGGGAGTTTCAGGTCTTGTGTGACAAGGCTTTGATTGATCATTGTACTACATCCCGAGATCACCCTGAGGCAGATGGCTTAGCAGAGAGAGTGGTTCAGACGGTGAAGAGAGGATTGCAAAAGTATGGTTTGCAGAGAGGCCACTTGGGAGATCGGGATCTCCAGTTACCTTGGTTGGCCATGGGCTATCAATTCAGCCGGCAAGCCTCCTTAGCATCCTTCTCTCCATAGTTTCTACTGTATGGACGAGATCCAGATTTACATGCAGCCATTCGTCGAGATGCTACTGTAGTTGTGGACTTGGATGACCCCGATGTATGGATGAGCGCATGTTCTCAATGGGCAGAAATCTTTCGGAGAGTGATGCCGATGGCCTTTGAGAACTTGGCGATTGCTCAGCATAGAGATACTTTACGCTATGCTACCATTCAAGGAGGAGGTTATAGACCCTTGATCCGTCAATTTCATCCATGCAACTATGTATATCTACAGTAGACAGCACCGACGACACTTGATGTTTCTACAGGCCGCACTATCTTGAGAGTGCACGAGGTTTTGCCATCTGGAGTCCTTGTGTTAGAAGGACGTGATGGTGTTGTTTGGAAGGATCATGTGCGCAATTGTGCGCCATGCCACCTTCCAAACATTGATGGTACTATGGACCCAAGCTTGGCACTTGTACGTGCAGGCTTGAGGTGTATGTTATGTGGCTCTTCTGGTGGAGCTGCTACTATGTTAGAGTGTGATAGCTGTTTGAGAGGATGGCATATGGCATGTATGACTCTTCCCCTCACGGTGGTTCCTCAGGGACAATGGTTATGTCCTAGATGTACTTGACCTATAGCTAGTTCATTCTTTATATGGTATAGATTGCAGACAGGCGACTAACGATGGGGCTCCATAGCACTCGGCCTCCTGATCTTTGCCCATTAGAGGGTATACCATATACTTAGAGTAGATGGCTATTTGGAGTTAGAGGGACCTAACCGCCAGCTAGGGGGGCAATTGTGGCATTTTAGAGTCTATGTATGACTTATGTGTGAGTTGTGCTTCTATAGTGTATGATGTTGACAACGATGTATGTTGTGTAGCAATGTATATACGCACGACAACTGTCACGCCATTTGTAGTTCCGCATCTAGTTGCTCGGACACTGGAGTTCCAGTGATAGTAGTTAGAGTTATTCTAGTAGTTTCTCAGGGACTACTTTCCAACAGTCTGATTTGGGGTTCGGGGTACTGACTTCACGGTGGGGCTCACCGTCACTTTGCACCGTTCGCACCGTCGAGTGTGCCATCAGTGGGACCGTTAGGGTTCCAGTGCTAGCTCAAGTCCAAGGGGGTATAGTTTCGAAGTGAGCTCCAGAGAGCTCACTTCTTTGATATTGAGCCTTTGAGTTCCTGGCTATGGTGGACAGAGGCTGGCGAGCATGACCTGGATTCTCTATGCTTGAGTGGGTGTGGCTTGATTGTAATCAGTGCCTAGTTGTTGGTAGTTTATAGAGTGACAGATCAAGTACTGATCTGAGTTGAGTTGAGTTGAGAGTGTTAAGCAATCTGATTATTGTGGCACTTTAGAGTCTATGTATGGCTTATGTGTGAGTTGTGCTTCTATAGTGTATGATGTTGACATCGATGTATGTTGTGTAGCAATGTATATACGCACGACATAGGGTTTCAATGCTAGCTCAAGTCCAGGGGGTATAGTTTTGAAGTGAGCTCCAGAGAGCTCACTTCTCTGATGTTGAGCCTTCGAGTTCTTGACTATGATGGACAGAGGCCGGCAAGCGTCACATGGATTCTCTATGCTTGAGTGGGTGTGGCTTGATTGTAATCAGTGCCCAGTTGTTGGCAGTTTATAGAGTGACAGATCAAGTACTGATCTAAGTTGAGTTGAGTTGAGAGTGGTAAGCAATCTGATTATTGTGGCACTTTAGAGTCTATGTATGACTTATGTGTGAGTTGTGTTTCCATAGTGTATGATGTTGACAGTGATATATGTTGTGTAGTGATGTATATACGCACGACATCCATGACCATAATATCCCCCATAACTATTGAAGGCAATGTCATCCAAAATTGTCAAATTGATATAGGCTCCTCCATCAACATTATGACAAAGTGAGTTATGCAAACATTAGGATTGCAAAGCATAACTAAAACTTTGACCCTTCTTTGAATGAATGACAAAAGAAGGCACCATCCTATTTGGATGTTAATCAAAGTACCCACATTCATTGGTGAACAAACCTTCCTAGTGGATTATTTGGTCATAGATACCCCTCCTCTTGCACAATCTCCACTTTTATTAGGAGTCCCATGGTTGGTAGATGTGGACATCATTACTTCTTAGAAAATTAGGAAGTTAACTTTTGGGAAGAAGTCAAATCACACTATTCTTCTTATGTACCCTATCAACCAAAATTCTAGTTTGGATTAGGAAGGAGAACCAGGCTTTGCTTTTGATGCATGGAACCCAGTTATGTTGATAGTGATGAGGAGATTATGGATGCCATTGATAATTATCTATTTATAATCAAGAAGGAGATGAGCGGTCATGTAGTATCTAAGGTTACAAGGATGATAAAATCATCCAAACCTCTCTCCATGTCACCTACCAAACTCACATTGTACTCAACAAACTCATTTTTGAGACTAATCTATGCTAATATTACTAAACAACTCTAATGCACATCATGAATAACTCTCACAAAAAAATCATGGCCTTGTTCCCCTTACAATATGCACAAGAACATATGTACACTCCCTAACCCTCTTGCTGCTTCTACATCAAGGATGAAATTGTTTATAAGGACAAAAAAACCAATGACAAATGTTTCCTTGACATAAAATAACAACAATCTCCTTGACAACAATCTCCTAGATGATATTGTCATTCCCAAGGATAGCAAAATAGAAGCCATGCGGGACGACAAGGCTTCCTCAACCAATTCTAAAGAGATATGCCTACATAATGCAATGTGCGGGATGCAAGATGTGAGGTGTGAAACTCTTCAGCCTGTACCATTGTTGCCACCACCAAACAAATTATTCCAAAGAGAAATGCAAAAGAGTAGGAAGTCTATCAGACCATACTTGATCTAGAATTTTCACACTTCTTTCTGAACAAACCTCCAAGACATGCAAAAAAAACCATTCCTCTACAATTACAAGTCATGGAGAAATTCAAAGATCTAGATATCTCCTATGCAAAAGAAGCCCATAGATATGTATGGTTGAGTACCAATGTGGGTACCAACAAGCATCATATGTATCAAGAACTCTTCCACAAATTCAGAGATGTCTTTCCTTGTGATTATATAGAATTGATGGGCGTGAATCCAAAAACATGTCAACATCACATATTGTTGCATACATATGCAATTCTTGTTTGATCTAAACCATACAGATTGAACTCCATCTACTCCCAAAAGGTATAATAAGAATTAGACAAACTACTAAAGAGTGGGTTCATCTATCCCATAGGTGAATTTAAGTGGGGATTGCTGATTCTAGTAGTTCTAGAAAAGGATACAAGAAAAGTAAGGATCTACATAGAGTTCCATAAATTGGATACCCAAACTATACCTAATCCTTTTCCAATTCCATTAACAAATACCTTGTTGGATAGAGTAGCCCCAGAAGATCAATACAAAACCACATTTGTCATTGAGTGGGAGAGTTATGCCTATTGAGTGATGCCATTTGGACTATGGAACGCCACTGCAACATTTCAACAATACATGATGAATTCTCTTGGAGAAGTATAGGATGAGCTAGAACTCTACCTCAACAACATGTGTATACATAGTTCACACAACAACCATGTCCAAGCATTGTGGGCTGTTCTACAAATCTGCTAGAATATTAGGATTTCCCTCAAAAATATGTATAATTGCTATTTCTTGTGGACCTCTCTTAGGCCATCTGGTCTGCAAAAATGGTCTCATAGTTAATCCAAAAAAAATTCAAGTCATTGCACAACTGCCCATACCCAAGACAATATGCAGCCTTCAACACTTCTTTGGCTAGACAAGATATTACTGCCGGTATGTCCACACATATGCTAAGATAACATCCAAGTTAATTGTACTACAACACTTCATGGTGGATTTCTTATGGACACATATCAATGTATTGAGGCTTTTGAGACCTTGAAAACCAAACTAGCTATGGCCTCTAATTGGCCGCACCAAATTTAGAAATTACCTTTCATGTATTGATACATCCAACACAACAATGGGTGCTATCCTTGCCCGTTACAATGACTAACAACAAGAACATCCCATCTACTATGCTAGCCATCAGCTCAACTTTGTAGAGCAAAACTACTCCACCACTAAACAAGGATGCTTTGCATGATTTTTGCTACTCAGAAATTCCCACATTACCTAATGGCCCATAGTTTTGTATTCCATTTAGATCACAAAGCCCTTAAGTACCTCATCAACAAGCCCTATCACTCAAGATGTTTAGTGCATTAGATGCTACTCCTTTAGGAATTCTCCTTTTCAGTTGAGTAGTGCCCCGGCAAGTCTCATGATAATGTAGGACTTCCTTTCCTACATTCTTGGATCTCCAATGATGAACTTCCTACAGATTTTGTAGATTTCCATCTCTTCTATGTGTAAGATCAAGTTAGTACTCAATCAATGTGGATGGATCAAATCAGACATTACTTATCTATAGGAAGGGTTCTGTCCAATCTACCATGCAACCATCATAAGAGCTTTCATATGTTGATCCTTCTCTCCACAATCCTTCTAGAAGACCTTTACCAAATGGGCGTGGGCTGAGTGCTCTAACATTGCATTGGCCCAAAAGAAATTCATGTAGTACTCAAGGCATGCCACTCTAACAAGAGAATTGAACACTTCTTAGGCAAGCTAACTTCCCACAAAATCTACTTGATAGGTTACTGGTAGCCCTTAGTCCCCCAAGATGCCAATCAATATGCTAGTTTGTGTGATGCTTGCCAACACATTGGCAAACACACCTCTAGATACCGCATGTATCTCCATCCGGTATTAGTAGCACAACCATGGAGACTTGACTTCATGGGACCCATCAATCCTATAGCTTGACAAACCCATCATTGCTATATCATTGTAGTGGTAGACTATATCACTAAGTGGGTAGAGGCCAAATCATTCATTAACAACATGGTAGCTATTATTGTTCAATTTCTACACAAAAACACTATATCCCATTTTGGTGTTCCATTGTCTATTATAACATATAACAGGTCCATTTCATCAATGATGGAGTAAGGGATCTAAAAAAATTGTATGGGATCCAACATAAAAGGTCTAATCCATATCATCCTCAAGCAAATGGCCAATAGAACGTGTCAATATCATCCGGCTTACAATCCTAAAAAGATGATCAGCCTTAACCCCACCAATTGGGACCAAAACTACCAAGTGCATTATGGGCATACTGTACACCATCAAACTCACTATGGGATACACTTCCTTCCAGCTTGTTTATGGGCAAGAAGTAATTTCTACCAATAGAATTCCTTGTCCGTTCTTTTTGCATCCTTATCCATACTTTGACCGGGACATCTCAATTTCAGGAGGGAGAAACCATGGGAGAATAGATCTTAGCACTCCATAATTTGAGTAAAAAGCATTTTTGTGCCTTATATACACTATATACCACCCAAGCCAAAAATGGCCTATTTTTATTATAGGACAAAGGAAGTACCGCTCTACCAAAAGATATGGTACTCAAATTTAATGATCGGGTTGGCCAATTCCCTAGAAAACTTGCTGAAAATTGGCTAGGCCCATATAGGATCCGGGAAGTGTTCCAACAATAAATCTGTTCAATTGGAGACATTAGATGGAGAAGTACTAGATACTTGCACCAATGGATCAAAGTGCACACCTTCTAATCCCCATTACATTCCTCTAAGGGTTAAGAAGAAAGAATCCCACAAGAGAGCCACTATTTTTCCATTCCTATTGAGAGTAAGACTATGAAATCTTGGTTGTGAGAAAACCCCTTTCTATGATATAAGCACATTCCTAAAATTTTGTGGGATTACTTGAAGGTACCTAGCCATTTGGGAATTCCTATACCACACCTTAAACATTGGGATACAAGAGGCAAACACAATAGGTACACACCAAAAGCTTTTACAAGAGCTTTCCTTATCTTGCAAGTCACAATGATGTTGAAATCTCCAAGAAAAGATGCATTTTGTTCATAATAAGACACATTCAAGGAAAAGAAAGCACCACGCACTTGTTGCTTTGGATGCTAATGTGAAACAATGCCATGTAGATTATGATCCTTCATATCCAATCAAGAGATAAAATACTTGGTGTGAAAAATTGAAGTTGGTGCGGAAATGTATGACTTCCAACAAAGACCTTATCCCTACAAAACCCCCAAGGGAACCCAAGTCACCACCATTCTATCATTCATAAATCCTAGGTCGTGAAAATTTTGATTCTTATGCAAGCCAAAACACAAGAACTCATATTATGAAGGAAAGTTACTATGGGAAAGTAACCAAGACAAGGAACATCATCTATGGGAACAAAGTCATCAAAGGAGGAGTTCAGAAATGCATGCAATGCAAGCAAGATCTTGCTTTGAGAGTGGTAGCAAGAGCTCTCTTAGACCGGTTACACCAAACAAGACAAGAAATTTTTGTTACCCATACTCATGAACTAAGATTCATAGCCAACAACCATCATGAGGATGGAGTGCTTTTGCCAACATCCTCAAAAGGATTTACAAATTTTTTCTGGAGGAATTAGAAAGCTATACTGATCCAAGCGAGCAAGAAAAAAGTCAATAGCAAGAGAAGGAGAAATCTTGCGAGACAAGAACAACATGGCACCATGAAAGAACACCAAGCAAGAGGCACCAATCCACATTTAGTCCAGCTACTTGTGTGGCTTTAGTAATGTAGATCTTGTAATAAGGAAGAATATAGAGAATGGAAATTTTGTATTTTGAAGAGTTTTGAAAATTTTGAGAAATTTTGAATTTTGTAGCTCATAAGTTCTTTCTACCAATAGAGGAAGAGCTTCCAAGAATCTTGGCAATTGCAGATGAAATCCAAGTGGAGTCCAAAGTGATACAACTACATATTCTTGTACCAAGTGGCTCCAAAAGTTTTGTGACGATCCCTATCACAAAGGATAATATATGGGATGTACTCTCATTAGGGAAAAGGACAAAATATATTCTCCTAGCTTGGAGGGAATTTTGTGTGAGCCTAAAACCCTTAATATGTCTCTTATTTTTCAACACTATTGATAGAACCATGTACAAAAATGGATTCCCAACAGCTATAGTCATACATCCACCTCTTTTCTACACTATGAAGAATTTTCACTAGCTGAGAGGTGGCAAGGGAATGTGTCCTTTTTAAGTGCATTAGTAATTTACACTATAATTTGAAGTCTGTTACACAAAGAGGCATTGGATTATGCCCTTGTGATATTTACCAAAATACAAGAATGCTGTTCAAACTTTTGGAAAGAGGTCCACACATACATATGCTGATGGCCATTCACAAACATCTTGCTCCAAGAGCCATTCAAATGTTGGAGAACCTTACCAAGGAAGTGCTACTGACTTTGCAATTACTTGTATGTAAGAAAAGTTACAGGGAGATGGTAAAATCAGTTGGGGACAGAACATGAGTCCTTATGCAACAGCCTTACTAATTGCCAACTTTGAAAAATGGGTTGATAAGGAACAAGCAAACCTGCTGAAACTAATGATTGCCCCTATCACTATTTTGCGAGAAGAGGAATGGTGGGAACTTGGCAATCCCACAAAAGATGAGATTTCTTGTAGTAAGAAGAAGAAAGTGGTCAGCCCTGAGAAGAGCAGGGCAACATTCCAATAAAGGGGAAAGCAGAATTAAAGGTGAGAATTTGTTCTTCCCTAAATGATGAAAAGGAAGCTGAGATTGCCTTATAAAAAAGAAGAACATTGCCTTTGAAGGGGCCTAGAATGCTCTTGGATATCCCAAATACTTGAGCCACTCCTTCCAAGAGAAGGATTGAGTAACAAGGCAAAGTAGAAGTCATCAATATTGAAGATGACTACCCCATAGTCCCAAAGGGTACAATAGGACCACAATGTTGTGTTGTGGTTTGCATAGCACATGAAAAAGTAAACTAGTATGGTTTATCTCCATAAAGATGGAGTTGTATGATGGATACCACGGTTGAGCTATTGCCATGTGAGCAACCTATGTGCATTTAAACACGTTGGCTATATGGAGTACAATCTTATCCTTTTCAAGGGTTTTCATGTATATAGGTAATGGAGAGTTGAGAGAAAGTGGTTTTTTTTCAGTTTTAGGAGTCTTGAGTGGGAGAAGGACATTGAGAGAGAGAGAGATTTTTTAGCAGAACATGGACACCAGGGCGTCAAAGGAAGCACTTTAGCAAGAGATGTCCCATGCTCCCAATTTGCCACTCCAAAATCTGTTTCTTATTAGGCTTCAAGTTTTACACCGTGGCTGCTTATGGGACTGGATGGTGACACATTTTGGGGCGGCATTCATGGAGTTGATGATAGAAAACCCAAATCTTGTTGTCCTTCTAGTGCTTACTTACAAGCAAGTCTAGGATTTAACAATTTATGTGCTCTTATAGGAGAATAAGGATTTAAATTCGTTCATGAGCTTCAAGGTGGAGTTATGGGGTCCATTTGTCAAGATGTGAGGAGGGTAAATGATAAATTTGCAAGAGTTTGGAGAAGTGAAGCTTTGACTTCTTCAAGGTTTGAAGGAGTTAGGGGAGTGCATTTAGAGAGAGGAGATTTTGAGTGGATGAGAATCAATTAAAGAAGGGGGGGGGGGGATTAAATTCTCTTTTAGATGAGCAAACAAGAGAATTTTGAGAGTTATATCATATCTTTTCATGATCTTTCAATAGGATTTACGAGTTGATAAAGTTCTCAATGCATTGAGCTTAATAAATTCTAATTTTGAGTCAATCTTGAATTAGATATGATCACTTGAAGTTGGAGCAATGGAGATCAAATTGTTGAGGAGAAGATTATGATCAGGTTTGGGGTTTGGGTTGCTTCTTAGGTTTTGGTTCGAATCAAGCTATGAAAATTTCCAGTATTGTTTGTGGTTAGAGTTCACACCTTTGTATCAAAATTTCATGTGACTCCTTAAATATAGAATTCTGGATCAAGTATACCTAGGTCTCCAGAGCTCACAAG
The DNA here is from genome assembly GCA_948567375.1 of Lunularia cruciata. Taxonomy (NCBI): domain Eukaryota; kingdom Viridiplantae; phylum Streptophyta; class Marchantiopsida; order Lunulariales; family Lunulariaceae; genus Lunularia; species Lunularia cruciata. Next base: position 27,405,658 of record OX419761.1, read on the forward strand.
TTAGCCTAGCTCAAGAATTGATCTGTATCTCAAGATTGGGATTGGATTGAGGCATCAAACTTTGCAAGGATTTAGAAAAGAGCACAAGAAGTTATTGTTGAAAATTTGGGTAGCTCAAGGTTCATAAAGAGTGAGAATTGATGCAATAAGTTCCACTAAAAGTATTTTCATAAACTCAATATGAGCATTTCTACATTCAATCACTACTAAATGCAAACTCTTCTATTTTTGTGACCATGATTGAAAATTTTAGGTTATTGGAGTGGCTTTGAGGACTATGTGTATCTTTGATCTAGAAATCTGGTGGAGATTGCCAAGACCTAGGAGAAAACCCTCAATTAGGGATTTCAAAATTAGGGTGAAAACCTACAAAAAATTGGCCAAGTTTGAGACCTTTTCAAGGGAGTTGTAGTAGTCAAATTGTGACTTGTTGTAATACCAAGAGCTAGCCATATGATCTAGATATGAAAATTTGGTTTGGTAATATCTAGAATGATGTTATACATGATGGTCAAAATAGATCAGATAGAAGTATCACCAAAAGAGTACTTCTACTAATAGGGCAGAAACCAAAATAGACTTGAAAACCTTAGAACCAATAGCTAGACATATGATTTAAAGGTGAGAATTTGTTTGGTAACATGTTGGTCAAAGCTTGTTTGACCAACCATATAAGACCAAGTCTTACATGTCATTCATCCAAGTAAGTAATCCAAGGATGGAGCTTGCTGACATGTCACCTATCTATGGGCCTAATCCTATGGTGGAGCTTCCTTGGAGGAGATCCTCTTTGTCTATATAATAAAGAGAAGGTGCTCTTTTGGGGCATCGAAGGTTTGAGTGTGAAATCATATGTTTCTCATGGTGTGTTTCTTCTCAGGTCTCCTATCCCCAAAGTATTATAATGGTATCAGAGCAAGTGTTCAAAAAGAGTAGGTTACCTCTCTTGGAAGAACATGGGCTTTTTAGATTGAGTAATTTTGAGAAGAGACATCTTGGTGTAATTGGTAGATTAGGAGTGCTAGAAGAAGGATGAAATAGAGGCTCCGGGAGGACAATATCCAACACCTTGCTTTCCATTCTTGAATCCATTCCACATTAGGATCATGTACACTCAGCGTGAGCAAGTGAGAGTGTATCTAATTTTTCACTTTGGAGCAGAGTTCATGGATATAGTGATGAATTCACCAAACCCAGTGATTTTGCCTATTGTGATTTACAATAGAGAGTGGGATTTAATAATCTATATTTTTGTTGTGATGGATTTGAATGTCCTAAATCCTTTCCTTTTTAAGACTCAAGTAGAAATTTGTTATGTAGTGAGACCAAAAGTGATGTTTAGAGATTTTGTGGTCAAGAATTCTGATAAAGAATATTATCAATGAGTGGTAGCTTCTGAGGTCCCAATGGTAGTTTTGATAGTTTTTGTGCACTCCAAAGTGATCATATTAACTCTCTATTGAAATAGATAATAACAATTGAGTGTTACAAGAACCATGGATCCGTAGTTGCAAGAGTTGGTGCAAGGAATGCAGGGGATGTTGAACAAATATTGAGAGATTAAGATGACCATGGAGGCACTACAAAGTCAAGTGCAGACCCTTAGGAATGATCAAGCAATGCAAGAAGAAGAGCCGTCTCAAAACCTAGTACCTACGATTGAAGTACTTGGAGAGGCACCCGTGCCTACAAACCCTATCAATGATGAAGCCACATTACTACTCCGGATGAAGAAGACCTGCAACATCAAGCCTTACAAGGAGCAACATACAATGGGAGTAGCGGAGAACTAGATCTTGAGAATGAATCGATATCTTTGGTTGTTCTCATCATAGATCATCGAGCATACTACAGACGTGTTTGCATGTGGGTACATGAGAAATAAAGCCCTCACATGGTATAGTGCTTGGGAACAATCTATGTTGGTACAGAGAAGGGAGGTCACATAGACAACAATGCAAGGAGGATTGCTAAAGAATTTTCAGTCAATGGATTTTGTGCAGATGGCCCGGATCCAACTATGGGGATTGAAACAAAAGAATAGTGTATAAGAGTATGTAGAGGCATTTTTGGATCTACAAGTTGCAATAACCAACATGAGTCCAATAGAGGCTCTCAAAAATTTCCAATGAGGGTTGAAGGAGCGGATTCGCCAAGAAGTCATGGTACAAAATCCTTGCACGGTATTTGAAGCCATTACTTGTGTGCAAAGAATAGCAAGGGCATTGGGTGGAGGTGAAGGAGTAGTTCCACCTCAATGTTATTGGGCAGAAATGCCACATATAGGTGGACCAATACCGATGGAACCAAACAACCTTTGGTTTTGAGACCGAGGAGCATGTACGCTTCAAGGAGAGCGGGGACGGGTAGAAGAACAGAGAGATGGACTCCTACAAGAAGAAGGAACTCAAGGAGAACAACACCATTATTACAATTATGGTTGTATTGGGCATATATCTACCAAATATTGTGCTTTTCTTCCTAGAGGCCCTTGGCCTTAATACAAGCAATCTTTGAACAACATGGAGAGATGCACTGAAGAGGAGGAGGTAAAAATCACTTTGGAAAACAAAGGTCACCAATAAATGTACCTTGCAGCCTTACTGGCTCAATAAGGAAGGAGAAAAGCAAGGGAAGGAAGACGAACATGCAAAGGTACCAAAAGGTAACCTCATAATTGATTGTAGGAAATGGAATCCTAGAAAGTAATCAAGTGAGAGTATTAATAGATCCAAGAGCAAAGAGCAAAGAGCAAAGAATTTCTTTTCTTGCTCTATTGCAATAAGATTGAGAATGGATCTAGAGAGAGATGAGAGTGAAGAAGTAGAGTTACCTAACCGAGCAAATAGAGAGGATTGAATCATTACCTAGATGGGTAACACTCTCTATACAAGAATATCAAGAAGCAATTGAGTGGCAAGTGATACAATTAGCTCGTTATGATGCAATCTTAGGCATGCAATGGATGGAGCATTACAACACTATGGTAGATTGGAGGAAGAAAGTAGTAAGAACCCACCAATGGTTGATTATTGGTGTTAAAGAAAAATCAGACAGGCAAGAATTGCCTCTTTATGTCATAGGGACAATAGCTCTTTGTAAGACCAATAGATGTTTCATGGGTCTAATAAGAGAAGTCAAGAGTGCACAACTTGATGGAAAAATTCCTGAGAAATTGAAGGATGTGATAAATGAGTTTCAAGATGTCTTTCCCGATGATCTACCTTGAGGATTACCACCAAAAAGGAGAGTAGATCATAAAATTGAGATACTCCCGGGGAAGACACCTCCTTGTAAGGCTCCATATTGCCTATCACCTCATGAGTTGGAGGAGTGTAAGAATCAAATTGAGGATATGTTGCAAAAAGGGTTCATCCAACCCAACATATCACCACATGGGGCTCTTGTCTTGTTTGTGAAAAAGAAGGACGGTACAATGCGCATGTGTATTGACTATCAGGATCTCAATCAACAAACAATGAAGAACAAATACCCCTTACCTTGCATGGAGATCTGTTTGATCAACTCAATGGAGCAAAACACTTCACCAAACTAGATTTGCGGAGCAATTATAATCAAATCCAAATTGCAAAGGAGGATGTGCCTTTAAAACTATCTTTTGAACTAGGTATGGCCACTTTGAGTATCTTGTGATACCTTTTGGTCTCACCAATGTATCTACCACTTTCATGAGTCTAATGAATGACATATTTTGTCTATATTTAAATAAGGATGTTATCATCTTCCTGGACGATATCTTAGTATATAGTAGCACGGTGACGGAATGCAAATAGCATCTACAAGAAGTCCTTCAGATTCTAAGATAGAATCAATTGTGTGCCAAAATATCAAAGTGCAAGTTTGGCAAGTGTAAAGTAGACTACTTAGAGCATAGAGTAAATGCAGAGGGTATTCAAGTATTGATAGATAAAATAGAGGTCATTCAAAAATGGAGTGCCTTAGAAGATCAAACTCAACTCAAGAGCTTCTTGGGGTTGACGAGATTCTATCGTCAATTTGTCAAGGACTTCTCTAAGGTTGCATAGCCTTTAATAACACTACTTGGCAAGGGGAAGAAGTGGATGTGGGGAACCGCATAAGAGTTGAACTTTCAAGAATTGAAAGCAGCCTTGCTACATGCAACAATCTTGAAGTGGTATGACCCAAGACGTCCAATCAAGTTGGCTATATATGTATTACGCATAGCAATAAGAGCAGTCCTACAACAAGAGTAGCATGATGGATGGCATCCAATTGCATATTTCTCTTGAAAGTTGTTACCAATAGAGTGCAACTACAACACCATAGAACAAGAAGAGTTGGCCATTGTCCTTGCAACCAAGCATTAGCAGCACTATCTAGGCGCGAAGGCATTTGTAGTAGAGACAAACCACAAACCTCTAGTCTACCTCGAGACACAAAAGGATTTATCTTGTTGGGCAGAGTGGCAATAAAGCTTCAACATGAAAATCACCTTTGTGGAAGGTAAGAAGAAACTTGCAAATGCATTCACCCGCATGACGATGGCAAACAACTTGGTGACAGAGGTTAAGATTAACCCTAAATTCTGGCAAGAGATTTTGGTTGTTAAAAAAACTGATCCACAAATTGTAGGAGCGCAATCATCTAAAGGTGTCACAAGCACCCAAGGACTTACCTTCCATGATGGTAGATTATGGATCCCAAATGTCCCATAATTACGTACCACTATTCTAGCGGAATGTCATGATTTGGCCATTACATGTCATGTCGGAGTGGACAAGACCTTGGATGCAATCTAGTGCCATTAATATTGGCCTAAAATGAGCAACGATGTGATGGACTAGGTGCGCAGCTGCCTACTTTGTCAACAAAACAAAGCTTCTAATCAAGCTCTTGCATGGCTCCTTCAACCTCTCTCCACTCCTACCCAACATTGGGAACAAGTGAGTATGGATCTTGTTTGTGAATTACCCAAAACCACCTCAAGGATTGACTCCATTGTGGTCTTTGTGGACCGGCTTAACAAAATGATTCATGTACGCCCTAACACCAAGGATTTGACCGCTCCACAACTAGCTCAATTATACTTAGATGCAGTTTTCTCTCACCATTGCTTGTATCGAGTACTCATCACCGATAAAGGTACTCAATTCACCAATTTGTTTTTGCAAACACTCTTTGGGTTCTCAAAACCAAGTTGGCCATGTCTACAACTTACCACCCACAAACAGATGGAAAAAGAGAGCAGGCCAATTGCACTATTGAAGACATGCTATGCGGCTTCACCTTAGAGAAGCAAGAGAGGTAGGACACCCTACCCTTGTTGGTGGAATTCACTAACAACAATTTGGTGAATGAATCCATCCATGTCACTCCATTCTTCCTCATGTATGATGAGCATTCCTTCATACCTTCTAGCTTGATGAAGATCTATCCGATGGCTACCAAGGTCAACGCAATCAACACATTTGTTTCTTGAATCCAACAAGGTGTAAAGAGCACCGAGCATAGATTACAAATTGCACAAAATTGACAAGAGCAATATCCTGATGCACACAATAGGCACATGATTTCAATGTTGGGGGATCAAGTGTGGCTATCAACAACCAACCTCACATTAATTGGACCTTGTAAGCTCAGACCTCGTTTTATTGGGCCTTTTTCTTTCATAGTGTTGACTCACTTCTTCATTGAGTCGACACTGTGACCTATCACCTCGAGCTACCACCATACATGAAGATTCATCTAGTGTTCCATGTTTTTGTACTATGCAAGTATGCTCCCTGATTGGGCCAGTGTCATTTCACACAAGGCATTCAACCTTGTCCGACACTCATTGATGGCACGGAGGAATATGAAGTGGAGCGTATTTTCCAAAAATGCATGCTTGGTACTCGCCATCCATAGGTAGACTATCTAGTACAATGGAAATGTTACCCCCTCTATGAAGCAACCTGGGAGCCTACTACAAATTTGATACATGCACCGGTGTTGGTGCAAGCGTTTGAGCAACAACTGCATAATGAGGACATTGCGTCTTAAAATAAGGTTTGTAATACCAAGAGCTAGGCATATGATCTAGATGTGAAATTTGGTTTGGTACCATCTAAAATGATGTTATACATGATGGTAAAAATAGATCAGCTAAAAGTATCACCAAAAGAGTACTTCTACTAATAGAGCAGAATGTTTGGGCTCAAGTCTCCTATCCTCAAATTATTACACTTGTTTTATATCATCAGAAAGCTTATCTCATAGGCTTTAAATTTAATTGAAGAACACTTTTGTCCAAGTCAAAAAGAAAAATTTATGATCATATGAGTTGCATAGAGATTTTACCATCAAAAAGACATAGAATCTCCCCACTTGGACTAGAAATTGGTTGAAATCTGAAGTGCATATTGGAAGAAGCTTGGAGTACAAATTGAAATTAGCTTGAGGATACAACAAGAAGGCTTTGAAGCTCATTTCCAAAAAAAAGAATAGAGATTTTTTTTTGAATTCTTGTGATTGGATCCTCTTTGTGCTTGCATTCCTATTTGTGTGCCTCATTGGCTTGGATTTGTGTGCAAGCATTGTGCTTGGGTTCCTTCCTTCTAGGTTGCGGTGTTTTTCTCTTGGGTAATGTTGGAAATGATGACCAATAGACCAAGAATGTGTGTTGTAATGATATGTTAGGTTGGCCGTTACTCCCCTATCTAGTAGAAGGAATACTAGAAACAAGAGAAAAAGGTTTTAGTGATCATGAAAAAAGTGTGCTTAGACTAGTAGTGACAAATCTACACATGACCTTTGATCCATAGAATCTACAGCTAGGCAACTATTCTATTCCTAGAGAGAGAAAGGAAAAGTACAACAATGGGCTTGTTAGAATAGTGGAGAAGTAAGTGCCTCACTCATACCTTAGGCCTTGATTTTTTTTCCAAGGCACGCATGAAGAATAGCCTACAGGAGCCCATCCCATGCCAATTACATAGATTCCTCCTCCCAAGGAATCTATAGAACAAGATGCACTAGGATCATTAGCCCAAATAATTGATAGCTTCATGGAGAGTTTGGTAAGTGGTGAGTGTTCTAAGGAGTGGGTAGAATGCCTAGACCAAGCATGTAAGCTAGGATTAGTTTCCATGTTGACAAATCTGAAAAGTGTGCAAATGGCTTGAGAGAGGATTGTGGAGCTATAGGAGGAATGGGAACAATTTCTAATGGAAAGTTCTTGCAAGTTCCAAGAAGCAAACATTTCATGGATCCAAAAGGTAGATAAGTGGCAAATAGAAGCCACCAAAGATACAACAACATTGGTAGAGGTAGAAGTCTAACTCCAATGTTTGTGGAATGAGAACACCATTATGGATGACTAGCTAGCCCGGCTCAATTGGAGAATAAGAAGAATGAAGGGGAACTCCAATTACTATGGGACCAAGCAAGCCATGCCAAAGAGGAATCCAAGGTGGTAGAAGAGAAATTGCAAGAATTATCCTTCACTTCTGAGAAGTCTTGGAAGGAGATAAAGGAGCTTAAACCCTTCCAGGCGCAAATCTCAATCCTCAAGGCAAACAAGAGTAATTGGGAGCAGGCCTAGCAGAGTCTTCAAACAGAGTTTGCTTCCTTATGACTTACTATAAATGAGTTGAACAAAGAAACAACTTGTTGCAAAAAGATCTCTTCTACTATAAGGAGAAGAGATGTGAAGAGCAAGCCAAAGTATAGGCTCAATAGAATCCTTGGAATGATCTTACTATTCAAAATTGAAGTTTTGTGCAACTTGGTTTGTTGCCCACAACAAGATGGAAGTCCTTTAAGTGGATGAGGATTCTAAGGTAGAGGAAGAGGGCAAGATCCAAGATGCCAACCCCAAGAGCTTGCCTCAAGAGGAGCACCCAAAGACAATTCTAATGATAATGAGGTTGGATCACAAGGGAAGGAGTTTTGTGGGAGGCGGATCACCACCTTTTGGTCCACCTCAAGCAGATCACCCACTTCTGCACCACCTCTTCTAAGCAAGGAAGCCTATCTTGATCTTCCCCAAAGAAAAGACCAGAAGTAGCTTTACTAAAAAGGGAAATATGGGAAGTAGTCCTATATAAAAGGAAGCTATAGGTGGAGTTTCCCTAAGAAGTAATGATATCATCAAGGAAGAAGGAATTGCAAGAATTTTAGACAGATCAGCCAAGGAATGGCTAGTGATCAACAAATACCAAAAAACAAGGAGTATAATGGATAATACCTATATTGTGGACATACTCAGTCTGGTCAAAGAAGAGTTCACAAACACCAATGGAGAATGCCGCCGTGTTGGATCCATTGGAAGGAAGGATGAGCCAACTAAATCTTTATGAGGCCCGCTGAGAGTCCAACAACACTATGGAACCTACCACAAGATATGAGGGAAGAGATACCACCACAAAGCCAAGTCTTCTTGCTCTAGAGGAGGAGGAGGAGGAGCAACCCATTGAAGAATTCAAGAATCCCAAGACAATTGGACCTTCAAAAGCCAACTTGCTCTCAAAAATCTATGGAGCTGGTGAAGTAGTAGGCTAAAAGTACCATTACTCTAGAAGGAGAGTTCCCATACTTCATGACTATCTCCCTTACCCTGGAATCTAAGGATCCCCTAGAGAAATAGTTATTGCTCCACACATCCAAATTATCAAGGGGTTAGAAAGCTATGCATGTCACATGATAGCCGTTTGGGATCTAGCACTAGAAGCCTTCTTGGATCAAGTAAGATAAGTTCCAAGATCTCCATGACTTTCAAGAGTGGCTATCCTTGTCATTCCTCCTCACCATGGGTCTAGCAATAATCCCATAGCGGTTATCACATTCTTGCTCTTCATGACAATTTGGCCTCCAAGAGTCATCAAAGTGAATCAAGTTGAAGCAGCAATGAAGGCATTCTACATGGAGAATAAAGAGCAATTGGCCTGGTATACATTCCTTCCTCAACCTGATCTCACCTAAGACATGAAAAATTAGATATTTGCAGTCTTCAATTGACTTCAATGGGAGATTTTAGTCTTCATGTTGATGGAACAGATCTACCAAATTGATCTTGCCTTGCTGATTACAAGAGCAACAATCAACCACCATCTCTTCCTTTGAGCAACTCTTTGGATAGAACAATTTGACTCATTATGGGCATTTAGTGTGGAATTTTGGGAACTTTGGAGTTCTAGGTGTGAGCTAGCTAAAGCTATCCTATGGGAGGACATCCATTTGGCAAATCTTCATGAGTTGACCTATTAGAAATGCATCTACCATACTTCACCTTAAGGTACTTGATAGATTGCCTCAAGCTATATACCCAAGGCTTAGCTTTGGAGCAACATGTATGTCCAAAGTGGCTCAAGTAACAAATGTGGAAATTTCTTGTATCCACAAGGATACTCAATTACAAAGTGTCTACAATACTACCATCAACGACAATCTTGGACCCTAGAATGTGCACATTAGTACTATGGTGCAGGAGTTAAGATCTATGTTTGATCAATTGGGAGAGAAGACTCGCACCAAATTTGCTCACTTATTGGACATGTCCTTCAACACATTAGAGAAATGAGTCTAGACTTCTTGAGGTTGGGACTTCAAATATTCCCTGGCTTATGAGGCATTGAGCATTTGCACTATCAAATTTTATGACAAAAAGCAAGACATAGACCTTAGCAAGGAACAATATGACTCAAGCAGTTTAGATTATCTAGAGGCTATCCCATACATCCCGGAATCAAGCAAGCCCATAGCATCTTACCACACAAAATGGAAATTTATGGTAAGGAGTCCCATACTTCCCACTGCAATATATGAGGACTTCCACTATGTTCTTAGACATGACTAAAGTCTACATGTCTTTATTTGATTCCAAGACTATATTGGATTAATTATCCCAGCAAATATTTTGTTGTGTTGGTTGTCTTTGGGATTTAAAGCCACCCCGGTCATTGCCACCTGTGCCTTCATAGAGACAATAAGATTACTTGACTTTTGGATGCTCTTCCTAGGGGATTAAGAGAAGCATTTGAAGAATGGTTGGATGTGGAAATACCTTGCTCAAGAAGAATTTGACATTTCTCTTATAGGAAGAAGTCACATTGTTGGCTAGATGTACAGGATTGTCATGCAAGACTACAAGAAACTATGGATATATTGGAAGGATGTTGGGATCAATAACATACTTACAAAGACCCCATAGTTTTTTGTGGAATGGTGTATTTCAAGGTCTTAGCCTAAATATATCATTGGCTAGGATGGATGATGTGAAGGAGGAAAGTTCCATCAATCCCTTTCATCAAGAGATCAAGAACACTACATTTATGTATCTGGTCCAACAAGCTAACATGTGGAGTTGTTGACTCTGAGGGACTCTGGAATTAGCTCATATGGATGGGTATAGATAGTTGGTGTATGTGATTCCATGTTTTGGCATTACCAAGAGAGAGATGATATAGGAACCTTCTATCATATGAGGTCCTAATTTTTCACTTTTGCTAACAAAGGGAAGAAGAAAAGGTAGCAGCTTGCTTGAAGTGCAAGGTCTTACAAGAGTGCTATGTTGTGGAGCAAAAGGCAAGAACCTATATGTGGGTCTTCCCATCTATGGGAAGACCCATCTTAGAACTTTAATTAAGAACCAACAGTATATTGTCAGGTTAGATTAGGATTATCCAAGGAAACTATCTTATAGAGGGGATGAAAGTAGCATGAAGGACAAGTCACATTGAAGATAGCAGTAGCTTATTGTAACCATAATGATTAGGGCTGTGACAACCCGGCAAATATCACTTTTGCGGTAATCGGGTAAGTAAAGTTTGTTCCCGTAGAGATACGAGTAAGAATTGGTCAAATACGAAGTCAAACCGTAACATGTAGTTCTTCTTGGTTGCGTCTTTAATCTCTCAGGTATAAACCACACCCAGAAGAGAGTAACAAGCACTGACTTGCAGTCTTGTCACAAATTAACACTCCATAATCACAACTCCATCAAATCTTTCCAAACAATCTTGATTGTGATGATTCAGGCTCTCCCAAAAATGGCACTTCACTGCAAAACAAATTCACCTCAAAATTGTGTTCCACCTCTCCACTGAAGGCACAACTTCCTCGAAAGAAATTGCTTCACATCAACTTTGTACTGCACTCACAAATGCAGAATACTACCAACACGACAATTCCTCTCAGATCTGTCAAGGCATTGCTTCGATTGCACTTCACTCAGGATCAAACACACAGAATGAAGATCAAGGCTATGGAATCCAACATCCAACAAGCACATTGACTTGCACTTCGAATTTCTCCAAACACTCACAAACACAATTGTGAAATTGATACTCGGAATCAAGCTCAAGCGACGAGCACTGTTTCACAACACTTTGCTTTATCTATTCTCAGAAATAATGAGCAATGAATAACATTTTCCTGCAAATGCCACTTTTAAATAGTGAAGCAATCGACAATTCTAACAACTATACCGTTCTACCACAACTGTTCTAACCTGGAGATCCAAAATGACAATGTAACCTTTCATATCTGTCTATTCAAATCTCAAATCGGTTACTAATCCAATCCGATGTCTACTTCTTCTTTGGCTTTCAAACCCGAACCCAAAGTAATCTTACTTCCTACTACTCTGTCCTTGGGTTTCACAACTCCTAATTCCTCCACTAATTCTAACATTTCTCCTTCCTGATATGAAATTCCTATCATAGTTAAGCCTTCTAAATCTCTCTCTCCCAACCCACTCTTCTCTAAAGTGTCAAATGTCAAATCCGAAGACACCTGCATTCCTATCTCTCTTACCTCGGGTCTAACAATTATCAATTCTTTTGCTAATTCTACTATATCCTCATAAAGAATTGTAATTGAAAGCATGGGTACACTATCTACACCTTCAATTTGTAACCCACTTTCCACTATTCACTCATGTTACTAACCCTCATTTATTGTCTGATCTGCACTTTGGGTTTATTCATTACTGTTATTTCTCCTTCAATTTCTATTCCATCTTCAATCAAAACTGAAATTGAAGTCATGGGTATCCTAACTATCTTCTTTCCATATTCTAATTTCCTCTGATCCCTCTGGCAAAACTCCCAAAGTCACCTTCACTGCACTCCAAGGTCCGGCTACCTCTGATTTAGTCATCTTCATCTTGAGGCAAACTCTCATGACCCAAAGTCATGTAAACCCGAAGTCATGTAAACCCGAAGTACGAAGTACGAAGTCACATTGACCCGAAGACACTTTGACCCGAAGTACATCTACTCCATAAACTTCAAATGCTTGTAACTTCTTCTACAGACTTCCAAACTTTGCGATTTTGGTGGCAATGGAAAGCCCTGAACAAGACGCTTCCAACGAAATGTAACACGCTTGATTTGGAGTTATGGTTATTGAGATATAGCCCCCGCAAGAATCCTGACTTGCAACTTCTATTTCTCCTTCGGCGTTTGCCTTCCTTAACGTTTGATCCGAGTTTTTCCCTCCTTTGACACGAAGTAAGCTTCTTCGGGTCTAATCCAAACCGAGCCATTCTTCCTCTTACATGAAGTTGATTTCCTCGGGTCTGATCAAATCACAAGTTTGCACTCATTTCTTCTCCATTTGGTTTCAATTTGGTTTCAACAAAGCATTTTTTCTTCTAAACTCGTCCAAAATGAAAAATGTAAGTACCACAAGGGCTCAAAGTAAAATTATTTTAGGGTTAGCCTTGGTATTTAAGGGAGATAGAAATTGATAGTAAGGGCTGGATTTTGTCTTGAAGGTCCAAGAGATTGGCCTTTCCAACCTACAAGAATAAATTAATAAGAGACTACAAAAGCTACTATAGAAAGCCAGACATACATTGTGTTAGGATTGGTAGTGTAGAAGACTTGAGCTATTGAAAAACAATAGAAAGTGGAATTTAATCTTATTACTTTAAATGGGTGACTAAATGTATACAAATTTTGGAGTCAATATAATTTTATTCATGACATAGTACTCCTTGTTCCTTGTTTGCATTTTTGTCCCAATTAATTGGGAAGATAGTAAGTTCTCCCTACCAATTTGCTACTTGGAGATTGAGTGACATACTACAAAAGGCCAAAGACTATGGAGGTGAGAGACCCTTGAACCATCTTTGAGGTAAGTGTCTATAGGAACTTTGTATGCCCTAGTGGAGAAACACCCAAATACTAGAGTCCAAACTATCACCCCTCTCCAAGACAAATTGAAGGCTGGGCTGGAAGGGGCTGTGTAAGTCACATAGCCCACTATCTCTTCACTTTAGGATTAGTTTTTCCCATGTGACGATCAATCTTGGCCTATAGTTGATATTTGTTCTTGATTTGTATCTCTTTATTCTCCATTTGTAGCTTCTCTAAGTCCAATTGCACTTCATCTTGATTCTTTCTCTTACTCCTTTTGGTTTGTCATGAAGAAGGCATTTTGTCTTTGCACTTCAAAGATATCATGTGTCAATGTATTTATCTTCTTTGCTTCCTCCTTATAAAGATTGCAAACCTTGAAAAACTCTTCCTTTGTCTCCTTGTCTTCAGCCTTCTTGGTGTAGAGCTTTTGGTACATACTATGCACCAAGGTAGTATAATCTACAATCTCAAGGCTTTCCTTTGGTATTCAGGAAGTAAGAGCTCCATTATCTGTAGTTTTGCACCTACCAAATGTACCACAATATGGGCTCTCTCATAGACCTACACTAGGTTCTGGACTTGCTTCACCCTCTCCTTATATTGGTACTTCTCGAGGAGGGGCTTTGGCTCCTTGTGGTTCTTGAACCTTAGCTTTGATTTCAACTTCTTCCTTTGGTTTGGCCCTTACTTATTCTGGTTGGATATCTTTTTGAACTTTGGACTAAAGGTCCTTTTGGGCCAAAGTTACTATCTTTGACCAACCTTTCAAGCCATTTCTTATTTTTTATTCTTCCCTCAAAGTGCCCTTTGCTTTGGACATATGTTACTCATAAATTTGTGTAAACAAACTTAAATCCAAAATGCATTTCAACTAACTTTTTCCTCCTTAACATTAGGTCAGGCTACCATATTTTTACAAAAAAGAGTGAAATTAATAAACAAGTAAATTTTTTGAAAATGTGAGCACCACATATCCCTTCTCCAATGTAAGAGTCTTGGTGGACACAAGATTAATTCTCTCACTTGAGATCAAGCATAATATTTCCTTGGCTTCCAACCATTCACCCTAGTGCTTCCTCCTAGATCAACAAGTTACAAGGACCCATTATTATAAATTTTCTCTTCTTTGCATGGTCTTTTCCACCTAATGTGCTACTTCTTGGGGAAGAACTTGTGTTAGCTATCAGATAGTAGCATTTGCTCTCTTTTGGCTACTTGCATTTGTTTGATCTTCTTGTCATGATGCTCTTTCTTGTGAATTTGACTTGCCTTTCTGCACTTTTTGGAGTTGTCACTTTTTTCCTCCAAGAATATAAGTTGCTACATCCAAATGTTTTTTCTATCTTCTTCCAACATTTTTTCCTTAGAGAGAATTTGATACCAAATTACCAATGGAATTTGGTATCTCAAATTCCATTGGTAAGATTAAGTGCAAACCAAAAGACAAGAAGTATGGTGTTTGCTTTGTCATGATCTTCTTGGTAGTGTGGTATGCCCAAAAGGCTACTGGTTGGTTGGAGCTCAATTGTATCCATAATTGATGGTTATCTTGTTGAGAATTTTACACAAAAGTCCATTTTCTCTCCCTATTAATCCATTTCCCTTTGATTTGTAAGGTTTTGTGTTTTGATGCTTGATCTTAAAATTCTTTGTGAGTGATTCTACCAAGTGGTTCAAGAAAGACACTCTTGTATCACTAACTAGCTTTATAGGAGATCCATATTGGGAGATGATGTTCCAAAATAAGAATTTGGCTACTATGTCAACATCATCCCATCACTTGGCTTTGGCCTCAATCATCTTTGTAGCACAATCTATGCAAACCAAGATATAACTCCTTTTTGTAGTCTATGTAGTAGGTTAGATTAAGCCTACAAAGTCTACTCTTGTTTCTTGAATGGTGCTAAGGGTAGGATGGGCCTCAAATGCCATTTTGTGGTTGGAATAAGTCTTATGGTTTGTTGGCACACATCACACCTTTTGTAGAAGACCAAGGAGAGAAATAAGAGACGGGAGATCAGAATAGAAATCAAATTGAAAATGCTCAAATGAGGGAAACTACAAATGCCTAGCATGAGCTTGGGCTTTGGTATTTATATGGTAAACAATACAAGGCTCTTGAGAAGTTTCCTTTTAAGCTCTTGAGAAGCTTCCTTCCTTGGAGTGCAAGCTAAGCTACCTAGGAAGCTTCCAAAGAAACTTCCTTCTTGAAGCCACCTACTTGGAATATGAGCTAAGCTAGGGTTAACTTGGTATGCAAATTACCCAATCCTTGGAAGGTATCTAGAAGCTTCTTAGGCACTTCTAGACATTCTACCAAGAAGCTTCCTAGATGCTTCTAGAACATTTTAAGAATTCTTAGCTATATTTAGCTTATTTTATTAACTCATTAGCCTTTTCTAACTCATCTACTAACTCCATATTATTACATATTCACCCATTGCTAGTTTGTGATGTTCTTATTGCTATGGAATCTTCAAAATTTGTATGGCTATTTATGCATTTTGGAGATGACAAAGAGACTCCCATGTGGCCTCTTGAAGAAGATATACTTTGCAAAGGACCTTATATTCAATGTGTCATTGGCAGCCATGTTGGATGTCGCAACTTCAAGTCTATGATCAACTTCAAATTCTTCATGATTGCTGACAAGGATGGGAGGAGGAAGAGGGAGTTGGACATGAGTAGAAAAGGAAAATAGGTTAGAATAGAGGGTTTTAACTTTGAAACATAGAAGACAATATGGATCCACATATGACTAGGAAGAGCAAGTTTGTAAGCAACATGAGAAATAATTTTAGTAATCTCAAATGGACCTATCCAATTAGGAGCAAGTTTACAAACTTAGGTATCAAGCGTGAAAGGAAGCTTATTGGAAGAAAGCATGACCTTACCACCTAGTTGAAAGGTGAGATCATGTCAATGCTTATCAACATATGCTTTTGCCAATTTTGAGCACAAGAAGATGAGACTTGGCTTGATATAGAGATTTAGATAACATGGACAAAAACATGGAAGTATGCAAGACTTGAGATGGAAGAGGAGCAAGAAGATAATTTGGAGCAAGTAGATTTTGCACATAAGGGAGAAAAGCTTATACTTGCATGCTTGGAATTATTATAGGAAAACTTGGCAACTACAAGACATATATCCAATCAATGTGGTGAACATTGACAAAGGTACATAAAATATTTTCCAAAGTGCAAATTTCTTGTTTTGTTTGTCCACTTGTTCAAGGATGATAGGCTATAGATAATGCAAGCTAAGCCAATGAGTTTAAAAAAGCACTTGCAAAAATTTACTAGTAAAGCAAGGATCAAGATAAAATATGAGAACTCTTGGGATCTCATGGTGCTTGAAGATGGTGTTGAAGTAGATCTTGGCCAACATTGGAGCATTGACTATATCCATGGTAGGTGCCAAATGAATCTACTTTTTGAGCTTATCAGCAAACACTATGATGGCTTTATGGCTATGGTTTGTCTTTGGAAAGGATGTAATGAAGTCTAAGCTAACATGTTGACAATAGGTAAATGGAGTTGGTAGTGGTTGAAGGAGTCTACTCAAGTTCTGGTCATTGGCTTTGTTGCATTGGTAGCTCTCACAAGATCAAACAAACCCTTGAATCTCTTGCAATATGTTGGGCCACCACCATTAATATTACAGGGTACTCAAGGTCTTGCTCACACCCATGTGACTAGCAACTAATAAGTCATGGGCTTCTTGAAACCACACAAGTTGTAGATCACCTTTGGCTAGAACATAGATCTGGTTCTCATAGAATAGAAGACATTCTTTGAAGGAGAAGGTGTTGTATTCCTTGTCATGTGCTACAAGATGATTTTCTACCAACTGAAAGAAGGGTTCTTGATGTAAAGAGGTCCTAAACTCAATTTAAACTTTTGAGTCAAGTGACACTATCATACTTGTTGTTGTTATGAAAGATGCAAAGACATTCTTCAAATCAGGTTTATTGTGACAAGGCATCAAGAATGACATGGAACTTTCTTGGTTGTATTTAAGCTCAATGTCAAATGATTGTAGTTGCTTCTCCCATCAATGATGCCAAATTTTGGTTAATGGTGCAACAACATGAGCAAAATAATGGATGTATCATTGATTAAAACTTGCTAATCCATTAATTCCCCTAACTTTTGTGGCATCCTTAGAAGGAGGTCAATAGATAATGGCTTTAATTTTCTCCTCTTCCATCTTGATTCCCACTCCTAAAACCTTATGGCCCAAGTTCTTTTTGCAAAAATGTGCACTTTGACTTCTTGCAATAGAACTTTTCATTGGCATAGTCTTCTCAAGATGTTTCAAACATGGTTCTTGTGTTTTGTCTCTATCTTATTGTAAATAAAAAATCCATCCAAGAAACTACCAATAGTCCATCAATGCATTTGATCTATGAAGATTTCTTGAGTATTTGTGAGCCCAAAAGGTAAACCTCCATTCAAAATGCCCATACCTTGTATGGAAGGTAGTCTTTTGTACATCTTCTCCAAACAATTGAAATATGCTAGTATTTGCTTCGAAGATCCAACTTCAAAAAGAATTGAGGTCCATTTCATTGATCCAACAAGTCATCAATTCAAGCCAAGGGATACACATTCTTTATAATTTATTTATTGAGACCATGGTAGTCAATATAGAAGCAAATTTCTCCATCTTTCCATGGTACAAATAGTACCGGTGCTCCTCAAGTGGATGCACTATGTTATTTGACGTCCTCCAAAAACTCAATCAATGTTGTTTGAAGTTCTTCTTACCTCTTTCGTGAGAGCCAAAAAGTTGGTCTATGTACTAGAGTGCTACTTGGTAATAGCTTGATCTTGAAAGGTATACCGCAATCAAAGGGTAATTCCTTTGGAAGATCATCTAGAAACACATTTGTAAACTTTTGAATTAACTGATCAACAATTGCTTGATGAGTATTCTTATTCTCATTAGATTTTTCTTTATATTTAATCTATACTACAAAAATAGAAATATTTTCCTCCAAAGCTTGCTCTACAACTATTATAGTGAAAGACTTCTCATCTTGGGATTGACTATTCTTAGGTATCTTACTCAAAGGTGCAAAATAACCTAATCAATAATTCTTACCTTTGTGTTGACTTGAATTTATCATCGGGTCCAACCAAATTGAAACTTATGATGTTCAAGCCAAGGAAGACCTAAAATTATATTATAGTATAAATGAGCTACTATAAATCTTATTCACTCTAAATATTCCATCCCAATCTTTAATAAAATAGGTTGGGAAGTACAAAATCTATAATTCTTTTTACAATCCGCCATCATCAATGGTTTACCCAATATTGATTTAATAGGAATACATAATCCTTTTGCTAATTGCATGGACATGCAATTCTCCAAAATCCCAGAATACTTGAGTGACTTCCAAGTCAGGGCAACCATTCTCTTTGGATAGAGATGCATCTTCTTCTTCTCCCAACTCTTCCAAGGTGATACAATGAATATATGTATCCACTTTGGTGGAAGGTGGAGTAGGTAAAAATCTTATTGTTGGTCTTGGTGCAAGGAGTTGGGGACAATTTACACTCACATGCCTTGTGGTACCCCAAGGCATGTTAGTGTGACAATTAGCACACAATGGGGTGTATGGAATCTATTTCTTGGGCTCCAAACAATGTAACAAGCAGTGTAAAATTGCTTTAAGATTATAGCATGCACTAAGGGTAGCATTTTTCCTTGGAGGTAAATTCCTTCTCTATGGCTCATTAGTAACATATTCCCTAGGCACTTACTTAGGAATGGTTAAAAAGGGAGTTGGGATTGTACTTGTAGATATCTTTTGTACTATGAAAATCTGGTCATTCTCCTCTACATAGTATTCATGCTCTTTTAGTACAAAGGTCCATTCCACTACAATGACAAAGAGGGACATGTAGAAAAGCATCCTATATTGGCATGTTCCAACTTACTACAAGTCATGCACCAAATATTTGGCTGGGTGTACCAAGGAGATTTTTGCCTCTCTATTGAGCAAAATCCTTGATGAGTTCCACTTACTTCATTCCCAATTGAGTGGGGGTCTTTTGGTTGGCATCTACTTTATGCTTGTGAGTACCTTACATTTCTTTCCTTTGTTCCTTCTCTTCTTAAGAAGATTACAATTCTGAAGACAAGTTACATTAGATGACTCCAAAGACAAAGAAGGTAGTCTTTAGGTTGACTGTTTCATTTTGCTTCTTTGCACTTCATACTTGGTGTAGTTTTTGAGTCAAATTGTATAGCTTTGCAAACTTGATCACTTTGCCTATTTTACTATCATCTCATAATTTTGGAAAGACCCAAAGCTCCACAAGATGTCCTCCTAAGAACCAAGCTATTGCTTAAATATCCAAGTATACCAAGGTGGCACCTTGCTTAGGCACTAAGACTCAAAGACTCTAGAATCTTTTGGTATAATCATGCAACTTCTCATTCCTCTCTTTCTCTAGATTTTTAAGGGTGGCAAACACATTTGCCTCATAATCCAATTCTCAATTATTACTTTCAAGAATTGACTTTAGACTATTGGCCAATCTTCTATATTTGTGAGATTTTTACTTGCATGTGTTTACCACCAGTTCATTGCATTCTTCTATAGTAGGCTTGGAGAGATTCAAAGTCTATTAGCTTCCACATCTTCTTTGTTTGGCCTTTATCCTCCTTCTCATCCTTTCCCTTGAATTTTGGTTACTTTTATTGCATGAAAGGAACATAGTTAGCTATTTGGTTGAGGATGAAGGCCAAACTAGGAGAAGAACTGCTTTCCTTTACAAGTGAGTAACCAAACAGATCCTAATCTGGTGCTAGGTTGGGAAAAATTTCCAGGTTGTCTATTGAGGAAGATGGCACATTTAGGTTGGAACCTTTGGGATTGTCCAAGCTACAAATCCTAAGCCTAACTTCCAAAAATTTTTTGTTCCCCATGTCTTTGGCAAAGAGTTCTTGGGGCGATAATGGTGAATGCTCTCCTTTGGTATCCAAAGCCATTGGACATATGCACTAAAGGCACTTAATGTTCTCCTCTCAAAGCCACCTCTAAAGAGCCACTTGTTCTCTTCTTGGAGAAAGGTTGTCCTCTATCACAAGGGGTTACAAAGCTGCAATTGGAGGAGATGGGGCTTTAAATAACTGACTAGTGATACTCTTGAGTAAAAATTTGCCTTGCTGTAAGGATAGGGATCAAAGAATAAGTTCACTATTTTATTACTATTTTTCAAGTTGACTAAATTTTCCTTGAGCTTTATCTCATTGGCTACATGTCTCTCAGCCTTGTGCTTCTGATTTCTCCTAAATACTCTTAGATCATGAGGGGTTTAAATGTTTCCTAGTACTGAATTCCATGACAACATTCATTGCCTTTTCTTACTTCACTTCTGGCCACTTTGAGGAGTGTATTACTAGCAATGGTATCAAAAAGCATGTGATAGCTTATTTTCAATGTACTAATTGTAAAAATAGTAAGAAAAGGTCTTTCCCTTGAGGATATGGGTCAAAATTGACTAAAAATGAAGGAAAAATGTCACTAGTTGTACTTCATTTATTATTTCATGTTAACTTCTTTGGCATGAACTACTCCTAGAAAAGGCTAGTGTGACTCCCTATGGTGCACTATAGAAAAAGGAAAACAACAATCACTCACAACAAATATAATCCAAGTTACTCCTGAAGAAGATTGTTCTTTGCTTGGAAGATGACTTTGCTTTTAAGACTTCAACTTTGAAGTCATGTAATACCCTTCTCATAAATCATTCCCTCAAAGGCATCTTCTACTTGTCCCAATGCTCTTGATTTTTGAGTTTTGTGGTACTTATAATGCTCCAAACCAAATTGATTCCTCAGCACATTGTTTCACTCCTTTGGCTCCCATAAGAACCGAATTCTTGATCAATTGAAAATCCACTACTCTATACTCAAGCAATTGTGACCCTATTGTAAATTCTTCATAGTCACTACTCCATGCAAGCATTCACCAAGATTCAAGACAAAGTAATTTGACTTTGGTTGTATGTAAAAGTTGCAAGGAGAATGAACTTGTAGATTGTTGGGCCAAAGCCTGATATACAATTTTATACTTTGCCTTAAAGGGAATTAACAACTAAGTGGGCTTTTAGGTAACCTTTTATCTCTAACTTAGGATTCTAATCCTATCTTATCCTAATCTAACCAGCTAATTAAGCTTCTTACACATATTAGGGGAGGTGTTTGGTCTTCCTTGAAGTCAACTTTGTATTTTTCTTCCTTGGAATTACTACATTGAAGTGGTACTTGGTTGTGAAGGTCTAGTCAAACCCAAAGGTATTCTTCCTAAACTTTACAACTATGAATGTCTAATTAAGACTGATGCTTCAGCCATCTACAAATCTAGAGGTACAATCCTTACCTTAGCATTCTCCAACTTGAAGCAAATGCTAACTACTTACTTATCCTTGGCCTATAGCTTATCTTTATACCCTAGTTGCATGTTCTTCTTCTCCATTTGGGACTTCCTTAGGTCTGATTGTACTTACCTTGGTTTTTTCTCTTGCTCCTTCTAGTTCATCACAAAGGAGGCATTTTGTCTTTGCACTTCAAAGATGTCATCTGTTAGCATGTTTACCTTCTTTGCCTCCTACAAACGAGGAGTTGGCCAAGGTTCACAATCTTTATAAGGATAAAGATTGTGAACCTTGGCCAAATCCTTCTTTGTCTTCTACTCTTTAGACTTCTTGATGTATAGCTCCTCCTTGTGCATACTTCACACCAAGGTAGTGTAATCTATAATCTTGGAGCACTTGTAGTATTATCTCCACCAAATGCACAAAAAATGGGCCCCTCTTGGACCTACACTATGGTTGCTTGACTTTCTTTACCCTATCCTTTTGTTGGTATTTTTTGAGGAAGGCGCTCAAGCTTCATGTGGTTCTTGAACCTTAGCTTAGAGTTCAACTTCTTCCTTTGGTTTGGCATTGCTTCTACTTTTGACCAAGTATCTTCTTGAACTTTGGGCCAAAATTACTTTTCTCCAACCAACCTTTGGGGCCATTTCTAATTCTGCATTCTTCCCTTGGAGTGCCCTCAGCTTTAGAATTTTTTTACTCATAATTTACACAAACAAACACATCTAGAAAGAGCATTTCCACCAAGAAACTTTTACCTCCTAAATATTGAATTAGGATGTACTATCTTTACAAACAAGAGTGAAATTAATAAAAAGAGTAAATATTGTGAAAATGTGTGCATCAAGCCTTCCTTTGACCAATATGCTATCATGATATATTTATGCAAATGGTTAATTTGAGATCCATTAGAGTATTATATATTTCTCTCTATCTTATATGGATATAATATAGAAAATTTCAAATAAATAATAAAAATATAGAATTGAAAGGACTATCAAAATTACTTAATTTTATTTCTACTCTAAAGAATAACTCTTATAATATTTTTATTAACAGTACTTGTGGTTATGAGTGGACTATCACAATCATGTGATTCAATTAGTGATTGCTTAAAGGTAGACATTATGTCAAAGAAATCTTCTGAAAAAATAACTTGGTAATTTTATTTGCATACTCAAACAATAGGAATATATGCACTTACCAGGTTGCAAGCCTATGGAGTGGTAAAGTCTTTGCACTTCTAAAGTCTTCATATCAATATCAATTATAGAGAAATTAATTTTATTTATACTTGCTTGGATAAGATGTATCTCCTCCTTGGTGGAATTATTTGAAATTTGGTGCACATTCATCTTTTCCCATGTCATAGCATTGACATAATATTAAATAAAAATGGGAGGAAATGATAGTTCAAATTTCAAGCTCAACAAGAACCTCCTCTGCATCCTTTTTCTTTGGCTTCATATCTTATCCTTTGAGTTTAGCATCCAAAAGATTCTTATCCTCCTCCAAATTACAAAGTAAAACTACAAGTACAAAACTTTACTCAAAGCTTTAATAAAAGAGAGGCAAAGAATAAATCAATTGATTATTGATAATTTTTTAAAGGATGTATAATGCTCCTATAGCTTCTTCTTTACATAAATAAGATACATCTCATTGCCTCTTCTTAATTGCTAGCTAATAGCAACTTGCAGTCTTAGAACCTTCTACTTTTGATACTCCTTGCATCTTGTTGAGTGTAATACACCTAGTTGCAATATGCACAAGGACACAATGAATTATCTCCTTGAGTGCTTTTTGAAGTGTATGCCACTAAGACCAATTGATTCATTTTACTTCTTTGGCTCAAAAGTCTTATAATTGTTGCACTTTAGGTTACACTTATTATATTGTGAATTTTTTTGGTTGCACTTCCTACAACTCACCTATATGAAAGGTAATCCAGAAAATTTAATTATTGGTAATCATAGTCTTTGCTAAGGGTAACATGAGCTTGATCTCCAATTTTGGTGATTAGAGCTTTCTCCAACCCTTGCATCTTGCAACATCTTTCTTTTGAAAATGGCCAGTCATAATACTCAAATTTCTAGATGCACAACATCTAAACTAACATTAAGAACCCATATTGTAATTTATTGTCAAGATACTCATCTCATTCTTGCTAAGGTAGACAAAAAAAAGCACAAGCATATAGTAAGTGAAGGATCAAAATAGTTAAGTTTACTCAACATCTTTGACTTTACCACAACTTTTTGTCTTTTAACAAGTATATGATACATATAATTGATGTGGTATGGAACATCCAACTCCTCCTTTGATGCCTACACACTCTACAAATCAACCACCATAACTAAGATGGTGAAGGAAGAGGTATTAATCTTCACCATTTATTTGCAAGCAAGTCCATAAAATCCTTATTCAATTGCCAAATCTAAGATGATAACTAATTCTCCTTCCCAGGTCACTCTCAATGTGAAACCTATCCAAGTTGATTTTGTGTGGAATAAGCATACACTAATTAGTGTACCTTTGCTACTACTCTAATCAAACTACTATTTAATTTATTAAAGCTTTACAAGTCCACCTCATTTAGCTTCTTAAACATCCTTGGAGCCCATGTGTTCTTGTCAATACATACAAGATGACAAATCCATACACTTAAACTTTATTTCACAAGAAAGTTCTCTGTAATCATCATCTTCTAAAGACAAATAAGAGACTATGCCTACCTTGCAACCGTCTTGTGCTTGATGCTTTACGTAGTGCTTAACTTCTTCTTTCCTCACCTGCTTGCACCCGTATTGCCAAATGGCTTTGGCTCATGATTTGTTCTTGTCTGCCTCTTCTTTGAAGACGGACTTGGTGTGTTAGGGGCATATCTTTATAACCAAAATGCCCTTCTTTGGATGCTTGATTTGGAGGTTGTCTAGCTCCTTGAAATCAAGTTAAGGAAGACTTTTCTTAATAAAACAATGTGTGAGTCTTTCCAAAGTAAAGGTTAGCTTCACAGTCCCGTTTTCAAGCAAACGAAGTTCAATCATAAGTCCAAGAACATTATAGAAAGATCATAACCCAAGAGAGTTTTATTTTCATAAAACTTTCAAAAGTAGATAAACAACAATAGGTGTTAAAATATTCTTGAAAGTAAATACCTAGGTAGGTCAAGAAAGCCTTAAAGTATTTTACCTAAATTTTGAGACTTTCATTCCAAAGCTTCTAAGAGTATTTTGCTCATAAAGTGCTGCATTCAAATGGATGCACAATGAATAAAGTAACCATTTGAAAAATTATTAAAAAATTTGCAAAATTACCACAAACTAGGAAGTTGAACACTCTTAGATTTATGGACATGTGCATCATTATCTTGCTTCCACTAGTAGGAAGTCAAAAAGTTGCTATGCATAACTTCCTCTATACTTTGCATTGTGCAAGATGTATAAGAACACTAGAATATTTTCAATTGCAATACAATACTCACGATTGCAATATTTGCCAAGTACCTACATAATTTCCTTCATGATAAGATCAATTTGGCACATAAAATTGGTCGTTTGCTAAATTCCAAAAGTGGTTGTGGTCAATTTCATAACCTTATAGTACCATCCACTTGGTCTTGATGGTGCATGATAATAACTTTAACATCACATTCCTTGCATAGATAAAGAAATTAACTTGATCCTTTGGCTTCTATGTTACCATTTGCTAAGACTAGGAACTTGAGAATTTTTTTAATTAAAAATAACAAAAATAATTTATAAATTGATGAAAAATTTAATAAGAAAGAAAAATGAGACTTAAAATTGGTAAGAGTAGAAAAAAAGGAGAAAATTAGACAACTCACCACTTTATTTTTAAAGTATGTGTATAATATTCATTCTAGAAATAGGTGAAAACAAGCAGAAAAATTTGAAGAGAATTTTCTACCTATACTTGAGATTTGATCAAAATACAAGGTCAACCATACTATCACTTCAAATTCAGATTTGGAGTTTTTCAATTTTCACCTTTAAACTAGTATAATTCTAAAGATAATGGAAAGTTCATATTGGAAGGATAAATAAGTATAAGTAGATTAAAAAAACTTCTTTCATTTATCATTGTATGCTCCAAATAAATTTTTTTCCCTTATTTCTTTGAGTGCTAAAATTCAAATTTGGTAGAAAATTGCAATCATACATATCATCATTAGTGATATTTTACTTTCTTTTCCTAATTTAACATTATTTATCATGGAAAGATAAATGATAAGTTGTTGTCTACCATTATCTTCCATTTTCTTGATTTATGGGTTCTTATGGAGTTCTATTAAGTACCAAATATGCACATTCAGTTTGTGATATATTTATCTTTATGATACAATTAGAAACATAGAAAATTTTATATAATGATTTGCTACCAATATTGCTATATATAATGATTTGGTACCAATATTCCAACTGACTTTGAGTAGTCCCATGGACCCAAAGTCTCTAAATTGGGAGTGGATAATTTTGACTATATGTCCAATAGATTTATATCTCTATCTATTATTGATCCCAAACAATGGTTCTAATTGATGTACATGACGGATTCATACTTAGCAGAAAAAATTTAAGAGAAAAATTGAGGGGTCCAATTTAAAACCTATGAAGAGTTAGAGAGGGAAGACTCAAATTCATTTTGTGCGTACAAGAGAGCTCTTATATCTAGTGGTGAAATGGGTGTGTATGACACTCATTCTATATGTGGAGCTCTACTTCTATCGGTAAAGGGGACGACAAAAATGAGGACAAGTACTTTGATTGTTATTTGTGAGGTACGATCTGCAATCTAGATTTATCAAAATACCTCAAACGTCTACTTCTCCCATAGTGATGCTTTTCAAAACTAGTCTAGAAACATTGTTGTACTTGGAGAAGATATGGGATGATCTCTTCAACAAAATCACTTTGCAAGAGAGGAAGAAAATTCAATGGATGACATAGATGATAAAGCACAATCTACTCTCTTCTGATGCTTCATGATACATTGACTAAATTGCACGTCTTCAAAGACGATTATTTTATAGGGATCCAAAATGAAATAAATATGTGTTAAAGTAGAAGGAGACAAAGTGAGGTCTTTGTATCTGAATATTGTATCCTTCAATAATCTATATAAACTTGAATCCATATATCAATCAAGCAACTTCTCCTAATATAGGAAGCACTTCCACCACTAAATCAAAGCTAAGAACTTGTTTGTCCAATAGGAACTCTTACAAAGAGGTGAGAGGAGATTAAGTTTATAGGTAGTCTTTTAGTTTATAAATAAAGCTTTTAAAAGAGCTTCTACTACAATCAATAATAAGATTGCTTTAATTATCTTGTTAAAAGACAAAGATGCTTCTAATGGATGTTTGTACCAAGTATTAACTCATTGCAGGTTGGTATTTGCAAATCATATTGAAATCAAATGCAAAACAATAAAATATACAGTTCTCCAAGTGAGAAATACAGGATTAGTACTGATTACTATCCAAAGATTACTATAACATATCATATGTTTATGCTAAGGATCCTTGTAGCATAGTTCTTTTCGTAAGATTTTGAAAAATTTTGCAGATACATTTGCAAGTATGATGTATTGTTGCAAAAATCAATTTTAGTGTGCAAGGATTAAGTTGAGTCGGAATTAAATTATTTTTTTGTTTTCCTTTACTTTCCCAAATGTAATTGATCTTGAAGTCCAAATATTATTCTAATTGAATTGAATATTCTTCTATGCATTTGTAATTTTGTTGTTGTGTCTTGATTTGGTTTAAAATATTGTCATCTTGTACACTTAGTTTCTCTAACCATTTTAACAGTGTACATACATAATTTTCTATACCAAAAAAGTTGATTTACTTGGGAAGTATTTAAAATTCCTATGGTTTATTTGTAGAATATGAAAAATTTTGTACCACTAACTACAACTAGAGAAGTGGATAGAGAAAGATCCGAGTTAGCTTAGAATCAAGGAAAAAATTATGCTTATGGTGAAACAAAATTTATTATATTTAAAGAATAATTGAATCTAGCACAAATATAATATTATATTGGTTGTTGCTACAAATAACAAAAGTTATAGAAGAAATTGGCAAGTTGGTTTGCAAGTGGATGGTGCAATAATCTTCATAGAAGCAATTACATTTCAAAAATGTTACAGATCTTATTATTACATTGATCCTAAGGACTCTTTTTGTGAGCCAAAGCAAATTAATAATATTTCTCTCGGATTCTTTAAAAACATATAAGATAAAATAAGCTTGATATGTTGGGATATTTATCATTTTTTTTTCAAATATGAGTATTTTACAAAATCAAAGTGGGATTTTAGTTAGTGGTATATACACAAAATCGAAGGAGAGATAAGATGTCTAATAGGATTAGCAAGCGTTGAAGGTAAGATTGTCTCGAGATTGCTTGTCTCGAGACTTAAATAGAATAGAGGCATGCTATAATTTTAAACTAAAGTCACAATGGACATAGAAATTTGGAATATCAAGTTATGGTTGAAGTATCAACCTCCATTAGTAAACACTATTCGATGGATGTATAACATTTGATCAATAATTCAAGTTCACGGTAACAAGGGGATAGGCAAAGTTTAGATTAAACAATTTTCATTGAAAGAATATTTGCTACCCCCGGATCAAGTAAAATGACTTCTATAGTGCGTTGAAGAAGGAAGGCTTGAACTTAGCTAAAACTTCGTTAGCTTGAAAAATACTCTTAAATGAAGATGATACTATAATATCAAAGAAAGGTTTGATCCAATGATTGGAAATAAAAAATGAAGATTCTTAACTTGGGAGGTATTGTCCACAGCTTTTGAAATAGTTGAATAAATCGATCGACATAGATTTAAGAAACAAGTCCTGGTTATATTAACATTGACATTTCAACCTTTGATTTTATGATTATTGGAAGGTAGTAACTTAGAAGTTCCATTTGCAAAGACGCTAAAGATGATTTATGTATTCAAGAGAGTGAAGTTGGAAATTTAGTTACTATCTATCAGCTAACTAAATGGAAGGACGGAAGTGTTTTGAAATGATAGTTCAGAACCTTCAGAGACCTTTGGGTAGAGAGTGAACTTATGAGAATTCATAGCATGGTGGTTTTGAAACCATAGTATTGTGGTGATTTTTCTGGTGAGAATTGAATTCTATTTACGTTAGGATGAAATTAATTTGTATTATGGCTCCAGTTGAGATTATGCACATGGTGTACTTTTTTATTAGAGGCCTGTTTTTTCTTTAACTGTTTTGTTGATACTTCTCGATGAAAATTTGCTTCTATGAAGTGGGAACCTGGTTTTTTAGGTTATTGATTTTATGTATCGAAATCACTTTCTATATGTGAATATTTAAAACTCTTCTTTTTTGGGAATTTTAGAAAAAATTCTTTCCTCTTGTAGAATTAACTGATCCGTTTTGAATGGATAACATCAATTTCATTTTTTTCCCATATGTTTTCCTAAATCAACCCATTTTTTTACAATTATTACTTTTATCCTTTTGTGCTGATAAGTGCTCTGATAATTTGGATTGACAATATGATCATAATTAAGAAAGCAATATTTTTAAACTTCCACACCATTAAAATATACTCCAACTTTCCCTTGGATGCTTATCGCATAGGCCATTAGAACTCAATACAAAATCAATATTATTGGATTGATGTTAATCAAGATCTGCGGAGTTGAAATTGCGATAGAATTCAAGGTCAATATCACATCTACAATAAAATAATATTTAAACTGCACAGTAGAAAGGAAATTTAGACTATTGTGATGTAAAATCTTACATCCAAATTCTAAGAAGTGAATTCAAAATCCAGAAAATAAAGCAGTTCTCATTTAAACCGAACCCGGTTTCAACTCTGGGCTGTTATATATGTATTAGAATCTATCAACCACTTAAAAAAACAAAATTCAAACTCTAAACTCCACTCCAAATTCTGAAGGAAATGTGAGGGGTGTGTAATGGGTACGTACTTCTGTATCCAAGAGGCACAAATATATGTGACTAGAAGAATGGAAGAAAGCCGACTTCATAGAACACAAGAAGGATGGAAAAACCCCCTTCAAGCCGTACATGGGAGAGACAAAAGAGGTAGAATGGGACTAGAAACAAAAGTGTATGGGACTAAAAGTAGGGTCTGTGCTGAAGTACGTTGGACACAACAAGTTCAATGAAATATGTTAGTGTCTCAAGCGTCCAGTAATCACCGATAATCCCCATACGACCTCCATGACTCCCTTCGACAAATAAAGGTAGGGTTTAGTTTCCACCCATGACCGAAATAAATTTTAAGTCAAAGTATTCGGTGACTTTTAAAGTTTGAAATTCTAACATGCGTCAACGACTTTCTGGAGAAATGTTGGACTTAGGTTGAATAAATATGGAGACCATCAAATGTTCGATGACTTTATGGGAGGACTGAGAACCCATTTGATCAAACTGAAATCTCCAGTGTTTAATGTTAATGTTAATATTCTGATCTTAGGGCGTTGCTTCTCATCCCAAGACGGTACGTGTTGGTGTTGCTCGAAGCTTTCACGGAGTAATCGTGTCGGAGCATGGAACAGGAAGCCGGGAAACAAAGTCCCACGCAGTGCTTGAGAAGTTCATCTTCAAACTTCGTGGGACTCTTAAATACCAAATCATTTTGTTTCATTTTGAGTCGGAAAACCAGTTGGATGTTTAAATGATCAATACCTCTATGTATGAAGGGCACTAGCTCAAAGATTAAATTATGGAATGTGAAAATATCTGTGTGTTTGCCTATATTTCGGAACTGCAGATCAATATTCTTGATTCTTGGTGTGAAAGATTTACCAGCAGCTGATTATGTTAGCGGGAATCATTATACTCGTGTCCTGCCAGAGGCTGAAGATGGTCAAGTCCCCTGAGAGAGGGCCAAAGCACAGGTACAAGGCTCAGAAACGTGAACTCTTTGCTATGGATGTGCGGTTTGGAAGCGCGACTCACACCTAAGTCTGTGAAGACATGTGAGCTTTGCTAAGCTGCGTTACTAGTTGGGCTACGGGTAAAACTCGGAGTAGTTGGTTGGACCGATTTTGTTGGGCTATGGTTGATCATGAGGAGATATGATTCAGAAGCATTTCTGGATATGAGAAACTACTCACGCTTCCCAGTTTTATGCAGAATGTCTGGGAAGTCACAAATTTCACATTAGAAAAGTAACAGGGTGTCGAGTATAATTGACGCACACTCGAGGTGTATATCAAGTCATCCGACATCCTCAGGATATCATCGATGACAATTAAAATTTGCCCACGAGATCAGTGTATCTATGAGGTTCTCGAGCTCCCAATCGTTCGTTGACATGATTCCAAACGTAGACGAGGAGATTTCACAACCGCATTAGTCTCACCAGTAATCTAATTTGCATCGTGTTCTAACTTCAAAAGACATTGATAAGATATTTCAGTGGCCAGTGAAACTTCGATTGCCATGGAGGTAGGCCACACCGCTGATGATGGAGACTAGAGATTCTACCGGTATACTTGCTTGTAAGGTGTGCCTCAATGCGTTAATACGGCACGTAAGTGAAGGCCACATGCACAGGCGTTGATATTCGTAAGCAATTCGCTCCGTACGAGGTTATCCGAATCACAATTGTTAAAATGTAACGAATCGTCAGCAACTCAGATCAGTACACCGTATCAGGAAAGGTAGTAAACGAAATTGCCAATGCATATTGTTTGCGGTGTATAGACAGTTCGGAGGATCAGAAAGATGAAGCGCCCATCCTTTACCAACACGTGTTGCTAGACATGCGCTCGTATGCCTCGAGTCCAGATTCTGATTAGCGCAAGATACTTTTCGTTCCAGATATTCTTAAAAGCTTTCCTGTTTATATTATATCTCTCTATGTCGCAGTTTCCTCGAAGGAACAGGGTAGAGAGGCATTACAATTCGAGCAATCAAACAGATATTTGGTTGCTTTTGACCGCATGTTTCCGAGCGGCACCTTCCTACTGCAGGTCAAGACAGCTTTTTGCTGATAAGGTGATGGGCTTATCAGACTGTCTGACGACATGCACCTTTGGAATCTCTCTGCATGTGACATCCGCCAAGTCTCTCATAGACTTATGTAGGCTTGCAACTACTCGTTTCTGCACCTCTCATCAGACGTCATGCATATAAACTTAAATAACATGCATTGCCAATTGTTGCGCCTCATGATCAGATGTTAAGCTTTCCGAATAAAATCGATGAATCTAAAAGCTCTATTCCTTCCGGGAAATTTCCATGAAAAGCACTGTAACGCTAAAGGACTCCAATGCGCAGGACCTACGATATTGCGGAAAGTGGAGGCCATCAAGCTGGTCAGATTTCAGCACTCACAACATGCGCACTTATAGCACAGATGTCGAGGACAAGAACAGCTAATTGGGTTAATTCAAATCCAGCTATCACACTGGGTAAAAACTGTTTATAAATGTAAACGCGAAGAATATCATAACTGCGCAAATAAATGAAACATGTCTATGAATGCACGGGCTCGGCAGTGGGTGAATTGCAAAACATTACCCCGACACGCGAAGCCGGATCAACATTTGTGCTACAGGAGGAAAGAGCGAGATGAGTATCCAATCTTCGACATACCTTGAATCACAACTTCAAGCGTGAGTTATACGAGCGAACATCAATGAAGCAGAGTGTGGACTCATTGCGTTGAAGGGGAAGCGCATTTTTCAAATAATTGTCCGATATGCTGAGTTTGCATCAAATTGTCAAGCATAATCCAATACAATCAATACACTCGCAGTTGCTCTTCTGTGTGGAAAAGTACTTCGCTCATATGGTTAGTGAGGATTTGTTTTTACAGAGCTATTTGCCAGTTTGGCATCATGTCCGTGACACTGGCCATGGAATCTCATCTATGAACAGTATTGATTGAACTCCATCCCGCCGGTTTTAATTCATGAGCAGGAATTAGTCCAAAACAGTGATCCGGATGCATAATAATTTGCACAAATGTATTTCTAACCCAACAGGGACTTGAGCTCTACTTGGATCTGAATGACTGTATATTCTATTTGAGGTGCTAAAATATAGCTAGACGTAATTAAATTCCTCCTTGCTAGCGACATAGAGCGGTTTGTTTAGATTACAGGTAGTTCAGCTCTGGATTGAATACTCACAAAATGAGCTATAATCAGACTACCAAGAATATAAGCAGATCACGATCAAGCTCAGTAGACGGATGTAGTTCTCATCATCATCCTTTCAAATTCCTCAAAATTCACTTGACCATCTCCATCTGAGTCTACACCACGGATCATTCGCGAACAGTCTTCCATAGTGCTTTTCTCGCCCAAGCCTTTTAGGACTTGGTGAAGTTCCTCGGCTGAGATGAAGTTGTTTTTGTCAATGTCAAAGACGGAGAAAGCTGCTCTTAGTTCCTTAGATCGAGCTGCAGGTTCCGCTTTGACGTCCATCTTGGTATTGAGATTGATAAATTCCTCCAAGTCAATATACCCATCTCCATCTGTGTCCACTGCATCTAGCATAAGTTTGAGTTCCTCATCCGACGAAGTATAGCCGAGAGAACCTAGAACTTTACCAAGTTCAGATTGTGAAATTTTGCCATCCTTATTCACATCTATAAGCTGAAACGCATCTGTAAGTTCTTGATGCTCGAGGTTGCGAGCGGTTACACTTGTAGAAGCTTCATGCACTTCAATGATATTCTCAGCAGGACCCTTCCCTTTACCCGTTGAGTTTTGTCTGGTGACAGCACTCGAGCTCGCATTTGAAGTTCTGCCAGGAGAAGCCTTCCTTATCTCGGCAGCAGGAGTGATTTCACAGGAGTTCCTTGTTGGAGATGCAGCTCCTGATGATAAGCTAGAGGACGATCGTGACGATGAAGATTTCGAGCTTTCCGCTAAAGAAGAAGACCGGGATTTCTTTCTACTGAAAAGTTTCGGCACCTTCATATTGAAGAACTTTTGAGGAGGCCTAGGAGCGTAGACAGTACAACCTGAAGCAAGAACGTCCTGAAGAAGGACAAATCAAAAACGCTTAAACGCACGTTCCTACTATCTTTATACGTTGTGATCTGAAACCAGGAAGGCGTCCCTGCTTTTCAATTTAAGCGTCTACTTCACACTGCTTGCTCTCAATAAAGGAGTGCTTGTACGCTTCGATTGACGAGACTATGATCCCGTCCTCAGTCAGTCACTTCCCTCAACCACCACCTGTGTTAAGTCTACGCAAGTCGCAAAAGAAATGTTCCAAGCCTAGACCTCAAAGAACACTAGACTGTTGTGGAAACAACCTCCTACTCCAGATTTATAGATGTCATTAGCTACCCCGTCTTCCGGGATGCAGGAATCATCTCTCACAGAGTGTAGATCATATTTCCATTGCTTTCTAGTTACTGCAGAATTGCGAGCCACCGCAGCTTTCAGGCTCCTTCCTCGCAATTTACACGCCGTGACCTTTACCTTCCCCCGGGGCCTGGCTTTTCACACTCAGTTGGCAAACAAACAAATACACAAGCATGGTAACCAACTACGGCCCCTCACACTCTCTCAGCTCCTCCGCGTTCTCTTCTATGTCAATTTCCCAGAAAAATTTCATTTATTCACGCGTCCAATTGCCAAAGCCAACTAGCTTGGAAAGCCTCGCGCTCGCTATAGCCATTACTATTCACCCGCCAACCTCCACTGTCCTCGACTTCCATCAATGTCGACAATTCCTCCTCCCCTCTCTGGTGTTGTTTCTGTAGGACCTCGTCTTTTCTACTCTACACGACTTGTCTACTCGCGAATCGGATATGGCCGGGTCGGCGGCCGCTGCTCCTTTCGGATACTGCTGCGAAGCTCCCCGCCAGGAGACGACGAGCCAGCAATTTCGGTGCGGGAATCCTATCTGTCGCAATAGTTGTGTGGCAGCTCGCCAGAGTTACGGTGCGGATCTTAGCGACCGCTGACGTTAGTTTACATTTGTTCATCAGCCATTAGTAAGTATAATCAGACCTGGTTATGTAAAACAGGGAAAGATTCTCCGCTGCCTTTGCATAGATGGAAGTATAAACATAACTGTTTCACATGCCTTTTAGAAAGGAAGATGTGCATGTGTCTCTCGCTCAAATTGCGTGTCGATTCACTTCATCTCTTGCAGGAAACTTCCAAGTATTTGAGGATACATAGAGTTTGCTAATGAACATTAGGAACTGCTGGAACGAGATGCCGGCTGATAGCACATGTAATCTAAATATTTCAGAACCATTCACAGAATTGGCCAGAAAACCTCGCTTTCAGCTTTCAGAGTAACCCACACAAACGCCATGTATGGAGCCTTGAGAATATCTCTGCAAAGTTAATCGAACTACCTTTAATCTGCAGTACCCACTAACCAACGCACCCAATTCGCAAGTGTCGCGGTCGGAATCCCGCAGTTAACTCTTTTCCATCCGTCACTTATTGTGCTGCATCTTGAAGACGGACGTAACAGAACGGACGTAAATATCCTTGCCGTACTTTCCCAGTACGCCTCGTACGTCGTCGAGGCCCCATCTCCGTGCTAACTTTCACGATCATGTCAACCTTGACGCGCTTTCAGGCTATGGCAGGATTCAAGGGGGAAGAAATGTAATCTTCTCCGATAATGCACTGTGAATGCCAGGGAACCTTCAGCTGCATCTTACCATCGATCTATTCTGCTCGAAGATTCCCTCGTTTCGCTCCGCTCGTTCTGGAGCTTGTGCACAACGCTGAGCCACGGATGTGTTGGGAGTGCTGATTTGAGGTGAGGTCTAAATTTAAACGTACTTGGACTCTGGGGTGCCAAGAGGAGAATCCGATGTAGATTCAGAGTCGTTAGCGGGATCGAAAGTCGGTGGGGATGGACTTTTGATGTTGTCGCTGTTGAGTCTAATGGATGCTTGGGCTCTGTGCAGGCGGGTCAGTCATCGAAATTCTTGTAGTAAATATGGCGATTGGTGTGAGTGAAGTCAATAGCTTCAATGGTGACGACTCACGTTCATCACATTTACAATTACAACTGTGGTCCTGATCCGTCTTCGATGGGTTGTTTGGTCTGTCACGAGTTTCATAAGCTCAGTAGGGTTAAGCAAGCGGACTGGGAAGCCTTGTGCCTGCGCAGGGTTCTAGTCCCGATCAGAATTTTCTTGCGACCAGTATGAATTTTGGTTCTTAGATACTGCAGCAGTTTCACCAGATTGTCGCGCGTTGATCCATGCAAACTCTGGTATACCATGTTGCTCTTTCAAAAGTAACTTATGATGGCGGAAGCGTCTGGAGATTAGGATTGAGAAACGTTTACCGTGGCAGTTTTGGAAGTTTGAAGCGCTGTGCGCAAATCAAGAGTTACTTTTGATTACTTGAGTTACTACTTGCACGTTGTGATAGCAGGAAGTTACGGGGAAATAGCGATTCAGAGTTGCGGAGCACTTTCCAAGTATTCGGAACCCACGCGTATCATGTAGTGACTGCAGTTCATGTCTAGGAGAAATCATCAGAATGTCTACGAGCAATTGGATAGTTTCCACCACTATATAGCATGGAGAAATGAAGTTATCTCGGTGACAAGAAGAAATACGAAGGAGCTCCAAAAGACTGCTTGCGAAAAATCCTACAAAGTCGCAAAATAATGTCAAAACAACATCAACTAACTCCTCAGATTCTGCGTACATGGCCACGATCATCTGTACCACTTACCACAATTCCGGTAAAGACTGCATATTCAGCAGTTGACGTGAATCTTAAACCTGTCCACATAAATCCATCAATGTGGATGTGAATCCTTGTGGTGGGCAGCTGGAAACATGCCGGTCCTCAGCCGTACATACGCTTTCTACGCCCATGAATTAAAGACTATCTTTGGTCACTAAGAATCTTCATAATCCGAATAGTGAATCGTGGAAATGCTCGATAGATTCAAACCTTCCATACTCTTGCTCCTACTTGCTTACCGGGATGAATGGTTGCAGGAATTTAGCTGTAATTCTGGGAAGTCTCACAAGTTCACCCCTTCTCCTGGTTAATAAGCAACTTCCTTTCGCTTCAGTCACCATCAGAAACAGGGTTAGAGTTGACTTGATCAGTCAACTTGAATGATATCAACCTTCAAACTTTTGCAAGCGTTTGTATGTATCCTCTAAATAATTTATGTCCCTGCGATTATCCTCTACACTAAATTTCTTAGTTTCGAGGTCTAAAGAGAGTATAGATAAATATTCATAACTATATAAATATCTGTTATCTATATAAATATAGATAAAATATATTCAATATAAACCACTATGGAAAGCGAAAAAGAGTATAAAGCACCAAGGAATGCTAGAGAAGAACCAGAGAGCGGAGCCCAAAGGGGAAGGGGAAACAAGCCCAAAATAAGAAGAAAGGGGAGAGGCCACCAAGTCAGGTAACAGAAAAGGACACTGAAAGCTACTACTTTTACTATACTGCGTGATCTTCTAGAGGAAAATTACTGCTGTAAACAGCCATAGAGGTCCTCCATTGGTATACCAGGAAAGTCAAGGAGTAGGGCACTCCTACCACGGCTGCCCAACTATGCAAACCCAAAGCTGAGGAGCGGTGCAGTGTGAATGAAACTCTCCTAAAGTAAGCAGTGAGCATGGCTCGGGAGATCGCCATAACCCTTTTCTTATGTGCGGATCCCGTTTCTACCCTTAGCGAGGTTCTGTACTCACCAAGCGGCATGCTTGTTATCACACAATCCTCGCCCTTGTTCTGTCACAACCTCATCCTTGTCATCAAGTGGCAGTTCTGTCACAAGGGCTTAGGTGGTAGTTTATCACTTAACCCTAAACCTATATAATTCTGTCCATAGTGGTCTGCATGAACAACTGCATAGTGGGCAGGCATGCTTGGCGAGGATATTGTTATATGACTTCTTGTTCTTCTACATCTGGTGATGACTTTCGTAGTGATTCTTTTTATAGTGCCACAACCATTCGTAGGCTGGCCTCCGATTTGCTTCTTTTGAAGTTGGACTTTTGACTCATATTTTGGGAAATTGCATGAGAAGAAGGTTGTATAATTGGCAAGGATACCTTTAAGGTGGAGAAAACACGGGCACATGAGCTTTTTGGACTTGAAAATGTTATCCAATGGGCACATATAAAATCCCATTCACATATCTCGTCCAAGATAAGAGTACGTTATCAAGTGAAAAATGGCTGGACTTTGAGAAGAACACAACCACCATGTCTCATGAAGCACAATAGATGATGTCACACAAAAGTGATATGAAGTTGAATTGACACCCAAAGAACTTGATTTCATGATGGAGATAGGCTCCTTTGTTTCCAGGTGGAAGCCTCTGCCTATGATGAGATATTGATGGCCAAATTTTGACTATGAGGATAATCTTTTGTATCAAGTCAAAGCGAAAGGGAGAAGTAAGGCTTGGTAGCAATCCAAATGTTGTCAACACATTATGATCATGGCTAAAGATATCTTAGCAGATCTTGGTAACTTTGATAGTGTTTATGATGCTTCAATGTGAACTGAAGATATTTATGGTGAGAAACCTTCCTTAACACTATAGGCTAAGATATATGGTGATTTCACAATTTTGGATGGAACTTTCAAGATAACATCATAAGACTTGACCTTGATGGTTTTCAGCAACGTTGATTGCTTTGGAAAAATGTCAATGATAGGAATTGCTTTTGCAACATGACAGGCTTTGAATGTAGCAATCAAAGCCACTTGATTGTTTAGACTAGATCTAGAAGGAGTGGTTTTGATTACTGATGGAGCTTCAACATTTGCACTTACAACATCAACATTGAGGTAGAGCATTAAAGTACTCTTGCTTTTGTACCACTTTTGGACAAATCTATTTGCTTGTTCCAATAATATGCCACAAGATGTTTGGAACTTCCTTCAGCAGTGAAACTCATTGATATTGGAGATGCTTGACTTGATAGATGAGTATAAAAGAATATAATGCTACAATCTCCAATTTTGTTAATAATCCGAGCGTGGTCAAGTTTATGAAGTCAATATAGGTGAAACAAGAAAAGGTTTGTGCTACCTTTACTGTAAAGCACTGCACCAGTGGTCGTGTTGCAAGTCAAAGAGGAGAGTCCAATAATTCTTGGATCAAAGAGCAAGGAAAGGCAAAACACTACTTGAAGAATTCAACCTACATCAAATATAAGATCCTCTATTTTCCATTATTGAACATCAAGAGTTAGAGGCATTGAATGATCTCAATACTCTTGTTCAGCAAAGTAAAACCTAGACCATATCAATCACTTATGGTATGAACAATAGTATAAGTATATCAATCACTTATGGTATGAACAATAATTCTCTCAAATGGATCTTTTTGTCATGTTGTGGAATCCAATCCTTGTATTAGACCATGGCAAGCAAAAAGACACTAGGAGCATGCAATAGCTCATACTATTTTTCTTCAAGACCCCAATTGTAATAATATGGAGTTTATAGGCAAGTTAGTCAAGAATTATAAGAATATTGTAGAAGCATCTAGGAAACTACTTGGTACCTTCCGAGTATTGTGTAATATGCATGCCAAGAGGTGACTTTTAGTCACCCTTGGCAGCTTAGCTTGCATGCCAAGTGGGTGGCTTCTAGAAGGAAGCTTATGGGGAATCTTCCCAAATAGCTTGGCTTGCACTCTAAATGGCGGCTTTTAGGAAACTTTCTAAGAAGCTTCTCAAGGAGTGACTTTTAGTCACCCTTGGTAGCTTAGCATGCAAGCTAAGCTAGTAGCTTACCTTGCATGCCAAGTAGGCGGTTTCTAGAAGGAAGATTTTTGAGAAGCTTCCCAAATAGCTTGGCCTGCAATCTAAGACGGCGGGTTTAAGGAAAATTTCTAAGAAGCTTCCCAAGAGCCTTGTATGTTCCCTATAAATATGAAATCCCAAGCTCATGCTAGGCATTTGGAGTTTCTCTCATTCAAGAGTCCTAATGTGATCTTTCACTCAGATCTTCCATTCTCTTATTTCTCTCTTTGGCCTTTTACATTGGTATCAAAGCAATAATGCGATGGATGGAAAAATCCATTGGGAGAAAATCCACAAAATCCATTTCTATCAAACCATGGGATCTTTTTGTCCACATATTGCAAAGAATTAGAGTCACAAAAAACCTTCTCACACCAAGCATATCTCTTGTGAATTCATCCATTACACAGAAGGTATGTGGTTCACCTCAAGATGAGGCTACATCCATAGGAACCATCAAGAACCAACTTTACTAACTCAGGCTCTTCTGTCTATATGCCAATTCAGTCCTCCGTCAGTCTCTTAGTCCATCCTTACTCTCCACCTCAGAGTCAACTATCCTGAATCCAACATAACCCTAAGGCATAAGAGCAAAACCTAACAAACTCTCCCTTGACTCTTGTCTTGGGGTTAGTAACCTTGCAACAATTTATCACTCAGCGGGAAATTCTAGACAGACAACCAATCTTGTCATGCCATTTTTAGTGTTGCATCTAGATTGCTCGGACATTGGAGTAGTGATAGTAGTTAGAGGCATTTTGGAAATTACTCATAGACTACTTTTTGACGGTCAGATTTTGTGTTTAGTGTACTGACTTCAAGGTGGGGCCCACCGTCACTAGCACCATCCGCACCGTCGGGTGTGCCGTCAGTGGGACCGTTGGGATGAGACCTAGGTCAAAATCAAGAGTATACCCTAGAAGTGCAGCTCCACAGAGCTCACTTCTCTGATGTTGAGCCTTCGAGTTCTTGGCTAGAGTGGACAGAAAGCCGGCGAGCGTCACCTAGAGTCTCTTAGCTAGAGTGGATGTGGCTTGACTGTAAGCAGTGCCATGTTATTGGCAAGTTTTTGAGGATCAGATTAAGTATTGATATGAGTTTGATTGATTTGAGTTGTAAACGATTTGATTACATCAAAGAAGTGAGTCAGGAGGAAATTGGATGCAAGAACTGTGAGTGTTGGTGGTATCTCGAAGCTCGGTGGATCATGATGTCTTGATCAAGTAGTTCAGATTTCCCTAAGAGAGAGTGTGTGCTGAAGCGTTGGAAAAATTTGGAGCCACAGAGAAGCAATTTTAAAGCGGTAATTGTGATTTTGAGCTCAAGACCAATTTGTTGCGAGTTGACCTTAGAAATTGAAATTGAAGGTGGAGTTGAGAGCACATCCTTGTGAATTAGAGGTTGGACAAAACCTATTTTTCCAATTTAGCTCAAGTAAAGAGTTAGCAAAGGATTTGGTGGTCATTTATTTTTAGGGATTTATGTCAAAGTTTATGTCAGATTTACATCAAATTTTATGTCAGACTTTGTGAAGGGTTTACGTCAGATTTTGGCAAGAAGAACTTTGATCCAATCCTTGGTGATCCTTGTAGCTCAGGAAGGAGATAGGTACTCCAATTATATCAAATACCAAATGGTGGTAGAGTTAGTCCTATGTTGATTTATTAGATGGAGGGTTTTTGTTTAGCATTTTTGTGAATGGACCTCCTCCATTCTATGCTTCCTATTTGTACACCGTGTTTGTATGAGGTGCCCTAAATTTTGAGTGTTGGTGCTCTGGTGTGCTCTCGGTAGTGAGGTTGGAGTGATGACCAGTCAAACTATCTTTGTTTCTCTCCGGTGAGGCAAGAAGTGTGACCTGCAGACCGTGAGAATGCGTGTTGTGATGGTAGGTTACAAGTCGCCCTTGCCCCTAGTGTAGTTGTCTTAGTTAGAATTACATTAGTGGGTAGTGTTTCCTTAATTTTGGCACTTGGTGGTGTTGGCACTTGGTGGAGTACTTGCTCTTGCAATTTGCGGTTCTGGTTGCGATTACTTTGTCACAATAGAGTTCTTTGGAGATTCTAGAAGAGACAACCCTGTAGTACATAATGGATTTAATTAGAGTGGTGCTTGGTATCAGCCTGTATCTTAGGTCCTAATGAGGGAGGAGATTGACTCTGAGTTGGAGTTTGACACAAGAGCTGATTTAGTTGAGAGTGCACTTGGCATGTCCACACTATTGTTGTGGGACATGGACAAGATTTATGGGGCCTCCAAAGGCCCTAGGTGTTATTTTGGTACAATGGGTACCATTGAGTTGGATGACTACATCTAGGAGTTTGATAGTTTGTGTGATCTGCAATAGATATAAAACCCGACTTTGTTTACACCCTTCATGGCATGGAAAGGGTTGTTTTAGCACTTGAAGGGTCCATTGATGGATGACTTCCATGAGATTAGGAGAGCTCATTTGGAGGAGATTGAGTTATGGAGACAATATTGGTCTCCAAACTATGTCTCTTTCACTTTAGGCTCGGTTGCCAAGAGTAGATCGGCTGTACCCACGAGTTCTAGCTTGAGTAGTGTTGGTGGAGCTAGTGGAGGTGCACTACTTGGAGAGAGTGTTACCACGAGTGGTGGTACCACTGCAAGAGGTGGTGTGGTATCAGGGTTTAACTCCATGGTGGAGTTCTTCTAGTGTTTGAGGCAAACTACCAAGGAGTGCAAACTGACAAGTTGAGGAGCTTGCAAGAGTTCCAATTGAAGGCTGGAGAGAGCCTACGCAAGGCACACACTCACATGAGGCGGCTGATCTATTTCACTAAGCGAGTTATTGAGGTCCAAGCAGTCTAGTTTTAGTATGGGATACTAGATAGGGAGTTGCAATGTAGAGTTTGTGACGCTATGTTGTTATAGGCTACTTTGCCTACTTTGGCAATGGTCTTTGGTTTGGCTGAGCATATTGAGCTCAACATGGTGGAAGAGAGGGTGGTGACATTTAGATTTGGTAGGGAGACCTCATCCACAATTGTGACTTCTTCTAAAGAGTAGCAAAGTGCACCACACCCAATTGGTTTTCAAGGACAAGGTGGACAGCCCAGATCCTATGGAGCAAGTGGAGTGCATATTGTAGTTAGACCCTTACCTT
Source organism: Lunularia cruciata (assembly GCA_948567375.1). Lineage (NCBI taxonomy): Eukaryota > Viridiplantae > Streptophyta > Marchantiopsida > Lunulariales > Lunulariaceae > Lunularia > Lunularia cruciata. The sequence goes on from OX419761.1 coordinate 27,448,085, forward strand.
CATTTTTGGGTCAACAACAGCCAGTGAGTGGTAGTGTTGCTTGTTGGACTTGTGGTGGACCTCACCATAAGAGAGAGTGTACTCAAGGCAACGGACTTTATACCTCTGGTGCATCACAACACAAAGGTAGTGTGAGCATTGCCACAGATTTGGTCACGCTAGTGACCAATGCTTTGACCTACACTCGGAGTTATAGAGTGGTAGGGCTGCTATGGTAGGTAGTAGAGGAGCTCCAGTTCATGGAGGACGATGTGGTTGAGGTGGTGGTAGAGCATCTACACCTAGTAGAGGTGTAGTACTTGCCCTTACTTCTGATACAACTATGGCTACTCGGATTGAGCAATGGGAGCAAAGATTGTCTAGTATGGCCATTGCTCAGAGGAGATCAGATTTGGGTGTTGAGGCTTCCACCTCATATGCTGGTGATAGAGATGCTTTGGACTTCATGTGTGGAGCAGCTTAGGTGGATGCATCTACAGCAATGACTAGGAGTGCAGTATGTGCTCCAGAGCCTAGAGGAGCATCATTGGAGTTGGACCTACAAAGAGGAGAGGTTGGGAGATAGGTCAGACTTCCCCTGTCTTTCATGATATCTAAGGCATTGCAAACAACATCCATGGCTCTTAGACATCCCATTGCAGGTGTGGTAGGTGGTAATGGAGTGCATGATGGACTACTCACTAACTAGCCACCTGCTACTACACAGACTGAGTCTAGCATGATGTTGGGGGCGGCTTAGCTGATTATGCGGTGCCCTTTGTTTTTAGCTAGTGATATGTCTACATTGAGAGTTGACCCAGCCCTAGTGTTCCGATTGGCTGCCATGCTTTGTAAGAGTAGGGATGATACGGTTCCTACTACTAGAGCAGAGTTGGTTGATAGTGGAGCTGACTTGGTTGCGGAGCATGGGATCCGTTCAACAACCAGTGGTTTATGGTAGGCAGCAATGGCTAGACTGGAGGAGTTGCCAACTAGACCAACCTTTGAGAGAACATGGTTCACACCTAATGTTGTCTTATTGGATAACTAGAGGGGGATTTTTTGCTTGGTGGGACCTTCAGGGAAGGTCTATACACCATAGAGAGTCTTGTTAGACTCTGATGCACAGCCCCTTATGTTGGGGAAGGTTGCAATAGTTAGTCTGGAGTTACGGATGACCAATGTGGAGAGGTGTACATTTCAGATCCATACATCTCTAGGTGGTGGTTCAACATAGTACATCACACATGGGGAGCTTGTTGTCTAGGTTCATCCTAGTTATCTGATTGATAGCTCAATGGTGAGAGCTCAAGCTATTGCAAAAATAGCTGAGTCATACGATGTGCTAGTTGGAGGAGCAGTGTTGTATCCCATGGGTTTTAGTATTGACTATTGGGAGGAGATAGCCTCATATAGACCAGGTTGGCAATCTGGTGAGGGACGAGCATGTCGTATACCAGTATGCTTCAATAGTGGTAGTCTTGGCTCACTATAGTTTGGGACCATAGTAGCATCAGTTTCAACTTTCAATGGTGTAGTTACTTGGCTTGGTGATTTATTGGAGGGGAACACCCATGTAGAGGATACTCTAGTACCAAAGGAGATCTCTCGGATTTGGAGTACAAATAGGATTGTTTGATCCACTTTGGATATTCCATTGTGGAGTTTAGAGGAGGCATTGCAGCAACATGCAGATTGGTTGGTGTAGCAGGCTTGGAGTGGAGCCTTTGTACCACTAGGAGATGAGTGTGAAGATGAGCCTCCAAAGTCAATTACCTTAACACCTTTGGATACCACACTCATTGCTTGGCAATATCCAATAGAGGGAGTATGTTTATTGGAGTTGTTTGGTGGGATTAGCACCGGACTAGCTACGGTCCTACAAGCGGGTATACGAGTACAAAGGTACTTGTATGTGGAGAGAGACAAGACTACTAGGTGAGTCTCTCTATATCATGTGGCACACTTGGCTTATTAGTATCCAAAGTTTTTATAGATGTTAGTAGTCAGAGGTTACCAAAAGGCCCTACCAGCAGACATTTCCTTATTGGGAGCGCATGATCTAGAGAGACATGAGTCTGTTCACTTGGTGATTTTTGGATGGACATGTCAAGGATATACACGTGCTGGCCAAGGTTTGGGTCTTCAAGATCCTCATTTTGGTGTGTTTTGGGAGATGTTACGGATAGTACAATATCTCCAGGTTCATTAGTCTATTTCTCTAGCTTACCTTTTGAAGAACGTTCCTTTGATGGATGATTCTTGCACCAGAGGTGACGAGTACACATCAGGTCCATTCATGGATAGGACATGCTATATTGTTGGATGCAGCTAGAGTGGGATCACTGGCTCATTGTTTTCATCTTTGGTGGACAAACCTCTCACCCAGAGAGGTTTTACAATGTGCATATGATGAGATTCAGCAACTTGACCACATCCTTGTTGATGATATCTTGGATGTTGGGTGTTAGTCTCAAATAGTGGGAGTGGATGATAGGTCACCTGTGGCAGTGGTGAACCTAGTTGGACAGCCTAGAGCCGCATTTCCCACACTCATGAGTTTCCCAAGCTCTCATGCTTTTCAAGAGGGAAGACCTAAACTTGTTTGGGACTCATAGTTAAAGTAGTTAGTAGAGCCCAACGTCGATGAGAGAGAGCGGGAAATGGGTTTTTGCATTGGTATTACCGCTATTCCAGCAATATTAAAGGCATCCAAGCATCTGATGTTAGGTCAGGCTATGGACCTGAACTGTTTGACTTGGATTGTGAGCCTTGGTTTAGTAGAGCAGCGTAGGATGCGCTTGATAGGCATCACCACTCGGACACTTGTGAGCCCTATGCCTATCGAGACAATTCAAGCACATGTTGGGGTGATGGACGAGTGGACATGGTATTCTTGGGACATAGCCACTAGCTACCAGGGAGAGTGGTCTACTTAGAGTCCATCTAGGTGAGCGTGGGCTACTTGGATTACATCCTTGGTCCACTTGGGATGCAGCTAGATGACGTGTGGAGCTTGCAGCCAAAGTAGAGGAAATTTTTCATGCAGAGGTTGGAACCTCTAATGGTCGGAGGCATGACACTACTGCTCCCAAGGGCTCTGTGTAGTAGCCAGTCAGTATGTCCTCCACTCCTACAAATTACAGAGGATACTTGCAAGCCAGATCTTGGACCCAAGCTTACAAGAGAGGAAAGACGGAGAGTTTGGAGGTTCTTGAGGAGCTACATGAGTTGTTTTGCCTTTAGTATGAATGATTTGGGTGCTTTGAAGAGACCTAGTATATAGATTGAGCTAACTAGCAATACACTAGTTTTTCAATGTCCTTATTGCTATAGTGACATGGAGAGGACATTGATTCAGAGCCAGAGTAGAGACCTTTTTGAGGCTGGTTTGGTAGAGATCTCAGATTGAGAGTATCATCAGCGATAATGACGCAAGCCAAGAAGGATATGCATGGCAACTACATAGATAGCAAGATGTGTGGAGATTACCTTCCTATCCACCAATAGACCAAGGCTGATCGATATACCATGCCTACACCGAGGAGATTTTTGATACGATTGGGCATGCAAAGGTCTTCAGTACTTTGGATCTTTGATTGTGATATCATCAGTTGCTGATCAAGAGGAGGATAAGTCCAAGACAACATTTTAGGCTATTGATCCTCACAGTAAGGATGTGTTATATCAATGGAGGTTCTTACCATTTGGGTTAAAGAATGCTCCTGTTGAGTTCCAAAGGGTCATGGATAGGATCCTAGTTGGATTGGATTTTGCTTGGTGTTATATTGTTGACATTTTGGTCTATAACACTACTATGGAGGAGCATGAGAGACAATTGTTGGAGGTGTTTGAGAGGTTGAGATCTCATGGACTAAAATTACATCCTGGGAAGTGTAGGTTCTTCTACGAGTAGGTCGAGTTTTTGGGTCACACTATCTACCCTAGAGGACTTGGTGTTCAGCAGACCAAGGTGGAGGCTATTGCACATATTCCTCGGCATATGGATGTGAGCAAAGTGTGAGCATTCCTTAGGTTGGCAAACTTCTATCACCACTATGTTAGAGGATTTAGTGCCATTGCCAAGGCCTTGACAAAGCTAACTAAGCTTACATAAGAGTGGTGTTGGAGAGATGAGCAAGAGAGAGCTTTTGTAGAGCGCAAGGAGAGGTTGAGATTTGCTCATATTTTGAGGAGACCGATCAGAGGACGACCATTTTAGGTTCATACTGATTGGAGTATGTTGGGGCTTGGAGCAGTGCTCACCAACATGATGATGAGGGGAAGGAGTTTTTGGTCACCTATGCTAGTTGCTTTAACAATTCAATGGAGGCAAAGTAAAGTTCACATGAGGGAGAGTGCTTGGTAGCAATTTGGGCTGTACACATTTTTGATATTACCTATTTGGTAACCCCTTCACTCTCATCACTGATCATCAGCCACTAAAGTGGTTGATAGAGTCCAACAAGCTTTCAGGGAAGTTTGCATGATGGGCTCTGATTTTACAAGAGTATGATTTCATGAATGTTCACAGACCTAGAGTGGTGAACCATGATGCAAATGGGTTGAGTAGAACCATGTCCTAGCCAACAGGATCAAATTGGAGCATGTTGGCATAGTGAGACAGATTAGGAGATGGTGCCAGGTTAGCATGCATCTACCTTTTTGTGTATATTTTCTAAGGCTTTGGTGGTATCTCTGTCAACGCATACAAGAGGAGTTATTGAGGTCACGGATCCAGAGAGTGAAGATATTGGTACAATTCAGTAGGACATTCATAGTGACGTCTTAGTGATGGACTATCTTTGCATTGGTATTGTGGGTGGCACAATTGGGGCCAAGGAGAGAGATCATGTCCTTCAGCAAGCCAAACAATTCAAATTGGAGTGCAGAGACCTTTTGCATGTATGGGAGGATGGTAGAGTGAGAGTAGTACCATTTCCATCTCATAGACTACAGTTGGTCCATCATGCTCATGAGGAGCTAGGACATTTTGGAGTTAAGTGTACATATAGCTTACTCTAGAGTCATTATTGGTGGCGTGGTATACAGACCAAGGTACAACAATTTTTTGCTAGATGTGTGGTTTGTGACCAAGTTAGAGCATCATTCAATGCTCCTATACCATAGTTACACCCATTACCTATCATGGGATTGGGTTACTATTGGAGTTTGGACTTTGTTGGACCTTTACCGTTGACTTGAGCATCATTGATATGTTTTGGTGATGGTGGAGCACTTCTCCAAGTGGATTGAATTGGTGGCACTTCCTGACCAGTCTAGTGAAGGGATAACTTACTCATTCTTGGATCGAGTTCTTAGTCATTTTGGTGCACCGGCTAAGGTTTTGACTGATCAAGGTACATAGTTCTTGGGAGAGTTTCAAGTATTGTGTGCCAAGGCTTTGATTGATCATCATATTACATCCCGAGATCACCCTAAGGTAGAGGGCTTAGCAGAGAGAGTGGTTCAGACGGTGAAGAGAGGATTGCAAAAGTATGGTTTGCAAAGAGGCCACTTGGGAGATTGGGATCTCTAGTTACCTTGGTTGGCCATGGGCTATTGGTTCAGCTGGCAAGCCTTCCTAGCATATTTCTTTCCATACTTTCTATTCTATGGATGAGATCCAAATTTACCTGCAGCCATTCGTTGAGATGCTACTGTAGTTTTGGACTTGGATGATCCAAATGTATGGATGAGCGCATGTTCTCAACATGCAAAGATCTTTTGGAGAGTGATATCGATGGCCTTTGAGAACTTGGTGATTGTTTAGCATAGAGATACTTTATGCTATGCTACCATTTGAGGAGGAGGTTATAGATCCTCAATCCGTCAATTTCATCTAGGTGACTATGTGTATATATAGCAGACAACACCAATGATACTTGATGTTTTGACAGGCCGCACTATCTTGAGAGTGCGTGAGGTTTTGCCATCTAGAGTCCTTGTGTTAGAAGGACACGATGGTGTTGTTTGGAAGGATCATGTGTGCAATTGTATGCCATGCCACCTCCCAAACATTGATGGAGCTATGGACCCAAGCTTGGTAGTTGTGCATGCATGCTTGAGGTGTATGTTATGTGGCTCTTCTGGTGGAGTTGCTACTATGTTAGTGTGTGATAGTTGTTTGAGAGGATGACATATGGCTTGTATGACTTTCCCCTCAAGGTGGTTCCTCAATGTAATAGTATGGAGTTTAGCGGCATAGCTAGTAAGGCTAACAAAGTAGGGAATAAGCCAAATTAGCCTAAAATATTCCAAAAGCATCTAGGAAGCTTCTTGGGAAGCTCCCCAACTAGTTAACTTGCACCCCAAGTAGGTAGCTTCTAGAAGCTTCCAACTAGCTTAGCTTGCATGCCAAGTAGGCAGCTTCTAGAAGGAAGCTTCTTGAGAAGCTTCTCAAGGGCCTTGTATGCTACCTATAAATACTAAAGCTGAAGCTCATGCTAGGCATTCGGAGTTTTCACTCATTCAAGTGTCCCAATGTGAGTTTCCATTCTATTTCTCTCCTTGGATTTGGTCATTTACATTGGTATCGAAGCAGGAATGTGATGGATAGAATTTATGGACCACCAAACCACTAGGACAATCCACGTCCAAGTACTACCCAAGCATCGTTTCATACAATTCATCACCTTGCACTTTAGATAAGATTTTATGCATATGATTGTCATATCTGAGGAACCCTTGGTGCTTCCAGTTGTAACTTATGGAGAATAGTGGACGTGTTGTTTTGATGTGTTAATAAATTAGATAGATTTGGACGAGTATGATAGAGTAGAAACCATGGTGGCAATACCCGATGTTATCCTTGCTATGCAGCAACAAATTGAGCACCTTACTTGATTGTTGGATGAACAAGATCTTTGACAACAAGAGCAAGTGGACAAAGTACCAATTTGAGAAGGAGAAGATTGGATCAGATTCCCTAAACCCAAAGTATTTGAAGGCAAGAATCTTTCAGGTGCAATGGAGAATTTTGTGTTTGATTGTGAATGTTATTTTGAAGCTACTAATCTACAAGATGAGCAAAATAGATTCTCTTGGCTTCTAGCTAATTGGATGGAGTAGCAAACTATGGTAGAGATTCCGAGTGGAGCAAGCTGAATGACAAATGGTTGCACCAATCTTGACATGGGCAGGATTCAAGAGCGCAATAATTAGTCGATTCCAAGCCATAAATGCCACACGAGCTGCACGAGATAAATTGGCAGAGTTGAAATAGATTGGCTCAGTAAGAAGTTACATCATGCAGTTCCAAAACACCATTATGAAAATTCCATATATATTGGAAGGTGAAGCTCTGGATTGATTTGTGAGGAGCTTGAAGGCGAGAACCAAACTAGAGGTAACCATGCGAGAGCCACAACACTTGGAGGAAGTCATGCGGTTGGCCAAACGTTTTGATTCCTTGGTGGCAACAACTTGATCTCGACCTCGACCTCCATAGAGCCTACCAATACACTACACACAAGTGGAAGATCCAGCACTAATGGAGATTGATGCCATTCAACAAAGACCACTTGGCACGGCAAATAAAGAGAAATTACAACAAAATGGTGGTTGTTTTTATTGTCACTAATTGAGGCATTGCATTGCTAAATGTCCACTCAAGAATAGACAACCTCGACAAGTTGCCCAAGTGGAGGTTGTGGAGCCAAATGATCAAGGAAACAAGGAATCTCAGTAGGAGATTTTGAGCCACCTATTGGGAGCTTGATTAGTTCCAATGGGATTGAAGGCTCGACCATTGCAAGTTTGCTTCACTTGCAATGTACAATATCTAATTGGGGTTGTAGGATTATGGTTGATTCTAGAAGTTCAAAGAGTTGCATATCTATGCAAGTAGCAAAGGAATTGGGTATTCCTATCAAGCCAATGATTGGAAGTAGTTTGATAATGGTGGATGGTAGAAAGGGTTTTGCATTCCGCACCTCGCATCCTATTACCTTCAAGATTGGGAAGGAGTATTCAGAGTGTATAAGGTTTGTAATGGCACCTCTACACTATGATATCATTTTGGTTCTACCTTGGCTTGAATGTTATAAGGTTCAATTTGATTGGACCCGACACCAAATTCAAGTACAACACCAAGGTAAGAATTTTTGATTAGGTTGTTTGGCACCTCTAAGACACCTAAGAATAGTCAGTCCCAAGATCGGAAGTTTGTCAAGAAGATAGCCATAGAGCAAACCTGGAAGGGAGATGAGTCCCAAGATGGGAAGTTTGCCAAGAAGGCAACCATGGAGCAAGCTTGGAAGAGAGATGAGTCCCTGGGAGAAGGGAAGTTTGTTACTAAAGCAGCCATAAAGCAAGCTTTGGAAGAAGATAAGTCTGTAATCACGGTATGGATCAAGCCAATTGCACAAGAACAATCTACGGAGGGCCAAGAGCCTCATCAAGCAATGGTTGATTGGATAGTTAAGGAGTTTGCGGATGTGTTTCCAGATGATCTGCCAAAGGGATTACCCTCCAATCAAGGTATGCGCTTCAAGATTGAGTTATTGCTAAGGAGTACTCTAATAAGTAGACCGATCTATCAGCTTTCACCAAAGGAGTTGGAGGAGTTGCAAATAACACTTATAAAGTTGTTGGAGAAGGACTTCATACGACATAGTACCTCTCCTTGGGGAGCACCGGTACTATTTGTTCCAAAGAAGGGTGGGAAGACTTTGTTTTTGTATTGATTATCGTGGGCTCAATAAGCAAACCGTGAAGAATGCATATCCCTTGCCTCGGATCGATGACTTGCTTGATCAACTAAGTAGAGCACTCTACTTTTCCAAGTTGGATCTTTGTAGTGGCTATTGGCAAATTCCTATTGATAGAGATGATGTGCAAAAGACTGCATTTCGCACAAGGTATGGGAATTTTGAGTGGAGAGTTCTACCTTTTGGACTCACTAATGCTCCAGCAGTCTTCATGGATCATATGCATCGGGTGTTGGATAGACTATTGGATTGGTCTGTGGTGGTGTTCTTGGATGATATCTTAATCTATAGCAAGACAGAGGTAGAACATGTGAATCATATGCGAGAAGTCCTAAGACGACTACAAGAATGGAAATTTTATTGTAAGAAGTCAAAGTGTACCTTTTAGCAGAAAGAGGTTACCTTCTTGGGTCATGAGATCTCATTAGAGGAAGATGGAAGAAAAGAAGATCAAGGCCATTACTGATTGGCCTACCCCAAAGGATGCTACAAGAGTACGAGCATTCAATGGATTGGCCAGTTTTTACCGACGGTTCATCCACTATTATGCTCATGTGGCTCCACCATTGACTGACCTCTTAGGAAAGAACTTGAGCTTCCAGTGGACCACCAAGCATGAAGAAGCATTCCAGAAGTTAAAGCATATGGTGTCTTCAAGACCCATTCTTCAACCACATGATCCTCAACTTCCTTGTGTGGTTGATTTTGATGCTTCTAACTTTGCAATTGGAGTTGTGTTGCAACAGGAATTCCCAGATGGACTACATCCCATTGCCTTTGTGTCTCACCGACTAAATACAACTGAAAGAAATTACTCTGCTCAAGATCAAGAACAACTGGCAATGGTATATGCCACTCAGGTATGGAGACATTATCTCTTGGGGAAACAAGTGATCATGCAAACTGATGACAAGCCATTGTTGCAGACCCTACACTTGGAGCACATGAAGAGTCGACATCATCAATGGGAAGAGCAACTCCAATTGTTGACATCAAACTTGTGTACAAACCAGGTTGGTTCCACATCATCCCTGATGCTCTATCACAACAACCTCATTTGAAGGCTCTTCCTCTCATCACGGCGGCAATTACGATGGTGTCAATTGACCCCAAGGTCCATAACGAGTTTTGATTAGCTCTACAACAAGATCCCTTCTTCCAAATGGTACATGTTTATTTGACAGCATGTGACAAGGAGTACAACACCTTCTCCTTCAAGGAAAGCCTTCTATTCCATGCGGACCAGATCTATGCTCTAGCCAAAGGTAATCTTCAACTTGTGTGCCTTCAAGAAGCCCATGATTTACCAATAGCTGGTCATATGGGAGTAGACAAGACCTTAGGCACCCTCCAACGCCAATAGTGGTGGCCCAACATGATATGAGATGTTTGGGACTTTGTCCAATCATGTGAGAGTTGTCAACGTAACAAGGCCCGTAACCAAAAGCCGAGTGCACTCCTTCAGCCACTTCCCATTCCAGCTACTCGTTAGGAACATGTGAGCTTAGATCTCATCACCTCCTTACCCAAGACACAACAAGATCACACAACAATTGTGGTGTTTGTGGATAAGCTTAGTAAGCAAATCCATTTGGCACCAATATTTGATAATGTGGATGCTCCAACCTTGGCACAACTCTACTTTGACAATGTCTTCAAACATCATGGGATGCCATGTGTACTCATCTCCGACCGTGATCCTTGCTCCACCTGAAAGTTTTGGCAAGCACTCTTCTAGCTACTTGGCACCAAGCTTGCTTTGTCCACAGCCTATCATCCTCAAACTAATGGACAAACTAAATGTGAAAATCACACCTTGGAAAATATGTTTTGTGTCTTTGTCAACATTCACCATACCAATTGGGATCAATGTCTTGCAGCTGCGGAGTTTGCATACAATAATTCTAAATAGGCAAGCACCGGATTCTCTCCTTTCTTTCTTAATTTTGGCCAAGATCCACTTGTCCCAGATTCTCTTCTTACTCCTCCTCCGTCTCAAGTCTCCCATACTTCAACCTATTTGACCACCGTCTCTGAATCTCTCCAACAAGCCAAATCTCACCTCCTTGTTGCTGACAATCATCAAAAACAATATGCGGACCATCATCATCGTGATCTCACCTTTGAAATTGGTGATAAAGTTATGTTATCTTCTAGTAATCTACCTCCCTCCCACTTGATACCTAAGTTTGTAAACTTGCCCCTAATTGGATAGTACCTTCCTTTTGATGTCACCTAAATTGTTTCTCCTATTGCTTATTGACTTGCTTTGCCTCCTCATATGCGTATCTATCATGTCTTTCATGTTTCCAAGTTGAAACCCTTTGTTCACATTCCCTCTTCTTTCTCCTCTTGAGTCCAACCTCCTCCTCTCCCAATCCCTATCAATGATCATGAGGAATACAAAGTTGATCGTATCCCTGCACATTGCCACATCCCACAAGGATGCCGCCAACATATGGAGTACAAGGGTTTTTAGAAAGGGTATCTCCTTCATGATGCCACATGGGAACCTCTTTCTCACCTCTAGAATGCACAGACAACCATCTAGGATTTTGAAGCTTCAATGGCAACAAGGACATCACCAACTAGTGGTGGGGGAATATGTAACAGTATGGAGTTTAGCGACATAGCTAGTAAGGCTAACAAAGTAGGGAATAAGCCAAATTAGCCTACAATATTCCAAAAGAATCTAGGAAGCTTCTTGGGAAGCTTCCCAAATAGTTAACTTGCACCCCAAGCAGGTAGCTTCTAGAAGGAAGCTTCTAGAAGCTTCTAACTAGCTTAGCTTGCACGCCAAGTAGGCAGCTTCTAGAAGGAAGCTTCTTGAGAAGCTTCCTAGTTAACTTGGCTTGCACTCTAAGAAAATGGCTCAAGGAAGCTTCTTGAGAAGCTTCTCAAGGGCCTTGTATGCTACCTATAAATACCAAAGTTGAAGCTCATGCTAGGCATTTGGAGTTTTCCCTCATTCAAGTGTCCCAATGTGAGTTTCCATTCTCCTATTTCTCTTCTTGAATTTGGTTTTTTACACTCAACGATAGTGGTTATGTTTTAGATGTACTTGACTTACCGCTAGTTCATCATTTATATGGTATAGATTGTAGACAGGAAACTAATGATGGGGCTCTATAGCACCCGGCCTCCTGATCTTTGCCCATCATAGGGTATACCATATACTTGGAGTAGATGGCTATCTGGAGTTAGGGGGACCTAACCGCCAACTAGGGGGGCAATTGTGGCACTTTTGAGTTTATGTATGACTTATGTGTGAGTTATGCTTCTATAGTGTATGATGTTGACATCAATGTATGTTGTGTAGCAATGTATATATGCACCATAGTTGTCACGCCATTTGTAGTGTCACATCTAGATTGCTTGGACATTGGAATTCTAGTGATAGTAGTTGGAGGTATTTTGGCAGTTACTCATAGACTACTTTATGTCGTCAAATTTTGTGTTTAGGATACTGACTTCATGGTAGGGCTACTGTCACTTGCACTATCCGCACCATCAGGTGTGCCATCAGTGGACAGTTGGGATGAGACCTAAGTCAAAATCAGGAGTATACTCTAGAAGTGCAGCTCCAGAGAGCTCACTTCTCTAATGTTGAGCCTTTGAGTTCTTGGCTAGAGTGGACAAAAAGCCGGTGAGCATCACCTAGAGTCTCTTAGCTAGAGTAGATGTGGCTTGATTGTAATCAGTGCCCAATTGTTGGCAAGTTGTTGAGGATCAGATCAAGTATTGATCTGAGTTTGATTGATTTGAGTTGTAAACAATTTGATTATTGTGGCACTTTAGAGTTTATGTATGACTTATGTGTGAGTTGTGCTTTGATAGTATATGATGTTGAGAGCAATGTATATTGTGTAGCAATGTATATACGCACAACAATCTTGACTTCTCCTTTAATTAGGATAAACTAGAAGTTTAACCATTGCCCATACAGGGATAGAGTAACCAAAAGAGCCACGATCACCTCTAATGTTAGGTCACCCTACTCATGCTCCACTTGCATAACTTGTAGGGTAGCACGATGCCCAAAGAAACTTTCTAAATATATGACTTTGGTAAAGGCATCAGCTGGGTTGAGCCTACAATCAATCTTGACTAGATCAAACATTTTCTCACACAAAGCTTGCCTAAGAAAGTGATATCTGATGTCTATATGCTTAACCCTACTATCCATCACTTGATTTTCAGCTAGGTGTAAAGCACTTTGACTATCACAATGAAGCATTACCTTACCATGCATTAGCCCCATCTCAACAACAAGTCTATCCAACCAAATTGCCTCCTTCGTTGCTTTTGCTATTGCCACATACTCAACTTCTATAGTAGACTTTGCAACACACTTCTACAAAGTAGATCTCCAACTAATGGACCCACCACCAAGTGTGAATACATACTCTATTGTTGACCTCCACTTGTCCAGATCTTGTCCATAGTCAGCATCTACATAGCCATCTAGTGATGTAGCATTCACTGATCTTCTATCAAATAAGAGCACATAGTTTGGTGTACCTCTCAAATACCTCAAAATCCACTTAACTGCTTCCCAATGTGTCCTTCCTAGATTTGACATATACCTACACACCTTACCCATTGTTAGGGCAAGATCAGGTCTAGTGCAAGTCATCAAGTACATGAGACTCCCAACAGCCTTCTCATAAGGAATGTTAGCCATCAAACCCTTCTCCACATCATATGTAGGACAACATGCCACTGAAAGCTTGAAATGAGAAGCTAGAGGAGTACTTACTGGTTTACAGTTCTCCATGTTGAACCTAGCAAGTACCTTCCTAGCATACTTACCCTCCATCAACCACAACTGACTAGTGCCCAAGTTCCTCTTGATCTCCATGCCTAATATCCTTTTGGCCAGCCCTAGATCCTTCATCCTAAACTCTGAACTCAAGAGCACCTAGAGCTTGTTCACCTCAGATCTATCCTTGGCAGCTATTAACATTTCATTCACATACAACACAAGAATAATAAAACCAAAGGTCTTATTACTCATTGGTTTCATGTACACAAGGATCAAACAAAATCCTATTTAAACCTTGAGCATGCAAAAATACATCAAACCTCTTGTTCCATTGGTGAGGTACTTGCTTTAATCCATACAAGGACTTCAGCAATCTGCATACCTTATCCTCTTGGCCTTTCTTCACAAACTCTACAGGTTGTCTCTCATGAAGATCCTTTCATCCAAGGTGCCATAGAGAAACGACGTGACAACATCCATTTGATCTAAAGTAAGACCAAATAATGCAACAAGCATACATAATAGACATATTGTGGAATACTTTGCAATATGAGAAAAGACCTCATTGTAGTCCACCCCTCTTTTCTTGAGTGAACCCCTTTGCTACCAACCTAGCTTTGTAAATCTTTGATCCCTCCTTAAGACCCTCCTTCAACTTGTAGATCCACTTGCAATCTATCACTTGTTGATCCTTAGGTAACCTAACTAGCTCCCAAGTCTTGTTATCCCTCAAGGATTCCATCTCCCTCTCTATAGAACCAAACTACTCATCCTTTTCACTAGAAGAACATGCCTTCTTGTAGGATGAGGGTTCACCTTCTTCCAAGACCAAAGCATGAGCATCATCCTCATAAGTCAAGTCATCATCCAATCCATGTACCATATCTGTTTGGAGCTCGACTAGCATACCTTGATGACCTCCTAGATAAACTCTCTGCTTGATCTCCATGTGTAAGTCCAATTTGAGATTGACCTAGCACATTTTGTTGCTCACTCGTAACTACTTGCTCTACTTGTTCTTGCTCCTCAAGAACTTGCTCTAGTATAGGAGCACCTCCTTCCTTGTCATCACTTAAGTGATCAATCTCCTCCTCAACTAGATCCAAGGTGGGAGACTTGCCTTTATCAATGTAAGGAGTTCAAGCATGCTCTCCCTCCTTGAATGATCTGGATTGATTAAAGGAAACATCCCTACTGACCACAACCTTACACACTAATGGATCCTATAAAATATAAGCTTTCACTCCACTTGCATAGCCAAGAAAAACACATTTCTTTGACTTACATCCAACTTGGACCTATTCTCTTGAAGTCTGAATGAATATGCATCATAACCAAATATCTTCAATCTACCATAATCAGTTGGTCGCTTATGCCTCAACTCATATGGCATCTTGAAGTTGATTGCACTAGATGGATAAATATTTACCACATATGTTGCTGTGTTGATGGCTTATGCCCAAAACTCATGTGGCAACTTTGATTCACTCAACATACTCCATGCATGTTCCAACAATGTCCGATTGAGCCGCTCATCAACACCATTCTGCTGCAGAGTGTAAATTATGGTAAGGTGGCAAGTTATCCCCTGTTATGTGCAGTACGCTTGAAACTCCCCAAAAAATTACTCCCTACCATTGTCTGATCTCAAATACCTCACCTTCTCCCCAATTTTAGTCTCCACTTGGGTCTTCCACTTCTTGAAATTGGCAAAGACTTCAGACTTGTGGTGCATGAAATAAATCCACACAACCTTGAGTAATCATCAATAAATGTTACATAGTAAATGTTTCCTGACTATGAGGGTGTAGGGGATGGTCCCCACGCATCACTTTGTACATACTTGAGTAGACCTTGGAACTATGGGTCTTCACTCTAAAACAAATCTGTTCTATTTTCCAAAGATGCAATGCGCACAAAAATCCAACTTCACACACTCCAAGCCGGATAGCAAGCCATTTCTTTTCAAGACAATCAAACCCTTCTCACTCAAATGACCTAGCCGTGAATGCCACACAGTTGTCATCCCATCCTGAGACCTAGTTAAATTGGCTTCTCCACACACTGTAGTACCCTCCAATACAAATAGATTCTTTCAAAAGTTACCTTGCAAGATAACCTTTCCACCAGAAGTGACTCAAAGTACCCCATCACCAACACTCCATTTCTGACCTTTGACAAGCAATACTCCAAGGAAAATCAGGTTCTTCTTCATGTTAGGTATGAATCAAACATCATTGAACTTTGCATAGCTCATCAAACATTCAAATCCTTATGGATATAATACCCTCCAATACAAGGTTCATCATTCCCCATCAAAATTGAACCATTCAATGTTGAAAATGAATAGAAGAACTCCTTGATAGAGCATATATGGTACAAGCAAGCACAATCTAGAATCCACTCATCATCCATACTAGGAGATGAGGCACAAAGGGCATACCCATAATGTCACAAATCATACTGATCATCCAACAGATCAGTGTCGTCCTTCGCATAAGCTATGTTTGCTGAAGAGCCTTCATCTACCTTTCCTTTGCCCGTAACTTTACACTCCTTCTTCACATGGCCTACTTTCTCACATTTCTAACGAGTCACCTATTTCTTCTCCTTGGACTGGCCTCTAGACTTAGACATAGACCTTGCCTTGCTTTCTCCTTATCACCATCATTAGTCCTCCATTAAGGTCTCCCACATTGGATAACCAAAGCATTGCCCTAAGTAAAAGATGACATTGAGGTTGCAACAAGTTTATGTTGCAAGTCATATGTAAGTAGAGTTGGTGTCACCTCTTCAAAGGTAATAGTCTTTTTCTCACGGTGCAACAAAACTTGTGAAAGTGATTGATAGGAAGGTGGCAAGGAGCCCAACAAGTGCAGTGCCTCCTACTCCTCATTCAAGTCCTCTCCAAAGTTTTTCAAGTCTACTACTACGTCACAAAATGCATCCACACGGTCTCTAATGTTGGTTCTTGGTTTCATCTTGAATGTGATTAGTTTGCGATTGCTGTACACTCTATTTGAAAAATCATTCTGATGATACTTGCTCTGAAGTGAATCAAACAAGGAGGTACAATCAGAATGCTCCCACACTAGCTTGATCACATGGAGCTGAAGGTGAAGCAAAACAGTTTCATGGTTGGCTCTTGCATATCATCCCAATCACTTTGTCTCACATCCTCGGGTTTCTCCCTCAAGAGCTTACCCAAACCAATTGCCCTCAAAACTCCTTTCACCTGCCAATCCCACAACACGTAATCCATGCAGCCATCAAACTTTTCCACATCAAACTTGGGTCCACCAAGCTTCAAAGTACCCATTTTGACTTTCTTTTGCTCCACAAGTACTATTGAGGCTATTGCTGCACTTAGAGACTCTTCTTGAGTCCTTGAACCTTCCACCTTAAACTCCAATACTCGGGGGAGTGGGTCACAAGACAGAAAAATTTTTACATCAGCTTCTTTAAATACTCAAAGTCAAAATCTAGTTGTATCAACTTGTAGACCTGAAGATAAGCTTTCCAATGCACTAAACAGATTATTCATCTGAGTCTCGAGTCAAAAGTTATGAGCTGAATTCCAAGGAGGGTAAAACCTTGGATTCTATACCACATTCATAAGTCTAAGACTTCTCCCCTGCTGACTCTCTTCAGGTTCTACTTCTTGCTTGTCTTTCTTGGTGCAACATCAAACCTTTAACTCAAAATAACTTCTGCTGGTATAATGGTACAAAATTTCACTACAGGACTCATTGAAGAAATCTGAATAAGGATTGTGCAAATCTTTAGACTTTCTAATAGTGAATAATCAAGTAAGTAAGCAAGTACATTCACCAGCATGGTCACCATCTCCTCAAGATTTTAGCTCCTACCTTCCTTCCGTTCCAATGAGAGTTTGGTAGTAATTTGATGAAGAGCCTTCTATCAACTTATGATCCTTCCTTCCACCAACTGGTTCTTCTTCATTCTAGGTCGATCTTCACCAACTCCTCCTTCACCATAGAGGAGCTATTGCTTCTAGTGTTTGGACCTTCTTATCAGTAAACTTTAGGAAGAGTTGACTTCTGAGGTGCCCAGTCTACCTTTCACACTCACTAGCATTGTCCTTCCAAGGCCTGGAAGTCCTACCAACCTTTCACTTCTTGAATGTCTTTGATGTCCTCATGACAAGTAAGTTGAGTATATGGCTTCACAACAATCAGCTAGTGGTGCTACAAACCTCTCCAAGGCTTGATCTCTTTGCTTCTCACAAACTGCAAGAGGTGATGTTCACTTGCTCTGATTAGGTCAAACTGTAGTCACAACTTAGTTTGCAGTTGATGAACTGCTTGTTACAAAGGTTTAGAGTAGGAATTTATGTCTCTACATCCCTCCATTGTCAATTTTGTTGATCACTCTCTGCAATTCTTCTCCGACTACTAATCCACTAACTATTCAAACAGAGAGTCATCTTATCTTAATCATCAGCGGAAGAAGTTCTTGTAAACTCAACATTGCCCAACTGAGACACAGTGAGTGTTGAAGGTGATCTTTGCATGCCATTTGAGGTTTTTGAATTGCAATTACATCCACCTCAGCCATAACAATGCTCTTCAGCCAATAATAGTGACTTGAACATCAAAGTGTGAGAAAAGTAAGTTGCTTCATGAGAGCCAATAATAGCTAGAAATAAGCTCCAAAAGAGTGTATCGAGCATGACAACCCCACTAAAACCTGCCTCTTGTGCAGCCAAAGTGCTAGTTTGGTTTGCATTGGATTGGAGTCACCAATGAGATGGAAGTGTGATATCTACAGCATGTAAGAAGGCTAGAATCTTGAGTCCATTTGTGTCTTGGCTACACCAGTCATATTATTTTTCCAAAACATGTCGTAGGTAGTACGGGTGTATTAGTAGGTCAAATCTCTAAGTCTTTCACTCTTTTCTATACTTAACTATTGTTGGTGTCGAGAAAATTCTTCAGAATTGAATCATTCAACTTGATTGCTTCAAGAGTTTTCTCAAAGAGAATTACCACAATATGTTTTGGAAAAAATGAAAAACATGGGAAATTTGTCAATATTACCAGCTACTTGGTCAATTTTGAGGTTCAAGAACAATGGTGAGGGATTCATGTCTATCATTCCTACTTTTGTCACACTCCAATCCATAGTTTGCCTTGCAACAAAGGAATTCAGCTCTTTGCTACAACTCAATTCTCACAGCCGTACCAATTAACAAAAACCATGATTGCCTTAAGCAAGAGCTCCATGTTGTATAATTGTGAGCACGATGAGACTGTAGAATATTTGTGCCAGACCAAACTAGTTGTGTCATGTGCAATCACACTGACCGGTGATCCTTCCCAATCTCAAAAAATAGAACACCTTCTCACGTTTGCTTCTAAGGAAAGATCAAAAAACCACATATGAACCTCAGCTCTGATACCAATTGCAAAGAATCAGATGAGAGTAATAGAAAACCGTCTCACACCAAGCATATCTCTTGTGAATTCATCCATTACATAGAAGGTACTGAGTTCACCTTGATGTGAGGCTACATCCACGAGAAGCATCAAGAACCAACTTTACTAACTCAGGCTCTTCTATCCATATGCCAGTTCAGTCTTCTATCAATCTCTTAGTCCATCCTTAGTGTAAAAGACCGAGGCCGAGGAGAGAAATAAGAGAATGGAAACTCACATTGGGACACTTGAATGAGGGAAGACTCCGAATGCCTAGCTTTGGCTTTGGTATTTATAGGTAGCATACAAGGCCCTTGAGAAGCTTCTCAAGAAGCTTCCTCAAGCCGCTTTCTTAAAGTGCAAGCAAAGTTAACTAGGAAGCTTTTCAAGAAGCTTCCTTCTAGAAGCCGCCTACTTAACGTGCAATCTAAGCTAGTTGGAAGCTTCTAGAAGCTTCCTTCTATAAGCTACTTACTTGAGGTGCAAGCTATGCTAGCCGGGAAGCTTCCCAAGAAGCTTCCTAGATACTTCCGGAATATTCTAGGCTAATTTGTCTCATGTGCTACTTCATAAGCCCAACTAACTTTATTGTTAATCTCCATATTGTAACATATTCCACCGCTGCTAGTTGGTGACGTCCTTGTTGCCAATGAAACTTCAAATTCTTGGATGGCCATCTGTGCATTCTGGAGGTGAGAAAGAGGTTCTCATGTGTCATCATGAAGGGGATACCCTTTCCAAAGGACCTTCTACTCCATATGTTGGCGATGGCCTTGTTAAATATGGCGATGTGCAAGGATACAATCAACTTCATACTCCTCATGATCATTGATAGGGATAGGAAGAGGGGGAGGTTGGACTTGAGAGGAAGAGTGTTTGCTAAAACTTCAAGAAGAGTGCTTGCCAAAACTTCCTGGTAAATCAATGATCACGGTTGGAGATGAGTACACGTGGCATCCTATGATGCTTGAAGACATTGTTGAAGTAGATTTGTGCTAAGGTTGGGGCATCCACGGTATCACAGGTTGGTGCCAAGTGGATTTGCTTACAAAGCTTATCTACAAACACCACGATTGTGATGTGTCCTTGTTTTGTCTTTGGCAAGGATGTGATGAGATCCAAGCTCACATGCTCCCAGCAAGCGGATGGAACGGCAAGTGGTTGAAAGGAGTCTACTCGGCTTTTGGTTGCTTGCTTTGTTACGTTGGCAGCTCTCACACAATTGGACAAATTCTCAAACATCTTGTATCATGTTGGGCTACAACCATGATGTTGGAGGGTACCAAAGGTCTTGTCCAAACCCATATGACCAGTGATGGGTAAATCATGGGCTTCTTGAAGACACACAAGTTGAAGATCACCTTTAGTTGGAACATAGATCCGGTCCTCATGGAATAAAAGGCCCTCCTTGATGGAGAAGGTGTTGTACTCCTTATCGCATGTTGTAAGGCAACCATGTACCATTTGGAAGAAGGGATCTTGGTGTAGAGCTAACTAAAACTCATTTTGGACCTTGGAGTCAACTGACGCGGTTGAAATTGCCGTTGTGATGAGAGGAAGAGACTTCAAATCAGGTAGTCATGATAAAACATCAGGGATGACATAGAACTGACCTGGTTTGTACTCAAGCTTGATGTCAAACAGTTGTAGTTGTTCCTCCTATCAATGATGTTTACTCTTCATGTGTTCCAAGTGTAAGGTATGCAACAGTGGTTTGTGATCAGTTTGCATGATTGCTTGTTTCCCCAAGAGGTAATGCCTCCATACCTCGATGGCGTATACCATTGCAAGTTGTTCTTGATCTTGAGCAGAGTAGTTTTGTTCAGCCGTATTGAGTTGGCAAGACACAAAGGCAATGGGATGGAGTCCATTTGGGAATTTTTGTTGCATCCCGGCAGTTAGAAGCATCAAAATCAACCACACAAGGTAGTTGAGGATCATATGGTTGAAGAATGGGTTTTGAAGACACCATATGCTTTAACTTCTGGAATGCTTCATCATACTTGGTGGTCCATTGGAAGCTCAATTTCTTTCCCAAGAGGTCAATCAATGGTGCAGCCACATGAGCATAATAATGGATGAACGGTCAATAAAAACTTGCCAATCCATTGAATGCCCGTACTTTTGTAGCATCCTTTGGGGTAGGCCAATCAGTAATGGCCTTGATTTTCTCTTCATCCATCTTGATCTCCTTTGATGAGATCTTATGACCCAAGAAGGTAACCTCCTTCTGCCAAAGGTACACTTCAACTTCTTGTAGTAAAATTTCCATTGTCGTTGTTATCTTAGGACTTCTTGCACATGATTCACGTATTTTGCCTCTATCTAACTATAAATTAAGATATCATCCAAGAATACTACCACGGACTAATCCAATAGTCCATCCAACACCCGATGCATATGATCCATGAAGACTACTGGAGCATTAGTGAGTCCGAAAGGTAGAACTCTCCACTCAAAATGCCCATACCTTGTACAAAAGGTAGTCTTTTGCACATCCTCTTTATCAATAGGAATTTTTTCAATAGCCGCTGCAAAGATCCAACTTGGAAAAGTAGTGTGCTCCACTTAGTTGATCAAGCAAGTCATCAATTTGAGGCATTCTTCATGGTTTCCTTATTGAGCCCACGGTAATCAATACAAAACAAAGTCCTCCATCCTTCTTTGGAACAAATAGTATCAGTGCTCCCCAAGGTGAGGTATTATGTTGTATGAAGTCCTCCAACAACTCTGTAAGCGTTGTTTGCAACTCCTCCAACTCCTTTGGTGAGAGCCGATAGATCGGTCTACTCACGAGAGTACTCCTTTGCAATAACTCAATCTTGAAGGGCATACCTTGATTGGAGGGTAATCCCTTTGGCAAATCATCCAGAAACACGTCTGCAAACTCCTGAACTATCCGATCAACCATTGCTTGATGAGGCTCTTGGCCCTCCTCCGATTGTTCTTGTGCAATCGGCTTGATCCACACCACAAATACAAACTTATCTTCCTCCAAGGCTTGCTCTATGGCCGCTTTACTAACCAATTTCCCTTCTAGGGACTCATCTCTCTTCCAAGCTTGCTCCATGGTTGCCTTCTTGGCAAACTTCCCATCTTGGGACTCCACTCCTTCAAGGTTTGCTCTATGGCTACCTTCTCAACAAACTTCCCATCCCATCTTGGGACTAACTATTCTTAGGTGTCTTACTCAGAGGTGCCAGACCGTCTAATTAGAAATTCTTGCCTTGGTGATGTATTTGAATTTGGCATCAGGTCCAATCGAATTGAACCTTATGACGTTCAAGCCAAGGTAGACCCAAAATGATATCATAGTGTAGAGGTGCCACTACAAACCTCATACACTCCAAATACTCCTTCCCAATCTTGAAGGTAACAGGATGGGAAGTGCGGAATGCAGAACCCTTTCTACCATCCGCCATCATCAAACTATTTCCAAATCACTAGCTTGATAGGGATACCCAATTCCTCTGCTACTTGCATAAACATGTAATTATCTGAACTTCTAGAATCAACCAAAATCCTACAACCCCAATTAAATATCATATGTTGCAAGTGAAGCAAACTTGCATAGGTCAAACCTTCAATCCCATTGGAAGTAATCAAGCTCCTAATATGTGGCTCAAAATCTCCCACTGGGATTCTTCATTTCCTTGATCATTTGGTCCCACAAACTCCATCTATGCAACTTGTCGAGGTCGCCCATTCCTAAGTGGCCATTCAACAATGTGATATCCAACTTGGTGAAAATAAAAACAACCTCCATTTTGTTGCAATCTTTCTCTATTTGCTGCACCAAGTGGCCTCCATTGGATAGCATCAATCTCCATTGGTGTTGGTTCTTCCACCCGTGCGTATTGTACTGGTAAGCTTGGTGTAAGTTGAGGTCAAGACCAAGTTGTTGCAACCAAGGAATCAAAGCGCTCAGCCAATTGCATGGCTTCTTCTATGTTTTGTGGTTCTTGCATGGTCACCTCCAATTTGGTTTTTGACTTCAATACCCGCACAAATTGATCCAGAAATTCTTCTTCTTGTATATCTGGAATTTGCATGATGATGTTCTAAAATTGTGTGATGTAGCCTCTTACAGAGCCAATCTGCTTCAACTTTGCCAATTTATCTTGTGTGGCTCGGTGTCATTTATAGTTTGAAATTGACCAAGTATTGCATCCTTGAATTTTGTCCATGTCAAGATTGGTGCAACAATTTGTCATTCAGCTTGCTCCACTCAAAATCGCCACCAAAGTTTTGCCACACCATCCAATTGGCTAGAAGCCAAGATAATCTATTTCCATTCATCTTGAAGATTGGCGGCTTCCAAGTAACATTTGCAATCAAACACAAAATTCTCCACTGTGCTCAGAAGTTTCTTGCCTTCAAACACCTTGGGTTTTAGAAATTGAATATGCTCTTCTCCATCTTGGACTAGCGCTCTCTCTATATATTCTCGTTGTTGTTGGTCTCGTTCATCTAACAATTTGTTGCTGCATTGCAAGGATAATGTCCGGTATTGCCATCATAGCTACTACTCTATCCTACTACTCCTAATTTATCTAATTGATTAGCACATAGATACAGTAGTGTAACACCCATTTGTGCATGTGTGTGGTATTGTGATATTTAGCTTGGTATTACAGATACTTGAGAGATATTATTTATATAGAGACAAAGGATGGTTCTACATTAGTCATGATTAGCTAAAGTTAGTCATAGCTAAGATAGAAGGTACCTTACTTTAGAGGAAGTGGAAAAGATGAGCTCCACTATTTTGGATTCTAGTGTATTGACTTGGTATTATTCCTAGGTGTTTGGCTTTGAGGAAAGAATCGAGAACTCTTGGGCCCGCCAACCTTTTTGTTTTGGATTCTTCTATAGTCCAAGGATAGCCAATGTGAAGGAATCCTTGACTTAGTGGTTGGGTCAAGATAAGATCATATGCTAGTGGAATATGCCCATGTGAATGGATATTCCTTTCTACTTTTTTACTTTACTTGACTTTTAGTCTAGTAACTTGAGTTATTGCGGTAATTAGTAACTTTGGTACATAATTATTTCACAAATATATAAACAAGGGGTGAGGAGGTACTCAACATCCTTTCATTTGCAACTATCTCTCTCTCATTGAGTTCTCTAGTGAGCAATGTCTTGAGTCTTGGAGTGTTAGCCTTGGAGGAGTATGATGGAGTTGGAGTTCCTTGCCTTCTTAGTCCATGGTGTGCTACCATAATAGCCATCAGAGGTTCATCTTGAGTGAGAGACATGCCAGCTCACAACACGTCCATCTTTCTCCATAAGGGACAACCAAAAGTATCAAGGGTTCCTCAAACATGGTGATCATATGTAGAAAATCCTGCCCAAAGCATGAAGTGATGAATTGTGTGAAGTGGTGCTTGGGTAATATCTGGACATGAAAATCCCAATGGTTTGGTGGAAGTAGATTTTGTGGTCCATAAATTCCATGCATCCCATTCCTTTTCTAATACCTATGTAAAAGACCAAGACCGAGGAGAGAAATAGGAGAATGGAAACTCACATTGGGACACATGAATGAGGGAAAACTCTGAATGCCTAGCATGAGCTTTGGCTTTGGTATTTATAAGTAGCATACAAGGCCCTTGAGAAGCTTCTCAAGAAGCTTCCTCAAGCCGCTTTCTTAGAGTGCAAGCCAAGTTAACTAGGGAGCTTCTCAAGAAGCTTCCTTCTAGAAGCCGCCTACTTGGCGTGCAAGCTAAGCTAGTTGGAAGCTTCTAGAAGCTTCCTTCTAGAAGCTACTTACTTGAGGTGCAAGCTATGCTAGCTAGGAAGCTTCCCAAGAAGCTTCCTAGATATTTTCAGAATATTTTAGGCTCATTTGTCTTATGTGCTGCTTCGTAAGCCCGACTAACTTTGTCGGTAAACTCCATATTGTTACACTTACTCTCCACCTTAGATTCAACTATCTCAAATCTAACATAACCCTAAGGCTTATACAAAACCTAACACATATTACCTAGCATCATTTCACGTAGTTCATCATTTGATGCTTTGAGCAAAATTTTCTTAATGCAATCACCTTGTTCGATGATTTCTTGGTACTTTTAATCGTAACTTACAAAGAATGATGGATGTGATACATCTTTGTGTTAACTAAAATAACTGTAGATAGTTTAATAAAGTAGTAGTTATGGCGGAAATGCCCACAGTTATCATTGCTACGCAACAACAATTGAGCATCTTACTCAATTGTTGGAAGAACAAGCGATCAACAACAAGAGCATATAAAGAGAGCACCATTTCAAGAAGAAGAAGAGTGAATCTGATTTCCAAAGCCCAAGTTATTTGAAAGGCAAGAATATCCCAAGCATGGTATGGAATTTGGTTTTTGATTGCAAATGTTATTTTGAAGCTACAATTACAAATTCAATCTTCAAGATGAATGGAAATAGATTCTTTTGGCTTCAAGCCAATTAGATGGAATAGTAAAACTATGGTGGTGATTCTGAGTGAAGCAAGTTGAACAACAATTTTTTGTGCCGATCTCAACATGAGAAGAATTCAAGACCTCAATAATCAGGCAATTCTAAACTATAAATGACACAAAAGCCACACAAGATAGATTGCTAGAATTGAAGTAGAGATTGGTTTTGTAAGGAGCTACATTGATCAGCTCCAAAACACCATAATGCAAATTCTATACATATTAGAAGGTTAAGATCTAGATCAATTTGTGAGAGGCTTAAAGTCATGCACCAAATTGAAAGTGACCATGCAAGAGCCCAAACACTTGGAGGAAGCCAGTTGGCTAAGTGCTTTGATTCCTTGGCGGCAACAACTTGATCTTGACCTCAACCTACACAAAACCTACCAACACACTACACACAAGTGGAGGAGTCAACACCAATGGAGATTGATGCCATCCAATGGAGACCATGTGGCATTACAAATAGGGAAAGATTGCAACAAAATGGTAGTTTTCTTTTATTATTACCAAACAAGACATTGCATTATTGAATATCCTCTCAAGAATGGATGCCCTTGACAAATCACCCAAATGGAGTTGTGGATGTGATGATCAAGGAAAGAAAGAATTCCAATATGACAATTTGAGCCACTTATTGGGACTTGATTAGTTCCAATGGGATTGAAGGCTTGATATTTGCAAGTTTACTTTACTTGCAAGTTATGATATTTAATCTTTGTTGTAGTATTTTGGTTGATTTTGGTAAGTTCAAGGAATTGCATGTCATGTAATTAACAAAGGTATTAAGTATTCATATCAAGCTAATAATTGAAAATAGATTGATGATGGTGGATGGTAGAAAGAGTTTTGCATTTTGTACCTCACATCTTGTTACATTCAAGATTGAGAAGGAGTATGTGGAGTGTATGAGGTTTATAGTGGCACCTCTACATTATGATGTCATTCCAGGTGTACCTTGGCTTGAATGTCATAAGGTTCATTTTGATTGGACCCCATGACAAACTCAAATAGAACACCAAGATAAGAATTATGCATTAGGTTGTCTGGCGCCTTTGAGTATGACATCTAAGAAGGGTCAATCTCAATATGGGAAGTTTGTTAGTAAACCAACTATACAGCTTTAGAGGAAGTTTATTCCTATTTTTATAGTTTGGATCAAACCAATTGCGCATTGGAAATCTGATGAGGACCAAAAGCCTCATCAAGCAATCATTGATCAAATAGTTCAAGAATTGTAGATATGTAGATGATCTACCAAAGGGATTACTGTTTGATCGTGGTATACCTTTCAAACTTGATTTAATGCCAAGAAGTACTCCAATGAGTAGAACAATCTATTAGCTCTCATCAAAGGAGTTGGAAGGACTTTGAACAACAATGATGGAGTTGTTGGAGATAGATTTCATATAATATACTACATCTCCTTGGGAAGCACCTCTACTATTTGTCCCAAAGAAGAATGGAAGACTCATTTTTGTATTGATTACCATGGCCTCAATAAGAAAATAGTGAAGAATGCATACCTTTTGCCTCAAATTCATGACTTGCTAGATCACTTGAGTCGAGCACAATACTTCTCTAAGTTGGATCTTTGAAGAGGCTATTGGTAGATTCCCATTGATAAAGAGGATGTGCAAAAGACTATGTTTCCTACAAGGTATGGGCACTTTGAATGAAAAGTTCTACTTTTCAAGCTCACTAATGCTTGAGCAATCTTTCTAACAATATGGAGTTTACGTACAAGTTAGCCAAGACTTGCAAAGTAGTAAATAGGCCAAATTAGCCTAGAATATTCTAGATGCATTTGGGATGCTACTTGGTACCTTCCAAGTATTGGATATCATGCCAAAATGAAACTTCTTGGGAGCTTCTTGGCTAACTTAGCTTGCATGCCAAGTAGGTGGCTTCTCAAGAAGCTTCTTGGCTAGCTTAGCTTGCATGCCAAGTAGACGGTTTCTAAAAGGAAGCTTCTTGAGAAGCTTCCTAGTTAGCTTGACTTGCTGTAACAATATGGAATTTAGTAATAAAGTTAGTCAAGGCTAACAAAATAGCGAATAGTCCAAATTAGCCTAGAATATTCCAGAAGTATCTAGGAAACTACTTGGTACATTCTAAATATTGAATAATATGCATGCCAAGTGGTGACTTCTAGGAGTAAGATTTTTGGATAGCTTAGCTTGCACCTCAAGTAGGTAGCTTCTAAAAACTTCCAACTAACTTTTCTTGCATGCCAAGTAGGCGGTTCTAAAAGGAATTTTCTTGAGAAGCTCTCGGTTAACTTGGCTTGCATGCCAAGTAAGCAACTTCTAAAACAAAGCTTCTTGAGAAACTTCTTGGTTAACTTGGCTTTCACTCCAAGAAAATGGTTTAAGAAAGCTCCTTGAGAAGCTTCTCAAGAGCCTTTTATGCTCCCTATAAATACCAAAGCCAAAGCTCATGTTAAGCATTCAAAGTTTCCCACACACTCAAGTGTCTCAACGTGATCTTCCATTCTCCTATTTCTCTCCTCAATCTCAATCTTTTACGTTGGTATTAGAGCAAAGACGAGATGGATGTAATTTATGGACCACCAAATCCATTTCCACCAAACCATTGGGACTTTTTTGTTTGAGTACAACATGAGCATCATTTCACGTAGTTCATCACCTCATGCTTTGGGCAGAATTTTTCTAGATGCAATCACTTTGTCTAAGAAACCCTTGGTACTTTTGATTGTAACTTATGGAGAACGGTTTATGTTGCATCTTTATGTTAATAAATTAGGAGATAAATTGGGAGAAGTGTAATAGAGTAATAGCCATGGTGGCAATGCCCAAGTTTACCATTGTTATGCAACAATAAATTGAGCATGTTACTTGATTGTTGGATAAACAAGACCTTCAAAGACAAGAGCACATAGAAAGATCACTAGTTCAAGAAGGTGAAGACCAAATCCAATTCCCAAAATCCAAGGTATTTGAATGCAAGAATCTCCCGGATGCAGTGTAATAAATTTTATTTTTTACTATGTTATTTTGAAACTACCAATCTTCAAGATGAACAAAAACATATTCTCTTGGCTTCCAGTCAATTAGATGGAGTAGCAAAGTTATGGTGGCGATTCCAAGTAAAACAAACTGAACTGCAAATTGTTGCACCAATCTTGATTTGAGTGCAATAATTCAAGATATAAATCTCATACAAAGTGCAGAAGATAGGTTGGTGGAGTTGAAGTAGATTGGCTCCATGAGAAGTTACATCATGCAATTCCAAAACACCATCATGCAAATTCTAGATATATTGGAAGGTGAAGTTTTGGATCAATTTATGAGGGGCTTGAAATCATGAATTAAATAAGAGGTGACTATGCAAGAGCTAAAATACTTGGAGGAAGCCATGTAGTTGGCCAAATGCTCTGATTTCTTGGTTGCAACAACTTGGTCTTGACTTTGACCTCCACAAAACCTACCAATACACTACACATGGGAGGAAGAGCCAACACCAATGGAGATTGATACCATTCAACAAAGACTACTTGGCATAGTAGATAAAGAAAAATTATGATAAAATAATGGTTGTTTTTATTGTTGCAAAATAGGACATTGCATCATTAAATGACCACTCAAGAATGTGCAACCTTGATAAGTTATCTAGATGGAGTTAATGGAGTAGAATAATCATGGAAATAAGGAATCCAAATAGGAGAGTTCAAGAAACCTATTGGGAACTTGATTAGTTCCAATGAGATCAAAGGCTTGACCTATGCAAGTTTGCTTCACTTGCAAGGTATGATATCTAATCGTGGTTGTAAGATTTTGGTTGATTTTGGATGTTCAAAGAATTGCATGTCCATGCAATTAGCAAAAGAATTACATATCCCTATCAAGCTAATAATTGGATACAGATTAATGATAGTAGATGGTAGAAAGAGTTTTGCATTCCATCTTGCACATCTTGTTAAATTCAAGATTGGGAAGGAGTATTTAGAGTGTATGAGGTTTATAGTGGCACCTCTACACTATGATATCATTTTGGGTTTGCCTTGGCTTGAATGTTATGAGGTTCAATTTGATTGGACATCATGACAAATTCAAGTGCAACACCAAGGTACAAATTTCTGATTAGGTTGCTTGGCACCTTTGAGTAAGGCACTTGAGGTGTAAAAGATTGAGAATTGAGAGAGCTTAGCTTGCATGACATAGTACATATTCTTGGGGAGCATTGGTACTATTTGTTCCAAAAAAGGATGAAGGACTTCATTTTTGTATTGATTATCATGGGCTCAATAAACAAATAGTGAAGAATGCATATCCCTTGCCTTAAATTGATGACTTGCTTGATCAATTGAGTAGAGAACAATACTTCTCCAAATTGGATCTTCAAACTGCTATTTCCAAATCCCTATTGATAGGGAGGATGTTCAAAAGATTACCTTTGCACAAGGTATGGGCATTTTGAATGGAGAGTTCTACCTTTTGGGCTCATTAATGCTCCAGTAGCCTTCATGGATAAGATGCATCAAGTGTTGGACAGGCTATGGATTGATATATGGTGGTGTTCTTGGATGATATTTTAATCTATAGCAAGATAGAGATAAAACACAAGAAGTCCTAAGATGATTACGTCAATGGAAGTTTTATTGAAAGAAGTTACCTTCTTGGATCACAAGATCTCATCAAAAGGGATCAAGATGGAAGAGGAGAAAATCAAAGCCATTATTGATTGGCCTACTTCAAAGGATACCATAGAAGTGTGAGAATTTAATGGATTGGTGAGTTTTTACCAATGGTTCATCCACTATTATATGCACGTGGCAACACCATTGACCAACTTCTTGGGGAAGAACTCAAGCTTTCAATGGACCGCCAAGCATGAAGAAGCATTCTTGAAGCTAAAACATATGGTGTCTTCAAGACCCATTCTTCAACCATATGACCATCAACTACCTATGTGGTTGATATTGATGCTTCAAACTTTGCCATTGGAGTTGTGTCATTTCCAGATAGGTTACATCCTATTACCTTTGTGTCTTGCCAATTAAACACCACATGAAGGAATTACTCTGCACAAGATTGGGAACAACTAGCAATGATATATTCCACCACGGTATGAAGACATTACCTCTTGAGGAAACAAGTGATCATGCAAACTGGTCACAAACCTTTGTTGTAGACATTACATTTGGAACACATGTAGAGTCAACATCATTGATACGAGAAACAACTCCAATTGTTTGACATCAAACTTGAGTACAAATCCAATCAATTCCATGTCATCCTTGATGCCCTATCACAATGACCTGATTTGAAGTCTTTCCCTCTTATCACGATAATGATTAGAATGGTGTCAATCAACTCTAAAATCCAAATCAAGTTTAGGATAGCTCTAAAACAAGATCCCTTCATTCAAATGGTACAAGGTCATCTTACAAGATGCAACAAGCAGAACAACACCTTCTTCTTCAAGTAAGGCCTTCTATTCCATGAGGATTGGATCTATGTTTGAGCCAATAGTGATCTCTAACTTGTACCTTCAAGAAGCCGAGGATTTACCAATCATTGGTCAAATGGGTGTAGACAAGACCTTGGGTAACCTCCAACGCCAATGATGGTGGCCCAACATGTCATGAGATATTCAAGACTTTGTAAAATCATGTGAGAGCTGCCAATGCAACAAGGCCAGCAACCAAAAACCAAAATCAAGTGGACTTCTTCAACCATTCCCCATTCCATCTGCTTGATGGGAACACGTGAGCTTAGATCTCATCACATCCTTACCCAATACAAAACAAGGTCACATAGTAATCATGGTGTTTGTGGATAAGCTTAGTAAGCAAATTCATTTAGCACCATCCTTTGACACAATGGATGCTCCAACATTAGCCTAGATTTACTTTGACAATGTCTTTAAGCATCATAGGATGCCTCATGTACTCATCTTTGATCATGACTCTTGTTTAACCAGAAAATTTTAGCAAGCAGTCTTCCAAATACTTGGCACCAAGCTTGCTTTATCCAGAACCTATCATCCTCAAACTAATAGGCAAACCAAATGTGCAAATTGCACCTTGGAAGATATGCTTCATGCCTTCATCAATGTTCACCATACCAATTGGGATGAGTGTCTTGCAGTTGTTGAGTTTACCTATAATAATTCCAAATAGGTACGCATCGGACTCTCCCCTTCTTCATTAATTTTGGCCAAGATCCACTTATTCTAGATTCCTTTCTTGCTCCATCTTCATCTCATGTCTCTCATACTTCCACCTTCTTGACCACCCTATCCCAATCTTTACAACAAGCCAAATCTCATCTTCTTGTTCCTCAAAATTGTCAATAATAATATGTGTACCAACACCATTGTGATCTCACTTTTCAAATTGGTGATAAGGTCATACTTTTAGAGGCTAGCTTGCGATGTGTGTAATCTCCCGTTATTGAAGTTGGGACTCATAATCGGCATGCAAAATGCTTCTTGTAACCTACTCTTCTTACTTGATACCCAAGTTCGTAAACTTGCTCCTAATTGGATAGGTCCATTTGATGTCACCCACATCATTTCTCCTATTGCTTATTGATTTGCCTTGCCTTCTTATAAGCGAATCCACCTTATCTTTCACATTTCTAAGTTGAAATCCTTTGTTTCTTATCCATCTTACTTTTCCTCTTGTATCCAACACCTTCTTCCTCTCATCTTTGTTAATGATTATAAGGAGTATGAAGTTGATTATATCCTTGCGTGTTGCTACATTCAACATAGCGGCCAACAACATATTGAGTGCAAGGTCGTTTGGAAATGGCATCTCCTTTATGATGCCACTTAGGAGCCTCTTTCTCATCTCTAGATATGCACAAATGGCCATCCACAAGTTTGAAGCTTCAAGGGCGACAAGGATGTTATAAACTAGCGGTGGGGGAATATATAACAATATGGAGTTTAGTAATAAAGTTAGTCAAGGCTAACAAAGTAGTAGGCTAACAAAAGTAACAAAGTGGCAAATAGGCCAAATTAGCCTAGAATATTCTAGAAGTATCTAAGAAACTACTTGGTACCTTCCAAGTATTGAGTAATGTACATAAAATGGAAACTTCTAGGAGGAAGCTTCTTGGCTAGCTTAGCTTGCATCCCAAGTAGGTAGCTTCTAGAAACTTCCAACTAACTTAGCTTGTATCTCAAGCAAGCATTTTCTAGAAGGAAGCTTCTTGAGAAGGTTCCCGGTTAACTTGGCTTGCACTCCAAGAAAATGGCTTAAGGAAGCTTCTCAAGAGCCTTGTATGCTTCCTATAAATGCCAATCCAAAGCTCATGCTAGGCATAAAGAGTTTTCCACACACTCAAGTGTCCCAATGTGATCTTTCATTTTCTTATTTCTCTCCTTGGTCTTGGTCTTTCACACTTGCACTCTAAGAAAGTGGCTTTGAGGAAGCTAGCTTCTCAAGAGCCTTGTATGCTTTCTTATAAATACCAAAGCCAAAGCTCATGCAAGGCATTTAGATTATCCCTCATCCAAGTGTCTCAATGTGATCTTGCACTTCAATCTTCCATTCTTATATTTCTCTCCTTGGTCTCAATCTTTTATAATCTTCATAGATCATATGCATTGAGTGATGGATGGGCTATTGGATCAATACATCATGGTGTTCTTGGATAATATTTTAATCTATAGCAAGATAAAGACAAAATATGCAAATCATGCACAAGAAGTCCTAAGATAACTATATCAATAGAAGTTTTACTACAAGAAGTCAAAGTGTGCTTTCTAGCATAAGGAAGTTACCTTTTTGGGTCATAAGATCTCATCAAAGGGGATCAAGATGGAAGACTAGAAAATCAATATTGTTATTGAATGGCCTACTCTAAAGGATACCATAGAAGTGCAAGCATTTAATGGATTGGCAAGTTTTTACTAATGATTCATCCACTACTGTGCACATGTGGTCGCACCATTGACCAACCTCTTGGAGAAGACCTCAAGCTTTCAATGGACCACCAAGCACAAGAAATATTCTAGAAGCTAACACATATGGTGTCTTCAAGATTCATTCCTCAATCATATGATCCTCAACTACCTTGTGTGGTTGTTTTTGATTCTTCTAACTTTACCATTGGAGCTATGTTGCAGCAATAATTTCTAGATAGGTTACATCCCATTGTCTTTCTGTCTCATGGATTAAACATCACAAAAGAGAATTACTTTGCTTGAGATAGAGAATGACTATCAATAGTATATACCACCAAAATATGGAGGTATTATCTCTTGGGGAAACAAATGATCATGCAAATTAATCACAAACCCTTGTTGCATACATTACATTTGGAGCACATGAAGATTCAACATCATTGATGGGAGGAACAACTATAATTTTTTGACCTCACACTTGAGTACAAACTGAGTAGGTTCCATGTCATCCCTAATAGCTTATCACAACGACCTGATTTGAAGTCTCTTCCTCTCATCACGATGGCAATTATGAAAGTGTCAATCAACTCAAAAGTCCAAATTGAGTTCAAGACCACCTTACAACAAGACCTCTTCTTTCAAATAGTACAAGGTTATATTGCAACCCATGATAAGGAGTATAACACCTTCTCCCTCAAGGAAGACTTTCTATATTGTGACGACCGGACCTATGTTCCAGCCAAGGGTGATTTATAACTTGTGTGCCTTCAAGAAGCCCATGACTTACCAATCACTAGTCACATGGATGTGGACAAGAACTTGGGTACCCTACAATGCAAATGGTGGTGGCACAAGATGTTAAAGCGTTTCTCCAATCTTGTGAGAGCTGCCAATGCAACAAGGCCAACAAGTAGAAACCAAGTGGACTCCTTCAGCCACTTCCTATCCCATCTACTTTATAGGAACATGTGAGCTTAGATCTTAACAAGTCCTTGTCCAAGACAAAGTAAGGTCACATAACAATTGTGATGTTTGTTAATTAGCTTAGTAAGCAAATCCATTTGGCACCAACCTTTGATATAGTGGATGCTCTAACATTGGCACAAATATACTTTGACAATATCTTCAAGCATCATGGGATACCTTGTGAACTCATCTTCGACCATGATCCTCAATTTATCTAAAAAATTTGGCAAAAACTCTTCTAGCTACTTTGCACCAAGCTTTCTTTGTTGACAATCTATTTCCCTCAAATTGATAGACAAACCAAATGTGAAAATTCCACCTTGGATGATATACTTTGTGTCTTTATCAACATTCACCATATCAAGTAGGATGAATTTCTTGCAATTGTTGAATTTTCCTAGAATAATTCCAAACATGCAAGCACTAGATTCTCTCCTTTATTCCTTAGTTTTGGCCAAGACCCAATTTTTCCAAATTCTCTTCTTACTCCACCTTCATCTTGTATCCCTCATACTTCCACCTTCTTGACCATAATATCCCAATCCCTACAACCCAAATATCATCTCCTTGTTGCTCAAAAATTTTCAAATACAATATGCGGACCAACATCATTGTGATCTCACCTTTCAACTTAATGATAAGGTCATGCTTTCTTGTAATAACCTACCCCTCCCACTTGGTACCCAATTTTGTAAACTTGCTCCTAATTGGATAGATCCTTTTGACATCACCCAAATCATTTCTCCTATTGCTTATTAACTTGCCTTACCTTGTCATATGAAAATCCACCCTATCTTTCATATTTACAAGTCTAATCCATCTTCCTTTTCCTCTTGTATCTAACCTCCTCCTCTTCCCATCCCTATCAAAAATCATGAGAAATCATGAGTTAATCATATCCTTGCACATTGCCATATTCAACATGGCCACCAACAACATACTAAGTACAAAGTCCTTTGAAAAGGGTATCTCTTTCATAATGTCACTTGGGAATCTCTTTCTTATCTCTAGAATGCACAAATAGTCATCCAAGAGTTTGAAGATTCCATGGTGACAAGGACATCACCAACTAGTAAAGGGAGAATATGTAACAATATGGAGTTTACAAACAAGTTAGTCAAGACTAATAAAGTAGCAAATAAGCCAAATTAGCCAAAAATTATAAGAATATTCTAAAAGCATCTAAGAAGCTACTTGGTACTTTCCAAGTATTGATTAATGTACATGCCAAGGGGTGATTTCTAGGATGAAGCTTCTTGGGAAGCTTCATAACTAGCTTAACTTGCACGCCAAGTAGGTGTCTTCTAGAAGGAAGTTTCTTGGGAAGCTTCACAACTAGTTTAGCTTGTATGCAAAGTATGCAGCTTGTAGAAAAAAACTTTTTGAGAAGCTTCCTGGTTAGCTTAGCTTGCACTCAGAAGTCAGCTTTTAGAAGCTTCTTAATAAGCTTCTCAAGGGTCTTGTATGTTCCCTTTAAATACCAAAGCCCAAACTCATGTTAGGCATTCTAAGTTTCTCTCATTCAAAAGTCCCAATGTGATCTTTCACTTTGATCTTCCATTCTCCTATTTCTATCCTTGTTCTTTTACATTGATAATCATATATCTTATCCTACTTGCTCTTGCAAGACATTCACTTCAAGCCTGATTCTATGTCATGGGATTTGTGTTATATACAATCAAATTTTTGACAAATTATTTTCAGGCAAATGTTAGCACTGTGGTGGAGGATGTCCAATCATCCTCTATACAAGCAAGGCCTTGTTGAATTAGGCATCATCTATTCCATTTACGAATCTAAGGTGAAATTGGGTAATGAATGAAACTCATCAAGGATAGCAACTTCCAAAGATCTGCATATGAAATTGATTGAGTAGATTAGGTGATTTGGGAAATCTGAGACTTGTTATCAAAACTTGGATAAGGTAGCAAAACATCCTTATATCTATAGTCAACCATGCCAATGAAGACAAGATAACCATGAATAGGTTGTTGTCTCTTACAAATAAAATTAAAAAGCTTAGAAATGGAAAGGTTACTTAAGTTCTAGGTTGGTTGAAGCTCAAGAATCTCTTGGAATGCTAGCACCACTAAGATCATAAACTATAGAAGAAACTTATCAAGATGCATCCAGAAGAAAGGCAAATCAATGAGTGGATGCCATTGCTTGTCATGTCAAAGTAATGGTCAGCCTGATTCTCTTAGACATAGTGCAAATAGTTCCAAATATCCATTGTTTGAATTGGAGAAAAAAGTTTTATAAGCGCTCAACTAATAAAAAGCATGTGAGGTTCCAATCTGCTCTTCAATTTTATAATGTACCCATTGGTGCAATTCCACTCCCTCTTCTATTTTATATCATAATCTATTCTATTTCAAGTAAATTTTTATATTCTATTATCTCTTATCATGGACAGTCGACTGAATATGATGGATCCAACTCCATAAATTGTTAAACATTGAAGATTTATTTGAATACACCAAACAAAAATCACTAATTGCTCCCAAGTTCTTATATCCACCTTGGACTTGCAAATTTGGATGAATCATCATGAAAAACAACAAGATGACTCATTATTGGTTTCCAAATAAGCTTTACAATAAGTGAGCAACAAAGAAGTAGCATCCTTCATCAAATGAGCATCAAAGAAGTAGAATCTTTCATCAATCTAACATTCCATACAATTCTTCCTAATGGATGCAAACACTAATGCTCCTCCACATTCTATACCCTATAGATTGAGTTGATTGCAAACAATATCTTTTCTTCCCAACTTTGCTCTACTGAAACCTTTTTCTCTTTCCACTTACACGTCAGATCTGATGCAAATCCAATACAAAGTATTGAGCTTTCCCAAAGGTGTATTATTTAGAGTTTAGATATAAACTTCAAGAAATCTTGGAGAGTTAAAATCTCTTGTTTTCCTTTGTGTCAATAACAACTACCTTGTAGGTTGTATCCCAAACAAGCATACTACAAGCCAAAACTTAAGGTGGCAAATTTTTCCAACAATCAATTCTGCAAGTCCAGTTTTCATGATTGGCTCTTTTGCCAGATTTTGGTCTAACACCTTAAAAGTAATCCATCATTCATTGGACCTGAACTCTTGGGAGCAACATACCACTCCATCTTTGCTTGGCATTAAAAAATTTTACCATTTACTCACAATGATATTATACCTCTGAATAAATGAATATAGATTGCAATGAAGTTTTCTCTCCAATAGTTAAGACTACAATCAGATTGGTCTTGGGTCTTGTGATTAGAAAGGATTCTCATCTAGAGCAACTCGATGTAAAAGTAGTGTTTCTACATGGGAACCTTGAGTAGGATGTCTATATAGCACAACCTAAGGAATTTCAAATCACAAACAAAGTGTGTTTGGTGTGCAAGTTGAAGAAGAGTCTGTATGGTTTGAAGCATGCTCCTCAATAGTGGTACTTGAAGTTCAATAGCTTTATGGCCAACAATGGTTACACCAAATGTTAAATGGACCATTGCTACTACATTAAGTAATTTGTTGATTCACACATCATCTTGTTGCTTTATGCTGATGATGTGTTGATTGTGGGATTCAAAATGAGGGAAATCAACAAGCTAAAGTGCCAATTGTTTGATGTATTTGAAATGAAAGACCTAGGTCTTTCATAGTAGATATTTGCAAAAAGGATTACCAGAGACAGATCTGCATGTACTTTGAAGCTATCTCAAGAGAAGTACATCAAGAAGTTGATGGAGAAGTTTGGTCTTTAGAATGCTACAATTTGAACCACTCTGTGGAAGTCACTGCAAACTCTCTAAGGAGCAATCACCAAGAATTGATGCAAACAAAGAGTACATGACCCGAGTACCCTATGCATCAATGATTGATAGTTTGATGTATGCAATAGTATGCACTAGGCCAGACATTGCTCTTGTAGTGGGAGTTGTAAGCAAATTCATGTCAAACCCAAGAAGAGAACATTGGAAGTAGTGAAATGGCTATTATGCCACTCAAAAGATACCTTTGATAAGGCACTCTGTTTCAAACAAAAAGATGATATTTTAGAGTTCTTTGTTCATGCAGATCTGGGAGGAGACTTTGAAATCTAAAGAACACTACACAGTATGTATCTTGGGTGGTACAATTAGTTGGATATCTCATCTGCAAACAAATGTTTCTCTTTCTACCACCAAAGTTGAATACATGCCATCTTATAGTCTAGCAAGGAGATGATATGGTTGAAAACATTCATGGTAGGGCTAGGCAATAAATAATATGGCAATATACTCCATAGTAATAGCCAAAGTGCTATCAGTCTTGTAGAAAATCCAGTATTTTATGCCAAGACAAAGTCATATTCAATTGAGATATCATTTCATTTGTGCATTAATAGATAGTGGAGTATTGACTTTGGTAAAGATTGTTAGAATAAACAATCTTGGAGATATATTTGCCAAGGTAGGCACAATTGAGAAGCTAAAGCAATACATAGTTGCAATTGGACTTCAAAGTTAAATTTTTTTCTTGTATATTAGAATGACAATTAATATCAAACTTCAAGTGATAGATTGTTAACTATGGAGTTTGATTCATTACGGGAATGAACTATGGGAATGTTGAAGAAGCCAATATGGAACAAATCTTAACATTGAGGGATTCCATTCATGGGAATGAACATAAAGATGGTTCATTTTGGGACATATATATCTATGAATATATATGAAAATAAGGCATGCTTTATTTTGTTGGAAAATTTTTCTCAAGGGCTTTTTATATACACCAAGATCATGGAAAATGGAACTATAGAGAAGAGTTATGTTCACTTGAATTTCAGAAAAATTGTATCATGTGGGAGCTATGAGCAGCGGGAATATGAGCATGGCTACAAAACCTATGGGATGGTTATGGGAATGACTCTAGGACCTACATGGAGGGTTTGAGACCACTCAACTTACAAGAAGGCTACATGCATGGCCTCCACTTGTGGAACTCAATGAGGTGATATGTATTAATTGGAACCAGACAATCTAGGATTTAGATATGGGATCAATCTTCACCATACATTCTAGAACTAGATAACGGTCCCCAAGTGCAAGTGTATATATAGTGTAAGTATTGGTAGTCAATATGACTTTGATTGTTCTAGTTTGATGGTTCTTGATTGATAATTCAAGAGTGAATAAAAATCCTATGCAATTATGGACATAGGCAAATGTTGGCCAAACCTTATGAAATTTGGCATAATGTCTATGCATGCTTTACTTGTTCAAGATTGATGAATCATTTTTGCTCCATCACATAGCCAAATTTGGATTCCCGCTACTCTCTCAAATTCCTAGTTGTGTATTGTCTCCCAACACCAAGTATATAGTACTATGAATTGCATCAATACTTAGAAACCACAACAAGCAAAAAACTTTGCTTGTAGAACATCAATAATCTTCTTAGGTTCATCTAATGACATCCTCTTGTGTGGCATGTGAGGAAGATACATGCTTGCTTTTGACATAAACATGTAGCATAGGATAGGATGATGAGGATATCATATGACCAAAATCATATGATGACAAAGACATCCACTTGGCAAGGAAAAAACCTTGCAAGGATAGAGGTGTCATCTATCCTATGTGAGCCGAAGCTACTTCCCTACATAGTCTATCAAAATGATGATGGATGGTAAGATGAGAATGGACTGATTGGTGTAATTTCAAATGTTAAGAACAATTTATCTAAAGGAGAATGATGTGAACACAACATTTGAAAATTTACTTATATTTTGCATATGAGCTTGGTTAACAAATAGGTACCACAAGCTAGTTTTAAGAAGTAAGATGTAAATCTTGTACCAAATTGTCAAATTATAATGGTATATAATGCAATTACTTAACACAAATCCAATTAAGAACATCCATCCACAACAACTAGGAAATACTAAGCATTTATGCTTTTAATTTTATTTTTAGAGTTGGAAGTTCTTAGGTTGAGGTATATCATTTTTTTATGAATTTATATCTCCACATCCATTGTATATATTCCACACCTCTCACCAAGAATTCTAATTATTAGTGTTCCTTCAAGTTCTGGAATTCTGAATTAGTAGATATTAACTTATTTTTTTCTGATTTCCACATCACAATTTGGTAGTGGGTTCTCAAGCGTTTAGCAGAGGTAGACTTCCATGTGTAAGTAGGTGTTGAAGCTCATGGGAGGAAACATTTTCAAGAAATGTTTCCTATCATGAAACATCCACAAATTAAACTAGGCTTTACTTTCCAAATGACCACAATACCATTATTGAAGTTCCAAAATAAGCATTATTTCCGGCAATCACATATTTTATTGAGCAATTTTAATTTAATCAACTCCTTACGTCATAAAAATAATATGCAAAACTCAATTCTAAAGTGAAAATTTCTAAATATGTGCTAGAATTAGAGTTTTTTTATGTACTTCATCTAGTTCCATGTTCATTATTTGGTCTTGGGTAATCATGTATATTAGAGCAAAAGAATTGCAAGATTTAGCAATACTTCAGCTTTTGTGGCATTTTGGAAGTACCTATCTATTGCTTCATCATTGAGAATTTAGATAGCTCCAACCAAATTGAACTCATTGTACTTATATTGAAACTGGTACAACAAGAAGTTATTTCAAGCAAACTTCTTTCACCCTTTGATGCACCATTTTTGGTCTTAATTTTCTTTGTAAACTTAGGACGTGAAGTTCCAAAAATTTTGTAGCTTGTATTTGAAAATTAAGATATTGTTCATAATTCATTATGAGAAAAATGAGTATTTAGTGTAAGCAACCTTTGATAATAGTAAAAATAACCCTAATTTTTTTCCAATAGACCATTTTCCATAAAATTGCCCAACTAAATACATGGATGGACATGAGATTATAGAGAAATGGATAATGAAACCATTCAAATAACAAAATAGAGATAGATCAAAATCTTACACCATTTATGAATCCTTTAATTGTTAGCCCAAAATTCACCATTTTTGGAAATTGTACAATACTTTGGCCATCTGCTAGATGCAAAAAGCACATCAATGTCAAATTAATTGCCTTCAAGACTACCAGACTCACATGCATCTAAAAATCTTGCCTTCCAAGTTTTTCTATAAAGGATGGTGTTAGAGAAAATGAATCCCTTCTACATATTATATCCTATCTCTCAAAATGAATATTCTAAGATGCATATTGATCTTATGTACATTCTATCCACGTAAGAGATAGATTTTCATTACTACCTTAGCTTCATGAACTAATTACTAATTGAGGAAAGGTGTAACCCACTAAAGAAATGTATACCTCTTGATAAAATAAACATCATAGAACAAGATGACTATTACTATTAGTAGGTAATTTTTGGTAGCTCTAAAAACTCAGATCCTCATCAACAATGTGAAAAATTGTGCTAAGTAGTTGATATATATTTTGACATGGTGTTAGAAATTTGTATGATTTAACCTCAAGACTTCATAATTGCATGAACACCCTAGCAATTCTTCACATGAGTTAAAAACAGTTATAATAACCATAAGAGGACCATATTTGAGGGTGGCTAACCTCCTCTCAAATTTTATGTACTTGTGAAATTGTTCCACACCAAAGTTACTAATCATTGAGTAACTCAAGTTATTAGGCTAAAATTCAAAAATCCAAAAGAATATTTATACTCATGGGAATATTCTCCTAAGCATGTGATCTTATCTTGAACCAACCACTAAGTCAAGGATTCCTTCACATGGGCTATCCTTGGACTATAGAAGAATCCGAAACAAAAAGGCTTGTGGGTCAAAGAGTTCTCAACTTTTCTTTCAAAGACAAACACCTAGGAATAATACCAACTCAATACACTAGAATTCAAAATAGTGATGCTCATCTTTTCCACTTCCTCTAAAGTAAGGTCCCCTCTATCTTAGTTATGACTAAATTTAGCTAATCATAACTAATGTAGAATTATTGTTTATCTCTATATAAATAATATTCTCAATTACTTGTAATACCAAACTAAATAGTACATACATGCAAAAATGGGTGTTATATTTACCCATGGACTAAGATTTCACTTCATCCTTTGAGTGAAGATCTCTCTACCTTCTATGATTCATCTTCAACTTATCATTGTTAATCCTACCAAAATGTCTTCTTCTTTACTCCTTGAGATCATAGGTGTAATTGCCTCACACCTTCTTCACTATGAAAGGTACAAAGTATTTAGGCAAAAAATTCTTGTGCACTCTCTTGAATCAAATGGAATCAAATAACATTACCCAATCACCTTCTTTGAAGAGCTCCACCTTCTTCTTGCCTTGTCTCTTGTCATAGCTTTCCTTTTATCTCCTTCAGGCTTGCTCTACTTGAACCATAACAATTGCTCTTACCTCCTCCAACTCCATGAGTTGATCTTTCCTTGCCTTCTCTCCATCACCTCCTTTTGCTTTCTTCAATCTCCTATAAATCCTTTGGAAGGTAAGAAGAATTAAATTGAATATGTAAGGTACACTCAATACCATATACCGAATGAAATGGAGAATATCTGGTGGAAGTCTTCATGGTTATATCTCTCATAAAATTGCATGAATCCTCTTATCTTGATGATGTTTAACCCTCTCCATTTTAGCATCTTTGGTCAATATCATGCGCAAGGTCTGATTGGTTCTCTTTGCAAAGCCATTGGAATTTGGCTTATATGATGTAGTTACTCTATGTGTGATAGAGAATGTTGTAGCATGGCTATAATGATTCTCCTTGTAAACTCAACTCCTCTATCAAAAACCCAACTCCAAAGGGCACCCAAAATTAGTGATAATGTGTTCATAAAGAAATATATCAACTTCATCTTCATTCTTGTTCCTCAATGGTCTGGCATCAAACCACTTGGTAAGGTAGTTAGTAACTACCACAATTTACCAATTGTTCCTTGGGGTTTTATTGAGAGTACCTACCAAGGTCAAGTCTCCACTTCTTAAAAGGTCCCAACAATGGAATTGATCTAAGAGGGGGAGTGGAAGTAGACTTTCTAGCAAAAGCTTGACAAACATGACAAGTTTTGCAATAATCAAGAAAATCCTTGAAAATCCACTTCCAATGGTAACCTGCATCTAGAATCTTGAAAGTAGTCACCTTTCCTACAAAGTACCTTCCAAACACTAAACCTTCATGAAACTCCTTTATAAGTAGGATAGACTCCTCCTTATCCACTACTCTTTGAAGTAGAACATCTGCTCCTTGGTGAAAAATAATATACTTTGCTATTGTGTAAGGTCTAGATCTTACTCCAAGTGCCTTCCCCTCCTAGCATGCATCCCCTCTAAATAGTTACCTCTTGTAACAAAGTTCACAATCTCCTTGTACTCCATTAAAACCTCTTGAATGATTGAGATTATCATGAGCTCCTAATCTAGGAAGGAATCATCCATTGGTTCAACTCCATCATGATCATAGGCCCTAAATAACACATCAACAT
Source organism: Lunularia cruciata (assembly GCA_948567375.1). Lineage (NCBI taxonomy): Eukaryota > Viridiplantae > Streptophyta > Marchantiopsida > Lunulariales > Lunulariaceae > Lunularia > Lunularia cruciata. Next base: position 27,491,743 of record OX419761.1, read on the forward strand.
TTGCATGTCTCTTCCCTTGTGACCCTCAATGGTGTAGTCATACTCAAACAAGAGTATTATCCACCTTGCTAGCCTTCCTTCAACATTAGGCTTGTTGAAAATTTACTTCAAAGCCTTGTGATCCATGAAAATGGTAGCTTTCCCTCCAATAAAGTAGTGTCTAAACATCTTGAGACCAAAGATCAGTGCCAACCCTTCTCTCTCTATGACTTAGTAGTTCTTTTCTATTGAAGCCAATTATCTACTAGCATAAGCTATTGGATGATCATGGCCATCTTGGTCTTATTGACTAAGAGTGCATCCTATAGCTACATTGGAAGCATTAATGTAGAGGATGAAAGGCTTAATCCAATCAATTAGCAAGAATTAGAGCCACAACAAGGGATTGCTTGAGCTCCTCAAAAGCTTTGAGGGCCTCCCTATCCTTCAAATTACCATGTATTCTACACCCTTCTTCATGTAGATGGTTAATGCATAAGACTTGTTGAAAAATGAGAAGATGAACCTCCTATAGTACCCAACCATCTGCAAAAATTATCATAACTTTATCAAGCTTGAAAGAAATGGAATTTTTGAGATTTTCCTCACCTTCTTAGGATCAACTACTATTCCATCCTTGGAAATCATGTGCCCCAAAAGTAGACCTTCTTCATACCTAAAAATGCACTTCTTTGGGTTGAGTGATGTATTTATGTCATTTAAGTGTTGCAAGACCTTGATCAGGTGCTCAACGTGCTCCTCCTTGCTCCCATAGATAAAAATATTGTCAATGAAGCCCCTCACAAATTTCCCAATGAAAGGTTCAAACACCTTGTTCATGAACTATTGGAATGTGGTTGGAGCACTAAAAAGCCCAAAAGGCATGACCTTGAAAGCATAAGTCCCCAATGTGTGGTGAATGTGGTGATTTGCTAATGCTCTAGTGCAATCTTGATTTGATTATATTTACTATAACCATATCCAAAACTATACTTCTCATGACCTACAACCTCCTCCAAGATTTCATCAATGAATGGAAAAGGGTAATAATCCTTCTTAGTAGCAACATTGAGCTTCTTGTAATCCACATATATCCAAAGCTTGCTATTCTTTTTCTTCAAAATCACAATTAGAGACACACATTCTAAATTCTCCACCTCAAAGATAAATTTGGCTTACTTGAGCTTATCAGTCTCCTCCTTTGCAACCAAGCTATTGGTGGGCTTATGCAATTTTTCTTTTGGTGGACTGGTCTTGCATGTGATTCCACCTCTGTCTTGTGCTCCTCCAAGGTGACTTCCTCTAGATCCTTGTTATTGAAAGCAAACACATGGATAAACCTACAAAAAAATCTCTCAAATCTCACCTTCTTTTCCTTGGTAATATTTGGACCATACTTGAGGGTAGATAACCTCCTCTTTATCTCCTCAAGTGTCAATGGTGATTTATTTGGGTCCTTCAAAACCTTGGGCTTAGGTGCAAAATCCATAGCACACACAAGATACACATCTAAATCATACTCAAATTCATCTTCCTCCATGCTTGTGTTCACACCTAAAGCTCCTCCTTTTGAATCTGGTTTCCAATGATCAAAAGATGGTGTATTTGAATGTAGATTGTTAGTGGTGTTAATCACAAAACGTATAACTCTATGGTTTGATGGCCCAATCCTCTAGTAACCTTTGTGCCATTGATCAGTCATGCATGTTGTGCTCAACCATGGCCTCCCAAGAAGTAAATCTTAGCTTGAATACTTCAAGACTTGGAAAGTCATAAGATTTTAAACTCCCAAAATTGAAACTACCACCTTAATTATCACCACCCCTATTGGTCAAACTTGTTGCTTGTTTGCCATGCTCACCACAAATATTGAAAATCTAGAGGGTATCGTATCCAACTTCTTCATCAACCTCTAAGATATGGTATTCACTATGGATCTTCCGTCAACAAGTGCATCCTTGACGTTGTGACCATTCACTCTCACATCAATCTTAGAGGCATATTCACAAGCCTCCCATGGTGGTGGTTGGCATCTACGGGCCCCATTGATACTAGAGGTTTTGCTTTCTTCTTCCTCTTGCTTCTTGTAGAACTCAAACCACCTTTAAGCTCGTTTCTCAATGTAAGAGTCAAAGAAATTAATTGGCTCACTATGATGTTAGCCTTGTATCTACCAACATCCTCCAATACATTGTAGTTCCATTGTTACTTTGAGATCAAGAAGTCCTCCATCCCCAAAGTTGGTTGGTTTGCCTCCTATATATGGATAGCTTCCATGACTCCTAGGCCCTCTCCTCATATTCTGATCCACCTCTCTCTTCTCCCATAGTTATATTACATTGATCTTGAGATCTGCAAGATGTTATGTGATGGTTTGAAGTGGATCTTTTGGTAGAGGTGCAAGAACCACAACAACTACTACTTGTAGAGAAACTATTGTCACTGAAGTATCAGAAGTTCCACCATACTTGTAACCTTAAGGAGGATACATAATCTCCTTCACCATCAAATCAATCTCATCTTCTTCTAAACTCTCCTCCATACGTATTGCAATCTTCATAGTTTCACACTTTGGAAGAAGGTTTCTCATATTTCACCTTGCTTCTAATTTATGGTCTCAATCCTCCCACAAAATTCTTGGTGAGCATGGCTCCTTCTCCAATCACAGTAGTCTCCATATCATCCCCACCCTTCCTCAACGTTATGCAAAATATGGACTCTAACTTCTCCACTCTTTCTACATAGATTCTCACTTTCTCTCCATCTCCTTGTTTGAAGAAAGCTACCTCACTCATCTTCCTCTCATAACTCTCATCTGGAAGAAACTTATCAATAAATGTTGAAGTCAACTCTCCTAAGACTCTTCTTACCCATCTCTCTTCTCTCTCTCTTTTGGTATTTTGATTATACTATGTAAGGGTTGCATCCTCAAATTAATGCAATAATAATGAGACTCCTCATTCATCCTCCTCTCATTTTCTTCTATTCAAGCTCTCTTGAAATCCTTCACAAAGGCCACCACATCTAATCCATCCTTGCCAAAGAAAATTGGAAATTTCCTATCTTAGCCCCTCATTATCTTTCTCCTTTTTCTTATTTTTTTTCTTCTCTTTTCTCTCACTCTATAACTAATAGAGTATGTACATGACTAACATCATTTGAGAGTAATCTACCTAGGAAAAAAAAGGTTTAGGTTGCTCCAAGATTTTTATAGAAATATCAAATTCTAGAGTGCATAGTAATTAATGCACCCTCATGGATAATTTATCCATAAGTTGAAAGATATCACCATTACTAATCTTGAGAACTAGCCAATAAAGATGGTAGTTTCTTTGTAGCTATACTAAGACCTTCTCCAAGATCTTTCACCAAAGTCTCCAAAAGTGTTGTTACATCATTATATTCATGTCCTTTTGGAAGTCCTTCCACTCCACAAACCTTACACAACTCCTTGGTCTTAGATCTCCTCCCCCCTCCCCCCTCCCCCCCTCCCAATCTAGGTGAAGAAGGTCAAACAAGCAATCCCAAGTCAAGTAAGTCTCTCCTTCCCTCAATCTCTTGCTCTCAAAGGTCAATGGACATGAACTTCCACTATGTCACTTTTGTCCACATAAAAAGCACTTAGAATCACTCTTTCCTCCAAGTAGTGTATATTTTGCGGTCCTCTCAACACTCCTCTTCAAATTCTATTCTAAACTCTCTTTTCCTCAAATCAATCTCTACAATTACCTCAAACCCTTGGGGAACCTTGCATAGCCTCAACTTCCACTCTTGATGACACTTCATGTTCCCAAGATGAGTCTAAACACTCAAATATGCTTTTGGTTGCTCTCACACTCCTCATCCATGAGATCTCAACTCTCTAGAATTGACCCCTCCTCACAATATCACTAAATCCTCTCAACTTTTATATCACAATACTTCAAAAAATTTCATCCTTGATAGAGACCCTGATAGGATGTCCTTCCTTGCAAATTTTAGATCTTTTTATTTAGCCATTTGGCTTAGGCATCCTTTTATTCAGCATGAATATTTCAGATTTGGTCTGAAAACCACCTCCCTTTATTTAAAAACTAATAGCTTCTTGTGCAAGAACCATCTCTCTTTTCTTAAGTCAAAAGCTAGAATACTATGCACTTAATTTTCTTGGAAAGTTTTAGAATAATCTAATGAAAAATGAAGAAATGGAAAACTATATAGAAATTCAAAAGAGATTGTGTAGTTTGCAGTTTGCAGTTTGCAAGAACAATTTACCCTATTACCTTCCAAAAGTTCTAGCTCAATGTATGTAGCAGCCCTTACAAAAACTTCAAGTGTCCCACCTAACACATAATCTAAGCTATTCTCTAAAAATTTCCAAGTCCAGATCTCAAAGTTAAAGTTTTGCCAAGAATCACCGTAATCCCCAAAAATTTGTAGTCCACCTCACACAATCTCTCCAAATTTTCACATGTATAGTATATATAATATCACCTCCAAAACATCATAGTGAACTGTATGGTATAAAAATAGATCCATGTTCTTTAATATAAGTTCAGCCCTCTCTTCCCCTAATTGTGTCTCCAAGTGAAGTCTCGTAGCCTCTTTCTATTTAATATAAAATTGTATGCGGAACATTATCTTACCTTCTAGAGAGGTCCTAACAATAGAACCAAAGATGTGAACCAGTTTTTCTCTCACTCATGATGAATGTTTGGTAGTTATTATGGTAGCACACCATAGACTAAGAAGGCAGAGAATCCCAACTCTATCATACTCCTCCAATTCTAACACTCCAAGACTCAGACCATTATTCACTCTATAGAGAACTCAATGAGAGAAAGAGAGTTGTAAATAAAAAGATGATCAATATCTCCTCAACCATAGTTTATATGCTTGTGAAATAATTACACACAAAAATTACTAATTTCTAGAGTAACTCAAGTTACTAGGCTAAAAGTCAAAAGTCCAAAGGAATATATACACTCATGAGAATATTCTCCTAAGCATATGATCTTATCTTGACCCAACCACTAAGTCAAGGATTCCCTCACATAGGCTATCCTTAGACTATAAAAGAATCCAAAACAAAAAGGCTTGTGGGTTCAAGAGTTCTCAACTCTTTCATCAAAGCCAAACACCTAGGAATAATACCAAGTCAATACATTAGAATCCAAAATAGTAGTGCTCCTCTTTCCCACTTCCTCTAAAGTAAGGTCCCCTCTATCTTAGTTATGAATAACTTTAGCTAATCATGACTAATGTAAAACTTTTATCTCTATATAAATAATATTTCTCAAGTACTTGTAATACCAAACTAAATATCACAATAGCACAAACATGCACAAATGGTGTTATAGTTCAAATTGACATTGGCAAGAAATATTGCATATAACATTGTCCAAGGTGTTATCAAATATGCACAAGAAACCTTTAGCTTTGAACAAGGTATTCTTGATTTGCCAATTAGTCAACACAAGGATGAAAGAAGGTGCATCATTTTAAGACCCCTTGAATGATTTCAATTTAATAATTTCAAGATTCAAATCTGTGAAGATCAACTTTGATGATAAGGTTCAAGCACTAGTGCTGCTATCATCATAACTTGATAGTTGGGGAGCAACAATCACAACATTGAGTAATTTGTCAAGATCAAGTGATCTCAAGTTTGGAAGTATACAAGATTGATTTTCAATGAAGACATTTGCAAACAAATTTTTTCAGAATTATCAAATGTGGTGCTATTTGTTGAGAGCAAAGGCAGAAAGACCTCAACAAAGTCAAAGTCAAAGAAATGGTAGATCAAATTCAAGAAAGAGAAGTGAGTTGATAGGCCACAAGGAAGTATGCAAAGAAAAATGTATGCTTGAATTGCAACAAGCTTGGTCACTTCAAGAAAAGCAAGAAGAGAACTCAATGAATATAGTAATAGAACAAGAAGATGCACTTTTTTGGTATGTATAGTATCCCATATAGAACATTGGGTGATAGATGCTATTGCATCATTTCACTCTACTCCATGTAAAGAGTTGATGCATAGCTTTGTTGCAAGAAACCTTGGCAAGGTTCATCTTGCTTGCAAATAAACCCCTATTTATCAAAAGAAAAGGCAATGTGCACTTGAAGACATTTCAAGGGTCAGTATAGACATTGATAGGTGTTAGATATGTCCCTAGATTGAAAGAGGAATTTGATTTTCCATAGGTCAATTAGATGAAGAAGGATATTTGAAAGTGAGTAGTAGAAGGTTACTTGGGGAAACCTGATTTTGGCATGAGGGAAAAGGTTGGAACCTTGTATATTACGGGACACTCATACCATTCTATGAAAATCATAGATGTAACATGTCCTTTGATCATATGGCACCAAAGACTTTGTCACATGAGGGAGAAGGGTATGAAATAGTTAATTGCCCATGGTAGGTATGAAGGGGTTGAAGATTGTTCAACTTGGCTTTTGCAAACTATGAATTTTAAGAAAGCAAAATCAGGTCACTTTCACTAAGGTCACAAGAGTACCAAGAGTGTGGAAGCTAGAGTTAACACATACAAATATGTATGGCTTGAATTCAATTGAGTGTCTTGGAGAATCTTGCTATTATATCACCTTCATTGATGATGCTACCAAGGAAGGTAACACATCTTAATTTTTTTGTAAAAAGTAAATAAAAATAACTCCAATGTTTTCAAGTAACTAAAATTTGAGATCTAAAACCAATCAATTTTGAAAATCAAGGACTTGAAATTTGATAATGGTGGAGATTACAATAACAATGAGTTTAGGAAAAATTGTGTAGAGAATGGGATCAGAATGAACAAATTATCCCTAAGACACCATAAAAAAATAGTGTAGCTGAATGCTTGAATAGAACTCTCAATGAGAAAGCAAGTTGCATGAAACAACAAGCAAAGTTGCCAAAATCCTTTTAGGCGGATGCAGATGTAGAGATTATTGTGTAGAGAATCGGATTAGAATGATCAAACCATACCTAAGACACCACAAAAAATGGTGTGGTTGAATGCTTGAATAGAACTCTCAATGAGAGAGCAAGCTGCATGAAACTACAAGAAGGGTTGCCAAAAACTTTGTAGGCAGATGTAGTCAACACAACTGCATACCTCATAAATCAAGGACCTTCAATCCCTTTGGGATTCAAGATCCCTGAGGAGGAACAGTCAAGAAATAAGGTGAATCATCATCCTTGAGAACCTTTGATTGTGTCTCATATGCAAGGATTCAAGATTGTTATAAGCATAAGCTTGATTCAAAATCAAGAAAGTACTTATTCATTGTATATGGATAAGATAATATGTGTCTCATCTTTGGGATGAAGATGAAGAAAAGTAATTAGAAGTAGAGATGTCATTTTCCATGAGAATTTTATGACAAAGATAAGCTTGGAACAAGGTTTGAGGTTACAAAAGAACAAGCAAAACATTGAAAAGAAGTAATGTTGGAAAACCTCTCAAAGAGTGATGCTGTAGGAAACAGTAGTTTGGTAGAAACCAAAGAGGTCATATTAGATCCAGTCATGCCTACAACTGATTTGAGGAGATATACTAGATTGCATGAACCAATAGAGAGGTATTCCCCATCCATGTATTACTTACTCTTGATAAAAAATGGTGAACCTGAGTGCTACTGAAAGGCTATGCAAAAAGAGTACTCATTGTAGTGGGAGCTTGCAATGAAGGAAGAGATATCATCCTTAGAAAGGAATAATACTTGGTCATTGACCAGCTGCCAAAGGGAAAGAAGGCATCGTGTAACAAATGGGTATACAGAGTCAAAGAAGAACATGATAGAACCAAGCAATACAATGCCAAACTTGAGGCAAAGGGTTTTTAACCAACTCAAAGTATAGATTACAATGAGATTTCCTCTCCCATACTTAATACTACCATCATATTGATCTTGGGTCTTGTGACTACAAAGGATTCTTATCTAGAGCAGCTAGATGTAAAAGTAGTGTTTCTACACAAGGACCTTGAGGAGGATGTTTATATGGCACAATCTAAGGGATTTCAAATCACAAACAAAGGAGGTTTGGTCTACAAGTTGAAGAAGAGTCTCTATGGTTTGAAACATGCTCCACAATGGTGGTACTTGAAGTTTGATGGCTTTATGGCCAACAATGGTTACACCAAATGTAAAATGAACCATTGCTACTACATTAAGTAATTTGTTGATTCACACATCATCAACATAAATTTGCTTTATGTTGATGATGTTGGTTGCGAGATCCAACATGAGTGGAATCAACAAGCTAAAGGCCAGTTGTTTGATGTATTTGAAATGAAAGACCTAGGTTTTTCACAGCATATATTTGGAATAAGGATTACCAGAGACAAATCTGTAGGTACTTTGAAGCTATCTCAAGAGAAGTACATCAAGAAGTTGATGGACAAGTTTGGTCTTTAGAATGCTACAATTTGAACAACTCTCTTGGAAAGTCACTTCAATCTCTCTAAGGAGCAATCACCAAGAACTGATGCAAATAGATAGTACATGACCAGAGTACACTATGCATAAAAAATTGATAGTTTGATGTATGCACTTGGCCAGATGTTGCTCATGTAGTGGGAGCTGTAAGCAGATTCATGTCAAACCCAAGAAGAGAACATTGGGAAGTTGTGAAATTGCTATTATGCTAATTGAAAGATACATTTGATAAGGCACTTTTTTTCAAGCAAAAAGATGCTATTTTAGAGGTCTTTATTGATGCAGATTTGGAAGGAGACTTTGACAATCTAAAGAGCACTACATGGTATGTGTTTATCTGGGGTGGTACAATTAGTTGGATATTTTTTTTGCAGAAGAGTGTTTCTCTTTCTACCACAAAATTTGAGCACATGCAATCTTAGAGGCTACCAAGGAGATGATCAAGTTGAAAAAATTCATGTTAGAACTAGGGAAAAAATAATATGGCAAATATACTCCATAGTAATAGCCAAAGTGCTATAAGACTTGTAGAAAATCTAGTATTTTATGCCAAGACAAAGTATATTCATTTGAGGTATCATTTCATTTGTGAACTAATAGATAGTGGAGTATTGACTTTGGTAAAGGTTGTTTGAGTAAGCAATCTAGGAGATATGCTTACCAAGGTAGTCACATTTGAGAAGCTCAAGCAATACATAGTTGCAATTGGACTTCAAAGTTAAATTATTTGTCTTGTATATAAGAGTGACAAGTAATATCAAACTTACAGTGAGAGATTGTTAAGTGTGGATTCTGATTCATTACAAGAATGCACTATGGAATGTTGAAGAAGTCAATATAGGATAAATATTAACATTACAAGATTCCATTTATGGGAGTGAATAGAAAGATGGACCTATATCTCTACGAATATAGATGAAAACAAGGCATGCTTTATTTTTATGGAAACTTTTTCTCAAGGGCTTTCTATAGACACCAAGGTCATGCAAAATGGACCTATAGAAAAGAGTTATGTTCATTTGAAGTTCAAAACAAATGTTCTTGCAGGAGCTACATGCATCAGCATTGTGAGCATGGCTATGGGACCTAAAGGATGGCTATGAGAATGACCTTAGGACCTACATAAAGGGTTTGAGACCATAGGACTTACAAGAAGGCTACAAGCATGGCCTCCACTTGTGGAACTAAGTGAGGTGACATGTGTCAATTGGTACTAAACAGTCTAGGGTTTCTATAAAGTGTGAGTGTTGGTAGCTAATGTGACTTTGATAGTTCTTGTTTAATGGTTCTTGATTGATAGTTCAAGAATGAATAAAATACTCCAAAATTGTGGACATAGGCAAATGATGGCCAAACCTTATGAAATTTGGCATAATATCTATGCATGCTTTACTTATTTATGATTGATGAATGATTTTTGCTTCATCACATAGCCAAATTTGGATTCACATTGCTCTCTCAAATTCCTAGTTGCATATTTTTTCCCAACACAAAGTATCTAGCACTTGAAATTGCATCAGTATTTGGAAACCACAGCAAGCAAAGAACTTTGCTTGTAGAATATCAATATTCTTCTTAAGTTCATCTAATGACATCCTCTTGTGTGGCTTGTGAGGAAGATACATGCTTGCTTTTGACATAAACACATGGTATAGGATACAATGACAAGGATATCATATGACCAAAATCATATGATGATGATACTTGGCAAGGGAAAAACCTTGCAAGGAAAGAAGTGACCTCTGTCATATGTGAGCCAAAGTTTCTTCCCTACATAGTCTACCAAAATGGTGATGGATGGTTAGATAAGTATGGATTGATTGATATAATTTGAAATACATAGAATTGAGCTAAAGGAGAATGATGTGAACACAACATTTGAACTTCTACTTATATCTTGCATATGAGCTTGATAAACATATAGGTACCACAAGCTAGTTTTAAGAAGTAGGATGTAAATCTTGTACCAAATTGTCAAATTATGTCAGTATATAATGCAATTAATCACCACAAAATCCACAAGTCATCCACAAGAATTAGAAAATACTGAGCATTTATGCTTTTAACTTTAATTTTACACTTGGAAGTTCTTAGGTTGAAGTAGATCATTTTTTTGATGAATTTATATCTTCACATCCATTTTATATATTTCCACACCTCTCACTAAGAATTCTAATTCTTAGTCTTTCTTCAAGTTGTGGAATTCTAAATTAGCAATACTAAATTTTTTTTTCTGATTTCCACATCACAATTGGTAGTGGGTTCTCAAGAGTTCAACAAAAGCAAACTTCTGTAGGTGTTGGAGCTCATGGGAGGAACCATTTTCAAGAAAGATTGCACATAATGAAACCACCATAAATTAAACTAGGCTTTAATTTCCAATTGACCACAATACCACTATTGAAATTCCAATATAAGCATTATGTCCGGCAACCACATATTTTATTAAGCAATTTTAATTGAATCAACTCCTTAAGTCACAAAAGTAATATCCAAAACTCAATTGTAGAGTGAATATTTCTCAATATGTGTTGAAATTAGAGTTTTTTTATGTACTTCATCTAGATCCATGTTTATTGTTTGGTCTTGGATAACCATGTATACTAGAGCAAAAGAATTGCAAGATTTAGCACTAGTTGAGCATTTGTGGCATTTTGGAAGTACCTATCTATTGCTTCATTGTTAAGAATTTAGATAGTTCCAACCAAATTGAACTCATTGTAATTACATTGAAATTGGTAAAACAAGTAGTTATTTCAAACTTCAAACTTCTTTCACACTTTGATGCACCATTTTCTTTGTCTAAATTTTCTTTGTAGACTTAGGATGTGAAGTTTCCAACAATTTTGTAGCTTGTATTTGACAACCAAAATATTTTTCGTAGTGCATTATGAGAACAACATTTGTTTGGTCTAAGTAACATTTGAAAGTAAGATAAATAACCACAATTTTTTTCAGTAGACAATTTGTCATAAAATTGCCCAACTAAATACATGAATGTGCATGAGATTATGGAGAAATGGATAATTCAAATACCACAAGAAGGACATATCAAAATCTTATGCCATTTATGAGGCCTTTGGTTGTCGGCCCAAAATTCACCATCTTTGTAAAGAATGGGCAATACTTTGGCCATTTGCTAGATGCAAAAGGCACATCAATGTGGAGTGACTTGCCTTCAAGACTACCAGACTCACATGCATCCAAAAGTCTTGCCTTCCAAGTTTTTAAGATTCCTTGTACTTTGAGTAGATACAAGAAAGAGATATGACAAAAAATCATTTGCAATAAATGTTCTAGCCAATCACATGTAGCTTCCTATATTATATATTCAATAAAGGATGGTGTTAGAGAGCATGAATCCCTACTAACTGTAGGGATTGTATCCTAACTCTCAAAATGATGGTTCTAGGATGCACATTGATCTTATCTACATTCTATTCATGTAAGAGATAGATTTTCATCACTACCTTAGGTTCATGAACTAATTACCAACTAAGGAAAGGTGTTACCCAAGAAAAAAATGTATAGCTCTTGATAGGATCAAGATCATGGAAACAAGATTATTATTATGATAAATAGGCAATTTTGGGTAGCTCTAAAAACTCAGATCCTCATCAACAGTATAGAAAATTGTGCTAAGTAGCTAATATATATTTTGACATGGTATTAGAAATTCAGTATCAAGAAAAATTTGCATGATTTAACCTCAAGACTCAATAATTGCATGAACCCTAGCATTTCTTCACATGAGTTAAAAACATGTTATAACTTGCATGGCAATCTTATCCAATGCACAGTAATATTATGATTCAAGGATGGCACTCAAATAAGAACAAAAGTTAACATATTGTGCACTTTTTCCTACTTTCAAGCTCTAAAGCACCTGATTCCTATTGGAAATCTGCTTGTGCTAGACTCTCGCTTTTGTTGGATGCTTGGGAATAGACCACAAAATTTGTAATATGGGAATCAGAAAAAATAAGTTCAATTTTTGCTAATTTAGAACTAATCAACTTGACCAGAAACTTGGCTAGAGGTGTAGAAATATAGTAAATGGGTATGGAAATGTCAATTCTCCTTTATTTAGGAGTTATTATGTGTTCATAATGCTTTCAAACATCAGATTTTGAAACTTGGAAATTTTTATATATCATAATTTAATTATTTCCATCATAAAATATTTGAAGATCAAATGAAATATTCATGTAAAGACTTTATATGCATGGATTTCCAAGTTTAGGTTTCTAGGAGTACCATCCTTTCAATTAAGAGTCTCATAGCAAAATATTTAAATAGAGAGGAGAGGATGTATAGGTTGAATGCCTTTCTTTAATTTACATGAGTAGCATGGCATGCCAAATAGGGATGACAATACATTGTAAGGTATATTTTATGGTGAATTTAGGTTATATTATAGATAGTATCCTGAGTATTAAGAAGATGAATAAAGGAGCTCACTTGTTATGATTCGTTTTTTGAAGTGATATAACAACTCCAAAGAACTTTGTATTCCATGTCTATGTAGTAACCATGATTGATGATTTACTTGACAAAGATTTAATTAAACTCATACTTATTATGTTCCTGAATGGTAATAATAAGTTGTAATATCATAGCAATTTATGATAATAATTTAGTAGAGATAAAGTTTATACTCATTTTGATCCTCAATAAAAATTATAGCTTGTAACAGTTTTTTACCATAAATATTCATAAATTTGTATCATATTAATTTCTAAATCAATATACAAGATACTACAAAGAATATGTATGAAGTTCTAAAAGGAATATTAAGAAGATTCATAAGATTGACTAATAAAAATACTTAGGAACTGTCTTACGCTATAAAAAGTTGAGTAATTTGACATAGTCTTGATTAACTTGGCTTGAAAGTTAAATTTTTAACTTTTCAAAGAACAAAGTCTATATAAACCTCAAATATAAATAACAAGCTTTTTGTGCATTATAACATTTGTAGCTCATTCAATCCAATTATTGGTTCTATCTCTTCTCTACTACAATCACTATTTATTCCATGAGATTGGTATTAAAGCAAAAATAAAATCAATATCTATTAAGTTCCAAAAAAATTATTAGAGGATTATGAATAATAGTTATTTTATAGCACAAATAAGATGAATGGAGCTTATGGTCTTCTTTAACGACCCCTCCAAATGTTGGGATTTTTAAACTTGTATGATATTTATGTATCATTTTCATCGGTTGTTCATAGTGTTTGATTTGGTTCAAATTTTCCTAAATACTATCCTTATGTTCTAATTCTATTCTTTAGTGCCTCTGACTGTCACTTATGGTGTAAGGTTCACATGTACATGTGCAATTTTTGTTTTGACCTAGAAGTTGAATTCAATTACTTTGATGATCATACCACTACCATTGAAAGATATAAGTGGTATGATTATGATTTAGGTAATGACATAAAATGACTATGATTTAGGTAATGACATAAAAGTTTAGCATCTCATTCAAGTAATAGATGATTAAATTCTTACCGCTTTGCCTCAAAGAGTGTATTTTAGTGAGAAAATTATTTTACTCTTGATGTGAATAACTAGCAACAGTATATGCTACCAGAATTTTGATAAAAATATTTTTAGGTAAGCATACTATCATGTGATGGTTATAAACAATTAACTTGGAGCTCACACATAAATTACATCATTTTAAGGAAAATTTAATTTTGTAATATAAGTTAGAAAAAAACTTGGATATTTCCAAATGCATTCTTCCCTTTGGTTATAATTAGGTAATAAGGAACATCCAGATTCTGCAATTGTATCTAACATCAATATGGTCAAACTATTGAAGAATAAATATAAGAATACAAACAAACTTACAATGATATTTTTCTTTCAATTTGCAGTTGAGGATAACAAGTATACTTATCAAGAATAGATTGTTACAAAAATTTTTTTAAAAATCCATATTCTACATATCATACTCTTTGTTTGGTTCAATTGTGAGAAAAGTTAGATATTTCCATCTTCTCATCTAAGAGTAGACAAGCTACTTATGTTTTCTTATATTTTGATCCTAATATTTTATCCTGACCAAAGTACTGTCCATTCTCAATGAGCATGCATTGAATAAGTGCCAATTTGTATTATTGTATAGCTAATAAATTTAACCAAAATGAATCTAACATGAAAATAATAATTTCTTCTTTAGTAGAAAAATTAATGTATCCTAATAACATCTCAGCTCAAAATATTGTATAAATGAAAAGAATGATACTTATAAACGATGGATGATTAAAATTAAAAAGTTTTAATTAACCTTAAATTTACTATAAAATTTGGTATAATTTTAAAAGAGCATACTACCGATACATATACTTTTTAATTAAAACGTACACACATCCCAACCGTAATTTTAAATAATTGCCTCTATTTGATAGAATAGCATCTATGGAGTTTTGCTGCAAACCCTAGTGCTGAACCTAAGAAGTGGAATTGGAGTATTAAAGGATCTCATTTCAGTATGTTATGACCATGTAACAACTTTACAGGGTGTTAAGGGAGTTGCACTAAAGCACTTTTAATCCATTTATGTTTGTCAGTTATTGCATTCAGCTTTCATAGAAATTTGGACCGTTCAATGAAACTGCAGATTGTCAACTTTTATGGGGCGTCAATATTTACTTATGGGTCGTCTCCTATTCCCGTGGCGAGCTGTAACGTAGCTTTGTAATAGTAGTACATGGCATCATCTAGGAGAAATATAATAACATGGTAAAATAAATAAATAAATAAATAAATAAATATATATATATATATTTCTCCTATATATAAAAAATAATATGCAGTGTAGATTATATATTCCTGTCATTGTGCTTATGCGCCTTTCTTAATCTGTCATGCACAAGGCTTCCAAGAAACTTTATCTTTATCATATAGATATATTTTGTTAAAACATTCCTGTAAATGTTCGTGAAACATATGACTTCTAGTTCTCAAGTACTTGCAATTGGGATCCGGACAATCAACTGAAGTATATTGTCATGATGCATGCTGTTTCTACTCTTCCCCAATGGCTACAATGAGAGAACACGTACTATGTCTACATCTGATTTGAAGTTGTATGCATCGCAATTGCATAAAACCATAGCATCAGTTATTAACAAATTGCTGCAGTGCCTACAAACAAGTTTCACAATTTGACTTTGTGTCCAGTTTTGCATTCCTAGAAGCTGCGCGTACTGTACATGCATTCATTCTGTATGGGATAGATCGAGTTCGCGAATCCTCGCCCCACTCGTGTACTGTAAATTTAAAGTTCTCTTTGTTGTTCTACCCTTCCGAAAGCGATCGAGAGCATCGACGCATTTTGATTGCAGAACCAGACTCGAGGTCGTCAACAGGTTCTTGAGGTAAACGGTTCTAGTTGTCAAGTACTTGGAATTCCATCAATTGAAATTGAAAAGTTTTGCTGCTACGATTCTTCACCACTGGAGATTGAATTTGGATTGAATGCCAGTAAAGAACCGTGCATAATTTGAACATGCACTGGTTGATTTCAGGTGAATGTGCGTTGGAAGAGGTCTTGGGATGTGTGATTGTTCCTTTCAATCTTTATTAGACTCCAAGCATGCAAATGGTCAGAAGCGGCCTCATACATCGGGTTTAAGACTGATCGAACTTACTGCATACGTTCCAAGGATTTCTGTTAGATCCAGGTACAACGATTTCCAGATCTACTGAAACAGTACTGACCTTTCTGCATATGTCAGCTGAAGGGTTCTTCAGCTGACAGATGCAGAAAGCGGTAGTTACTGTACCCTACGTATGTTGTGTATACACAACCTCCTGGCTCGAGAAGATTCGCAAGGTATTTACAGACCTGTTGTGTCTTTTCCATTGATGCACACAAGAAACCCTTTTCTTCATTCTTTCGCAATCCATTTATCATCTGCATAAAAGCCACGCTTGAGAAGGAACGATCAATCACGACATTCTGCTGCAAAATTCGTAAGAGGTGGGGTAAAGGATCCTTAGTGTGGATTGAAACCTCTGTTTCCTGCTTTTGCTCTCTAGATCTGCATTTTAGGTGGACATCGTTCTTGGCAATGAACAAACTTTTAGACATTCTACGCTACCATAATAAATTAAACCTGTCTTTGTAGCAGAGCTACATTCCAGAGATCTTTGAAGTTTGGAGCTATTCTTATTCCTAATTTTGTACAAGTTGTTTTGTTGTTGGTGGTGCTAGCGCTGGTTCTGCATAAAATCAGATATGCATGGACTTTCTCTTAGTCATGCTGATGCTATCGATATCAGCAACTTAGCATTTGAGATGGATATTACCCAGTCTCTAGCATACTGGTTCTAATACTCCAGCATCAGAACAAGTTCGAGGCCTCACAGACTCCTTAATAGTACGTGTCACGTGAACTCTCTGAACTCTACACAGACACGTCCTGTTAAAAGACGCGGAAGGATCTGATCTTATCGAGCTAGTTTCTTACGGACTATATCCTTGTACATGTAGATGAAACTATATCTACGATCCTGCGTTCAACATCTAGACACCAGGTAACTCCACGTGAACGACCAGTATACTGGCTTAGACTGAAACTCTAAATTTATCAATGCCTAATTATCTCTGCACATCGACTTGAACGTCATGGGTCGCATGATGTATTGACTTCTCTAAAGGTCTCATACTCTTTCCGGACGAACTTTGTGGCATAGGACCTACAAGTGATGATCTTTGAAGTATCTGAATTGGTGTGTTGCAGATGCTCTTTTGGACTGTTCCAAATATAGAGACTACTCTCTGAATCGCTAATTCAGTAGTTGCAATGAGCGATATATATATATATATATAGGCGCAATGAATCGGAAGCCACTGCATTGCGAACTGAGAGGCTGCATGTTCGTTGACCTGATTGAAGGACGACCTTAGCATAGAACTTGGATGGATTCGGATCGGATCGTACTAACGTTCATAACCAAAAACAAGAAATCACGCGCTTTCACCGGCCTGAGTGCGGGCCTATACAGCTACTGTGTAGGAAGATTACTTTGTTGAAAAGGTAGTTCTGTGCCTGTCCAAAGCAAAATAATGAAATCGCGAACCCAATACAATGAGCCTGCACACATGCAGAGACACGGGGCTTCAGCACTTGCTGGGTTGAACGGCCCATCCCGAGTATTTCCTTTCTCTCGGCTTGTATCTGTGAATGTACTTTAGCTTCGTGAGCCTGAGTACAATTAAGGGAGTGATCCTTCAGCAGTACTCAGGTCCTATATTCATCAGTCTTTTAGGATTGATTCTTCACACTTCACATCAGTCTCTTAGGACTGATTATTTACAAAGTCACGTCAGTCTCTTAGGACTGATTATTGACAAGGTCACAAGTCGCACTTTGTTCATTCCTCGGTCATTTTAGACAGAAGTTTGACTGAAATAATATATTGCTCGATACTCCTCCTTTGTAAACTCTCTGACAGAGTCCTAATTCATAGCCCGATAACATCTTTGCGCTTGGGGCAATGACGCAGTTAGTGAGGTGAAACCGAGACGCGTCAATTGCTGGTTCAAAACTATTTCCATATACTTTTCCTGCGATAAAGCTTTAATGAGAATATATCTGATATCATATCTTTAGCACTGTAGCATTCAAAGGATATTATTCCACAATCTCCTTTCACTCTCATAAAGTAGAACTGAATCTCTTGAGTGATGAATTGGACTTTCCATCGAAGAAAGACATGCTCGATTGTCCACCTTCATTAGAGTTAGTTTGCATCCTAAAATCCTCTCACTTCAAAAATTAAATTGTGGATAGATGTAACCTCCTTGGTGGCTTAAGTGAGAACTTTAAATTCAGCCTAACATGCAGAGAGTACAATGACTGATTTTTTTTTTTCTCACCCAACTTATGGCTACTCCCCATCATATAAAATACATAGCTCAAAGTAGATTTCCTTTGAACGAAATCTCCACCAAAGTCAGCATCAGAATATCCCACCATATAGGCCTCCTTTCTTGAATCCACCCATGATTTTGTCATATGGTATAGTGCTCAATTGAAAATAGCGCTTAGTCCTTGTTTTTCAAGTTTATCAATGGAAATTATATTTTTCTTGAGTTAGGCACATATAGTACATTTACTAATTTAGTCTAAGTACTCTTGCTCTTCTCCATATAATAATTGTATAAATACTTCATCAACTCCAAATGATTATATTGTATTATTACCTGCATCCGAGATATTAATGAGTGTTATTTTTTATTATTCACCAACCAAGGTTTAATTCTACTCCATCAAGATTTGATGGCTTGCAGAATCAAACATTTAATCGTATAGTGTCATAGTGTCATAAACTCAAACCATAATCAATTTCCTTTGCTCATTTGATTTTCTTGTAATACTTGCAGTTTGATTGGAGATCTTCTAGTTGTTCCATGTTTCTGTAACGTTTTTCATTTCATTCTCATAATTTCTCCAATTTATTTTCATTGGCAATTTGTCATGTCTCTTCTCTTCGTAATTTCTTATTTGAAAAATCTATTTTTATCTTCTGAGTTATCAGTTTTGAGAATTCTTCGGTAGAGAAAAAGAAGGAAACTTCATCTGATTTTTCTTTGAGTCTCTATCTTAATTTTCACCTCCTCATATTGAGGCTTTGAGCACATATACTCCATTTTAGCTTCCAGAACGAGTGTCTGATATAAAAAAAATATAACTATAATCTCCAAGAAGATTATGCATGAGTTAATTGCTTACTCTCATCAACCTGAACTCAAGCAGAGATCAACATACCATCATTTTCAATCTTTGAAAATAATTCTTCATGCTCTGTCCTTCCTTTTGTCCAATATTGTGGCATTCTTATTCCAATTTCATTTGAAAATGAGCTTTAATGGTAACCTATAGATTTTATATCTTTGCTCCATTACATAACTCAAATTCAAAAATAAGGAAATACTAGTAGTTGATTCAAGAATTGCTTTATTATCTTTGTCCTCAAACTCTTTCATTTCCTCCTCCTTCTCAGGTCTTCCATTGTTTTCTCACCTGTCATGTGAACAGAAGATCCTCTTTCTAAAAGTAAATGCTCATAGTAGTTTTCCACATTAAATAATTAATAGCATCAAGCTTCTCAATGGCGGAAAATCTGTGTAACCCATGATCTGTTGAACGAGTAACATTATCCCTTATAGAGCAAAATAATTAACTCAAAGCCAATATAAAGAGCCTAAATAGAGAGCCGCTGGCCTTCAACACTCTTGGGCATTTCTTTTAATAAGCTTTTATATGGAAACTACATCTTAGTTCTGTGAGCCTGAGTAATGGCTCATCTATATATATAAAGTACCAGAGTATTCCTTCATCGGTAATCTGGTCCTATATTCATCAACATCTTAGGACTGATAATTAGATCACGAGTTACGCCTGATTACTATTTACAAAGTCACCGGGTCACAAGTCATAATGTGTTCATTCCGTAGTCCGGAGTCCACCGGTATAATTTCTTCCTCAAAACACTTAACTTCTTGCAAATTGACACCCTCATTTCATGGTATTATCATGTCTATATTGTCTTTATTTCTATCTTATCTTCTTATCTTAGGGAGGGTCTAGTCAACATAAATCTTGTTAGATTTGTTCAGATTGCATGACAATCAATTTCAGATTTGTTCAAACTGCTGCTTTCTTTGCCAAGTAAAGAACACTCCATTGATTTTCAATATATTGAACTAATGAGATGGAAGGCAACATTTACTACTACTTTACCTACTCAAGGGTATTATGGTGTGAACCTATGCTCTATATGTGTGTGTAGCTTCTCTCTTGAGAACTGGCTACATAATCGCGTCTGTATATATCTCGGGAACAGCCACACATGCTGTGCTCCTGAGAAATTACTAGATTATCTCGTCTATATCTCGCTAATATAGCTGTTTCTTGGGAGCAGAGCATGTGTAGCTATTACTCACTGGCATCCGTATCCCGTTACAACATAATACCTCTCAGTGAGTAGACTAGCAATAAATGCTATCTTCCACCTCAAGCCATCGTATATTGAGAATCTGCTGAGTCGTTTCTACTTGGCAAATTAGTTTGCAAAGAAAGTAACAACTGTTGCCATGTAAATTGGAACACGTCCAGCAAGATTCACGTGGAACGAAACCTTCCTGCAAGACGATATAAGTATTGGTGAAATTGTTAGCTTCTACAATGTCACGTTCAGATGGGTGTGAGATTCCACAAGACAGTGTCTTTTCAGAATGATATCCCAAGCATCGGAGAGAAAATGAGTAATCTTCCGGTAATAAGGGGGTTGAACTGGTTCCCTAGACGGCATGAAAGATGGAGATGAGTTGAGCATATATAGTCTGAGTTTGTACGTAGAAAGCAACCATGCTACACCCTTCTGCGGATTTAGATTGGTTTGGACAAAGGAAGCAGCTGCACCAGCAGCTTGTAGAAATCTCCCTGAGCTGTGCTATTTCAAAATCTGTTCCAAGTAGAAGGATCAACATGCAAGCTATCGTGAGGACGCGAGTGGAAAATCCATATGAGAAACTGCTCTGGTGCGGCTGGGCTAGAACTAGCGAGTGACCAAGGTCCTGGACTAGTATTTGCTTGCCAGCCTCTTGAAATTGGAGCCCTCGTTAATAGCTGGCCCCAGTGAGTACGTTTGACAACTAGACCAAATTGAATTTGTTTCTCTAAAGGCCTAGCTTGATATACATTCACAGTACCTTCTGAGAATTGGCGAAGTAGACACTTGGCGATGGAGAAAGTAGACACTTAACTGTGCATGCCCGTTTTAAGCGAAGGCAAACAAAGCAAGACTAGTGCTTGGAGCAGTCATCATAATCTAATGCAGAACCTTCTGACGGTTCCAGAAATCCGCTCTCTGATGTAAGGGTCCTTTGGTGGTGAGTGGCCAGGATTCGACATCACAATAGACTTGGCCAACATTGAAGAATCGGTAGACGAATTGCTGCAATTGTGAGTGTGAGGAGCATTCCTCCGGCCGTTACATTGCAGCATCCTGCCTCGTACATTGCTTAATTAAACTCCGCAATGGGGGGGACTGCAAGTTCATCGCAGCTCCTTTGACGAATGGAAAGATAAGTATTAACTCTTTGGGGGCAGTATTCCCTTTAATGTATATACAGATCTTTGTAGTTGAGATAGAATGTCCGCACATAGAGGGAACTCTAGAAGCAAGGTCTTCAGATAGTCTCAGGTCCCTAATCGCTCGCTGGCCAAACATGTACAGTACCTCATGATCACGAGGAAGTAATGACTGGCCACGGAGCTGTTTGAAGTTAGCGGCGCATTGAAGGTTTTGTCAATTGCACTACAGGGCAAACGATGAATGGTATACGTCTTCCTTTTTACTAAATGCAACAATGGGTGACGTATTCGACCGTGACGGTGCTCTCGCTACTCGTCCGTTTGAGGAGAAGAGATAAGCTGTTCACATTTATACCACAGGGAGCTCGCATAAATCAGAACATGCCGGTACATGTGCACATGTACCAAAGGAGGTCCTGCTTCGTGGGTCTGAACATGTCAGTGAAAACTTCACAGCCAATCGTGGGTAATAGAAATACTTCATGAAGATGTTCATCATTTGTAGCATTGAATTTTCCTGTTTACCGATCACGCAAGGCATCACGGGCCCACTCTGTCGTGAGAAGTGAACTTAAAGGGTATGGAATATAGAGGTGATGACCGTAAATCAAAAGCGCCGAGATATATAGTTAATGTAAGTTCGAAGCAGAATTCTCGAGAAATACGCAAGCTATTTGAACCAGCTACCACATTTGAATTTGACTGATTCAACTCATATGTTTAGGATACATCCAAGGTTGTACCTCCGATTGACCGTTTCAACTCTCTACATGTCAGGCGCAGCTTTAGAACAATGCATGATCTCATCCACGGAGGATCGTGAGCCTATATAATTGTCTTTCTTTATCATGCCTTCGAAGTGTTTTCTCTTTCGCAATCAGCTCAAACGCGATGATCACGGGCAGACAGAAAGACGAGTGAGTGAACTTCCAGGTACGTGCAGCAATTTTAGTTGTTTCGAAGCTTTGCTAATGTCTTACTGACACTGCCGTGCTTGACTACAGTGCGGTGCTCTTCTTAGTTACTGTAGCTTTTGCACGAGAAACGATCTACTAATGGTTGGTGAACCAAGATCGAACAGGGCTGTAATCAGTTTCTGCTTTCCGTTTTAGTCGTTCCCCGACTTTATCTCCGATGCTGTTCGTGGTCGTTGTTAGATCATGGAGAATCAGCCAGGATTGTAGCAATGGTGCTTCCAAATCCCTTGGGAAGCACGTGGGACCTGTGTGCTGTAAAGATGATAATAAACCCAGAAGGTCTCAACCGGATGTGCATGCATCTTCTACAGCAGTTGGCCGCCAGTGATTCAAAATGGTGACCTGTTGAAGCCCGGCGACAAGGACTCTACGTAGTAAAGGTCTGCTGTTAGGGATTTAAGTAGCCCAATCTCTATAGAACACCTCAGAATCACTGTGCACCGTTGGGACATATCGAGCTTTTGGATATGCATAATTGGCATAATGTGAAGTAGCACAGAAAGATGCATCAAGACTCTGAGGCTTAGACCGCTTCCCTCTGATTCTGTATCATACTGATCAGAGTGATGAGTTATTGTGGATCGCAGCGTGCAGGACATGCGCACACCAACTTCTCTTGTGTCTTCTCATTTGATAGCTTTTCCAATCTCAAGTTGATCGCGGCCAGCTCCCAGAACGCCCCGAAAGGAGAAATCTGAGTTTCTCACAGTTTTTCACCATGATCTCATGGCCAGAATCTCTTGAGTCTCAAGAGTCTCTCGAAGGTTTTTTGGTTGTGAGGTCTTGCTGAAAACTGTGTGAAACCTAGATATGTACAGGTTTAATCCAGTACTTGATTCTGGAATCAAACATTAAGTTTGGTTTTCTTGATATTGGAAGTGTTCAACTCGGTACACATTTAGGAAGGAGATTGAAGGGTATGTATCGTTTCATCTTCCTCTTCACTAGTACGAAATTTTTTATTCAGAATGCTATGTATCGAGGAAAATATTCCAGAATGACGGTGTATATGCAGGGAACTGACAAGTTATACACTGTAATTGTATATCCCTTATATTGTGAACATGAAATGCCACTGTTCTAGTTGTGTTTTCCGTAGTATTCAATCAGGTATTTGGTTAATTGGGTTTCCATACCTTTATTCAGATCCGGTTGTATACCGCAACTGTGCAACAGTAGAATGCCTTTTCTATCTGAGATCGACGCCCAATGTATCGTCGAATGTATCGTCGACGCATGTTGGCATATCACTGTCCATCGTTCGTGACAGGCTCTATTAAATGGCATAGCCGCGAATCCCTGGCAAAGTTTGTAGCCTTCTGAAGTCATTTGATACACAATGTCTCTTGAGCTCAAAGCTACTCCCAATCCTGAGCTCATTCCACAGCGATGTCTACGACATACTTCAGTATTACTCTCAGTCGGTACTGCGGTTAGTTTGTTGCTGGATTTTAAAAAGTGGAATATGTTACTTCGATTCAAAGTCATGAGGTTTCAAGGTAGCTGATCATACGATGATATTTTAATCTCAGGGATCTTTGAATCAGAACCATCTTGAATCATTGGTGTTGGATCTTCAGTCCAGGATGTGACCAAGTGAAAATAAATCAATTGCGTTGGGTAGGACTGATGTTGCTCATTTGGAATTTAGAATTGAGTCCGCTCTTAATTGACGTGTTGAAATAAGGAAATGTTCCTATCATCAATGTGATGTGAAGAGCAATTATACAAAATCTTAGCTGCACTTATACATGTAGTATATGTTTCATTTTGTTTATATTGGACTTGGAAAATGCGATGGTCTCTATGAATTTGTCTATCATCCGATGGTACTTTTTTTTATACTTTTCTGAAATCCATTTAAAATCTTGAGTAGTTACATATCTGCTCCGCTTGGTAACATTAATTCCTATAGGTACGTTCATGTATATATCCTTGTTAGAACTCCATTTAAGAAAGCCATGTTTATCTGTAATGTCATGTAATCTGGTATACATATAATTTTTTGGGAACTATAATGGTCAGAATCTTAAGCGGATTATGCTCAAACTACTAGAAAGAACATGGACGTGTGATCTAGTCAATGAATCTAAGTAAAGCCCCTCCCTATGAAGAAAGAAAGAACATGTACATGTAATCAATCCATAACTTTTGCGTGGAGCCCTTGGCAACAAGTGCTACTCTATCTAGCAAAGATCCATTTGAGTTGAGCTAAAGCTTGAAGATGCATTTGCAAGTGAGTAACCTCTGGTTTGTAGCTTTAAACTTAAACTAGAAAGAAAGAATATGTAGGTGTAATACAGTCCATGAATTTTGTGTGAAAGCCTTGGAATAAGTGGTACTCTATATCTAGCATGGATTTGTAAGAGTTCTGCTAAAGCTTGAAAATCCATTTGTAAGTGATTAACCTTTTGGTTACCATGTAGGTTTATGAATTGCATGTGGCAATTTGCTTTACGTAACTTGAGTTTTTCATTTATGGTTGTGACAGTCCAATATAGATAAATTTGTAATAATAAATAAGAACATGTATTTCCCACAAGGATGTAGATTGGAAATGGTTGAAGCTGTCATAATAATTATTTTTTACTGATTTTTCCATAAAAATAAATTATTTTTTGAAATAATTCCAAAAGAAGAAGCAAGTGTTAACCCTTGTGGTGCATTATAATACACCACAAGGAAAATAATAAAAGGTTTAATAATAAAAGAAAACAAAAAAGAATTCTTTTTATTACAATTATGATTTGGGATTATTTTTGAGGATGATAGTTTGTTTCATTTGGAATGCCACTCCATTCCAAAGTTATTATTCTTGCAAGTGTGCACCACTTTATCTAAAAGATGCAGTTACAAAGTACATTTCAGGTTGGTTGAATGTTTTGGTTTTTGGATTCTATGGTGTTGCCTTTATGGTGAACTTTCCAATCCACTCTTTGCACAAGTTCACTCTTTTCATATCATTCAATGCACACCCCTGATGAAGGATGAGTATCAACTTTGAATTAAACACTTGTAATTCCTCACTTCTATTTTTATCTAGGCATTTTTGTTATGACAATACAAAATTATAAATAATCTAAAGGACTCTTTACTTGTTCTTGAAATATAGAAAAAAAACAAATACCTTTATTCTTAGGCCTTAAGTGCACTTTTGGCTTTGAGCTGAAGGGATCAAGAGCCCAAGAGGATCTCCTAAAATTCCTAAGCTAGTGCACATCACTCAATTAAGGTCCTAATCCTATCTTATCTTAATCATCTGCATTTTGATTACTTGCTTAACATGTGTCAAGGACAATGGCAAGTCTTTTTGTCTTATATAATTTTAATATATCACCTTCTTGTACACAAATTTTGAGTCCTATATAATTCAAAATGCACTCTTCTTTAAGTATGTATAATTCCAAATTGATCACCTAGTATACAATTTTGAGTAATTGACTAGTATACAATTCCGAGTATCCGACTAGTTACTTAGAGTGCTTGTGTCTTCAAAGGACTTCCACTTGGTGGAGTGCCTTTGCCTTGAATTGCAAGAGACAATGTATTTGCCTCAAAGGTATCTAACTAATTTTTTGGTTTGTGCTTTGTATTTAGCTATCTCTAACAAGTAAGTGTGATAGGTTTATACAAGTAGGTGTGATAGGTGTTCTATAAACTTCTTATCAAAGTGCTCCATTAACTACAAGGATAGGAGATTCATCTCCTCTTCCTTGTAGGCCTGATTCTCCATTCTTTGTACTTGAAACTTGAGCTCATGTTGTTTTTCTTGCAGTGCTTGAAGTTACCCCTCTTCCTTTAGCTTCTTGATGAAGAAATTATTGGCTTCCTCCCATGATTCATTTTCTTCTTATCTTCCTCCATCCGTTGGTTTTGAGTACCTCACTTTGCTTGCAATGCCTCTTGCACTTGGATACTCTTTATTTGCATGGCCAATTCTTTCTCCATCTCCTTTGCCATATGCTCTAGTTGTAGTGCTACCTCTGTTTGATACTTTTGCATTTGAACTTCTAAGGTGGTAATCCTATCTTGGGCCTCCTTCAACTCATTTTGAATGCTTTCCAATTCTCTACATTGATCACATAAATGATCTTTAAATTTGGCATGACATTGCTTGTGCTCAAGTTGGAGTGCCTTTTAGCTCTCCTTATGTCTTCTAGTTCTCTTTGGCTTGATGAGCATGATCAATTAGTCTTCAAATTAGCTTTCTACTTCTTGATTGTATGGTTCCTCTACATCAAATTATTAACCTTTCTTACCTCTTCCTTAAACAAGTCTCTAGCCTTGGCTGCTTCTTCTTTGACCAGGTCTTCTTTGTTCTTCCAAGTGAAGACTCATTTGCGTATGTTTTGGACAAGTGTGGTGTAATCCACAATGTCAATACCTTCAGCTTGGCATTGGAGCAATGCACCTCCAATTGATTGTATGACAAACTATGTGCCTTCCTAAATTTGCATTGGTACTAAGGACATTGATCCTTCACCCACTTTGGTCTATATTCTTAGTGCAAGGTCTAGAATGTAGGCTTCAATGTTGACATCTTCCTCCTTGGTATTTTCTATGATCTGGTCATCTTTTGATTGCATTACTTTGGCATCTTTGGGAACTTTGGGCCAAAGTTCTTGGGCAATCAAGCATTTGACACAATCTTTGTGGTCAATTGGAACACCTTTTGCTCTACTAGGGCTAAGCGGCACTTGTTTTGATTTTTTAGCCATCTTTGTCATGTCTTCTTTGAGTCCAAAAAGGCACTCCTCCACTTCTTGGTCCTACAAGTTTGAGATAGATTGTGCATCTTCCCATTGTTTCTCTTCTTCTTTCTCCCTAAAACTCCTAAACCCTAAAACTCTTGAGGTGGAGGCCAACACTTATAAGGTGAAAGATCATCCTCTTCCTCATTCTCATCATCCATTGTATCCTTGGCTTCTCCTTTGGATGAGGGTATATCAATTACTTGGGTATTGGTTTGCAACTTCTTGGCAAATAGAGGTTGCTTCTTCTCAGTACTCATCCTCCTCTTTATTGCACTATTTGGTGCAGCTAATTATTTGTCCATCAGCACAAAGAGTCAAGTCTCAAAAAATTTAGCATCAACATCTCTATACTTGGCTCTTAAGATTCATCCTTTAGGTTGTTCATCAAAATAATCTACATGATGGAAATGTGTACAGAATCCCTTTCTCTCCTCTCCAATTAGGAGATTGGTTCCCATGTAAAACTGAATGGAAAATGGAGCAAGGTATGTAGCACCTCTTTCTTCCTCAAAATCTTGGTGCAAGATCTGGCTTATTGTGTGAGCATATTGGCCCAATCAGTTGGCTTGCTTGAGTACATATAATCAAAGAAAATAGTCTAGCAATTGGTATGGCAGGTAGTTTTTTTGGGTTTTAAGATTTTCATAATTGCTTCTACTATGTCAATTCTTATTAGGTCTTTGTAAGTAGCTACTCTTCATCCATTGTTCTTTGACCTCTTATCATTGAAAGTAAGCTTAATCTTGGCAATCAGCTCCTTGTCTACAAATTTGATATCAAGAGTCATTGTTCCTACTACTCCTAAATCCGTGTTGAGTACCATTTGCCTGTGTTCCTTTGTCTAGTTGTTAGGTTTCTTCTTATTGCCCTTGATGTCCATCTCTTTCTTTCTTTCACTCAATTCCCAATTCTAGAACAAGAACCCCAAATGTTTGCTTTAGATCACTATGATCTTATAGTATATCACCCATTTGTTCACAACAAGGCCCTCAAGATGGCCTCTAGGACCTTTCTATAAGCTCTAGGTGAAAATACCATGGTTCATGGTAGGTAGGAAGAAGGCAGAGGTTGAGATTTGATCCACACTTCAAGTGTTGAGAATCACTCCAAGTACTACCCAAGTCAGAATGTTGATAAGCTCTCTCTTCTGTATTTAGGGTCAACTTTACTTGATCAGCTACAAATGCACATGGTTCTCCAAAAGTGCAATTGCTAGCAAAACTTTCCAATTTATATTCAATTCCTTGGTCAATCTTTAGCCCTCTAGTATTTAAGGAGTAGATGAGCACTCATTGTTTGCATGTTTGAAGGCATCTACATGTCTTCCAAGACTAGATGTCACCTTCTTTCCTGATTGCTCACTTCTCCACAGGCCAAATCTAACCACCAAATGCCAATGGTTATCTTCATTTTAATGGCCTTGGTAGCAATTCTTGACTTAGTTGGCGGCACGTTCAAATCACGGCAATGCTTAAGTACAAGTGTCAATGGGGTACTCAACACTTGGGATTATCCTACATCCTTCCAAGTGTTACTTGTCTTGTATGCACTCAAGATTATCTTACATCTCTTTGAGTGCTACTTGCTTGTCTTTTATGCACAACTATGGTACTACCTCCTTTTGGGAGAATTCCCTTACTAAATACTAACTTCATTTCCTTTCTCTAGCACTTAAGCATGATTTGATCAACAAATAATTTTTTTAAGAAATTAGTGCATCATAACAGCCTTATTTATTATTTCTTGGTAGAAGATAGGTTCAAGTGCAAGTACAAGATAGGTACAAGTTTCAAATAGACGATCAAGGCACATCCTCAACTTGCATTATTAGGATTGATGTCACCATTTGGGGCTTAACCTTCCTTGATCTTCAAATTCCTTTCTAGAAGAGCAAAGATTGCTCTAGTGGTTTATTAGTTGAATGAGATGAAGCTATAGATAGAGAGATTAAATGAATTGGTGTTAAAGCCTTATTTTCATATTTTATTTCTTGTGCTTGCTTGCTAGGATGTTTTATGAGTTCTAGTGTAATTTTTTGGCCTTGAATAAGGCCAAAAAAATTTAGTATTTATAACCTCAATTGTGACATTTTGATCTCATAAGGTAAATTTTGCTGTCTCCCAAGTTCCTCATCAGATTTTTAATTCAATAATATAGATTTAGTTGAAGAGCACTTAGTACCTTGATGGTGGTTGATGTTATGGTAACGTTTTGGTTGGCTAATAAAATTCCTTTGGTAGTCTCAATAAACTGAAGTAACTTACATGTTTAGAAAGCCATACTTCCATTTCTATTTAATGGATCATGTATTACTTTATTTCATCATCTAATTCTTACTCTTTTCACTACCTATTAGTTAGTAAGAGTAAGTGGTTGTTGTGTTGATTGTGCAATAAAAGGCATCTAGTAACCTCAACAACAAGGAAGTCAATAGTACTATAGCTAATAGTATTGTTCTTGGTTTGGTCTTGGATTTGTGCAAGTGTATATATTTTTTGGTATGGTGTACCAGTTCTATTTAACAGGACCACCATTTACCCATAGTGAGATATTTTATCATCTAAATTGCTTTTATTGTTATTATTTGTAGTTTGAAGGATGTGAGGCTTATATTGGAAGTATCCTCTTCATATTCCTTGGATTGGATATTTTGGTTACACATATAGAGCATTAGCTCAAACATACCATGGATAAGGCCCATCTATCCAAAATAATATTTGCTTTTGGTTTCAACTTGGATAACTCAAATATTTTTGTCTAGATTTTCTTTTCATCTTGTATGATGTGCAAAGGATATAATAGCTCAAGATGGATTTCTTGGGAGTGGTTTCTGAACTTTTTGGAAATTTTTCATAAATTCTACATAAAACTATATAGTCAAAGACACGTTGGTAAAGGTTAGGTGTTTGATCTTATTATTTTTTGTAAAGATTAGTGTTAGAGTTTTGATTGTTGTACCCTTAGTATAGAGTGTTGGATGGTAGAGTTGATATAGTACATATAATAGCTTTATGTTGGTGGCATGGAGAACAATCATATTTCTACATTCTACAAAGCTGTAACAAAATGCAGCATATAAAATGGTCAATTATCTAATTATTTTTTTAATTTTGTTCTACATAATAAACTCTCTATAAACAAGCTCATCACTTGTATCAGTGTAAAAAGTACCAACTTTGCTAAAGAGTTATATCTTAAGTAAACATGAAATGATAATTGTCTCTTAACATAAACATGAAATACCATGAAGCTCTTACAATAATCACTTTCATTCTTCAAAAGTCAATATGAATGCAACAAGAGTAATAATGAATGAAAAAAAATGATTTATCTACTCACATCAACATGAAATGCAGTGAAGTTTTGAAAATAATAACTTTTATTCTTCAAAAATTAATATCATCTATTGAGGCCTAAATTAATAAGTGCTAATGATTGAGAAGCTCAAGTTGCTTTCTTCTTGAGGAATCTTATTTTTGCTTGTTTACATACTATGTAAGATCATTTTTCAACACATTTATGCAATTTAATATTATCCTTTGTAGCTAATGTGCTCAAGCTTACAATGCCAAAGTTTTTCCTTAGTTAAAAATTTGTTCATTATTCTAAAGAGAGCATTTGGTTTATTGTTGAATAAGACTTCACGGTTTTATTTCTTGATTTTAAACCAATCACTATATACACAAGTATTAAGGAAAATGATTAACAAAATCTTTTACTTTTTCTTTCTCTCTTTGGGAACACATAAGATGCCTAATTTTGTAGCCTGAAAATAGAAGGTCATGTGTAGACCAATTATTAATACTTCAACCCCGCTTGTTTGCCCAACCACCCAAACTTTCTACCCTTGTTACTACTCTTCATTTTATTGGGTAAGAGAGTAATAGGTAACCTAAATTTTCATCACAACATGACCAAGGAGATAAACATAGCACACCTAGAAGAAAAGAACCTAAGAAAAATGTCTTTATACCAATCAAAGACAATTGGGTATACAATCAAGCATGCAAGGATGGAGAGGATCCAAACACAAGAAACTTAGCAAAAACTCTCCATAATACTGGTAGAAATGAGTTTCAGAGCCTCATTGCTCTATCAATTTGTACTCCAAGTTTACTTGCAATTTGTATTCCAAGTAGGAAATCTCTATGCTTTGTTATGGGAAAATTTGATGAGACTCAAATGAGGATAATTTTTTCTCTATAAACATGATTCAAATGTTATAGAACTCAATAAAAATCATATAAGATAAGCTTTCCAATCATATAAAGCAAGTCTCAATTTGGCTACTATAGCTCTCTTGACAAGGTCTCAAAATTTGCTTGCTTTTTTTATTTCCAACCCTAATTTTGAAACCTTGAATGAGGTTCAAGTCTTGATTTTTATACAAGGTTTTTCCAAATTTTAGCCCATGAATTCATGTCAAAATATATGGAACACTTTAAGAAGCTATAAAATTTTTACTCATGACTCCAAATTGGAGATTTGATATTCAATTAGAGTTGGATATGGAATTGTTCTATTAAACATACATAATATTTCTAGTAGAGTTTTTTGTATCAGATCTCACTATTTATAACCCTTAAGCCAATCAAATTTTACACAATAGTTGGTAGTGCTCTTGTTTTAAGTCTTTATAAATTCCCTGGTTTAATCCAACCCAAATCTCTATATATGGATCAATTCTCAACTTGGGTAATCTTTGAGTTTTACATACCTAAGTATACTTGATCCAAGACCTTGAATTCTTTATTTGAGTAATTTACATGAAACCTTTGCACATAGTTAAAGACAAAACTACCAAAAATATTGGAAATTTTGTAAGTTCATTCAAACAAAATGTTGAGAAGTGATCAAAATTCCAAACTTGATCATAATCTTCTCTTCAACACCTTGATTTCCAATACTCTAACTTCAATTGATAAGATTAGATTTGAGATCAACTCGAACATAGAATTACATGAGCTGAACACAATCAAAAAAATTCTACTCCTAAACCCTATTGAAAAATTATTAAAATCAATGATTAAACACTCACCCTCCTATTTGTGCACCTAAGTGTGAATTTGACACACCTTGCTTCAATTGATCATATCCTACCCAAACTTTACTCAAATCACTTGATTCTTATTTCCAAACCATAGCCTATCAAGTTTTCTCTCCACCCATAGTCTTTTCTCCTTAATGCTCTCCTTTTCTCCCTCAAAAATTGAAAACTCCAATCAATTTTTGGATTTGGATCATCCTCAAACTCCAATCAATTTTTGCAAAAATGCAACGTATGTTTCCAAGAAAAGGATTTGAGAATGGTAAATCAAGAGCATATAACATCTTTAGTTCATACTCTTCTTTTGACAATCTAGTTCTCACACTCTACTACAGCTCTCAGTCTCCAATGTCCTCCTCCCACTCAAGAGTCCTAAAATTCAACACCTCTCCTCCTAGTCTATCAAGTCTCCACAATCTATATACATCATAGCTCTCAAAAAGGACAAGATTATGATACATATGGCAGATCACTTAAACCTACATAGATTGCTCACATGACAATAACTCAATTGGGAGATACGTCATACAATCTACTCCAACAATATGGAGATAAACTATTTTTTCATTGGCTAAGCAAACCATAGCATGATAATGGAGGTTGATCTAATTATTGGGTAATCATTGTCTCATCCATGTGTTGAGTAGAGTCGTGGTCAAGCAAGTAGTGTTCTACTAGTTAGTAGGCATATTGTAATGAGGTATGGTATCCTCCTATTTTCATTAGATTCATCTTGGTCAAGCTCTTCTTTCCTAGATTAACAATAATAACCTGCATTGAATATACAACTATTGTTGAAACATTACAAAGTATATTTTTGTCATTTCTATATGTGATATGGTATCTTTTCTTATTGAAAGAATCTTGGAGGTAAAGTTGGTTGAATAATAACTATGTGGTTTGGTATTTTGAGTATTTTGGGTATGGATGTGAGCCAAAAATATTTTTCACATCACTTAGAATTGTGAATAAATAGAATGATTATTTATTTATTTTGATAAAAGTTTCAATTTCTTGTAAGCTTTGACCAATCATCTTTATTTAGTCAAAATGGTAAAGCTCTTATCTACTCAAAGAAATTTCAAGAGATATATTGAAATTTATGAGGTACATTTTAGGGAATTACTATTGCTACCTAACTTTTTGCTACTGCTACCTATGATGTGGCAAAGATGAACTTTTGGAGACCAGCAACACAATGAGGTGATTATGGGGCCCACCTTATCTTTACCATGGCATGGATGGCAACATCAAAATTTAAGTGGTAATAGCAATTTCCATATTTTACATGTATATCATGTTTTGTTCCAAATAGTCCATTGTAAGTTTAATGGTTTGTAAGAAAGACTTCATTAACATGTTTAATCATAATGCTTGAGGTGTTCATTGTAATGATGTCAAATTGATATCTTAAGCGCTATTATGCCATTATTTCAATCATACAAGATGTGTTTGACAATTGGAACCAAGCTTTGGTAGATGCAGCTAGGCCTTTTGTGTACTTGGCCACACAATATTTGGAGCATGTAAGGATTACAATTAAGTAAATTTATCTATAATTATTTAGTTGTAAATTTTTTTGGTTTGATTTTTGAGTGAAGTAGTGAGTATTAGGATCATTTTCTCTCCATTGACTATGATCCAAAATGTAATATATTTTAAATTTAATTTCAATCATGTCTTTCCATGTTGGTACATATGTAATCAATTTTTGGCTAATTTCTTACATTTCTACAATTTTGGGGATGACTTGTGGCAATAAAAATAAACTTGCTTGTTACTTGTTTATTGTTATTCTTTATAACAATAGTTTGATGTGATGAGTATTGATCAGAATTTATTTGTTGTGTTCAACCAATGATTCATTAGAGTAGGTAAGAAATTATAATCCTTTGGTGTGATGAATGATTGATAAAACTTAGTTTTTTCTATTTTTGAGAATTTGCCAAGTGGTTCTTAACATCAAGATTAAGTTTTTATTTGCTTTAGTCAAGCTTAAAGAATATTATGGTTTAATATATCCCTTTTTAGGTTGCAAGATAAGTAGGTAATCACTTGGATCAAGCTTGAAGAATATTAAAGTTTAATATCTAACATTGTATGTTGTTTGAGTCCAATTTACAAACTACTATGATACTTTAATGATCAAGGATCTATTTAATGGTTTTAATTTAAACATTATTTCTTTAGTATCTCTAAAAGAATTAAAGTTATTATTCTCTTTCTTATTAAAGACCAGTACTCTAATACCTTATAGAATAATTTATGCAAGATATGATAGAGAAAGTAGGACTAGGAATGAAACAATGAATGAGATAAGAATTAAGAAATGGAGAAAAATAAGTAAATTTCATTGGATCTTTGGGATAAGTACACCGTGTAGAGAATACTCAATGTAATAATATAGGGTTAGCAAAAAAGCTAGAATAAAATTTAGTAGAGACCAATGAGTTAGTAAAATAAGCTAAATATGTTTTAGGAATTCTAAGAATGTTCTAGAAGTATTTAGGAAACTTCTTGGTGGAAAGTCTCTACATACTTTCCAAGGATTTGTTAAGGGGCATACCAAGTTAATGGTTAGCTGAGCTTGTATGCTAAATAGGTGGTTTCTAGAAGGAAATTTCTCAAAATCCTTGGATTATTTCACAATAAATACCAAAGCAAAAACTCATATTAAATAGATGGAGTTTCCTTTAATTGAGAGTTTCAATGTGACATTCCATCCTTATCTTTCACTCTCCTATTTCTTTCGTTGGCCTTTTATATTGGTATGAGAGTAGAAATAGGATGGACGGAATCTATGGATCACCAAATCAGTGTCTCCCAAACCATTAGGATTTTGTATTTATGTGTTGCCTAAGCATCATTTGTAGTAGTTCATTACTTCATGCTTTGGCCAAGATTTAATGAATATAGTCACATTTTTCTAATGAATCATTGATCTTTTTTACTGTAAATTAAGAGAATGGTGTACATGTTGCATCTATGTGTTAACCTAAACAATTGCAAGTCAATAGTATAGTAGAGTATTAGTCATGGCAATGAAGCCTAAAGTTATCATTGTGATGTATGAGTAAATTGAACATCTTACTCTATTGTTGGAAGAGAGAGAGAGAGATCATGATTGTCAATGATAGTAGTAATTGGAGAGAGTAGCATTTTTAGAGGGAGAAGATCATGCAATTTTGAAACCAAAAGTCTTTGAAGGTAAGAATCTATTGACAATAATAGAGAATTTTATGTTTGATTGTGAATGCTATTTTAAAGCTATAAATCTTGTAGAAGATCAAAGACAAATACCCTTGGCTTCAAGTCAATTAGATGGAGTGAAAAATCTATGGTGATGATTTTGAGTGGAGAAAACTCAATGAAAATTTGTTGCTCTAATTTTGACATGAGAAGACTTCAAGAGTGTGGTCATTAGGCAATTCCAAGCCATGAATGCAACACAAGATTGATTGAAAAAACTAAGGTAGATAGGTTCAATAAGAAGTTACAATTTTTCAATCCAAAATACCGTGGAACTTATTCCAAACTTACAAGAAGGTGATTCTTTAAATCACTTTCTAAGAGGTTTGAAATCATGCACCAAATTGGAAGTAACCATGCATGAACCCAAGCATCTAGAAGAATACATGTAGATGCTTAAGCACTTTGGCTTCTTGGTTACCACAAATTGATCTTGACCTAGACCTCCATAGAACTTGCAAACACACCAAGCACAAGTGGATGAGCCAAAACCAATGTAGATTGATGCCATCCAATGAAGACTACTTGGCACAATATACCAAGAGTAGGGTTGTGAAAAAATGGTGATTAATTTTATTGTTGCCAAATTAGACATTGCATTGTTGAATGTCTCCTTTAGAATAGAAAAACTCAACTAGTTGTCCAAATGGAGTCTATGGAATGTGATGATCAAAGAAACAAAGAATCCCAATAAGAGATATGGAGTGGAGTCACTTATTGGTAACTTGATTGATTCTAATAGGATTTAAAGCTAGATTTATGTAAGTTTGATTCACTTACAAGGTATGATATCTTATTGTGTTTGTACTACATACAAAGGAGGTATTATCATATAGGAGAATTAGACTTGTGTTCTAACCATGGGTGATATTCAACTCATGTGGCCTCAAGGGGCCCAAGACTTACCAATTTTTGGTCACTTAGATGTGAACACAACTTTGAGTACCCTCTAACATAAATGGTGGTGGCCAAACATGGCACAAGAGGTTTGAGAGTTCTTTGATTTTATGAGAGCTACCAATGAAACAAGATCAACAACCCAAATTTGGATGGACTTCAATCACTTCCCATTCCAACTGCCCAATGGGAACATGTAAGTCTTGACCTCATCACATCCTTGCTCAAGATAGATCAAGGCAATACCACAATTGTATTATTTATTAATAACTTAAAAAGCAAATTCACTTGGCACCCACCAAGTTTGTACTTATAGCTATTCTTCCCATTGATAATATAAACTCTTTATATGTTCTAAATGCAAGGTTTGCAACAAAATTTTGTGATTAGTTTGCATTATAACTTGTTTCTCCAAGAGATAATATATCCATACTTTTGTGGCATATACAATTGCTAATTATTCTTGATCTAGGGCAAAATAATTTTTTTCTACTATTTATTTGGCAAGGCAATAGGACGTTATCTATGTAGAAACTCCTATTGTAACACAAATTCAATGACTAAGAATCATATGGTTAGAGGATGGATTGTGAAGACAATATATGTTCAATTTCTTGAATGTTTTCTCATGCTTGGTGGTCCACTCAAAGCTTGATGTCCTGGTTTTCTCCAAGAGATTGATCAATGGTATAGTTACATGAGCATAATAGTGGATGAACCGTTGGTGAAACCTACCAATCCATTAAATGTCCAAAATTTTGTGGTTATCCATGGTTTCCTTAGTACTAAGCCAATTGGTAATGGCCTTGATTTTCATCTTGATGCCCTTTGTTGAGACCTTATGACTTAAGAAGGTAGCTTTCTTCTACCAAAAGGTTGACTTTGACTTCTTGTAGTAGAACTTCCATTGGTGAAGTCATCTTAAGACTTCTTGTACATTGTTCTTGTATTTTACATTTTTATTACTATAAATTAAAATATCATCCAAGAACATCATCACATATCAAACCAATAGCGCTTCCAACATCCAATTCATTTAATCCATGAAAACTACTAGAACATTAGTAAGCCCAAAAGGCAATACCTTCTATTCAAAATGCCAATACCTTGTGCAAAAGGTAGTCTTTTGTACATCCTCCTTGTCAATGAGAATCTACTAATAATTGTTTCAAAGATCCAGCTTTGAGAAGTAGCATGTTCTACTTAATTGATCCAACAAGTTGTCAAGTCAAGGCAAGAGATATGAATTATTCAAAAAAGTTTTATTAAGGCCATGATAGCCAATAAAGAATTGAAGCCCTCCATCCTTCTTTGGTACAAAAAGAATTGGTGCTCCCCAAGGAGATGTATTATGTCATATGAGATCCTTCTCCAATAACTCAATTATTTTTGTTCAAAGTTCCTCTAGCTCCTTTAGTGAGAGCCAATAGATTGGTCTATTCACTAGAATACTATTTGGAAATAGCTCAACCTTGAAAGACATACCTTGATCAAAGAGTAATCCCTTTGGAAGATCATCCAAAAGTATGTTTGTAAACTCTTGAATTATCTGATCAATCATTAGCTTTTGATCTTCATCCAAGTCTCCTTGCAAAATAGGTTTGATCTACATTGTAAAAATAGGAATATCTTCCTCTAAAACTTGCTCTAAAGTTACTATATTGACAAACTTTCCATCTTGGGATTGACTATTCTTAGATGTCTAACTCAAAGATGCTAGGTAACTTAATTGGTAATTCTTACCTTGGTGTTGTACTTTAATATATCATTGGGTCCAATTAAATTAAACATTATGATATTCAAGCCAAGGAAGACTTAGAATGATATCATAGTGTAAGGGAGTAAATCTCATATCCAAATACTCCTTCCCAAGCTTGAATGCAATAGGTTATAAGATTTGTAATGTAGAGCACTTTTTACTATTGTCCCTATCAATTTATTACCTAATATTGGTTTTATATGAATACTTAATTCCTTTTTTAATTATAAGGATATGAAATTCTCAAAATCTCTAGAATCAACCAAAATTCTACAAACACAATAACAATAAGATATCATACCTTGTAAGTGAATTTGAGGTATTACCTACAAATAGAAAATACATGGATAAACTTGTATAAAATCTCCTCAAATCTTACCTTCTCCTCCTTGGTAACATTTAGACCATACTTGAGGGTAGATATTCTCCTCTTTATCTCCTATAGTGTCAATGGGATTTATTAGATCCTTCAAAACCTTTGGCTTAGACACAAAATCCATAGAATACAAGGGGTGCACTTCTAAATCAGATTTAGATTCATCCTCATCTAAAGAGGTCTCTTCCTCCATGTTGGTGTCCACACCTAAAGTTTCTTCTTCTAAATCTGATTCTCAATAATCAAAAGATGGTGTATTTGAATGCGAGATATGGTTGGTACTGGTTATTGCAACTTTAACATGATGTTTTGATAACCCAATTCTCAAGTACTCTTTGTGCCATTGATCAATTGTTTGAGGTGCTCTCAAGTATAGCCTTCCTAGTTGAAAATCATAACTTGCATTCTTCAAGACTTGGAAATCATGAGATTTCAAACTCCCATGATTGGAATCACCATCTTGTCCATCACATCCATAGGTCAAACTTGTTGCTTGTTTACCATACTCACCACAAAAGTTGAAGGTCTATAGGGGATCATACCCAACTTCTTCATCAAGTTCTCTAACATGGCATTCACTATATATCCTCCATCAATAAATGCATCCTTGATGTTCTGTCCATTCATCTTCACATCAATCTTGGTGGCATATTCACAAGCTTCTCATGGTGTTGGTTTCGCATCTTCCACTCCCATTGACATCGAAGCCTTTTCTTTCTTCTTCCTCTTGCTCCTTGTAGAACTCAAACAACCTTGAAGTTCCTTCCTCAAGGTAGGATTTAAAGTAATCAGTTGACCCACCATGATGTTGGCCTTGTGACTACCAACATCCTCGAACATGTTCTAGCTCTATTGTTGCTTTGAGATTAAGAAATCATCCATCCTTACTTCTTCCTTGGAGTCTTTGTTGATGGTGTTGAACTAGTTGTGCACAAACTCCTTTTGGGCATTGGACTATTCTTGCTAAGAGAGAATTCTTCAGAAAAATATATATCATCTGCAAAATTTTGTTCTCTTCTTCTCTTCTGCCAAAAGCTCCAAGTTAGGACCTTTGGAGGATGAGCATTATCCCTTGTCATACTGTAATACTCCAAGGACAAGAGAAGAGAGAAAACACAGATTACACACTCAAACATTTGATGCCCCAAAGGAACACCTTCTCTTGATTATATAGACAAAGAGGATCTCCTCCAAGGAAGCTCCACCATAGGATTAGGCACACAGATAGGTGACATGTCAACAAGCTCCGCCCTTGGATCACTTACTTGGATGGGTGATATGTTGGTCTAGGTCCTATCTGGTTGATCAAACAAGCTTTGACCAGAGGGAATCTTTTAGGGAATCTTCTTGTAGGAATCTCAGAATCATGTGGGTAAGGTACCATTGGAAAGCTCTTGACGAAAAAAGTCAAGGGAAGGGAAGGCTAGCCTATCCTCTACTGCACATTTTTGAGGCCTAATTCATCAGTTTAGGCCTCCAAAGATTTCAGGCATATTTTGGTTCCTACTCTATTAGTAGAAGTCCCCTTTTGGTGATACCTCTTTCTGATCTGTTTAGTCCATCATGTGTAACATCTTTCCAGATGTTACCAAACCAATTCTCACCTTTAAATCATATGTCTAGCTGTTTGTACTAAGGTTCTCAAGTCTATTTTGGATTTTGCCTTATTAGTAGAAGTACACTTTTGGTGATACTTCTGTCTGATCTATTTTGACCACCATGTATAGCATCATTCTAGGTGTTACCAAACCAAATTTCACATGTAGATCATATTGCTAGCTCTTGGTATTACACATACTTGCTCTCCACCATATCTATGGATGATATCTCCTTACCTCTATTTTTCATAAGAGGTACTTGACCTTCACCACTTCCCTCCGTCTCTTTGTTTGCCTCCTCATAACCCCTCCCTCCATTATACGTGGATTTTGATCATTCTTTTGGATGTGATCTCTACCTCCACAACCAAACTAATTTTAATCATTGAAATTATTAGTTGGTTGGCCTCCCTTATATAGATATTTCCATAACCCTTAGGCCTTCTCCCAAAATTCTAGTCTACTCTCTTCTCCCATAGTTCAACTACATTGATCTTAAGATCCACAAGTTGCTTTGTGATAGTTTCAAGTTGAACTTTTGGCAAAGGTGAAAAATAAAAGCCAACTATTACTTGTGGTGCCACTCTTGCCACCAAAGGATTGAAAGCCCCACCATATTTTCAAACTTGTACAGGATGCTTTAAATCCTTCACAACTAAATTTCTCTCATATCCTTCTAAACTCTCTTCTATACGAACTACAATCTTGATAGCTTCTACCTTGGAAAAAGATTTCTCATATCTCACCTTGTTCCAAATTTGTGGTTTCAATCTTCCAAAAAACTTCTTGGTGAGCATGGCTCCTATACCAATCATTTTAATCTCCACATCATCCCCACTGTTCCTCAACATTATATGGAAACTAGACTTTAACTTTTCTACTCTTTTTCCATTGACTCTCAATTTCTCTTCATCTCTTTGCTTGAGGAAGGTAACCTCACTCATCAATCTCTCATAACTCTCATCCAAAAAAATCTCTCAATGAATGTTCTAATCAAACTATCCCAAGACTCCTCTTGCACATCTCTCCTCTCTCTCTTGGTATTTTGACTCATACCATGTAAGAGCCACATCCTCAAAGAATTTTTTAGTAATGAAGCCCACTTATTCTTCCTCCTCTCATTGTTTCCTATGTAAGACCTCTTGAAATCTCTCACAAAAGCCTCCACATCCTCTCCATTCTTGCCAAAGAAAATTGGAAATTTCTCTGTCTTAGCTCCTTACTACTTGACCTTCCCCTATATATATTTTTCCTTGATTTCTCTCACCCTCTAACTAATAGAGTACAAACATGACTAATATAATTTCAGATTAGTCAACAATAGACCAACAAAAAAGGTTTAGGTTGCTCTAGGATTTCCATCACATGATCAAATCCCAACATCCATATTAGTTGAACTCTCATTAATAGTGTAAAAGATCAAGGAGATAAATAGAAAAATGGAAGATTGGAATGAATGATCACATTGTGATCACTCTTGAATGAGAGAAACTTTGAATGCCAAGCATGAGCTTAGGGAACATACAAGGCTCTTGAGAAGCTTCTTAGGAAACTTCTTAAAATCCATCTTCTTAGAGTGCAAGTTAAGATAAATGGGAATTTTCTTTCTAGAAACCTTATACTTGGCATGCAAGCTAAACTAATTGAAAAATTTCCCAAAAAGTTTCCTTCTAGAAGTCACCTACTTGGCATGCAAGTTATGCTAGCTGGGAAGCTTCCTAAGAAGCTTCCTCCTAGAGGTTTCCATTGGCATACATGTTACGTGATACTTGGAAGGTACCAAAAGCTTCCTAGATGCTTCTAGAATATTCTTGTGATTCTTAGATAATTTGGCCTACTTGTTACTTTGTTAAACTCAACTAACTTTTCTATAAGCTTTAATATTTATAGAGAACATACAAAAAGCTACTTGAGAAGCTCTTGAGAAGCTTCCAAAAGCTACTTTCTTAGAGTGCAAGTTAATTTAACCAAGAAACTTTTTGAGAAAATTTCTTCTAAAAGCCATCTACTTGGCATGCAAGCTAAGCTAACTGGAAAAATTTCCAAGAAGTTTCCTTCTTGAAGTCACTTACTTGGCATTCAAGCTAAGCTAGCCAAGAAACTTGCAAAGAAGCTTCCTCCTAGAAGTTTCCACTTGGCATACATGTTACCAGATGCTTGGAAGATACCAATAAGATTCTTAGATACTTGTAGAATATTCTTATAATTCTTGGCTAATTTGGCCTATTTGCTACTTTGTTAGTATTGAATAACTTGTATATAAACTCCATATTATAACATATTCCTCCACCACTAGTTGGTGACATCCTCATTGCCATAGAAGCTTCAAACTCTTGGATGGCCCATTGTGCATTGTGGAGATGAGAAAGAGTCTCCCAAGTGGCATCATGAAGGAGATACCCTTTCCAAAGAACTTTTTCCTCAATATGTTATTGAAGGCTATATGGAATGTGGTGATGTGTAAGGATATTATCAACTTCATACTCCTCATGATCATTGATAGGGATAGGAGGAAGAGGGGGTTGGACACAAGTGCAAAAGGAATATCAACAAAAACAAAGGGGTTTCAACTTGGAAATATGAAAGATAGGATAGATTTGTATATGACAAGACAAGACAAGGCAAGGCAAGGCAAGTTGATAAGCAACAAGAGAAATGATTTGGGTGAGATCAAATATATCCATCTTGTTAGGAACAAGTTTAAAAATTTGGGTACCAAGT
The DNA here is from genome assembly GCA_948567375.1 of Lunularia cruciata. NCBI lineage: Eukaryota > Viridiplantae > Streptophyta > Marchantiopsida > Lunulariales > Lunulariaceae > Lunularia > Lunularia cruciata. The sequence goes on from OX419761.1 coordinate 27,534,644, forward strand.
GTGAGGGGTATGTTACCAGAAGAAAGCATGACCTTATCACCAAGTTGAAAGATGACATCAGATGATGTTGATCCATGTATTGCTTTTGATGATTTTGGGCAACAAGGAGATGAGATTTGGCTTGTTGTAGGGAGTAGGATATTATGGTCAAGAAGATAGAAGTATGTGGAAAATGAGATGAAGGAGGAGCAAGAAGGGAATCTAGCACAAGTAAGTCTTGGCCAAAATTAAGGAAGAAGAGAGAGAATCTAGTAATGTAAGCAAAATTAATGGCTATAAGGCATTTATCCCAATTGGTATTATAAACATTGACAAAGGTACAAAGCATATACTCCAAGGTGTGATTTTCCCTATCAGTTTGAGGATGATAGGCTATGGACAAAACAAGCTTAGTTTAGATTGTCTTGAAGAGTATTTGCCAAAATTTACCAATGAATCAAGGATAATTGCCAAAAATGAGTACATGAGGCTTCTAATGATGCTTGAAGACATTGCCAAAGTAGATCTGAGCCAATGTTGGAACATCCATTATATCAAAGGTTAGTGGTAAATGGTTTTTCTTACTAAGCTTATTAACAAACACCACAATTGTTGTATGACTTTGCTTTTTCTTTGGCAAGGATGTGATGAGATCCAAGCTCACATGCTCCCATTGAGTGGATAGAATGGTGAGTGGTTGAAGGAGTCCACTTGGCTTCTGGTTGCTGGCCTTGTTTCATTGGCAACTATCACACGATCTGACAAATTCTCAAACATCTTGCGTCATGTTGGGCCACCACCATTGACGTTTGGAGGGTACCCAAGGTTTTGTCCATGCCCATGTGACCAGCTATGGATAAATCATGGGCTTCTTGAAGGCCCACAAGTCAAAGATCACCTTTAACTAGAACATAGATCCGGTCCTCATGGAATAAAAGGCCCTCCTTGATGGAGAAGGTGTTGTCCTCCTTATAGCATGTTGTAAGGCGACCATGTGCCATTTGGAAGAAGGGATCTTGGTGTAGAGTTGACTAAAACTTGTTTTGGATAGTGGAGTCAATTGACACCATCAAATTTGACGCTGTGATGAGAGGAAGGGACTTCAAATTAGGTCATAGTGATAAAGCATCAAGGATGACATGGAAATGACCTGGTTTGTACTCAAGTTTGATGTCAAACAATTGGAGTTGTTCCTCCCAGTAATGATGTCTACTCTTCATGTGGTCCAAGTGTAAGGTTTGCAATAAAGGTTTGTGATCAGTTTGCATGATCACTTATTTCACCAAGAGGTAATTCCTCCATACCTTGGTGGCATATACAATTGCAAGTTGTTCTTGATCTTGAGTAGAGTAGTTTCTTTTAGCCATATTGAGTTGGCGAGACACAAAGGCAATGGGATGTAGTCCATCTAGGAATTCCTATTGCAGCACGGCTCCAATTGCAAAGTTAGAAGCATCAAAATCAACCACACAAGGTAGTTGAGGATCATACGGTTGAAGAATGGGCCTTGAAGACACCATATGTTTCAACTTCCGAAATGCTTCTTCATGCTTGGTGGTCCACTAGAAGGTCAAGGCCTTCCCCAAGAGGTCAGTCAATGGTGCAGCCACATGAGCATAATAATGGATGAACCATCGGTAAACACTAGCCAATCCATGAAATGCTCATACTTCTATAGCATCCTTTAGAGTAGGCCAATTAGTAATGGCCTTGATTTTCTCCTCTTCCATCTTGATCTCCTCTGATGAGATCTTATGCCCCAAGAAGGTAACTTCTTTTTGCCAAAAGGCACACTTCGACTTCTTACAGTAAAATTTCCATTGGTGTAGTCGTCTTAGGACTTCTTGCACATGATTCTCATGTTCTGCCTTTGTCTTGGTGTAGATTAAGATATCATCTAGGAACACCACAACGGACCGATCCAAGAGTCCACCCAATGCATTTGATCCATGTAGACTGCTAGAGAATTAGTGAGTTTGAAAGGTAGAATTCTCCACTCAAAATGCCCATACCTTGTGCAAAAGGCAGTCTTTTGCACATCCACTCCATCAATAGAGATTTCCCAATAGCCGCTACAAAGATCCAACTTGGAAAAGTGGCGTGCTCCACTTAGTTGATCAAGCAAGTCATTGATCTGAGGCAAGGGATATGCATTCTTTATGGTTTGCTTATTGTGCCCACAATAATTAATACAAAAACAAAGTCCTCCATCCTTCTTTGGAACAAATAGTACCGGTGCTCCCCAAGGAGAAGTACTATGTAGTATGAAGTCCTTCTCCAACAACTCTGTAAGTGTTGTTCGCAACTCCTCCAACTCCTCCAACTCCATTGGTGAGAGCCAATAGATTGGTCTACTCACTGGAGTACTCCCTAGCAATAACTTGATCTTGAAGGGCATACCTTGATTGGAGGGTAATCCCTTTGGCAGATCAACCGGAAACATGTCCGCAAACTCCTTAACTATCCGATCAACCATTGCTTGATGAGGCTCTTGGCCCTCCTCAGATTGTTCTTGTGTAATCGGCTTGATCCACACTGCAAATACAAACTTATCTTCCTCCAAAGCTTGCTCTATGGCTGCTTTACTAACAAACTTCCCTTCTAGGGACTCATCTCTCTTCCAAGCTTGCTCCATGGTTGCCTTTTTGGCAGACTTCCCATCTTGGGACTCATCTTGCTTCCAAGTTCACTCTATGGCTACCTTCTCAACAAACTTCACATCTTGGGACTGACTATTCTTTGGTGTCTTACTCAAAGGTCCCAGACAACCTAATCGGAAATTCCTACCTTGGTGTTGTACTTGGATTTGTCATTGGGTCCAATCAAATTAAACCTTATGACGTTCAAGCCAATGTAGACCTAGAATGATATCATAGTGTAGAGTTGCCACTATAAACCTCATACACTCCTTCCCAATCTTGAAGGTAACATGATGCGAGGTGCGGATGCAGAACCCTTTCTTCCATCTGCCATCATCAAACTACTTCCAATCACTGGCTTGATAGGAATACCCAATTCCTTTGCTACTTGCATAGACATGCAATTCTCTAAACTTCCAAAATCAACCAAAATCCTACAACTCTGATTAGATATCATACCTTGCAAGTGAAGCAAACTTGCATAGGTCGAGCCTTCAATCCCATTGGAACTAATCAAGCTCCTAATAGGCGACTCAAAATTTCCTACTAGGATTCCTCATTTCCTTGATCATTCTGCTCCACAACCTTCACCTAGGCAACTTGTCGAGGTCGTCCATTCTTGAGTGGACATTCAGCAATACGATGTCCCAATTGGTGACAATAAAAAAAACCACCATTTTGTTGCAATTTCTCTCTATCTGTTGTGCCAAGTGGTCTTCATTGAATGGCATCAATCTCCATTGGTGCTGGCTCTTCCACTCGTGTATAGTGTATTGGTAGGCTCTGTGGAGGTCAAGGTTGGGACCAAGTTGTTGCCACCAAGGGATCAAAATGTTTGGCCAACTGCATGGCTTCCTCCAAGTATTGTGGCTCTTGCATGGTTACCTCTAATTTGGTTCTTGCCTTCAAGCCCCTCACAAATCTATCTAGAGCTTCACCTTCCAATATATCTGGGATTTGCATGATAGTGTTTTGGAACTGAGTGATGTAACTTCTTACAGAGCCAATCTATTTCAACTCTGCCAACTTATCCCATGTAGCTCATGTGGCATTTATAGCTTGGAATCGACTAACTATTGCACTCTTGAATTTTGCCCATGTCAAGATTGGTGTAACAATTTTTCAGTCAGCTTGCTCTACTTGGAATCTCAACCATAGCTTTGCTACTCCATCCAATTGGCGAGAAGCCAAGAGAATTTGTTTTTCCTCGTCTTGTAGATTGGTAGCTTCAAAATAATGTTCACAGTCAAACACAAAATTCTCTACTGCACCTGGGAGATTCTTGCCTTCAAATACCTTGGGTTTAGGGAATCCAATTCAATCTTCTCCTTCTCAAATTGGTACTCTCTCTACATGCTCTTGTTGTCAAAGATCTTGTTCATCCAACAATCAAGTAAGATGCTCAATTTGTTGCTACATAGCAAGGATAACATCGGGAATCGCCGCCATGGTCGCTACTCTATCACTCCACCCTAATCTATCTAATTTATTAACACATAGAAACAGCACATCCATCATTCTCCATAAGTTATGACCGGAAATATCAAGGGTTCCTTAGATATGGTGATCATATGCAAAAAATCTTGTCCAAAGTATGAGATGATGAATTGTGTGAAATGATGCTTGGGTAGCACTTGGACACAAAAATCCCAATGGTTTGGTGGAAGTGGATTTGGTGGTCCATAAATTCCATCCATCCCATTCTTGCTCAGATACTAATGTAAAAGACCAAAACCGAGGAGAGAAATAAGAGAATGGAGGTTCACATTGGGACGCTTGAATGTGGGAAAACTCTAAATGCCTAGCATGAGCTTCGGCTTTAGTATTTATAGGTAGCATACAAGGCCCTTGAGAAGCTTGTCAAGAAGCTTCTTTGTGCTGCTTTCTTAGAGTGCAAGCCAAGTTAACTAGGAAGCTTCTCAAGAAGCTTCCTTCTAGAAGCTGCCTACTTGGCGTGCAAGCTAAGCTAGTTAGAAGCTTCCTAGATGCTTTTGAAATATTTTAGGCTAATTTTGCTTATTCCCTACTTTTTAACCTTACTAACTATGTTGCTAAACTCCATATTGTTACATAAATGGTGTTTTGGAATTGAGTAATATAGCTTCTCATAGAACCAATGTGCTTCAATCTTGCCAATCTATCTTGTGTGACTTGTGTAACATTTATAGCTTAGAATTTCTTAATTATTGTGCTCTTGAATTCTTCTCATGTTTATATTGGCATAACAAACTATCATTCAATTTGCTCTACCCAAAATCACCATAATAATTTTTCTACTCCATCTAATTGGCTTGAAGCCAAGAGTTTGTCTTTTCATTTTGAAGATTTGTAGCTTCAAAATAATATTCATAATCAAACACAAATACTCCATTGTGCTTGAGAGATTCTTGGCTTCAAATACCTTAGGCTATTTAAATTGGATTTTTTTCTTCTTCTCAAAATGGTGTTTTCTCTACATGCTCTTGTTGTTGATAGTCTCTTTCTTTCAACAATTGAGTAAAATGCTTGATTTATTACTACATAGCAATGATAACTTTAGGTATTAATGCCATGGCTACTACTCTATCAAACTACCTACAATTATCTAAGTTAACATGTAGATGCAATACATCCACCATTCTTTGTACGTTACAATAAGAAGTATCAAGGGTTCATCTGATAAGGTGATTGCATTCAAAAAAAATTGCCCAAAGCGTAAGATGATGAATTTTGTGAAATGATACTTGGATAATACATGGACAAAAAAATCATAATGGTTTGGAGAAAATGGATTTGGTGGTCCATAAATTCTATCCATCCCATTCCTACTCTAATACCAATGTAAAAGACCAAGTAGAGAAATAGGAGAATAAAAAATCAAAGTGAAAGATCACATTGGGACTCTTGAATGAATGAAACTCTAAATGTTGAGCATGAGCTTGGGATTTAGTATTTATAGGGAACATATAAGGCTCTTGACAAGCTTCTTTCTGGAAGCCACCTACTTAGCGTGCAAGCTAAGCTAGTTGAAAAATGTCCCAAGAAGTTTCCTTCTAGAAGCCATCTACCTTACATGCAAGCTAAGCTAGCCAAGAAGGTTCCCAAGAAGCTTCTTCCTAGAATTTACTACTTGGCATACATGTTATCCACTACTTTGAAGGTACCAAGAAGCTTCCTAGATGCTTCTAGAATATTGAGGTGCCCACATTTTTTGTTTTTTTCAAATTAGAGAAGAAGAAGTGTATAGAGAAGTCGGATTGTGCCTGTATGGCTGAAGAAGGCAAAGAAAAGAGTCTTCGGGATGAAACCCGAAGTAAAGTGACTTTGGGTCATAAGGCAAAGAACTCAGAAATGCCCTGTCAGCATACAACCCAAAGTAAGGAGTCCTTGTATCAGGAGGAGCTCAACCCGAGGCAAAGTCAGTCTAACAACCTTTTGTTGGGGTGAGAAATTCAAGAAAGGACAGTTCAAAACCGGCGGCACATATGCATGAAGTACGATTGATAGTGACAGGCACATGCAGGAGGTGTGATTTCTTGGTATAAACTCGAAGTGAAGAAAGATGAAGAAAGCGCAACTCTATAAAAATTGAGCTCGCAACAAAGCAATGTCGAGCAATTTTCCTTCGCCATTGTAACGGCAAAGGAAAATAGAGTACAGTCGTCCTGTAGGTGATCGTGGGAAGGGAAATAGAGTTGGAGATGCGCTAGTGTGTAAGGGAGAAGTCGCAAGAGTGAAACCAAGAGACAGTGAGAAAGCAAGAGAGATGGGAGGAGGAAAGAAGAACTCCAAATTCATAGTGAGGAATCATGCAATTTGGAGGTTAGATGTAATCACAAGAATAGAAGTTTTGAGCCAACTTTGGATTACATTCTTGGCATGGAAATGGAATGTTAGTTTTCTAGGGTTCATGACTGAGATCATCAAGAGCAAGTGCCTCGATGGACCCAAAGAAGAAGAGAAGAGAGGAAATCCAGCTTGCTGGACAGAGTTGCATTGGAAATTAGTACTCGAGAAGGAAGCATGCTTGGAGCAGGGGGCCACGTTCTTGGGGAAGGGAGAGATAGCCCAAGAAACCCAAGAAGTGAGAGATGCATTCTCGTCAAAGCGGACAAAGAATGGGTACAAAGTCAAGAACTACAAAGATCCTATCAAAAGGGGAATTGTGAGTGCTTTGATGGCAATCCTGAAGCCGGAGAGAACAACCTATGTGATGAAACACCAAGTAGTGTTCTTTCACAAATTGTTTGCAAGAGAACCGATTAATTGGGCGAGGTGTTTCCATGGGAGAACGCAACAAATGGTATGGAATCTACGGGATAAATCGCCTCCATATTACATCATGCCGTTTGCAGCTCATTTCTACCTTGGGTTGAACTTGCTGAACTTGGCAGAGCAAACTTGGATGGTGTTGCATTTCCATCCCAATTTGAGAAGGGAAGTCGATGTCAAGGAGCAGCAGTACATCTTACAAATCAGAAGCACCGACAAGTACTACAAGAAGACGGGGAAGAATGTGGAGATAGAAGTGAGTACTCCAAAATCAAAGAAGAGAAGTTGGCAGGGCGACGCCAAAGATAAGACAAAACCTTGGAAGACCAGAAGAGGAAACCTGAGGCGAGGAATGGTGGTGATTGAGTCAGAAGACGAAGACTCAGAAGGTGAAGCCGAGGGCAAGTCCAAAGATTCAGAACGCAAGGAGGAACCCAAGCTAACGCTACAAAGTGGAGATACTAGTAGCGACAACGATGAGGGTGGAGAAATGACATTGGTGCCAGCTGCTGCAGAGGAGGAAGAAGAAGTGCAGGCAAAGACCGAGGCCGAGGACAACACAAAGTTGGAGGATGAGATACCCAAGGCCGAAGAGAAGAAGATCGCAATTCAGAGGGGAGTTTGCTTGAGACACAAGGCAAAGTGTGATGCAAGTCCGAGTAATGTGAAAGAAGAAATGAACGAAAGCTCAAGAAGTGAGGTGTCAATTCTGATACAAAGACTGTAGAGAAGAAGGCGAGTATTGGATGAACACGAAGTGTGAAGAGAATTTGCTACAAAGAAGTAAGAAGAAGAATGCAAGAAGAGGTAGTAGCAAGCGATGGAGTCAAGTACCTGTAGGAGGTGGTGTGTCCTTTGTTGGTGAAGTTAGAACACATGAAGAAGGAGATGCAATCAAAGTATCCGGAGGTGAAGACTGTGTTGCAGGTATTATCAAGATTAGAAGAAGAGAACTCGGAGTTGAAGAAAATCATAATCCAAGGTGAGGAGGAAAGTGAAGCACTACGAGCGGAGGCTCAAGTAATTGAAGACCTGAAGAGAGAAGTGAGATATAGTGAAGAGCTTGTTAAGAAGAGTGACATAGCAAAGGAAAGACAAGTAGCAAAATATGAGATCTTGAATCAACAATTTGTTGATTCAAGAGTAGAACTTATCCATGCTATGGCGAGAGTAGCAGCAAAGGAACAAGAGCTTCATAGGGTGATGGAGAGTGTAGAAGAGAAGAAGCAACTCTGGCAAAGAGAGTTCGCAGCACAATATAGGGAAGAAGAGAGATTATGAGAGTTACTTCGTAATCAGGAGGAGAAGGTTGTACAGAAGGAGAAGGAGAAGGAAACGATGAAAGCCGAGTTCAAAGCAGAGTTGGCAATGTATAGGGAGGATTGGCTTGCAGATCGAGAGAGAGAAAGAAAAATGAGATTAGAGCCATTGAAGGAGATAGTCCTCAAGATGAACGCAATGTTGAGTACAAAGGCCAGTGTTTGAATTGAAGAAACGAGGCTGCACAAGTTGAAGTTGTTGGTGCAAGAGACGAGGTGAAGACAGGCAAAAGACACTGATTTGAATGCACTGTTAATTAGTCTCAAGACTCGTGTAGACAAGAAGATCTTAGAAGTAGAAGACAATATTGCGATTAGATTAGACATAGTGAAATTAGAGATAGATAAACTTTGAAGGATGTCAGAGCAAAACCTGAAGTAGATAACATAGGAGTGTAGATGTCTTTGGAGTTAGAGATGGAGACATTAGAGAAGAGTGGGTCGAGAGATGAAGAGTTAGAAGGGTTACCCACTAGTGCAATTTCAGATCAGGAAAGAGAATGGCTGGATCTAGTAGAAGAAGTAGAAGATGTGAAACCCAAGGACAAAGTAGTAGGAGGTAAAGTTACTTCGGGTTCGGGTTTGAAAGCCAAGGATGAAGTAGACATCGGATTGGAGTAGTAACAGTTTTGAGATTTGAAGAGGTAGATATGAAGAGGTGCATTGACATTTTGGATCTGCAGGTTAGAAGAGTTGTTGTAGAATTGTATAATTGTTAGAGCTGTCAATTTGTTCACTATTTAAGAGTGGCATTTGCAGAGAATTGTTGTTCAGTGCTCATAATTTCTGAGAATAGATAAAGCAAAGTGCTGTGAGCAATGCTCGTCGCTTGAGCTTGATTTCGAGTATCAACATTGCAATTGTGTTTGTGAGTGTTTGGAGAAATTTGAAGTGCAAGTCAGTGTGCTTGTTGGATGTTGGATTCCATAGCCTTGATCTTCATTCTGTGTGTTTGATCTTGAGTGAAGTGCAATTGGAGCAATGCCTTGATAGATCTGAGAGGAATTGTAGTGTTGGTAGTATTCTCCATTTGTGAGTGCAGTGCAAGCAATTTTGATCAAGGAAGTTGTGCCTTCAGTAGAGGGGTGGAACACAATTTTGAGGCGAAGTTGTTTTGCAGTGAAGTGTTGTTTTTGGGAGAGCCTGAATCATCACAATCAAGATTGTTTGGAAAGATTTGATGGAGTTGTGATTATGGAGTGTTAATTCGTGACAAGACTGCAAGTCAGTGCTTGTTACTCTCTTCTGGGTGTGGTTTCTACCTGAGAGACTAAAGAAGAACTCAAGAAGAACTACATTGTTACTGTTTGACTTTGTATTTGGACATTTCTGACTTGTATCTCTGCAGGAACAAACTTTACTTACCCGATTACCGCAAAAGTGATATTTGCCGGGTTGTCACAAATATGCTTATAATTCTTGGCTAATTTGGCATATTTGTTATTTCATTAGTCTCAACTAACTTGTTTGTAAACTTCACATTATTATAGATAGTTTATTCATCAATTGAAAGGTTATCTCTATCATTAATTTTGAGAACTCTCTAATAAAGGTGGTTTCTATGTAGTAGTACTAAGATTCTCCTCAAGATCTTTCACCAAAGTCTCCAAAAGTGTTATTAATCCATTACTTATGCCTTTTCGGAAGTCTTACTCTACAAACCTCACATAACTCCTTGGTTATAGATATCCTCCCTCCCAATCTTGGTGAGAAAGGTTCAATACGTAATCCCAAGTCAAGTACGTCTTTTCTTTCTCTGAATCTCCTACTCTCAAAGGTCAATGGATATGAACTTGCTTTAATCCTTTTTGTCCGCATAAAAAGCACTTAGAATCACTCTTTCCTCAAAGTGGTTAGCTTTTTGGATCCTCTCAACACTCTCTTCAAATTTTATTCTAAACTCTCTTTTCTTCAAATCAAACCCTAAAATCACCTCAAACCCTTTGGGAACCTTGCATGACCTCAAATTCCACTCTTGATAGCACTCCATGCTCCCAAGATGAGTCTAAACATTCAAACATGCTTTTGGTTGCTCTTAGACTCCTCATGCATGAGAACTCAATTCCCTTGACATGACCCTTCTTTACAAGCTCAATCAATCCTTTTAAATTTTTCACATAAAAGCTCCACTTTAGAAAGTACTCTCATGCAAACTTGAAACCCTTTTCATATAGCTATTCACCCAAAGTTTATCCACATCATCCAAGATTTGGTCTAAATCCACCCTCTTCACTTAAAAAATTCTTAACTTTATGTACAAGAATTATTACTTCCCAATTCTTTGGCAAGAAGGTAGTATATCTTGTATTTGATTTCCTAGAAAGTTTTAGAACAATCCAATGAAAAAAATAAAAAATGGAAAACTATGTACAAAATTCCAAAGAGCATGCAATTTAAGGAACAATTTATATTTACACCTTCCAAAATTTCTAACTCAATGTGTGTAGCAATTCTTGCAATAATTTGAAGTGGTCCAAGTAAAAACATACCATGCTACTTCCTTTAAAAAGTTCCAATCTAGATGTCAAAGTTGAAGTTTGTCCAAAATCACCGTAATCCCCAAAATTTGCATTCCACCTCATACAATCTCTCCAATGCCTCTCATGTATATAAGATATAAAATATCCCCTCAAAAATATCATAATGAACTAAAGTGTATAAAATAGGTCCAAGTTTTCTAACATAAAGTAAGTTCCCTCCTTCCCTAATGTTTTCTCTAAATGATCTCTCATAGCCTCCTTTTGTCTAATATACAATTGAATGCAAAATATTATCTTGCCTTCTAGAGAGGTCCTAGTAATAGAACCAAAAATATGAGCAAGCATGTCTCTCACACAAGATGAACCTTTGATGGCTATTAAAGTAGCACACCATAAACTAAGAAAGCAAAGCACCAACACTGCATAAGACTCCTCCAATTCTAAAACTCCAAGGCACCTACAAGACTCAAGATATCATTAACTAGAGAACTTAATGAGATAGATAGTTGCAAATCAAAGGATGATAAGTACCTCCTGATTGCTAACATATATACTTGGGAAAAATTACTCATCAAAGTTATTAATTATTGGAGCAACTCAAGTTATTAGACTAAAAATTCAGATAAAGTCAAAAAACCTAAAGGAATATCCAAGCACATAAGAATAATCCCATGAGTAAGTGATCTTATCCTCACCTACTAACTAAGTCAAGGATTCCTTCACATTAGCTATCCTTGGACTACAAAAATTTCTGCACCAACAAGGCTTGTGGGCCCAAGAGTTCTTAACTCATTCCTCAAAGTCAAATAACTAAGAATAATACCAAATCAATACACTAGAAGACAAAATAGTGGTGCACACTCTTTTCCCTTCCTCTAGAATAAAGTCACCTTTATTTTAGCTAGGATTAACTATAACTAATCATGATTAATATGGAAGCTTAGCTAAACACTCTATAGATAATATTTCTCCACTACTTGCAATACCAAATTTAATATCCTTACAGAATATATCTAGCTCTTGAAGCAAAATTCAAGGAGATATTCAAGGATAGTAGACCAACAATGGTTGGTCTATCCTTGGAATTAAATACATTGCTAGAAAGATCCTAATAGAGTCAATGATGAAGTTGTTCAAATCCAAATAAACAACTTACTTGAATAATATCTAGGCAAACTCCTTTGATTACTTGTACAAAGGAAGGCCCATTGTGACACCGCACCTCTACTAAGAGTATGTTTTTTTGGTTGTTTTGTAGATTCTAGTTAGGAAAAGCATAGGGATAGTCATTTGGTAAATAAATAAGAGAAAATGGTAAACCAAGACAACCTTCAGCAAGGGAGCCATTTGCCCATGAAGATCTTTGCCTTGAAGTGGACCTTTATCTTGGGAACACCTTTGGCTAGAATTATCATTTGCCCTTGAAGACCCTTGGCTTGAAGCAACCCACATAAAGATAGTTCCAATAGATCAAGAACATAAATTGAGACCATTTGATTTGGCTAATTGCTCATGTGTGCCAGTGGTGATAGCTCACCAAAGGGTGTGCTTACAAAAAGGTTGTAATGGTTGAACCAAAAAGATAAATATTTGTTTGGACCCTAGAACTTATACACCTTTTGCCAAATTCATCTAGGCCAAATTAGCAATACTACCTTCTCCTTTGGCAAGAAACCTTTGCCTGGGCTTGGGCATTTTGAGAGAGATTATGCAAAGGGAGCAAAAAGAGTAAACAAGAGAAAGGAATGATAAGAGGATAGAAAGGAAAGGAAGTAGCTATCTTGTTTGTGCCACAAAGGATGCATAGAGCTCCAAAATTCATAATACAGTCCCTTGGACTAGTCAAGTAGTGGCTTTACTATAGATAGGAGCTGGTTTGTAATAGAAGCTTGATTCTTGCTGTGGATTATTGAGTGATCAAGCAATGTTGCATGAAATTTGTGCCAATCATGATCCCAAGCTAATCAATTTTAGGGAGAATCTTTTTTCTTGGACAAAAGAGCATCAGTAGAAAGTGTTGGGGCCTAGTAATTCACCCCCAGACAACTTGACTCTGGACATTGTATGGACTAGACTAGATTTGATTTTTGAGGCCAAATATGTTTTGTTACATGACAACCAAAGACTAACAATGACCTTTGGAATTAATGATCTTGCAAGAAGGATCTACTTGGACATGATATTGCTAACCATAAAAGAGAAGAAGTACCCCGACCACTTCTTCTTGGAGGAACATTTTTACAAGCCTTGAGAAAGAGTGTTGATGATGAAGTATATATACATAAAATCAGATGTAGAGTTTGCGCACACATGGAAATATGTGGAAGTAAAGGAAGCATACAACACCTCTGGTTTTGAGAAGCAAAGGCAGGAGGAAATCATTGCCGATTTGATACTCTAGAAAATGACCCGCTACCCTTGCCATGCTAAACGCAAAGGCCACCAAGAGGATGAAGAGAATCCTCTTGTAGGAGGAAGAAGAGGATACAAAAGAAGAAGTCCAGAGAGAAGAAGAGGCAAGACCCCAATCAGATCCTATGCAAACAACAAGTGAGCAATCCTTGACACAAATTATCATCTTGCCTGACAAGGATGCAATAGAAGATTGCAAAGGTGGAGAAGCACAATCCACCATAGCCTCACTTCTCCCCAAACAACCCATTTTCAAGAGAAGGAACAAACATCCACCCTTGGGTATTATGACCAGTAATACCTATTTGTCGTTGTAAGTGCTATTGTGATATTTAGTTTGGTATTATAAGTACTTGAGATATAAGTACTTTATATAGAGCTAAATGATGGTTCTACATTAGTCATGATTAGCTAAAGTTAATCAAAGTTAAGATAGAAGGGACCTTACTTTAGAGGAAATGGAAAAGAGGAACACCACTATTTTGGATTCTAATGTATTGACTTGGTATTATTCTTAGGTGTTTGGCTTTGAGGAAAGAATTGAGACCTCTTGGATCCACAAGTCTTTTTGTTTCAGATTCTTCTATAATCCAAAGATAGCACATGTGAAGGAATCCTTGACTTAGTGGTGAGGTCAAAATAAGACCACATGCTTAGGAGAATATTCCCATGAGTATGGATATTTTTTAAGAATTTTGACTTTATTTGACTTTTAGCCTAGTAACTTGAGTTACTCTAGTAATTAGTAACTTTGGTGCATACCTATTTCATAAGTATATAAACTAGGTGTGAGGAGGTACTCATCATCTTTTCATTTGCAACTATCTCTTTCTCTCTCGTTGAGCTCTCTAGTGAGCAATGTTTGAGTCTTGGAGTATTAGCCTTGGAGAAGTATGATGGAGTTGGGTCCCTTGTCTTCTTAGTCCATGGTGCACTATCATAATAGCCCTTAGAGATTCATCTTGAGTGAGAGACAAGCTGGTTCATAGACCACAAAGCCGGGCCTTCCCACTTGAAGAAAAGCATGGTAGAGGGTTTAGAGATGATAAAATCCCCTTTATTCCCAACCATAAGGGAAGTGGAGTTAAGAGAAGAAGGCATCCTTTGTGCGAAAGAAGTACTTGAGGCAAAAGATGCAGATTTGTAAGATGATGTTATCCTCTAGGCTAAAGACAAGCTTCACCAACACAATCAATTGCAAAACAAAGGATTTCTAAGACAAAAGCACCCACCCCAACCAAACTAATATTTGAGTAATGGGAGTTGACTATCTTTGTAGATATTGAGAGAGCAAAGAGTGGGCCTTTGGCCTCCTTCAAGACCAAGAGAGGAGAAAGCTTGAGCAAGAAGGAGGTGGATAGATCATAGTAGTTCTTCTTTCCCAATTAATAATACACAAGGTGGTGGGTCTAAATCTTGACTTGATGGAGTAGCTTCTACTTATATATGCAGAATCCAACAAGGGAATCACAAACTATGTGATCCTTGTTTGACATCTTCACTAACTTGCACAAGGAGGAGCTAAGGAAAAGAAGAAGGCAAGGGAAAATTGCAATACGTTTATGCCTAACATTTGGAGATGGGCAAAAAGTAACAACTTAGCACATGAAGAAGCCAAACTCAAGGAAGAAGGCTAGGCCATTAAAAAGAAGATCAATGAAGAATAAAGATTAAGGAAGAAGATGTCTAAGTTGTAGGAGTATTTACTCACTAGTTCCCATTTGGCAAGTTTCACTTTGATGCAGTCTATCAAGCCATCAAGGACTATGTAATTGGTACTTGGGGGTGAGGCTTTGGCCTACCTTTGTCTAGTGAAAACATGCATGGACTCAAGAAATAAGTGCATCAATGCCTCAAGTTGGAAGAATAGGTAAAAGCCTAAGAGGAAGAGATTGATGCATTGACAAGAGAAAAAGAGAAGGTAGGGTATGTCTTGTGGCAATAAAGTTTGTCATCAAGAGGAGCTACAAGTAATAGATATGTTGTGCGTATATACATCACTACACAACATACATTGCTGTCAACATCATACACTATAGAAGCACAACTCACACATAAGTCATACATAGACTCTAAAGTGCAACAATAATCATATTATTTACCACTCTCAACTCAACTCAACTCAGATCAGTACTTGATTTATCACTCTATAAACTGCCAACAACTAGGCACTGATTACAGTCAAGCCACACCCACTCTAGCTAAGAGAATCTAGGTGATGCTCACTGGCCTCTATCCACCATAGCCAAGAACTTGAAAGCTCAACATCAAAGAAGTGGGCTCTATGGAGCTGCACTTCAAAAGTATACCCTTGGACTCAAGCTAGGTCTAAAACCCTAACGGTCCCGCTGATGGCACACTTGACGGTGCAAATGGTGCAAAGTGACGGTGGGCCCTACTGTGAAGTCAGTACCCTGAACACAAAATCTGACTATTGGAAAGTAGTCTTTGAGAAACTGCTGAAATAACTCTAACTACTATCATTGGAACTCCAGTGTCCAAGCAATCTAGATGCGACACTACAAATGGCATGATAGTTATTGTGTGTATATACATCGCTACACAACATACATCGCTGTCAACATCATACACTATAGAAGCACAACTCACACATAAGTCAAACATAGACTCTAAAGTGCCACAATAATCAGATTGTTTACCACTCTCAACTCAACTCAACTCAGATAAGTACTTGATTTGTCACTCTATAAACTGCCAACAACTAGGCATTGATTATAGCAAGCCACACCCACTCTAGCTAAGAGAATCCAAGTGATGCTTGCCGGCCTTTGTCCACCATAGCCGAGAACTCGAAGGCTCAACATCAAAGAAGTGAGCTCTCTAGAGCTGCACTTCAAAAGTATATCCGTGGACTCAAGCTAGGTCTGAAACCCTAACGGTCCCGCTGATGACACACTTGATGGTGCAAAGTGATGGTGGGCCTTTCCGTGAAGTCAATACCCTGAACATGAAATCTAATTGTTGGAAAGTAGTCTTTGAGAAATTGCTGAAATAACTCTAACTACTATAATTGGAACTCCAGTGTCCGAGCAATCTAGATGCGACACTACAAATGGCGTGACAACTATTGTGCATATATACATTGCTACACAACATACATCGTTGTCAACATCATACACTATAGAAGCACAACTCACACATAAGTCATACATAAACTCTAAAGTGCCACAATCGCCCCACCCTAGCTAGCGGTTAGGTTCCTCTAACTCCTGATAGCCATCTACTCTGAGTATATGGTATACCCTATAATGGGCAAAGATCAGGAGGCCGTGTGCTATGGAGCCCCATCGGTAGTTGCATGTTTGCAATCTATACCATATAAAGAATGAACTAGCTATATGTCAAGTACATCTAGGACATAACCACTATCCTTGAGGAATCTCCGTGAAGGGAGGAGTCATACATGCCATATACCATCCTCTCAAACAACTATCACACACTAACATAGTAGTAGCTCCACTAAAAGAGCCACATAACATACACCTCAAAGCCTGCACGTACAAGAGCCAAGCTTGGATCCAGAGTACCATCAATGTTTGGGAGGTGGCATGGTGCACAATTGCACACATGATCCTTCCAAACAACACCATCACATCCTTCTAACACAAGGACTCCAGATGGCAAAACCTCACGCACTTTCAAGATAGTATGGCTTGCCAAAACAGCAAGTGTCGTCGATGCTGTCTACTATAGATATACATAGTCACTTGGATGAAATTAACGGATCAAGGTCTATAACCTCCTCCTCAAATGGTAGCATAGCGTAAAGTATCTCTATGTTGAGTAATCACCA
Source organism: Lunularia cruciata (assembly GCA_948567375.1). Lineage (NCBI taxonomy): Eukaryota > Viridiplantae > Streptophyta > Marchantiopsida > Lunulariales > Lunulariaceae > Lunularia > Lunularia cruciata. Next base: position 27,551,538 of record OX419761.1, read on the forward strand.
AGTTCTCAAAGGCCATCGGCCTCAATCTCCAAAAGATCTCTACCCGTTGAGAACATGCACTCATCCATACATCTAGGTCATCTAAGTCCAAAACTATAGTAGCATCTAGATGAATGGTTGTAGGTAAATCTGATCTTGTCCATATAGAGTAGGAAATAAGGAGAGAAGGATGCTAAGGAGGCTTGCCGGCTGAACCGATAGCCCATGGCCAACCAAGGTAACTAGAGATCCCAATCTCCCAAGTGGCCTCTCTGCAAACCATACTTTTGCAATCCTTTCTTCATTGTCTGAACCACTCTCTGCTAAACCATCTACCTCAGGGTGATCTCGAGAGGTAGTACGGTGATCAATCAAAGCCTTGTCACACAAGACCTGAAACTCCCCCAAGAACTTTGTACCATGATCAATCAAAACCTCAATTGGTGCACCAAAATGACTAAGAACTTGATCCAAGAACAAGTAAGTTGTCCCTTCACTAGACTTGTCAGAAAGTGCCACCAACTCAATCCACTTGGAGAAGTGCTCCACTATCACCAAAACATACCAATGATGTCTCACAGTCAGCGGTAAAAGTCCAACAAAGTCCAAACTTCAATGGTAACCCAATCCCATGATAGGTAATGGGTGTAACTGTGGAGTAGGAGAATTGAATGATGCTCTAACTCGGTCACAAACCACACATCTTGAAACAAACTGTTGTACCTCGGTCTGTAACACCCATTTGTGCATGTGTGTGGTATTGTGATATTTAGCTTGGTATTACAAGTACTTAAGAGATATTATTTATATAGAGATAAAGGATGGTTCTATATTAGTCATGGTTAGCTAAAGTTAGTCATAGCTAAGATAGATGGGACCTTACTTTAGAGGAAGTAGAAAAGATGAGCACCACTATTTTGGATTTTAGTGTGTTGACTTGGTATTATTCCTAGGTGTTTGGCTTTGGGGAAAGAGTTGAGAACTCTTGGGCCCGCAAGCCTTTTTGTTTTGGATTCTTCTTTAGTCCAAGGATAGCCCATGTGAAGGAATCCTTGCTTTAGTGGTTGGGTCAAGATAAGGGGAATATGCCCATGTGAATGGATATTCCTTTCTACTTTTTGACTTTACTTGACTTTTAGTCTAGTAACTTGAGTTACTACGGTAATTAGTAACTTTGGTACGTAACTATTTCACAAGTATATAAACAAGGAGTGAGGAGGTACTCATCATCCTTTCATTTGCAACTATCTCTCTCTCATTGAGTTCTCTAGTGAGCAATGTCTTGAGTCTTGGAGTGTTAGCCTTGGAGGAGTATGATGGAGTTGGGGTTCCTTGCCTTCTTAGTCCATGGTGCGCTACCATAATAGCCATCAGAGGTTCATCCTGAGTGAGAGACAGGCCGGCTCACATTTTTGGTTCCGTTGCCGGGACCTCTCTAGAAGGCAAGATAATGTTCCGCGTCCAATTCTACATTAGGCAGAAGGAGGCTATGAGAGCTCACTTGGAGAGAACATTAGGAGAGGAGAGGGCTGAACTTATGTTAGAGAACCAAGATCCATTTGTATACCCTGTAGTTCATTATGATGTCTTTGAGGTGATTTTGTACATCTTGTACACATGAGAGGAATTGGAGAGATTGTGTGAGGTGGATTGCAGATTTTGGGGATTAAGGTGATTTTGGGCAAAATCTCAAGTTTGAGATCTGGACTTGAGATTTCTACACATGATAGCTTGGGTTATCTTTCAGTTAGCACACTTAAAATTATTGAGAGAGCTTCTATGCGCACTGGGCTAGAATTTTTGAAAGTTGATAGGGTAAAGTGCTCCCGCAACTGCATGCTCTCTGGAAAATTGTACAGAGTCTGCCATTTCTTCAATGTTTAGTGAATTGTCCTGAAAATTTCCAAGAAAATTTAGTGCATTGTATCCTACCTGGTGCCACAAAAATTGGAGAGAGATCATTTTTGCGCAGTGCGTTATGAGTTTTTGAAGTGAGGGGGGTGGTTTTCAGACCAAATCTGAAATATGAGTGCTGAATAGAAAGGTGTCTAGGCCAAATGGCTCGATGAAAAGATCTAAAATTTTGCAGGGAGGGACGCCCTAGAGTTGTGATCAAGTGTGGAAAATTTCAGAGGACTGTGACATATTCGTTGGGAGATTTGAGTGACATTGTGAGGAAGGGTCAATTCTGCAGAGTGGAGATCTCATGCATGAGAAGTTTGAGATCAACAAAAAGCATGTTTGAGTGTTTAGATTCATCTTTGGGAACATGGAGGGTCATCAAGAGTGGAAATTGAGATTATGCAAGGTTCCCCAAGGGTTTGAGGTGATTGTAGGGGTGGATTTGAGGAAAAGAGAGTTTACAATAGAATTTGAAGAGAGTGTTGAGAGGATCCAAAAACCTACACCACTTGGAGGAAAGAGTGAGTCTAAGTGCTTTCTATGTGGAGAGAAGGGACATAAGGCAAGTTCATGTCCATTAACCTTTGAGAGCAAGAGATTGAGGGAAAGGAGAGGCTTACTTGACTTGGGTTTGCATGTTGGACCTTCTTCACCAAGATTGGGAGGGAGAAGATCTAAGACCAAGGAGTTGTGTGAGGTTTGTGGAGTTGAAGGACTTCCAAAAGGACATGAGTGTAGTGGAGTAAAAGCACTTTTGGAAACTTTGGTGAAGGATCTTGGAGAGAGTCTTAGTACAGCTATAGAAATACTACCACCTTCATCAGCTAGTTCTCAAGATTAGTGATGGAGATAATCTTTCAACTTATGGATAAACTATCCATGAGAGTTAGATTAATATGCACTCTAGGATTTGATGTTGCTATAGAAATCTTGGAGCAACCTGAAACTTTTGTGTTCCCTAGAGTGGATTATTCTCAGATGGTGTTAGTCATGTATATACTCTATTAGTAATAGAGTGAGAGAAAAGAAAAGAGAAAAAAAAATTAAGAGAAAAGAAAGATAGTGAGGGGTTAAGATGGGGAAACTTCCGGTTTTCTTTGGCAAGGATGGAGAAGATGTGGAGGCCTTTGTGAGAGACTTCAAGAGAGCTTGCATAGGAAACAATGAGAGGAGGAAGAATGAGTGGGCCTCATTATTACCAGATTTCTTTGAGGATGCAGCACTTACATGGTATGAGTCAGAATACCAAAAGAGAGAGAGGAGAGAGGGGGAAGAGGAGTCTTGGGAGACTTTGACTTCAGCACTCATTGAGAACTTTCTTCCTGATGAGAGTTATGAGAGATTGATGAGTGAGGTCACATTTCTCAAGCAAGGAGATGGAGAGAAAGTGAGGGTCTATGTGGAAAGAGTGGAAAAGTTGGAGTCCAGATTTCGCATAGTGTTGAGGAAGGGTGGGGATGATGTGGAGACTACAATGATTGGCATAGGGGCCATGCTCACCAAGAATTTTGTGGGAGGATTGAGACCACAAATTAGAAGCAAGGTGAGATATGAGAAACCTTCTTCCAAGGTTGAAGCTATCAAGATCGCAATTCGTATGGAGGAGAGTTTGGAAGGGGATGAGAGTGATTTGGTGGTGAAGGAGGTTGTGCATCCTCCTCAAGGCTACAAGTATGGTGGAACTTCTGATACTTTGGTGACAAGGGTTGCACCACAAGTAGTAGTTGCTCCAATTCTTGCACCTCCACCAAAAGATCCACTCCAAACCATCACAGAACAACTTGCGGATCTCAAGATCAATGTGGTGCAACTATGGGAGAAGAGAGAGGTGGATCAGAATGTAGGGAGAGGACCTAGGAGTTATGGAAACTATCCATATAGAGGAGGCCAACCAGCCAACAATTTCAATGATAGAAATTGTTTTGGTTGTGGAGGAAGAGGCCATATCCAAAGGAATTGCCCAAATTCCACTTACCATGGAGGGAGGGGTTATGAGGGAGCCAATAGAGGGAAAGAGGGAGGTAGTGAAACCCAAGTGGCTCCTAATCCCAACAAAGGTAAGGGGATAGCATCCATAGATGTGGTTGAGAGCAAGTATGAGAAGGGGGAGTGCTCAAACTCCAAGGGTCTTAATTTGGAGCTTTTGGCACAAGAGAAGAAGAGAGCTCGTTTTGCAGAGGATGTTCACTCTTCTCAAGGATTTACTTCAAGCAAGGATACTCCTATGTCTACTAGGAGCACTTGCACCTCAACACCATCAACAACAAAGACTCCAAGGAAGAAGTTGGGGATGGAGGACTTCTTGATCTCAAAGCAACAATGGAACTACAATGTGTTGGAGGATGTTGGTAGTCACAAGGCTAACATCACAGTGGGCCAATTAATTGCTTTGAACCCTACCTTGAGAAAGGAGCTTAGAGGTGGTTTGAGTTCTACAAGGAGCAAAAAGAAGAAGAAGGCAAAAGTTCCAGTATCAATGGGGGTGGTGGATGCCAAGCCAGCGCCATGGGAAGCTTGTGAATATGCCTCCAAGATTGATGTGAGAGTGAATGGTCACAACATCAAGGATGCATTGGTTGATGGAGGATCAGCAGTGAATGCCATGTCAGAAAGGTTGATGAAGAAGTTGGGTATGATACCCTCAAGAGCTTCAACATTTGTGGTGAGCATGGCAAACAAGCAACAAGTTCGACCAGTAGGAGTGATGGATAAGGTGGTAGTTTCAGTTATGGGAGTTCAAAATCTCATGACTTTCCAAGTCTTGAAGGATTCAAGCTATGACTTACTTCTTGGGAGGCCATGGTTGAGAGCAGCACGCACAACTGATCGATGGCACAAAGGGTACTTAAGGATTGGGCCATCAAACCATAGAGTCACTGTTCCTGTGACTAACACCACCAACACCTCACATTCAGATACCCCATCTTCTGATTATTGGGAATCTGATTCTGAAGGAGGAGCTTCAGGTGTGGACACAAGCATGGAAGAGGAGACTTCCACGGAGGAGGATGAATCTGAATCTGATTCAGATGTGTATCCTTTGTGTGCTATGGATTTTGCACCTAAGCCAGAGGTTTTGAAGGACCCAGATAAATCACCATTGACACTTGAGGAGGTAGAGAGAAGGTTATCTACCCTCAAGTATGGCCCAAATGTTACCAAGGAGGAGAAGGTGAGATTTGAGGAGATTTTCCGCAAGTTCATCCATGTGTTTGCTTTTAGTTACAAGGATTTGAAGGAAGTCACCTTGGAGGAGCACAAGATAGAGGTGGAGTCACATGCAAGACCAATCCGCCAAAAGCAACGTCGCATTAGCCCACCAATATCTTTGGTTGTGAAGGAGGAGATTGATAAGCTCAAGGAGGCTGGATTTATCTTTGAGGTGGAGAATTCAGAATGGGTGTCTCCAATTGTCATTGTGAAGAAAAAGAATGGCAAGCTTCGGGTATGTGTGGATTACAAGAAGCTCAATGCTGTTACCAAGAAGGACTACTACCCATTGCCATTCATTGATGAGATCTTGGAGGAGGTTGCAGGTCATGAGAGGTACAGTTTTGGAGATGGTTATAGTGGATATAACCAAATCAAGATTGCACCAGAGCATCAACAACTCACCACATTCACCACACCTTGGGGAACTTACGCTTTCAAGGTCATGCCTTTTGGGCTTTGCAATGCTCCAGCCACATTCCAACGGTTCATGAACAAGGTATTTAAACCTTTCATTGGGAAATTTGTGAGAGATTTCATTGATGACTTTTGTGTCTATGGGAGCAAGGAGGAGCACTTTGAGCACCTAATCAAAGTCTTGCAACGCTTGGATGAGGCAAATGCATCACTCAACCCAGAGAAGTGCATTTTTGGATGTGAAGAAGGTCTACTTTTGGGGCACATCATCTCCAAGGATGGAATAGCAGTTGATCCTGAGAAGGTGAGGAAAATCTCAGACCTTCCATTCCCTTCAAGCTTGACAAAGTTACACCAATTCTTGGGAATGGTTGGGTACTATAGGAGGTTCATCTTCTCATTTTCCAACAAGGCTTATGCATTGACCATCTACATGAAGAAGGGTGTAGATTACATGGTGATTTTGGAAGACAAGGAGGCTCTCAAAGCTTTTGAGGAGCTCAAGCAATCCCTTGTTGTAGCTCCAATTCTTGCTAAACCTGATTGGAGTAAGCCTTTCATCCTCTACACTGATGCTTCTAATGTAGCTATAGGATGCACTCTTAGTCAATTAGACCAAGATGGGCATGATCATCCAATAGCTTATGCTAGTAGGCAGATGGTTTCAGCAGAGAAGAACTACTCTGTCACAGAGAGAGAAGGGTTGGCAGTGATCTTTGGTCTCAAGAAGTTTAGACACTACTTGATTGGAGGGAAAGCCACAATTGTCACGGATCACAAGGCTTTGAAGTACATCTTCAACAAGCCTAATGTTGAAGGGAGACTAGCAAGGTGGATGATACTCTTGTCTGAGTATGACTACACAATTGAGAATAGGCCAGGAAAGAAACATGCAAATGCTGATTTGTTATCTAGAGCCTATGATCATGATGGAGATGAGCCAGTAGATGATTCCTTCCCGGATGAGGAGCTCATGACAATCTCAGTCACTCAAGAGATTCCAATGGAGTACAAGGAGATTGTGGATTTTGTGACAAGAGGTAACTATCCAGAAGGGATGCATGCTAGGGAGAGGAAGGCCCTTGCAGCAAGATCTAGACCTTACACAATGGTGGAGGATATTCTTTTTCACCAAGGAGCAGATGGTCTACTTCGAAGAGCAGTGGGTAAGGAAGAGTCTATCCTACTCATAAAGGAGTTTCATGAAGGTTTAGTATGTGGAGGACACTTTGCAGGAAAGGTGACTGCTTTCAAGATTCTAGATGCAGGTTACCATTGGAGAGGGATTTTCAAGGATTGTCTTGATTATTGCAAAACTTGTCATGTTTGTCAAGCTTTTGCTAGAAAGTCTACATCCACTCCACCACTTAGATCAATTCCATTGCTAGGACCTTTTGAGAAGTGGGGAATTGATTTTGTAGGACCTCTCAATAGAACCCCAAGGAACAATCGGTACATTGTGGTAGTTACTGATTACCTTACCAAGTGGGTTGAGGCTAGACCATTGAGGGACAAGAATGAAGATGAAGTGGGTAGATTTCTTTATGAACGCATTATCACTAGGTTTGGATGCCCTTTGGAGTTGGTTTCTAATAGAGGAGGAGAGTTTACAGGAAGCATTACTACAGCCATGCTACGACATTTCTCTATCACACATAGAGTAACTACATCCTATAAGCCAAATTCCAATGGCTTGGCAGAGAGAACCAATCAGACCTTGTGCATGATGTTGGCCAAAGATGCAGAAATGGAGGGGGCTAAACATCATTGGGACAAGAGGATTCATGCAGTTTTGTGGGAGTATAGGACAACCATGAAGACTTCCACTGGATATTCTCCATTCCAATTGGTGTATGGTATTGAGTCTACCTTACCTATTCACTTTGATCTTCCTACCTTCCAAAGCATTCATAGGAGATTGAAGAAAGCACAAGGAAGTGATGCAGGGAAGTCAAGGAAGGATCAACTCATGGAGTTGGAAGAGGCAAGAGCAGTTGCTATGGTTCGAGTGGAGCAAGCCCAAAGGAAACAAAAGGAGAGCTATGACAAGAGGCAAGGCAAGAAGAAGGTGGAGCCTTTCAAAGAAGGTGATTGGGTAATGTTGTTTGATTCCATTCGATTCAAGAGAGTGCAAAAGAAGTTTTTGCCTAAGTACTTTGGACCTTTCATAGTAGAGAAGGTGTGGGGCAATTACACCTATGATCTCAAGGAGTTGGGAGGAAGACACTTTGATAGGATTAACCATGATAAGTTGAAGATGTACCATAGAAGGTAGAGAGACCTTCACTTTGAGGACAAAGTGAAAACTTAGTCCGGGGGTAAATGTAACACCCATTTGTGCATGTGTGTGGTATTGTGATATTTAGCTTGGTATTACAAGTACTTAAGAGATATTATTTATATAGAGATAAAGGATGGTTCTATATTAGTCATGGTTAGCTAAAGTTAGTCATAGCTAAGATAGATGGGACCTTACTTTAGAGGAAGTAGAAAAGATGAGCACCACTATTTTGGATTTTAGTGTGTTGACTTGGTATTATTCCTAGGTGTTTGGCTTTGGGGAAAGAGTTGAGAACTCTTGGGCCCGCAAGCCTTTTTGTTTTGGATTCTTCTTTAGTCCAAGGATAGCCCATGTGAAGGAATCCTTGCTTTAGTGGTTGGGTCAAGATAAGGGGAATATGCCCATGTGAATGGATATTCCTTTCTACTTTTTGACTTTACTTGACTTTTAGTCTAGTAACTTGAGTTACTACGGTAATTAGTAACTTTGGTACGTAACTATTTCACAAGTATATAAACAAGGAGTGAGGAGGTACTCATCATCCTTTCATTTGCAACTATCTCTCTCTCATTGAGTTCTCTAGTGAGCAATGTCTTGAGTCTTGGAGTGTTAGCCTTGGAGGAGTATGATGGAGTTGGGGTTCCTTGCCTTCTTAGTCCATGGTGCGCTACCATAATAGCCATCAGAGGTTCATCCTGAGTGAGAGACAGGCCGGCTCACAGGTCTGCATACCACGCCACCAATAATGACTCTAGAGTAAGCTATATGTATGCTTTACTCCAAAATGTCCTAGCTCCTCGTGAGCATGACGGACCAACTGTGGTCTCTGAGATGGAAGTGGTACTACTCGCACTCTACCATCCTTCCATAGACACAAAAGGTGTCTGCCTTCCAATCTCAACCCTTTGGCTTGCTGAAGAACACGGTCTCTCTCCTTGGCCCCAACTATGCCACCCACAACACCACTGCAAAGATAGTCCATCACTAAGACATCATCATGAATGTCTTGCTGAATTGTACCAATATCTTCACTCTCTGGATCTAAGACCTCAATAACTCCTCCTTTATGCGCTGAGAGAGATACCACCAAAGCCTTAGAAAATATACATAGAAAGGCAGATGCATGCCAACTTGGCACCATCTCCTCATCTGTCTTACCATGCCAACATGCTCCGGTCTGATCCTGCTGGCTGGGACATGGGATTCTACTCAACCCATCTGCATCATGGTTCACCTCTCTAGGTCTGTGAAAACGGTGAAATCATACTCCTATAAAATCAGAGCCCATCGTGCAAGCCTCCTTAAAAGCTTGTCAGACTCCATCAACCACTTCAGTAGCTGATGATCAGTGATAAGAGTGAAGGGGTTACCAAATAGGTAACATTGGAAATGTGCTATTGCACAAACTGCTGCCAAGCACTCTCCCTCATATGAACTATACTTTGCATCCACTGAATTGTTGGAGTGACTAGCATAGGCCACCACAAACTCCTTCCCCTCATCATCATGCTGGGTGAGCACCACTCCAAGCCCCAATATACTCCAATCAGTATGAACCTGAAATAGTCATCCTCTGCTTGGTCTCCTCAAAATAGGAGCAGATGATGTCAACCTCTCTTTGAGCTCTACAAAAGCTCTCTCCTGCTCATCTCCCCAACTCCACTCCTATGTAAGCTTGGTCAGCTTTGTCAAGGCCTTAGCAATGGCACTAAATCCTCTAACATAGCAGTGATAGAAGTTTTCCAACCCAAGGAATGCTCGCACTCTGCTCACATCTATAAGCCGAGGAATACATACAATAGCCTCCACCTTGGTCTGCTAAACACAAAGTCCTCCAAGGTAGATACTTTGACCCAAATACTCAACTTGCTCATGGAAGAACCTACACTTCCTGAGATGTAATTTGAGTCCATGAGATCTCAACCTCTCAAACACCTCCAACAACTGTCTCTCATGCTCCTCCACAGTAGTGCTATCGACTAAAATGTCATCAACATAGCACTGAGCAAAATCCAATCCAGCTAGGATCCTATCTATGACCCTCTGAAACTCAGCAAGAGCATTCTTTAACCCAAACGGTAAGAACCTCCACTAATATAACACATCCTTGCTGTGAGTATCAATAGCCCAGAATGTTGTCTTGGACTTATACTCCTCTCTGATCAGCAACTGATGATATCTCGCTTGAAGATCCAAAGTACTGAAGACCTTTGCATGCCCAATCGCATCAAAAATCTCCTCCGGTGTACGCATGGCATATTGATCAACCCTGGTTTGTCGGTTGATAGGATGGTAATCTCCACTCTTCCTCCTATTTGTGTAGTTGCCATGCATATCCTTCTTGGCTGGCATCACTATTGCTGATGCATACTCTCTATGTGAAATCTCCACCAAACTAGCCTTAAAAAGGTCACTACTCCGGCTTTGAATCAATGTCCTCTCCATCTCACTATATCGATAAGGATGTTGGAAAGCTAGTGTATTGCTAGTCAGCTCAATCCATATACTATGTCCCTTCAGAGCACCCAAATCCTTCATATTGAAGGCAAAACAACTTGTGTGGCTCCTCAAGAACCTCCAAACCTTTGTCTTTCCTCTCCATTAAGCTTGGGTCCAAGATCTGGCTCCCAAGTATCCTCTGTAACTGTAGTAGGAGTGGAAGACGTACTGACTGGCTGCTACACTGGGCCCTTGGGAGCAATAGTGTCATACTCTCGACCACTAGAGGTCCCAACCTCTATGTGAAAAACTCCCTCCACTCTGGCTGCAAGCTCCACACGTCCTCTAGCTACATCCCATGTGGACCACGGGTGTAATCCAAGTAGCCCATGCTCACTTGGATGGACTCCAAGTAGACCACTCTCCCTAGTTGCTACTAGATGTGTTCTAAGAATACGATGTCCACTCGGTACATCACCCTTAGCATGTGCTTGAATCCTCTTGATAGGCACAAGGCTCACAAGTGTCCGGGTGCTGATGCCTATCAAGCGCATCTTACGTTGCTCTGCAAAGCCAAGGCTCACAATCTAGATCAAACAGTTCAGGTCCATAGCCTGACCTAATACTTGATGCCTGGATGCCTCTGACACTACTGGAACAGCAATAATACCGGTGCAAAAACCCATTGCCTGCTCTCTCTCATCAGCATTGGGCTCCACCAACTGTTGTAATTGTGAGTCCCAAACAAGTCAAGGTCCTCTCTCTCAAAAAGCATGAGAGCCTGGGAAACTCATGAGTGTGGGAAATGCGGCTCTAGGCTATCCAACTAGGTTCACCACTACCATAGGTGACCTATCAGCAACTACCATTGTTTGAGACTGACGCCCAACATCCAAGATATCATCAACAAGGATGTGGTCAAGTTGCTAGATCCCATCATAAGCACACTGTAGAACCTATGGGTAAGAGGTTTGTCCACCAAAGACAAAGACGATAAGCCCGTGATCCCACTCTGCCAGCATCTAACAATATACCAGGTCCCATCCAAGAATGGACCTGATGTGTACTTGCCACCACTCTGGTGTGAGAATCACCCATCAAAGGAATGTTCTCCAAAAGGTAAGCTGGAGGAACAGATTGATGAACTTGGAGATGTAGTATGCATAACATCTCCCAAAACACACTAGAACAAGGATCTTGAAGACCCAAACCACGGCCCGCACGTGTATGTTCCTAACATGGCCATCTAGAAATCACCAAGTGAATAGGCCCATGTCTCTCCAGATTATGCACCCCTAGTAAGGAAATGTCTGCTGGTAGGGCCTTTTGGAACCTTTGATTGCTGACATCAATAATACTCCAAATATTGATAGGCTAAGTGTGCCACATGATGTAGAGAGACTCGCCTAGCAGTCTCATCTCTCTCTACATACACGTACCTCTATACTCGTATAGCTACTTGTAATACCGTAGCTAGTTCGGTGCTAATCCCACCAAATAATTCCAATAGACATATTCCCTCTATTGGATATAGCCAAGCAATGAGTGTGGTATCTAGAGGTGTCAAAGTAATCAACTCTGGAGACTCATCCTCACACTTATCTCTTGATGGTACAAAGGCTCCACTCCAAGCCTACTGCACCAACTGATCTGCATGCTACTGCAATGCCTCCTCTGAACTCCACAATGGAACATCCAAGGTAGATGGAACAATCCTACTCGTACTCCAATCCGAGTGATCTCCTCTGGTACTGGAGTATCCTCTACATGGGCACTCTCCTCCAACAAGTCACCAGGCCAAGTAATTGCACCACTAAAAGCTAAAATTGATGTTGCCATGGTCTTGGACTACAGTGAGCCAAGATTGCCACTACTGAAGCGTACTAGTAGGCAACATACCCATCCCTCACCAAACTGCCAACTTGATCTATAGGAGGTTGTCTCCTCCCAATAGTCAATACTGAAACCCATGGGGTATAACACTGCTTTCCCAACTAGCACGTCATATGACTCAACTATTGTCGTAATAGCCTGAGCTCTCACCACCAAGCTATCAATCGGATGACCAGGCTGAACTTGGACAACAAGCTCTCCACATGTGATGTACTATGTAGAACCACCACCTAGAGATGTCTGGATCTGAAATGGAAACCTCTCCACATTGGTCTTCTGCAACTCCAAATTGACAATTGCAGTCTTCCCCAACATAAAGGGCTGTGCACCAGAGTCTAACAAGACTCTCTGTGGTGTATAGACCTTCCTTGAAGGTCCCACCAAATGGAAAATCCCCCTCTGGTTATCCAATAGGACAACACCATGTGTAAACCACACTCTCTCAAAGGCTGGTCTGGCTGGCAACTCCTCCAGTCTAGTCGTTGCTGCCTATCATAAACCATTGGTTGCTGAACGGATCCCATACTCCTCAAAACCAAGTCATCTCCACTATCAACCACCTCTGCTCTAGTAGTAGGAATTGCATCATCCCTACTCTCACACAACATGGCAACCAACTGGAACACTAGGGTTGGATCAACTCCCAATGTAAACATGTCATTGGCCAAAAACAAAGGACGTTGCATAATTAGTTGAGCCACCCCCAACATCATGCTAGACTCAGTTTGTGTAGTAGCAGGTGGCTGACTAACAAGTAATTCATCATGTACTCCATCACCACTTACCACACCTGCATTAGGACGTCTAGGAACCATGGATGTCATGTGTAATGCCTCATATAGTGTGAAAGACTGGGGAAGTCTGACTTGTCTCCCAACCTCTCCTCTCTGTAGGTCCAACTCTACTAATGCTCCTTTAGGCTTTAGAGCACGTATTGCACTCCTAGTCACTATTGCTAATGCATCCACCTGTGCTGCTCCACACATGAAGTCCAAAGCATCTCTATCACTAGCATATGAGGTGGAAGCCTCAGCACCCGAATCTGATTTCCTTTGAGCAATAGCCATACTAGCCAATCTTTGCTCCAACTGCTCAATCTGAGTAGCCATAGCTATATCAAAAGAAAGGACAGGTACTGCACCCCTACTAGGTGTAGATCCTCTACCATCACCTTTACTACCTTGTCCTCCATGAATTGGAACTCCTCTACTACCTGCCATATCAGCCCTACCACTCTGTAACTCCGGGTGTAGGTCAAAACACCGGTCACTAGTGTGACCAAATCTGTGGCAATGCTCACATTACCTCTGTGCTGGCTATGATGCACCCGAGGTATCAAGTCCACTGCCTTGAGTACACTCTCTTTGATGGTGAGGTCCGCCACAAGTCTAACAAGCAACACCACCACTCACCGGCTGTTGTTGACCCCAAAATGAAGGTAAGGGTCTAACTCCACTAGGCCCTCCACTCGCTCCATAAGATCTAGGTTGTCCACCCTGTCCTCAAAAACCAATTGGGCGTGGTGCACTCTGCTGCACTCTAGAAGAAGTCACAGTCGTGGATGAGGTCTCCCTACCAAATCCAGATATCATTGCTCTCTCCTCCACCATGTTGAGCTCAATATGCTCAGCCAAACCAAAGACTACAACCAAAGTGGGCAAAGTAGCCTGCAACAACATAGCATCACAAACCCCACATTGTAACTCCCTGTCCAGTATCCCATACCAAAACTGGACTGCCTGGGCCTCAATAACTCCCTGAGTTAAACTGATCAACTGCCTCATGCAAGTGTATGCCTTGCGTAGGCTCTCTCTAGCCTTCCATTGGAACTCTTACAAGCTCCTCAGCTTGTCAATCCGCACTCCCTAATAGTTCTACCTCAAACACAAGAAGAACTCCACCATGGGGTTAAACCCCGATACCACACCACCTCTTGTAGTGGTACCTCCACTCATAGTAGCACTATCTCTAGCGAGTGCACCTCCACTAGCTCCACTAACACTACTTGAGCTAGAACTCCTAGGTACAACCAATCTACTCTTGGCCATTGAACCTGAAGTGATAGAGACATAGTTTGGAGACCAATATTGTGTCCATAACTTACTCTCCTTCAAATGAGCTCTCCTGAACTCATGGTAGTCATCCATTGGCAGACTCTCTAGATGTTGAAACAACCCTTTCCATGCCATGAAGGGTGTAAACAAAGTCTGGTTTTGCATCTACTTCAGATCACACCAACTATCAAACTCCTGGATGAAGTCATCCAACTCAATGGTACCCACTATACCAGAGTAATGCCTAGTGCCTTTGGAGGCCCCATAAATCCTCATCCATGTCCAACAACAATGGTGCAGACACACTAAGTGCACTCTCAACCAAATCAGCTCCTATGTCAAACTCTAACTCAGAGTCAATCTCCTCCCTCATTAGGACCTGAGATACATGTTGATACCAAGTGCCACTCCAAGTAAACCCACTGTGTACTGTAGGGCTATCTCCTTAGGAATCCCCAAAGAATTCCGTCATGACATAGTGACCGCAACCGTAAATTGCAACAACAAATCGGAACCACAAACTACAACCGCAAGTACCCCACCAAGTGCCAACACCAACTAAGCACCACACACTAATATGACTCTAATCGAGACAACTACACTAGGAGAAATGGTAACCTGTAACCTGCCATCACAACACGCACGCTCACGGTCTGCAAGTCATCACTTCCTATCTCACCGGAGAGAAGCAAAGATAGTCTGATTGGTCATCACTCCAACCTCACTATTGAGAGCACACCAGAGCTCTAACACTCAAAGTTAGGCACCTCACACAAACGTGGTGCACAAACAGGAAGCACAAAATGGAGGGGGTCCAATGTAATACCAAGAGCTAGCCATATGATCTAGATGTGAAATTTGGTTTGGTAACATCTGGAATGATGTTATACATGATGGTCAAAATAGATCAGATAGAAGTATCACCAAAAGGGTACTTCTACTAATAGGGCAAAAAATTGAAATAGATTTGAAAACCTTAGAACCAATAGCTAGACATATGATTTGAAGGTGAGAATTGGGTTGGTAACATCTGGAAGGATGTTACACCAGATGGACTGAATAGATCAGAAAGAGGTATCACCAAAAGGGGACTTCTACTAATAGATTTGGATTCAAAATATGCCTGAAATCTTTGAATGCAATTTTGGAGGCCTAAATGGATGAATTAGGCCTAAAAAATGTGCACATTTCCCTTCCATCCAATGGAGGAAAGGCTGGCCTTCCCTCCCCCTACTTTGCCTTGTTGAGAGCTTTCCAACGGTACCTCACCCACTATGATTCTAAGATTCCTATAGGAAGATTCTCTAAAAGATTCCCTCTAGTCAAAGCTTGTTTGACCAAGAAGATAGGACCAGGACCAACATATCACCCATCCAAGTAAGTAATCCAAGGGTGGAGCTTGCTGACATGTCACCTATCTATGTACCTAATCCTATGGTGGAGCTTCATTGGAGGAGATCCGCTTTGCCTATATAATAAAGAGAAGGTGCTCCTTTGGGGCATCAAAGTTTGAGTGTGAAAGTGTTTTTTTCTCATGGTGTGTTTCTCTTCAGGTCTCCTATCCTTGGAGTATTACATCCAATCACAAGAAATCTAAATGAAAACCCTTCATCTCATAAAACAGCACGGGTCTCACTCTGCCACCATTTGGCATTTGCATAAGAGAAGTTCATATCTAAGTCCTAAGCTACTAGGATCTGCTCCAAATCTGGCCAAAATCTGATGTAAAATCCAGCCAAAATCTGACGTAAACCCTAAAGTTGGCTGACCACCAAATCCTCCGTTAACTCTTCAATTGAGCCAAATTGAAAATACGGGTTTCTCCAAATCACAAATTCACAAGAATAGCTTCCCAACTCCACCTTTAATTTTACTTTCTGAGCCCAACTTGCAACAAATTGGTCTTGCCTTCACCTCTTGAGCTCAAAATCACAACCATTCCTCAAAATTTGCTCCTTTTGTGCTAAAAAATTGGCCGATGCTTTTGCACACCGTCTGCCTTACAGCCAAATCTCCATCAAGCAAAGAGCTTCTGCACACCAAGGAAAAACTAAACTTCAATCTAGCTACCCATGATCCACCGAGCTTGGAGATACCACCAACACTCAAAGTTCCTACACCCGATTTCCCCCTGATTTCACTTCTTTGATGTTGTAACAATATGGAGTTTAGCGACGAATTTAGTCGGGCTTACAAAGTAGAGAATAAGACAAAATAGCCTAGAATATTCTAGAAGCATCTAAGAAGCTTCTTGGGAAGCTTCCCAACTAGTTAACTTGTGCCCTAAGTAGGTAGCTTCTAGAAAGAAGCTTCTAGAAGCTTCTATTTAGCTTAGCTTGCACGCCAAGTAGGCAGCTCCCTAGTTAACTTGGCTTGCACTCCAAAAAAACAGCTCAAGGAAGCTTCTTGAGAAGCTTCAAGGGTCTTGTATGCTACCTATAAATACCAAGGCCAAAGCTCATGCTAGGCATTTGGAGTTTTCCCTCATTCAAGTGTCCCAATGTGAATTTCCATTCTCCTATTTCTCTCCTCGGTTTCGGTCTTTTACATTGGTATCAAAGCAGGAATGGGATGGATGGAATTTATGGACCACCAAATCCACTTCCACTAAACCATTGGGACTTTCATGTCTAGATATTACCAAAGCATCGTTTCACACAATTCATCACCTCGTGCTTTGGGTAAGATTTTCTACATATGATCACCGTGTCAAAGGAACCCTTGATACTTCCAGTTGTAACCTATGGAGAACGGTGGACATGTTGTATCTATGTGTTAATCAACTAGATAAATTGAGTGTAGTGGAATAGAGTCGTAGCGATGGCGGAAATACCAAATGTTATCCTTGCAATGCAACAACAAATCGAGCATCTTACTTGATTGTTGGATGAACGAGACCAGCAACGACGAGAACAGATAGATAGAGTGCCAGTTCGAGATGGAGAAGATTGCATTCGATTTCCAAAACCCAAGGTGTTTGAAGGCAAAAATCTTCCAGGCATAGTGGAGAATTTTGTGTTTGATTGCGAATGTTACTTTGAAGCTACCAATCTTCAAGACGAGCGGAAAAAAATTCTCTTGGCTTCTAGCCAATTGGTTGGCGTGGCAAAACTTTTGTGGCAATTTTGAGTAGAAAGCTGAACGACAAATTGTTACACCAATGTTGACATGGGCAGAATTCAAAGATGCAATACTTGGTCAATTTCAAACTATAAATGCCACCCAAGCCGCATGAGATAAATTGGCAAAGTTAAGGCAGATTGGCTCAATGAGAAGCTACATCACACAATTTCAAAACATCATCATGCAAATTCTAGATATCCAAGAAGGTGAAGTTCTGGACCGATTTGTGCGAGGATTGAAGTCACGAACCAAATTGGAAGTGACCATACGGGAGCCACAAAACATAGAAGAAGCCATGCAATTGGCTGAGCATTTTGATTCCTTGGTTGCGACAACTTGGTCTTGACCTTGATCTACATAAAGCCTACTAGTACACTATGCACGAGTGGAAGAACCGGTACCAATGGAGATTGATACTATCCAATAAAGATCACTTGGCACAGCAGATAGAGAAAGATTATGACAAAATGGAGGTTGCTTTTATTGTTGCCCAATTGGACATCGCATTGCTGAATTTCCACTTAGGAATGGGTGACCTCGACAAGTTGCCTAGATGGAGTTTGTGGAACAAAATGATCAAGGAAACAAAGAATCCCAATAGGAGATTTTGAGCCACCTACTGGGAGCTTGATTAGTTCCAATGGGATTGAAGGCTTGACCTATGCAAGTTTGCTTCACTTGCAAGGTACAATATCTAATCGGGGTTGTAGGATTTTGGTTGATTCTGGAAGTTCAAAGAATTGCATGTCTATGCAAGTAGCAAAGGAATTGGGTATTCCTATCAAGCCAGTGTTTGGAAGTAGTTTGATGATGGTGGATGGTAGAAAGGGTTCTGCATTCCGCACCTCACATCCTGTTACCTTCAAGATTAGGAAAGAGTATTTGGAGTGTATGAGGTTTGTAGTGGCACCTCTACACTATGATATCATTCTAGGTCTACCTTGGCTTGAACATCATAAGGTTCAATTTGATTGGATCCGACGACAAATTCAAGTACAACACCAAGGTAGAAATTTCTGATTAGGTTGTCTGGCAGCTTTGAGTAAGACGCCTAAGAATAGTAAGTCCCAAGATGGGAAGTTTGTTGAGAAGGTAGCCATAGAGTGAATCTGGAAGGGAGATGAGTCCCAAGATGGGAAGTTTGCCAAGAAGGCAACCATGGAGCAAGCTTGGAAGAGAGATGAGTCCTTGGAAGGGAAGTTTGTTAATGAAGCGGCCATAGAGCAAGCTTTGGAGGAAGATAAGTCTGTATTTGCAGTGTGGGTCAAGCCAATTGCACAAGAACAATCTGAGGAGGGCCTAGAGCCTCATCAAGCAATGGTTGATCGGATAATTCAAGAGTTTGTAGATGTGTTTCTGGATGATCTGCCAAAGGGATTACCCTCCAATCGAGGTATGCCCTTCAAGATCAAATTATTGCCAGGGAGTACTCCAATGAGTAGACCAATCTATTGGCTCTCACCAAAGGAGTTGGAGAAGTTGCGAACAACACTTACAGAGTTGTTGGAGAAGGATTTCATACAACATAGTACCTCTCCTTGGGGAGCACTGGTACTATTTGTTCCAAAGAAGGATGGAGGACTTTGTTTCTATATTGATTACCGTGGACTCAATAAGCAAACCGTGAAGAATGCATATCCCTTGCCTTGGATTGATGACCTGCTTGATCAACTAAGTGGAGCATGCTACTTTTCCAAGCTGGATCTTTGTAGCGGCTATTGGCAAATTCCTATTGAAGGAGAGGACGTGCAAAAGACTACCTTTTGTACAAGGTATGGACATTTCGAGTGGAGAGTTCTACCTTTCGGACTCACTAATGCTCCAGCAGTCTTCATGGATCAGATGCATCGGGTGTTGGAGGGACTATTGGATCGGTCCATGGTGATGTTCTTAGATGATATTCTAATCTATAGCAAGACAGAGGCCGAACACATGAATCATGTGCAAGAAGTCCTAAAACGACTACGACAGTGGAATTTCTACTGCAAGAAGTCAAAGTGTGCTTTTTGGCAGAAGGAGGTTACCTTCTTGGGTCATAAGATCTCATCAGAGTGGATCAAGATGGAAGAGGAGAAGATCAAGGCCATTACTGATTGGCCTACCCCAAAGGATGCTATGGAAGTACAAGCATTCAATGGATTGGCCAGTCTTTTCCGACGGTTCATCCACTATTATGCTCACGTGATTGCACCATTGACTGACCTCTTGGGAAAGAACTCGAGCTTCAAGTGGACCACCAAGCATGAAGAAGCATTCCAGAAGTTAAAGCATATGGTGTCTTCAAGACCCATTCTTCAACCATATGATCCTCAACTACCTTGTGTGGTTGATTTTGATGCTTCTAACTTTGCAATTGGAGCTATGTTGCAACAAGAATTTCCAGATGGATTACATCCTATTGCCTTTGTGTCTCACCGACTAAATACAACTGAAAGAAATTACTCTGCTCGAGATTGGGAACATCTTGCAATGGTTTATGCTACCAAGGTATGGAGGCATTATCTCTTGGGGAAACAAGTGATCATGCGAACTGATCACAAGCCATTGTTGCAGACCTTACACTTGGAGCACATGAAGAGTCAACATCATTGATGGGAAGAGCAACTCCAATTGTTTGACATCAAACTTGAGTACAAACCAGGTCGGTTCCATGTCATCCCTAATGCTCTATCACGATGACCTAATTTGAAGGCTCTTCCTCTCATCACGGCAGCAATTACAACAGTGTCCATTGATCCTAAGGTCCATAATGAGTTTCAATCATGTCTACAACAAGATCCCTTCTTCCAAATGGTACACGGTCGTCGGACAGCATGCAACAAGGAGTACAACACCTTCTCCTTCAAGGAAGGCCTTTTATTCCATGCAGACCAGATCTATGTTCCAGCCAAAGGTGAACTTCAACTTGTGTGCCTTCAAGAAGCCCATGATTTACTAATAGCTGGTCACATGGGAGTGGACAAGACCTTGGGCACCCTCCAATGCGAATGGTGGTGGCCCAACATGACACAAGATGTTTGAGACTTTGTCCAATCATGTGAGAGTTGCCAATGTAACAAGGCCAGCAACCAGAAGCCGAGTGGACTCCTTCAACCACTCACCATTCCATCCGCTCACTAGGAGCATATGAGCTTGGATCTCATCACATCCTTGCCAAAGACAAAACAAGGACACACCGCAATCATGGTGTTTGTGGATAAGCTTAGCAAGCAAATCCACTTGGCACCAACCTATGATACCGTGGATGCTCCAACCTTAGCACAAATCTACTTTGACAACATCTTCAAGCATCATGGGATGCCATGTGTACTCATCTCCGACCGTGATCCTCAATTTACCGAGAAGTTTTGGCAAGCACTCTTCCAGATAATCGGCACCAAGCTTGCTTTGTCCACGGCCTATCATCCTCAAACTGATGGACAAACCAAATGCAAAAATCGTACATTGGAGGATATGTTGCGGGCCTTTGTCAATGTCCACCATACCAACTGGGATGAATGTCTTGCAGCTGCAGAATGCCTACAACAATTCCAAATAGGCAAGCACCGGATTTTCTCCCTTCTTTCTCAATTTTGGCCATGATCTGCTTGTTCCAGATTCTCTTCTTGCTCCCCCTCCCTCTCAAGTTCCTCATACTTCCCCATTCTTGACCATTATATCCCAATCTCTCCAACAAGCCAAGTCTCACCTCCTTATTGCTCAGAATCGCCAAAAACAATATGCGGACCACCATCGTCGTGATCTCACCTTTGCAGTTGGTGATAAAGTCATGCTATCCTCTAGTAACCTCCCTCTCCCACTTGATACCCAAGTTTGTAAACTTGCCCCTAATTGGATAGGACCCTTTGATATCACCCACATTGTCTCTCCTGTTGCTTATCGACTTGCCTTGCCTTGTCACATGCGTATCCATCCTATCTTTCATGTTTCCAAGTTGAAACCCTTTGTTCCTAACCCCTCTTCCTTTTCCTCTTGAGTCCAACCTCCACCTCTTCATGTCTCCATCAATGATCATGAGGAGTACAAAGTTGATTGTATCCTTGCACGTCACCATATTCAACGAGGCCGTTGCCAACATACGGAGTACAAGGTCCTTTGGAAAGGGTATCCCCTTCATGATGCCACATGGGAACCTCTTTCCCACCTCCAAAATGCACATATGGCCATCAAGGAATTCAAAGCTTCATTGGCAACAAGGACGTCACTAACTAGCGGCGGGGGAATATGTAACAATATGGAGTTTAGCAATGAAGTTAGTCGGGCTTACAAAGTAGAGAATAAGACAAAATAGCCTAGAATATTCTAGAAGCATCTAAGAAGCTTCTTGGGAAGCTTCCTAACTAGTTAACTTGCACCCTAAGTAGGTAGCTTCTAGAAAGAAGCTTCTAGAAGCTTCTAATTAGCTTAGCTTGCATGCCAAGTAGGCGGCTTCTAGAAGGAAGCTTCTTGAGAAGCTTCCTAGTTAACTTGGCTTGCACTCCAAGAAAGCGGCTCAAGAAAGCTTCTTGAGAAGCTTCAAGGGTCTTGTATGATACCTACAAATACCAAGGCCAAAGCTCATGCTAGGCATTTGGAGTTTTTCCTCATTCAAGTGTCCCAATGTGAATTTCCATCCTCCTATTTCTCTCCTCGATTTCGGTCTTTTACAAATGTAATCAGATTGTTTACCACTCTCAACTCAACTCAACTCAACTCAACTCAAATCAGTACTTGATCTGTCACTCTATAAATCGCCAACAATTGGGCACTGATTACAGTGAAGCCACACCCACCCTAGCTAAGAGAATCCAGGTGACGCTCACCGACCTTTGTCCACCATAGCTAGGAACTCAAAGGCTCAACATCAGAGAAGTGAGCTCTCTAGAGCTACACTTTGAAAGTATAGCCGTGGACTCAAGCTAGGTCTAAAACCCTAACGGTCCCGCTGATGGCACACTCAATGGTGCAAATGGTGCAAAGTGATGGTGGGCCCCACTGTGAATTCAGTACATTGAACACAAAATCTGACCGTCAGAAAGTAGTCTCTAAGAAACTACTGAAATAACTCTAACTACTATCATTGGAACTCCAGTGTCCGAGCAATCTAGATGCGACACCACAAATGGCGTGATAGATACCCAAGTAAAGAAGCTTATGGGGATCTTACAAAAGAAGGAAGACAAACAAAAGAAGAAGGCAACTATTTGGGAGGAAATCATAGTTGAAATGAACAAACAAAGGAACCAATTCAATATAGAGAGGACAACTACTTTGACAAAGATGAAGATGGCATGGGACCATCTGGAGGAGATTTTGAAAGAGATAGTGGCAACTCCTTGGAAAAGTTGAAGGCTCAAGATTCTTGATCCCAAGTACATGCTCTGACTATGATGACCTACTCAGACAAGCAATTGCAATAATTAGCGGATAGATTGTTAGAGCACACATCAAAGAATTTTGAAGATGCCATGAAGATGCTATTGTTGGAAATTCGAGGGTATTAGGATCAAGTGGCCTTGTTGACCAAGATTTGCAGGGGCAAAGTAGTCCTTTGAGTAGATTTTAGGACAAAGATAATTTTTAGCGCAAGGGAAATAGATAGAAATTTGATGAGTATAAAATGCATCCTTGGCCTAAATTCTTCTTTGGCCTCAAATATTACCCTTGTCTGAAATATATCTTCATCCAAAAATAATTTTTGACTTAGGACTAGTTTTTTAGCCAATGATTGTAGTAGTGTAATTACTTATATAGTAGACAACAAGGAGTATATGCAATTAGTGGTAATTATGCAAACACATCTTAATGGCATTAGGATAAGATCAATAAGTAAGATTAGCATTAAGGAGTAGTTAGGAGATTATGGGCATCCTCAACCATTGATCTTCTTTAGTCAATAATTATGAATTGTATGTATGGGTTGCAACCCGTAGAACAATGTTTACTTCTTTCTTGAACAAAGTATTTAGCTCAAACATCTCTTTTGAGTCTTTGTGTTGGATTGCCTTTGCTTAGATCTTTGATTGCATACTTTGTCAAATAGAGGTGAGGAATATTGCAATAAGAGTGTGTGTTTGAGTACCTACTTACGAAATTTGCACTAAATCAACAAATTTACCCTTGATATTCAATAAGTATGAGTGCTTGAGTACTTAGGCAAGAAATTTGCACATTATCAAGGAAGTTATCCTTGATATTTTGAATGAGCAAGTCAATGTGAGAAAGGGTTTTGGGAATGATGGAGCATTGAGAATACTATGGAATGGAAAAGCCAAGTAGACAAGCAATTCTAGATTTTGTTGGGATTGTGTTTTTGTAGAAGAGATGCATACAATCAATGATAGCGTCAAAAGAATCTTTGGCTTGAAAACCAACTTTCAGCCTAAATGCCAACCTTCAAGGTGAAAAATACCTACATGAAGGAGCTAGCCACCAAGATTGTAACAATATGGAGTTTAGTAACAAAGTTAGTTAGGGTTAACAAAGTAGCAAATAGGACAAATTAGCCTAGAATATTCCAAAAGTATCTAAGAAGCTTCTTGGAAAGCTTCTCGACTAGCTTAGCTTGCACCCCAAGTAAGTAGCTTCTAGAAGCTTCCAACTAGCTTAGCTTGCAAGCCAAGTAAGTGGCTTCTAGAAGGAAGCTTCGTGAGAAGCTTCTCAAGAGCCTTGTATGCTTCCTATAAATACCAAAGTCAAAGCTCATGCTAGGCATTTGGAGTTTTCCTACATTCAAGTGTCCCCAATATGAACTTCCATTCTCTTATTTCTCTCCTTGGTCTTGGTCCTTTATATTGGTATCAAAGCAAGAATGGGATAGATGGATGGAATTTATAGACCACTAAATCCACTCCCACCGAACCATTGGGATTTTTGTGTCCAGAAACTACCCAAGCATTATTTCACACAATTCATCACCTCACATTTTGGACAAGATTTTTTGCATATGATCACCTTGTCCGAGAAACTCTTGGTGCTTCTGGTTGTAACTTATGGAGAACGGTGGACATGCTACATCTATGTGTCAATAAATTACATAAATTGGAGATAGTGTGATAGAGTAGAAGCCATGGCGGGGATGCCCAAAGTTATCCTTGCTATGCAGCACAAATTGAGCACCTTACTTGATTGTTGGATGAAAAAGACCGTCATAAACAAGAGCAA
This sequence comes from Lunularia cruciata, assembly GCA_948567375.1. Classification (NCBI taxonomy): domain Eukaryota; kingdom Viridiplantae; phylum Streptophyta; class Marchantiopsida; order Lunulariales; family Lunulariaceae; genus Lunularia; species Lunularia cruciata. The sequence goes on from OX419761.1 coordinate 27,575,979, forward strand.
GAAGAGAGAGCACCAATTCAAGAAAGAGAAGAGCAAATCTAACTTCCAAAGCCTAAGATATTTGAAGGTAAGAACCTTCTGGACGTAGTAGTAAATTTTTTGTTTGATTGTGAATGTTACTTTGAAGCAATGAACCTTCAAGATGAACAGAGACAAATTCTATTAGCCTCAAGCCCATTGAATGGAGTGGCTAAATTATGGTGGCAATTCAGAGTGGAATGAGATAAGTGGCAGTTTGTCACGCTAATCTTGGCATGGGAAGAATTCAAGAGTGCAATAATTAGGCAATTCTAAGCTATAAATACCACATAGGCCATACAAGATAAGTTGGCAGAATTGAAGCAGATTGGCTTGGTAAGAAGCTATATCACTCAATTCCAAAACACCATTATGCAAATTCTAGATATACTAGATGGAGAAGCTGTAGATCAATTTGTGAGAGGCTTCAAGTCCCGCACCTAATTGGAAGTGACTATGCATGAGCCCAAAGACTTGGAGGAAGCCATGCAGTTGGCTAAGTGCTTTGATTCATTGGTTGCAACAACTTGGTCTCGACCTCGGCCTTCCTCAAACCCACCCACACACTACACACTAGTGGAGGAGCCAATATCAATGGAGATCAATGCCATCTAATGAAGACCACTTTGCACAATTGATAGTAAAAGATTATGAAAAAATGGTGGATGTTTCTATTATTGTCAAATTAGACACCACATTGTAGAGTGTCCACTCAAGAATGAGCGACCTTGACAAGTTGCCTAAATGGAAGTTGTGGAGCGGAATGATCAAGGAAACAAGGAATCCCAATAGGAGATTTTGAGCTGCCTATTGGGAACTTGATTAGTTCTAATGGGATCGAAAGCTCAACCTATGCAAGTTTGATTCACTTGCAAGGTATGACATCTGATTGTGGTTGTAGGATTTTGTTGATTTTGGAAGTTCAAAGAATTGCATGTCTATGTAATTAACAAAAGAATTGGGTATTCCTATCAAGCCAATAATTGGAAGTAGATTGATGATGGCGGATGGTAGAAAGGGATCTACATTTTGTACCTCCCATCTTGTTACCTTCAAGATTGAGAAGGAGTATTTTGGAATGTATGAGGTTTGTAGTGGTACCTCTACACTATGATGTCACTTTAGGACTACCTTGGCTTGAATGTCATAAGGTTCAATTTGATTGGACACAACAACAAATTCAAGTACAACACCAAGGTAAGAATTTCCAATTAGGTTGTCAGGCACCTTTGAGTAAGACACCTAAGGATAGTCAATCCCAAGATAGGAAGTTTGGAAAGAAAGCAGCCATAGAGCAAGCTTTGAAGGAAGAGAAGTCCCAAGATGGGAAGTTCTTCAATAAAGCAACCATAGAACAAGCCATGAAGGAAGATAAGTCCCTAGATGAGAAGTTTGTCAATGAAGAAACTATAGAGCAAGCTTTGGAGGAAGATAAGTCTATTTTTGCAGTGTGGATCAAGCCAATTGCACAAAGAGAATCTAAGGAGAGTAAGGAGCCTCATCAAGCAATGGTTGACCTTATAATTCAGGAGTTTGTGGATGTGTTTTTGGATGGTCTACCAAAGGGATTGCCCTTTGGTTGTGGTATGCTCTTCAAGACTGAGTTAGTACTAAGGAATACTCCAATCAGTAGACCAATTTATTGGCTCTCACCAAAGGAGTTGGAAGAGTTGCAAACATCACTTAAGTAGTTGTTGGAGAAGGATTTCATACAACATAGTACATTTCCATGGGGAGCACCATTATTATACCTTCTAAAGAAGGATGGAGGACTTCATTTCTATATTGATTATTGGGAGCTCAATAAACAAATAGTGAAGAATGCATACCTCTTGCCTTGAATTGATGACTTGCTTGATCAATTGAGTCAAGCACAATTTTTCTCCAAGTTAGATATTTGTAGTGGCTACTAGAAAATCCCTATTGATAGGAAGGATGTGCAAAAGATTACCTTTTGTACAAGGTATGGACATTTTGAGTGGAGAGTTCTGCCTTTTGGGCTCACCAATGCTCCATTAGTCTTCATAGATAGGATGCATTGGGTGTTGGGTGGATTGTCAAATTGATACATGGTGGTGTTTTTGGATGATATCTCGATCTATAGCAAGATAGAGGAAGAACATATGAATCATGTGCAAGAAGTGCTAAGATGACTACAACCGTGGAAGTTTTATTGCAAGAAGTTAAAGTGTGCCTTTTGGTAGAAGGAAGTTACCTTCTTGGGTCACAAGATCTCATCAGAAAGGATCAAGATGGAAGAGGAGAAAATCAAGGCCATCACTGATTGGCCAACTCTAAAGAATGCTATTGAAGTATGAGCATTTAATGGATTAGCTAGTTTTTACCAATGGTTCATCTACTACTATGCTCATGTAGCCACACCATTGATCAATCTCTTGGGAAGAACTTGAGCTTTCAATGGACCAACAAGCACAAAGAAGCCTTCTAGAAGCTGAAACATATGGTGTCTTGAAGACCAATTCTTCAACCATATGATCATCAACTACCATGTGTGGTTGATTTTGATGCTTCTAACTTTTCAATTGAAGCCATGTTGCAACAAGAATTCATAGATGGATTGCATCCCATTGCCTTTGTGTCTCATAGACTCAATACAACAGAAAGGAACTACTTTGCTTGAAATCAAGAACAACTAGCAATGGTATATGCCACCAAGGTATGGAGGCATTATCTCTTGGGAAAACAAGTGGTCATGCAAATTGATCACAAGCCCCTATTGTAGATGTTACATTTGGAACACATGAAGAGTCAACATCATTGATGGGGGGAACAACTACAAATGTTTGACATCAAACTTGAGTACAAACCCAATCAGTTCCATGTCATCCTTGATGCCCTATCACAAAGACCTGATTTAAGTCTCTCATCACGGTGGCAATTACAATAGTTTCAATCAACTCTAAAGTCCAAACCGAGTTTAGGACAACTCTACAACAAGATCCATTCTTTAAGATGGTACAAGGTTGTCTTGCAACATGCGACAAGTAGTACAACACCTTCTCCTTCAAGTAAGGCCTTCTATTCTATTAAGAGCGGATCTATGTTCTAGCCAAAGGTGATCTCCAACTTGTGCGCCTTCAAGAAGCCCATGATTTACCAATTGCTGGTCACATGGGTGTGGAAAAGAGCTTGAGTACCCTCCAATGCCAATGGTGGTGGCCCAACATGTCATAAGATGTTTGGGAGTTTGTCAGATTGTGTGAGAGCTACCAATGCAACAAGGCCAATAACCAAAAATTGAGTGGACTCCTTCAACCACTCCCCATTCCATCTACTATTAGGAACATGTGAGTTTAGATCTCATCACCTCCTTGCCCAAGACAAAGCAAGATCACATAGCAATTGTGGTGTTTGTCGATATGCTTAGCAAGCAAATCCATTTGGCACCAAAAATTGATATTGTGGATGCTCTAACCTTGGCATAGATCTACTTCAACAATGTATTCAAGCATCATGAGATGCCACATGTACTCATCTCCGACTATGATCCTTGATTCATTGGGAAATTTTGGCAGGCACTCTTCTAGATACTCAGCACCAAGCTTGCTTTGTCCATAGTTTATCATCCTCAAACTAATGGACAAACTGAATGTGAAAATTGCACCTTGGAAGATATGCTTTGTGCCTTTATCAACATCCACCATACCAATTGGGATGAATATCTTGTAGTTGTAGAGTTTGTATACAGTAATTCCAAATAGGCAAGCACCAGATTCTCTCCTTTCTTCCTCGATTTTTTCCAAGATCCACTTGTTCCAAATTCTCTTCTTGCTCCTCCTCCATCTCATGGCCCTCATACTTCAACCTTCTTGACCACCATATCCCAACTCCTCCAACAAGCCAAACCTCATCCCCTTATTACTCAGAATTGGCAGAAACAATATGCAAACCACCATCATCGTGATCTCACATTTCAAGTTGGAGATAAAGTCATGCTCTCCTCTAGTAACCTATCCCTTCCACTTGATACCCAAGTTAAGGGCAAGTTTGTAAACTTACCCTTAATTGGATAGGACAAATGTTCACCCAAATTATCTCTCTTGTTTCTTATCAACTTGCCTTGCCTTATCATATGCGTATCCATCTTGTCTTTCACATTTCCAAGTTGAAACCCTTTGTTCCTAACCCATCTGTGTTTTCCTCTTGGATCTATGAGCCGGCCTGTCTCTCACTCAAGATGAACCTCTGATGGCTATTATGGTAGCGCATCATGGACTAAGAAGGCAAGGAACCCCAACTCCATCATACTCCTCCAAGGCTAACACTCCAAGACTCAAGACATTGCTCACTAGAGAACTCAATGAGAGAGATAGTTGCAAATGAAAGGATGATGAGTACCTCCTCACCTCTTCTTTATATACTTGTGAAATAGTTACATACCAAAGTTATTAATTACCGTAGTAACTCAAGTTACTAGACTAAAAGTCAAGTAAAGTCAAAAAGTAGAAAGGAATATCCATTCACATGGGCATATTCCCCTAAGCATGTGGTCTTATCTTGACCCAACCACTAAGTCAAGGATTCCTAATGTGTTCATATAGAAATCTACCCACTTCATCTTCATTCTTGTCCCTCAATGGTCTAGCCTCAACCCACTTGGTAAGGTAATCAGTAACTACCACAATGTACCAATTGTTCCTTGGGGTTCTATTGAGAGGACCTAGAAAATCAATTCTCCACTTCTCAAAAGGTCCTAGCAATGGAATTGATCTAAGTGGTGGAGTGGATGTAGACTTTCTAGCAAAAGCTTGACAAACATGACAAGTTTTGCAATAATCAAGACAATCCTTGAAAATCCCTCTCCAATGGTAACCTGCATCTAGAATCTTGAAAGCAGTCACCTTTCTTGCAAAGTGTCCTCCATACACTAAACCTTCATGAAACTCCTTTATGAGTAGGATAGACTCTTCCTTACCCATTGCTCTTTGAAGTAGACCATCTGCTCGTTGGTGAAAAAGAATATCCTCCACCACTGTGTAAGGTCTAGATCTTGTTGCAAGGGCCTTCCTCTCCCTAGCATGCATCCCTTATGGATAGTTACCTCTTGTCACAAAATCCACAATCTTCTTGTACTCCATTGGAACCTCTTGAGTGATTGAGATTGTCATGAGCTCCTCATCCGGGAAGGAATCATCCACTGGCTCATCTCCATCATGATCATAGGCTCTAGATAACAAATCAGCATTTGTATGTTTCTTTCCTGGCCTATCCTCAATGGTGTAGTCATACTCAGACAAGAGTATCATCCATCACTTCAACATTAGGCTTGTTGAAGATGTACTTCAAAGCCTTGTGATCCATGACAATGGTGGCTTTACCTTCAATCAAGTAGTGTCTAAACTTCTTGAGACCAAAGATCACTGCCAAACCTTCTCTCTCCGTGACAGAGTAGTTCTTCTCTGCTGAAACCATCTGCCTACTAGCATAAGCTATTGGATGATCATGCCCATCTTGGTCTAATTGACTAAGAGTGCATCCTATAGCTACATTAGAAGCATCAATGTAGAGGATGAAAGGCTTACTCCAATGAGGTTTAGCAAGAATTGGAGCTACAACAAGGGATTGCTTGAGCTCCTCAAAAGCTTTGAGAGCCTCCTTGTCGTCCAAAAGCACCATGTAATCTACACCCTTCTTCATGTAGATGGTCAATGCATAAGCCTTGTTGGAAAATGAGAAGATGAACCTCTTATAGTATCCAACCATCCCCAAGAATTGGCATAACTTTGTCAAGCTTGAAGGGAATGGAAGGTCTGAGATTTTCCTCACCTTCTCAGGATCAACTGCTATTCCATCCTTGGAGATGATGTGCCCCAAAAGTAGACCTTCTTCATATCCAAAAATGCACTTCTTTGGGTTGAGTGATGCATTTGCCTCATCCAAGCATTGCAAGACTTTGATTAGGTGCTCAAAGTGCTCCTCCTTGCTCCCATAGACACAAAAGTCATCAATGAAGTCTCTCACAAATTTCCCAATGAAAGGTTCAAATATCTTGTTCATGAACCGTTGGAATGTGGCTGGAGCATTGCAAAGCCCAAAAGGCATGACCTTGAAAGCATAAGTTCCCCAAGGTGTGGTGAATGTGGTGAGTTGTTGATGCTCTGGTGCAATCTTGATTTGGTTATATCCACTATAACCATCTCCAAAATTGTACCTCTCATGACTTGCAACCTCCTCCAAGATCTCATCAATGAATGGCAATGGGTAGTAGTCCTTCTTGGTAACAGTATTGAGCTTCTTGTAATCTACACATACTCGAAGCTTGCCATTCTTTTTCTTCACAATGACAATTGGAGACACCTGTTCTGAATTCTCCACCTCAAAGATAAATCCGGCCTCCTTGAGCTTATCAATCTCCTCCTTCATAAGCAAAGATATTGGTAGGCTAATGCAATGTTGCTTTTGGAGGATTGGTCTTGCATGTGATTCCACCTATATCTTGTGCTCCTCCAGGGTAACTTCCTTCAAATCTTTGTAACTAAAAGCAAACACATGGATGAACTTGCGGAACATCTCCTCAAATCTCACCTTCTCCTCCTTCGTAACATTTGGGCCATACTTGAGGGTAGCTAACCTTCTCTCTACCTCCTCAAGTGTCAATGGTGATTTGTCTGGGTCCTTCAAAACCTCTGGCTTAGGTGCAAAATCCATAGCACACAAGGGATACACATCTGAATCAGATTCAGATTCGTCCTCCTCCGTGGAAGTCTCCTCCTCCATGCTTGTGTCCACACTTGAAGCTCCTTCTTCAGAATATGATTCCCAATAATCAGAAGATGGTGTATCTGAATGTGAAGTGTTGGTGGTATTAGTCACAAGAACTGTGACCCTATGGTTTGATGGCCCAAACCTCAAGTACCCTTTGTGCCATCTATAAGTTGTGCGTGCTGCTCTCAACCATGGTCTCCCAAGAAGTAAGTCATAGCTTGAATCCTTCAAGACTTGGAAAGTCATGAGATTTTGAACTCCCATAACTGAAACTACCACTTTATCCATCACCCCTACTGATTGAACTTGTTGCTTGTTTGCCATGCTCACCACAAATGTTGAAGGTCTTGAGGGTATCATACCCAACTTCTTCATCAACCTTTTTGACATGGCATTTACTGCTGATCCTTTATCAACCAATGCATCCTTGATGTTGTGACCATTCACTCTCACATCAATCTTGGAGGCATATTCACAAGCCTCCCACGGTGCTGGCTTGGCATCCACCACCCCCATTGATATTGGAACTTTTGCCTTCTTCTTCCTCTTGCTCCTTGTAGAACTCAAACCACCTCTAAGCTCCTTTCTCAAGGTAGGGTTCAGGGCAATCAATTGGCCCACTGTGATGTTAGCCTTGTGACTACCAACATCCTCCAACACATTATAGTTCCATTGTTGCTTTGAAATCAAGAAATCCTCCATCCCCAACTTCTTCCTTGGAGTCTCTGTTGTTGATGGTGTTGAGGTGTGAGTGCTCCTAGTAGACATAGGAGTATCCTTGCTTGGAGTAAATCCCTGAGAAGAGTGAACATCCTCTGCAAAACGAGCTCTCTTCTTCTCTTGTGCCAAAAGCTCCAAATTAAGACCCTTGGAGTTTGAGCACTCTCCCTTCTCATACTTGCTCTCCACCACATCTATGGATGCTATCCCCTTAACTTTTTTTGGATTAGGATCCACGTGGGTTTCACTACCACCCTCTTTCCCTCTATTGGCTCCCTCATAACCCCTTCCTCTATGGTAAGTGGAAATTGGGCAATTTCTTTGGATATGGCCTCTTTCTCCATAACCAAAACAATTTCTATCATTGAAATTGTTGGCTGGTTGGCCTCCTCTATATGGATAGTTTCAATAACTCCTAGGCCCTCTCCCTACATTCTGATCCACCTCTCTCTTCTCCCATAGTTGCACCACATTGATCTTGAGAAGCGCAAGTTGTTCTGTGATGGTTTGAAGTGGATCCTTTGATGGAGGTGCAAGAATTGGAGCAACTACTACTTGTGGTGTAACCCTTGCCACCAAAGTATCAGAAGTTCCACCATAATTGTAGCCTTGAGGAGGATGCACAACCTCCTTCACCACCAAATCACTCTCATCCCCTTCCAAACTCTCCTCCATACGAATTGCGATCTTGATAGCTTCAACCTTGGAAGAAGGGTTCTCATATCTCACCTTGCTTTTAATTTGTGGTCTCAACCCTCCCACAAAATTCTTGGTGAGCATAGCCCCTATGCCAATCATTGTAGTCTCCACATCATCCACACCCTTCCTCAACACTATGCGAAATCTGGACTCTAACTTTTCCACTCTTTCCACATAGACTCTCACTTTCTCTCCATCTCCTTGCTTGAGAAATGTAACCTCACTCATCAATCTCTCATAACTCTCATCAAGAAGAAAGTTCTCAATGAGTGCTGAAGTCAAAGTCTCCCAAAACTCCTCTTCCCTATCTCTCCTCTCTCTCTTTTGGTATTCTGACTCATACCATGTAAGTGTTGCATCCTCAAAGAAATCTGGTAATAATGAGGCCCACTCATTCTTCCTCCTCTCATTGTTTCCTATGCAAGCTCTCTTGAAGTCTCTCACAAAGGCCTCCACATCTTCTCCATCCTTGCCAAAGAAAACCGGAAGTTTCCCCATCTTAACCTCTCACTATCTTTCTCTTCTCTCAATTTTTCTTTTTCTCTTTTCTTTTCTCTCACTCTATAACTAATAGAGTATATACATGACTAACACCATTTGAGAGTAATCCACCCTAGGGAACACAAAAGTTTCAGGTTGCTCCAAGATTTCTATAGCAACATCAAATCCTATAGTGCATATTAATTGAACACTCATGGATAGTTTAGCCATAAGTTGAAAGATTATCTCCATCACTAATCTTGAGAACTAGCTGATGAAGGTGGTAGTATTTCTGTAGCTGTACTAAGACTCTCTCCAAGATCCTTCACCAAAGTCTCCAAAAGTGCTTTTACTCCACTACACTCATGTCCTTTTGGAAGTCCTTCAACTCCACAAACCTCACACAACTCCTTGGTCTTAGATCTTCTCCCTTCCAATCTTGGTGAAGAAGGTCCAACATGCAAACCCAAGTCAAGTAACCCTCTCCTTTCCCTCAATCTCTTGCTCTTAAGGGTCAATGGACATGAACTTGCCTTATGTCCCTTCTCTCCACACAGAAAGCACTTAGACTCACTCTTTCCTCCAAGTGGTGTAGGTTTTTGGATCCTCTCACCACTTTCTTCAAATTCTATTGTAAACTCTCTTTTCCTCAAATCCACCCCTAAAATCACCTCAAACCCTTGGGGAACCTTGCATAATCTCAATTTCCACTCTTGATGACCCTCCATGTTCCCAAGATGAATCTAAACACTCAAACATGCTTTTTGTTGATCTCAAACTCCTCATGCATGAGATCTCCACTCTACAGAATTGACCCCTCCTCACAATGTCACTTAAATCTCCCAACCAGTATGTCACAGTCCTTTGAAATTCTTCACACTTGATTACAACTCTAGGATATCCCTCCTTGCAAAATTTCAGATTGTTTCATCTAGCCATTTGGCCTAGACACCTTTCTATTCAGCACACAAATTTCAGATTTGGTCTGAAAACCACCCCCCTCACTTCAGAAACTCATAACGCCCTGCACAAAAATTATCTTTCTCTAATTTTTGTGGCAGCAGGTAGGATATAATGTACGAAATTTTCTTGAAAATTTTCAGGACAATTCACTGAAAATGGAAGAAATGGCAGACTCTGTACAATTTTCCAGAGAGTATGCAGTTGCAAGAGCACTTTACCCTATCAACTTTCAAAAATTCTAGCCCAGTGCGCATAGTAGCTATCACAATAATTTTAAGTGTGCTAACTGAAAGGTAACCCAAGCTATCATCTGTAGAAATTTCAAATCTAGATCTCAAACTTGAGATTTTGCCCAAAATCACCTTAATCCCCAAAATCTGCAATCCACCTCACACAATCTCTCTCATTCCTCTCATGTGTACAATATGTACAAAATCACCTCAAAGACATCATAATGAACTACAAGGTATACAAATGAATCTTTGTTCTCTAACATAAGTTAAGCCCTCTCCTCTCCTAATGTTCTCTCCAAGTGAGCTCTCATAGCCTCCTTCTGCCTAATGTAGAATTGAACGCGGAACATTATCTTGCCTTCTTGAGAGGTCCCGGCAACGGAACAAAAAATGTGAGCCGGCCTGTCTCTCACTCAAGATGAACCTCTGATGGCTATTATGGTAGCACACCATGGACTAAGAAGGCAAGGAACCCCAACTCCATCATACTCCTCCAAGGCTAACACTCCAAGACTCAAGACATTGCTCACTAGAGAACTCAATGAGAGAGAGATAGTTGCAAATGAAAGGATGATGAGTACCTCCTCACCTCTTCTTTATATACTTGTGAAATAGTTACGTACCAAAGTTATTAATTACCGTAGTAATTCAAGTTACTAGACTAAAAGTCAAGTAAAGTCAAAAAGTAGAAAGGAATATCCATTCACATGGGCATATTCCCCTAAGCATGTGGTCTTATCTTGACCCAACCACTAAGTCAAGGATTCCTTCACATGGGCTATCCTTGGACTAAAGAAGAATCCAAAACAAAAAGGCTTGCGGGCCCAAGAGTTCTCAACTCTTTCCTCAAAGCCAAACACCTAGGAATAATACCAAGTCAACACACTAAAATCCAAAATAGTGGTGCTCATCTTTTCTACTTCCTCTAATGTAAGGTGCCCTCTATCTTAGCTATAACTAACTTTAGCTAACCATGACTAATATAGAACCATCCTTTATCTCTATATAAATAATATCTCTTAAGTACTTGTAATACCAAGCTAAATATCACAATACCACACACATGCACAAATGGGTATTACAGATCCAACCTCCTCCTCCTCTTGTCTTTATCAATGATCATGAGGATTATGAAGTTGATCATATCCTTGCACACTGTCACATTCAACAAGGCCGCCGGCAACATACAGAATACAAGGTCCTTTGGAAAGAGTATCCCTTCATGATGCTACATGGGAACCTCTTTCTCATCTTTAGAATGCATAAAATGTCATCTAGGAGTATGAAGCTTCAATGGCAATGAGGACGTCACCAACTAGCGGTGGGGGAATATATAACAATATGGATTTTAGTAACAAAGTTAGTTAGGGTTAACAAAGTAGCAAATAGTACAAATTAGTCTAAAATATTCCATAAGTATCTAGGAAGCTTTATGGGAAGCTTCTCAGCTAGCTTAGCTTGCACCTCAAGTAAGTAGCTTCTAGAAGGAAGTTTATAGAAACTTCTAACTAGTTCAGCTTGTAAGCCAAGTAGGTGGCTTCTAGGAGGAAGCTTCTTGAGAAGCTTCTTGGTTAACTTGGCTTGCACTCCAAGAAAGTGGCTCAAAGAATCTTCTTGAGAAACTTCTCAAGAGCCTTGTATGCTCCTTATAAATACCAAAGCCAAAGCTCATGCTAGGCATTCAGAGCTTTCTCACATTCAAGTGTCCCCAATATGAACTTCCATTCTCCTATTTCTCTCCTTGGTCTTTGTCTTTTACAAAGATAAAAGAGACTCTTCAAGAGGAAGAGGCCTTTGGCATGAAGTGTACCACTACTATCAAGGGTTTATTAGATTATATCTTTAGATTGAGTGATTGTTAATTTCTCTTTTCTATAGGATGCCATGGAGGGTATCTCTACCCTCTTTTAGGAGTGATTTTTGCCCAAGAGGTTAAAAAAGCAAGAATAAGAAACTAGTGATATTTGTTCTTCATTCCTAGTCACTTCAAAACCTATCTCCTTGTAGGAATGACCTATTCTTACCATTTATACTATAAGTACGTCAACATTGGGTTGTCACACCTAGAATTTGGGCATCAATGTTTTGCATGTGGGTGCAAGAGCTTTCTAGAAACATGAATGGAGAAGGCAAGGTGACTCTTGTATCCTCCTTTTCTATTCATTTTTTACCTAGGGATGAATCTTTTAACCCTAGCCAAGAAGGAGAAGTACCTCAATCACTTCTTCCCTATACAACATTTCAAGGAGCCCATGCACACAAGCAATGATGGTGAGGAAATATATAGAGGTAGATGTAAAATTTCCATGCACACATGGAAGTATATTATGGTGAAGTAAGCCTACAATACGCTTGTCTTTGAGAACAAGAGGCAACAAGAATTGGCAGTAGAACTCTTGATTAGGGAAAAGAAGAGACTTGTAATGCCTTCCAGGCCAAAGGTGATAACTATGAAATGGACAAGGAGGACTCTCATGGAGAACAAACATGGAGCTAGATCCCAACCAAAACACACATCCACCATTGTTGTACTTTGCTTTTCTCTCTCTAGGAACACGTTGTGCGCCTAGTTGTGGAGCTTACAAATAAGAGGTTGTGTGTAGTCTAACATTAACAATTTTAGCCCACTTGTTTGCTCCAACCACCAAAATCTTCTATCCTTGTTTCTAATGTTCCTTTTTCAAGTAGATGATAAAGTGCAACTTGACCTACCATTACAACACACACTCTTGGCTGATGGAAATCAAGTCCACCATTACCATCGAGAAATACACAACACTCATAAGGAAAAGGAACCTAAGTGCAATACTCATACACCAATCTAAGCCAATTGGGCATATAATCAAGCATGCAAACCAAGGATAGGTTCCAAACACAAGCAAATTGACCACAACTCTCCGTGATTCTGATAAATTTTGCATTAGAGAAAATTTCTCTCTCCAAGACCTCTTCTTCATATGTACTCCAAGTGTTGCTTCCAAGAGTTGGACTTTTATGCTTTTTTGTGGGGAAATATTTGTGAAACTCAAGCTAAGATTCCTTCCTTTATGTAGATTTGATTTAAGGCTCAATAGAAAGCTTTTGAGATAAGCTTTCTAATGATATAAGGCAAGTTACTATCTAACCACTATAGCTCTTGTGATACTCTCTTGAACTTAGTCTAGTTTTTGTAGTCCCAACCCTAGTTTCAGACCCTAATTAAGGGTCCAGCCCTGGTTCTTGGTAAGATCTCACCAAAGTTTTGATAACCAAAGGTTCAGATAAATCATCAAGAACAATCTACCAAACTGAAAATCCTCAACCTTGATCCCAAATGAGAGAAGTGTCATTCAATTGGAGTTGGAAATAGAATAATTAGAATAAGTCAAACAATAAACTCAGATCTCTCTATAAATCATGAGCCAACAGTATTTTACATAGAAGTTGTTTGTGCCTCTACCTAAACCTATGTGAAATTTGGAATTTGAACTCAACTCCAATCTCTAGATATGGATAAGTTCCCAAGTTGAGCTAACTTGTGTCACACCATTTGTAGTGTTGCATCTGGATTGCTCAGGCACTAGAGTTCCAATAATAGTAGTTAGAGGCATTTTGGCAATAACTCATAGACCACTTTCCGACGGTCAGACATAGATTTTGTGTTTAGGGTACTGACTTCATGGTATGGCCCACCGTCACTTGCACCATCCATACCATTGGGTGTGCCGTCAGTGGGACCGTTGGGAAGAGATCTAGGTCAAAATCATGAGTATACCTTGGAAGTGTAGTTCTAGAGAGCTCACTTCTCTAATGTTGACCCTTTGAGTTCCCAGCTAGAGTGGACAGAAAGCCAGCAAGTGTGGTACCCACATTTTTTTGGTTTTGGATAGTTTGAAGGGAATTTGGAAGAAGAAGTATATTAGTAAAGCCAAAGGAGGGCTAAACAAGAAAGAAATAAGAAGAAGCGTGTGTTTGGAGCCAAGCCCAAAGTCGACCTTGGGTCAAGACCAAAGGACCTAGGATGGACAAGAGAGGAAGACAAAGAAGGGGACTTTGTATCAGGTGGTGTAGTCTAATCCAAAGAACCTATATCAAACTTCTTTGGAGTCCACCAATCAAGAAAGTATGCAAGAAGAAAGTAATGACCTCAGGATCAAGAAGTTCTTGATAGTGATAGGAAACAACCCCACATAATTGGTGATTGGTGAATAGGAGAAACAACTAAAGAATGACCAATCAGCGTAGGACTATAAAATCAAGAGTTCTGCAAGGGAGCAGCACAATGTCCAGGTGCTACCTTGTCCCTATTTGGAGTCGACCCAAAGTAATGCAAATTGCAAATCCACAAGAAGAAGAGTGGATTAGGATCTCGGGAATGATCTTCCACAAGAAGAGTGTGAGGAAACACACAATGGCCCCAAAAGTGAGTAAGCAGAGTGTAGTGAGGGGACTTGCAATTTGTAGATTAGAAGTAGTAGCATGGATCAAAGTCTTATTGAGACTTTGTATCACATTCTTGACCTGGAACTGGAACTTTAGTTTTCTAGGTTTCATGGTAGAAATCACAGCAAGCAATTGCAAGGATGGGCCAAAGAACAAGGGGAAGAGGAGAAATCTGGCTAGATGGATGGAGCCGGATTGGAGAATAGTCTTGGGGAGAGAAGTAGAAGAGGAAGGAGGTACCACCTTCTATTGGAAGTGTGATGCTTTAGAGGAGACTACCAAAGTGAGAAACTCGTTCAATCAACCTCGCACCAAGAATAGGTATAAGGTGGATAGTTACAGAGACCCCAAGAGGAGAGGGATTGTAATTGCAATGATGGCAATGTTCAAGCCAAAGCAAACCACCTTTGTTACAATGCAACAAGTGGTGTTCTTTCACCAAATGTTTGCAAGAGAGGCAATAGATTGGGCAAAATGTTTGCATCAGCGAGTAGCGCAGATGATTTTAGGTTAGAAAATAGATAAGCCACCGCATTATTTCATGCTCTTTGAAGCTCATTTTTATTTTGGGCTGAACTTGTTGACTTTGGAAGAAAGGAACCAAATGCACTCACACTTTCATCCGGATCTACAAAAAGAGGCAGATGCAGATGAACAATATCAAATGGAGAGGGTGCAAGACGGGGATGAGTACTACAAGAAAAGTGGGAAGGAGAGAATTGTAGCAATTGAAATCCCAAGGGCCAAAAAGAGAACCAAGCCAAAAAGTCGCCTTGCGACAATTGAGCCATAGAAGGTGCAAAAGCTTAACCCAGCGGTAGTGATGGTGAAAAGGAAAAAATAAACACCGGAATCCAAAGAATAGTCCAAAGGGGAAACCGGATCAAAGGGAGAAGCATCGGGAGAAGAAGAAGAGTTCACCTTGCAAAGTGAAGAATTGAGCAGTGGTAGTGAAGGTGAGGCGGAGGTTCAACAAACCCAAAAGCCATATGGTGGATACCAGGAAGCCTGGTCCAGAAGTCTCTATGATTGAACAAGGAGGTGAGAAAAAGGAAGAAGAATTCATGGCGAGACCATGGTGGGGGCCCAATAAAGTTGTCACAAAAGAGGAGGAGAGCTTGGATGGGGAAACCTTGAGAGTACAAAGATCACGACTTTGGAGTAAGGTAGAAGAAGGAGTGTTGCTTGAAGAAGAAGATGAAGACCGAGCCAAGGACAAGAAATATGATGCATAGAGTATCTGTCAAATGTTGTGTGTTTGTTGTTGGTGTTTCTACAACAAAAGAAAGTAGAGATGGTGAGTGCCAATCTTGATGTGCATGATGAGTTGGTAGTAGTAAAGAAGTGGAGTGCAGAAACCTCATTGTTAAGAAGTAAACTAACGAGAGTAGAGATGCAAGCCAAAGAACTTTGGGTGTAGGAGATTCTTTGGAGTAAGCACTTTGAATTGATGAGGGAGGATGTAGTAAAGTGTTACAAGGAGGCCAAGGAGATGATAGCATTGGTTGCAATGCCCAAGGGAGAAATTGTTGATGCGAGAAATTGTTGATGCCCGAGTAGAGTTAATACACTTGAAAGCAAGTACAGCGGTAATAGAGCAGGAGTTGGAAAGTCTCAAGAAAGAAGGCCTGGCAGTGAAAGTTAGCCAAGCACGGTAGAGAAGAAGATCAATTGCAAGGATTGGTAAGGGTGTTAGAGGAGCAAATTATTGTGAATCAAAAGGAGAAGGAGGCCATGAAGGCTGAATTTGAGGACAAGCTCCAGATGTATCACAACAAATTGGAGCAAGAAAGAAAGAAGGAGAAGCTCAAGATCGAAGGAGAAGCCGATGAGGTAAGCGGGGTGGTGAATGAAATCAAGGCAATGCACAACATGGAGGTTGAAGGTAAACCGGAAGAAGCCAGATTGCACGAGTTGAAATTGTTGGTGCAGTAGACATGCAAGAGAAAAAGGCAAAGGACACGGAGTTGAACAATTTGTTAATTTGTCTACAAGAATGAGTAGATAAAAAGATGCTAGAAATTGGAGACAATGTGTGTCTTAGGTTGGATCTTGTTAGGACGGAGTTAGACAAACTTTGTAGTGAGATACAAGAAGTAAGAAGACCCAAAGTTGTAGAAGTAGGAGTGCAGGTGTCTTCGGAGTTGTCATTTGAGATATTAAAGAAGAGTGGGCTGGAAGATAAAGAGTTAGATAGATTACCTATTAGTGCAATCATATTTTGTATTGAAGACATTGTAGAAATAGAAGAGTTAGGAGTAGAATTAGATAGACCTAAAGATGGGGAAATTCTTGAAGGAACATCCGGTTTGGAAGCCAAAGTCAAGGTTGATATTGAATTGGAGTAGTACAATTTTGAGGTTTGAAGAGGTAGATATGAAGAGGTGCATTGTCATTTTGGATCTATAAGTAGGAAGAGTTGTTGTAGAACGGTATAGTTATTAGCAACTATTGATGGCTTTACTATTTAAAGGGAGCATTTGCAATGATATGTTGTTCAGTCTTCATAATTTTTGAGAATAGATAAAGCAAAGTGTTGATTTCAGTGCTCGTCACTTGAGCTTGATTTTGAGTATCAACATTGTGATTGTGTTTGTGAGCGTGTGGAGGATTTTGAAGTGCAAAGTCAGTGTGCATGTTGGATGTTGGATTCCGCAGCCTTGATCTTCAATTTGTGTGTTTGATCTTGAGTGAAGTGCAATCGGAGAAATGCCATGACAGATCTGAAGGGAATTGTAGTGTTGGTAGTATTCTGCATTTTTGAGTGCAATGTAGTGTTGATGTGAAGCAATTTTGACGAGAATGAACTTTACTGATCATGATTTAATGCAAAAGTGATTTTTGCCGCTGCGAGGGATACAAATCTCGAAAGTGGAAGAATATGAAGCCAATTTCAAAACTAGGTGTCAAAGCAATATGAAAGAAGAGAGAGAACAACAAGAAGAGAGATTTTGAAATCAAATGTTGCATTGTGAAGAAGAAGAACGCTTGAAGATTGAATCCAGTTTTGATGAAACCGAATGGGAGGCGTTGGACTTTCAACTTCTTCACAAAATGCAAGAAGCCTTGCGAGAACTCAATCAAAAGAACTGTGAAGGCGGTTGGCAAGGCAATCTCTTGTCTCCCTCTACCAAGAAGAAGAAAGACTCAAGTGGGCAAACATATTCATTACGACCCAGTACACCAACTTCCACTAAAGCTGGAAAGGAAGTCAAATTTATCAAGAAATTTGTTTGGGAAAAGACAACACAAACACTAATGGAAGAAGAGTGTCAACACCTTCTATGCATGATTCCTCAATTGTCTCAAAGGAATTTCAAAGAACATTTTGAATGTGTTGAGCCTTTTTCTTCTACTTGGGTTGAAGTCAACATAGTCAGAGAGGAAGTTATTGTCAAAGAAGACCCGACATTGTCGTCAAGAAACTGATTCATAAAGAGTTGGTGCAATTTGGTGAGCTCTAGAGTTTCCCCTTATAATACTTAATATCAAGAGTTTCTTTTGTTATACGACACTTGGAGCTCAACTTTGTGATACGCCCACACATGACTTGTTTATGGAACTGGAATCTCGGGAATATTTATTAAGTGTCATTTGAGCAAGTAAATCTTGAGAGAATATTTAGTCTAGTGTCATTTGAGCAAATAAGTCTTATGTGAGTATTTCAGTTAGTGTTTGAGCAAAAGGATCTCAAGAGTTTATTTGGGCCACTTTGAGCAAAACAACCCTTTTGGAAATTTCCCAAAAATGTTGGTTGGAAGTGTTTGATCTATGAAGGGAATTCTTGAAAAAGACCTTTGAAAAGGCTGAGATAGACACAAGAAAAAAAGGGGAATTTTCCCATAGGAGAGGAGAGAAATAAGTGACAGAGGTATGATTGGGGAAAAACAGAGGCAGGGTTTTTGGGAAGTGACAAAGGGGTTTTTGAAGGACCAATGCTTTCCAAGAGTTGAGTTTCTTCCAGAAGGAGTTTCGAGAAAAACAAAGGGCTAACAGTGGGGTTTTTGGGAAGTGACAAAGGGAGTTTTTGAAGGAGCAATGTTTTTTGGGAGTTGAGTTTCGTATAGTGAGAAGTTTCGGGAAAAACAGAGGCTCACAATGACAAAGGGGGTTTTTGAGAAGCGACAAAGGGGGTTTTCAAAGTAGCAATGTTTTCTAGGAGTTGAGTTTCTTACAGTGAGAAGTTTTGGGAAAAAAAAGGCTGACAATGGGGTTTTTGGGAAGTGACAAAGGGGTTTTTGAAGGAGCAATGCTTTCTAGGAGTTGAGTTTCTTACAAAAGGAGTTTTGTGAAAAAGTAGAGGGCTGACAGTGGGGTTTTTGGGAAGTGACAAAGGGGGTTTTTGAAGGAGCAATGTTTTCTAGGAGTTGAGTTTCTTACATTAAGAAGTTTTGGAAAAACAGAGGCTGATAGTGGGGTTTCTGGGAAGTGACAAAGGGGTTTGTGAAGGAGCAACTTTTTCCAGGATTTGAGTTTCTTACAGAAGGAGTTTCGGGAAAAATAGAGGCTGACAGTGGGGTTTTTGGGAAGTGACAAAGGGGTTTTCAAAGGAGCAATACTTTCCAAGAGTTGAGTTTCTTACAGTGAGAAGTTTTTGGGGAAAATAGAGGCTGATAGTGGGGTTTTTTGGAAGTGACAAAGGGGTTTTCAAAGGAGCAATGCTTTCCAGGAGTTGAGTTTCTTACAATGAGAAGTTTTGGGAAAAACAAAGGCTGACAGTAGGGTTTTCAGGAAGTGACAAAGGGGTTTTTGAAGGAGCAATGCTTTCCAGGAGTTGAGTTTCTAACAGTGAGAAGTTTCGGGAAAAACAGAGGCTGAGTATGGATTTTCTGGAATTGGCAAGGGAACTCTGGAGGAGAAATGCTTCTTTGGACATGGGATTTGACAATGAGGAGTTTTGAAAGGACCAGTAGGGCTCGGAGATAAGTTTCGGGAAGGGAAAAAGGTTTTTGAAGGAAAAATGTTTCCCCAGGAGTGGAGTTTTGGACAGCTGAAGTTTTGAGAAAATCAGGAGGGCTGAGTGTGGATTTTGGGAATTGGTAGGTGAACTTTGGAGGAGAAATGCTTCTCAAGACATGGGCTTTGACAGTGAGGAGTTTCAAAAGGACCAGTAGGGCTGGGAGATCAGTTTGGGAAGGGAAAAAGGGTTTTGAAGGGAAAATGTTTCCCCAGAAGTGGAGTTTTGGACAGCTAAAGTTTTGAGAAAATCAGGAGGGCTGAGTGTGGATTTTTGGGAATTGGCAAGGGAACTTTGGAGGAGAAATGCTTCTCTAGACATGGGGTTTGATAGTGAGGAGTTTCAAAAGGACCAGTAGGGCTGAGAGATAGGTTTTTGGGAAGTGAAAAAGGGGTTTTTGAAGGAGCAATGCCTTCCAGCAGTTGAGTTTCTTACAGTGAGAAGTTTTGGGAAAAACAATGGTGACAATGGGATTTTTAGGAAGTGAAAAAGGGGTTTTCAAAGGAGCAATGCTTTCCAAGAGTTGAGTTTTTTTTACAGTGAGAAGTTTTGGGGAAAAACAAAGGCTGAGTGTGGATTTTTGGGAATTGGTAGGGGAACTTT
Source organism: Lunularia cruciata (assembly GCA_948567375.1). NCBI lineage: Eukaryota > Viridiplantae > Streptophyta > Marchantiopsida > Lunulariales > Lunulariaceae > Lunularia > Lunularia cruciata. Next base: position 27,595,800 of record OX419761.1, read on the forward strand.
GGAGTAGAAATGCTTCTTTGGACATGGGGTTTGACAGTGATGAGTTTCAAAAGGACCAGTAGGGTTGGGAGATAACTTTCGGGAAGGGCAAAAGGTTTTGGAAGGGAAAATGTTTCCGCAAGAGTGGAGTTTTGGACAGCTGAAGTTTTGAGAAAATCAGGAGGGCAGAGTGGATTTTCGGGAATTGGTAGGGGAACTTTGGAGGAGAAATGCTTCTCAGGATATAAAGTTTGATAATGAGGAGTTTCAAATGGACTAATAGGGCTGAGAGATAAGTTTCAGGAAGTGGAAAAGGGTTTTGAAGGGAAAATGTTTCCCCAAGAGGGAGTTTTGGTCAGCTGGAGTTTCAAGAAGATCAGGAGGGCTGAGTGTGGATTCTTAGGAATTGGTAGGGGAACTTTGGAGGAAAAATACTTTTCAGGACATGGGGTTTGACAGTGAGGAGTTTCAAAAGGACCAATAGGGCTGAGAGATAAGTTTGGGAAGTGGCAAAGGACCTGAAGGAGTGAGTTTTGGTCAGCTGGAGTTTTGAGAAGATCAGGAGGGCTGAGTGTGGATTTTCATGAATTGGCAGGGGAACTTTGGAGGAAAAATGCTTCTCAGGACCTGGGGTTTGACAATGAGGAGTTTTGAAAGGACCAGTAGGGCTGAGAGATAAGTTTCGGGAAGTGGCAAAGGGTTCTTGAAGGGAAAATGTTTCCCTAGGAGTGAGTTTTGGTCAGCTAGAGTTTTGAGAAGATCAGGAAGGCTGATTGTGGATTTTCGGGAATTGGCAGGGGAATTTTGGAGGAGAAGTGCTTCTCAAGACATGGGGTTTGACAATGAGGAGTTTTGAAAGGACCAATAGGGCTCAGAAAGAGATTTTGGGAAGCGGCAAAGGACCAAAAGGTGAAAATGTTTCCCAAGAGTTGAATTTTGGGCAGTAAGCACTTTTGAGAATATCAGTAGGGCTTAGAGAGAGATTTCAAGAAGTGGCAAGGGATTTGAAGGGTGAAAAATGTTTCCCATGAGTTGAGTTGAGCCAGTGAGAATTTTTGAGAAGATTAGTAGGACTAAGAGTGGAGTTTTGGGAAGTGGCTGAGGAATTTGAAGGGAAAATGTTATCCAGGGGTGGAGTTTAGACAGTGAGGAGTTTTGGAAGATCAATGGGGCTGACAACAAGCTTTGTGAATTGACAAGGGTTTGAGGAGAAGTGTTTATAGGAGAACAGTGAGAGTTTTGGAGAGAAACACAGGAGGGAGAACTTTTGAGGGAAAAGCTAACATGTGACATGAATGACTGAGCAAATGCTGGCATAGGACTTTGAAAATGGAGAGTCAAAGATACTTGTGCATTGAACTGCTGATAGAAGTTTTCTAAAAAGTGAGGAGCTTTGCAACAATGGTGTTGCAGGGTTTGTAAGGTCTTGAGATTGCACCGGGCACATGGCTGCATGTGCTTAGGCTGTCATGTTTGTCATGGACTTGGCAGTTCTTCCGTAGTCTGGCACTGGATCTCTTCTCTAGATTTATGACAACAACTTCTCTTGGGAGATTGTTTGTCGCTATTCCGGGTGCTGATCCTCGTCAATGATTACTTGCATAGGCTTGAGGTTAAATTTTCCTGCTTGTTCTCTGGCTACTCTTCCTGATCTGTCATTCCAAACTCTTTTCTTAGTTTGTCATTCTTAGGTGGGTGGGGTTTTTGATGTGACAGCCAGGCTTGGCCCAAAGCACAGACTTGGTGGGATTCATGGACTAGTCCACAGGTCATGCAACCAATTCTACTCCGGGACTTTGTCCAAAGACCTGACTCACTTCCGTGGACCGGACTAAGTGCCAAGTTTTCATTATTTTCTTATCACTGTTTGCTTATCTTTTTACATACACATTCATTCACAAGGAATGTCACTTCCATCACCGCACCAAGTTCTCCAAAACTCATAAATTATTCATGATGATCAAAACTCAGACTGAATAGTTTTGCATCAAGCACATTGTCTAATCAAGCATATACATAACAGGAAACATCCAAGTCCTAACTCCTATCCCTTACAGCATTTAGCTTCATGTCTGCAGGTCTCTCCCCAAGATTGTTGTTTGGCAGATCCCCTTTGGTGATTCTCCCCTCTTGTCATTGCGAATTTGTACTATCATCACCTCTGGCATTTCTCTCCTCACTCTCTTGCCATGCTCAGCCAGCAGATTTCTTTTGAAACTTCCTTCCTCTGTCACCTCCTCTCTAGTTCCTCTCACTGCTTAGGGAAAACCCCTTCAAAACTCTCCTTTTACCTCTCACTGCTCAAGGCAAAAGCCCTTGAAGATCTCTTCTCTCCTCAGCAGGCCAACTCTCCAAAACTTCACTCTAGTCCAGTCCTTTCTCTGCGAAATTCAACTCCTTCAGCCAAGTCTCATAAGGCTTTACACTCAAGAAAATATCCCTGCCCCTCTACTGTCAAAACCCTACAATCCCTTTGCAAGGATACCTTCCCTTGTCCACTACCACCTCAACTCACTTTGAAAATTCCTGCACAGCCTTGTTTTCCTCTCCCACTGTCCTAGAAGTACTTCAAAAATTTCCCCTCTCTTGCACACCATATCTCAATTCAAAAATTCCTGCACAGCCTTGCTTCCCTCTCCCACTGTCCAGCCCAAAGCACTTCTAAATTTCTCTTCTCTTGCACACCCTATCTCACTTTGAAAATTCTTGCACAGCCATGCTTTCCTCTCCCACTGTCCTGCCCAAGGCAATTCTAAAATTCACTTGCTGGCCTTCACAATCTCAAGCCATACTTGCCTGCAAAAATTTCCCTTATGATGTTCACAATCTCAAGCCATACCTATCAAAATCCTCTCTTTCCTTGCACCTCAAGGCATACCTACAAAATTCTTCTCTCATAGCATTTTCTCTCTCAAAGACTTTTCCCTACAGCACACTCCTTCCTTTCTTCCTGCCAAGCCAACTCTCACATTCCCTTTCAAATTCCTAATTCTTTGTACAGACAAGCCTCTCCTTTGAAATCCCCTTTCTCTTGCAGCCTTTCTCCAAACCCCTTTTGGTTTCCCTGTTCTTCTGTCCAAGCTTGCTCTCTCAAAGTTCTCCTTCTCTGCCACTCTCACTGCATGCACACTCCTATTTCAAAATCCTTTTCTTGCTCTCCAGCCAAAGCTCTCTCAAAATTTTTCCCTAATACCTCTGGTCCTGTCACAATTCTCAACTCCCTTGAAACCCTTCTTTCCTTCTTCTGTCCTCCTGTCCAGGCCATTTCCTATGAAAATTCTACTGCAACCTCTCTCTCTCTCTAGCTTTTCCTTGCAAAAATTCTATTGCAACCTCTCTCTCCAACTTTTCCCTGCAAAAATTCTTCTCCCACTTTTCTGCACAAAGCAATTCAAAAATTCCTTTCTCTTGCACACCCACAAGTTCTTCCCTCCAAAAAATTCTACTGCAGCCCTCTCTCTCCACCTTCTCCCCGTGAAAATTCCACTCTTGCAGACCTTCACAATCCCCCTTCACATTCTACAAAATGTGTCTTCCTGCAGCCTCACCAAACCACTTCACAGTCCTGCAAAAAATTATTTCCTGCCCTCTCACCAAACACTTCACAGTCCTGCAAAAATTGCCTCCTGCAACCACTCACAATCCTTTCAAATTTCCTGCAAAATTTGTCTTCCTGCATCCTCACCAAACCACTTCACAGTCTGCAAAAATTGCTTCTTGCAACCACTCACAACCCTTTCATTTTTCCTGCAAAATTTGTCTTCTTGCAGCCTCACCAAACCCCTTCACAGTCCTGCCCTTACATTCAATAAATCTCCCCTCTGTCCAAGCTTTCAACTCCTGCATTTCTCCAGCCTTTACATTCCTACTAAACTTCTTCTTCTTGCACCTCACCAAAACCCCTTCACAGTCCTGCGAAAATTTGACTTCTTGCTATCCTCACCAGAAACCCTTTCAAAATTCCACTTTCTTGGCAATCCCTCAAAGTCCTTTGATGCTTCTCTCCTTCACTCCCGAACCTTCCCCTTCTTTCCCGAAACCTCTCTCTCCAAGTCTTGTCCTTACATTTGAGAAAACCTCTCCTCCCGAGCTGAGTTCCTTCATTGTCTTCTAACTTTTTCCCGCTGTTATTCCCCAAACCTTTCATTGTGAAAACTCCTCTAAAGCCTCCCGAAGAATTTCCAACTCAAAAGACTCTTTTTGCTCCTCCACTAAGGAAAATACTCTTCACTCTAATAACGTAAAACAAAACCTGAGCTTGTGTAACCCAACATTATTTCTTGGCTCAAGCCAGATTAAAAGACTCCTTGAGCAAATAACACCATAACTTTTTTTGAGCCTCACAATAATATAGGAAATATCTCCCACGGCAAGGTAGCATAAAACCACACCCGAGACATATTGATATAAATCCATGTTCCTTACAACAAATAGAAGAGAAAAAGAAAATTTATCACACCAAAAGCCTCAAGGGTACACGTGAGCTATTTTCCCGATGACAATGGAAAGAAAGCAAAGAGGGGAAGTACTTTGTGAATGGAGCCTGAAGGAAGAAGAGGACTGGTTCAAAGGAACATGAGATTGGGGAATGTTTCAAGGGTTTTTTGAGAAGTGGAACATTGAGGAGCTGATTGTGTGGAGACAGGGTTTTTTTCATGAAAATGTGGATGAAGTTTCAATAGTGCCTAGAACAGTTAAGAGGTCAAGAATTAATTCATGTGAACAGGAGAGCTGAAGACGTTTCATGAAAGGATTTTTGGCTGGGGAAAAAAACCTTTGCAAGGAAGCATTGATGGGAGTGCTGCTAGGAGGTGAAGGAAGAAGTCCGGAGGGTGAGTTGTCTCTACTGTCTCTAGTGTGTGAAAAAGCCAGCTGAAATGATTTTCTATCATAATTTAGTGTAAACACTATATGAATTGGAGTTGGTTGGCTTATCCAAACTTGTGAACCTTGTAGCTGAAATTTTATGAATGACAAATCTTGAGATGATGGTGTGTTGGATCTGTGACTAGCATCAAGGAAGCTCCATTTTAGGAGCTCTCAGTCCGTCTATATGAATGGTTTGATTTAGCAGTCTGGGTGCCGGATTGAGCCCAAATAGAATATTATTTGTAATTTGTAAAATTCCCAGCCATTTCTAGGAACCGTTGGGTCCAAAACCATAGATGAACCCGCATGAACTAGCTAGTTCTGTGAAGGCTGAAGAAACACACAAACCCTAGAGAAACCCAACATCAGGAAACAAAGAAAACCCCAAAATTTTACAGAGCTGAGATTTCCAACACACCAGGAATAGGAAGAGAATGTCAGTCTACGAGAAACTCTAAATCAACTACAATAAAGACAAACTAAGCACAAGCAGCCAGGTGCTCGGTGCACTCTCAAGGCCAAAAAATTTCTCCAACAATGTTGAACTTGACTAATTGGAATCCTTGGGCTGTCAACATGGCGTCCATACCAACCAATTCCTCGGCTCTCTCAAGTTCAACTTTACCACAACCAATTCCACCAAGTAGAACAATGACTTTGTTACCTATCACCCAACACGCATATCAAAAGTATAAGGGGATAGAACAAGACAAAGACCCTGATGAATTCATCAAAGAATTTGAAGTCATTTCCTTTGCAGATTAGGAACATGACTTTGCGGATTGCCTAAGAATTTTCCCAAGTTTGCTATGAAAGAAGGCTCAAAGCTGGTATACTCATGTAACCTAGAAGGGGTTTGTATCGGTGGATTGGGCAGACTTGCAAAACAATTTCCTAGAACACTTCTGGGAGGTTGATTATGACACAAATGTCTTTGCGGTGCTCAACGATTTAGACAGAGGCAAGAAGGAGAAGTTGAGAGACTACTTTGAGCGGTTCATGGCACTCTTGAACCAAGTTCCAAAGCAATCAGGTGTGGTAGGTTACTCTGATGCCCAAGCCATTACTTGGTTCTTGTGAGGACTTTCACTAGAGATTTGGATCTTTGCCAAGGAGAATAATGTAACTTCCCTAGATAAGGTACTCAAACACATCGCCCACTATGAGGCGGCTCACTCTCACTCTGTCGATAATCAAAGAAACTAGGGGAAGAAAGGCAAGAAGCCTAGAAGAAGAGCTTCTCGCAGTCCATCCCCTTCTTTGGAAGAATCCTCCACATCTTCAAGTTCTTCTTTGGAATCTGAAGAAGAATCAAAGCCAAGAAGAATACCTAGATGTGGAGGCAAGAAACCATTAACACCCCCAACAAAGAGTGTACATAAGGCAGATTCCAAGCTGGATGCTCTTATAAAAAAGTTCTTGGATTTTAAGATCTAGATGATTGGGGTGAAGGACTAAAGAAAGCCTCCATCATTTGTAAGATCTAATGTATGGAGCATGTGGTACCCACATTTTTTGTTTTTTTATAGTTAGAAGTGTTTAAGAGACAAAGTAAGCACAAAAAAGTCAAATTGCAAACAACAAAGAGGTGAAAATAACTTCGGAGGAAAGCCAAAGAAGCTGATATCGGATCCAATGATGGAGGTACTTGGAAGAGGAGGATGCCGGAAGCAGGCCGAAGATCATCATCTTTGGGTTGGAAAACACAGGAATGATGAAGACCATTTAACAACCTTGGTACGTGGCAAGAAAGTGCATTTCAAGAAACGGCGGGGGCAAAAGAAGCATGTCTTGACAGTGACCGGGAGAGCATGCAGAAGAGACAAACTCACAAACGAAATTGACTGAAGAATGACTGCAATTTGGGGCAATATAAAATTGTGAATGCGCAGAGGGAAGTTGAATTTGCTGAGTAAATTTCCAATTCCTCTGAGTAGTCATCCTGCAGGAATGCGTGTCCGGAAGCCCGTCAAGAGTGACATTTTCCGAAACCTTGAGGGAGTTAGAGTGTCTCGTCCAGGAGAGGGGCTGATCTTCCAACAGCGTAGAACGAGAGAACAAATCATGGCAAAGAAGGTGGCCAACGTGCTGGCAGTGAGAGGTTTTGCAATTTGAAGGGTAGACGTAGTAGCGAGGATCGAAGTCTTGGTTAGACTTCGTATCACCTTTTTAGCCTGGAACTGGAATTTCAGTTTCCCGAGAGTGATGTCAGAAATCACTGCCAGTAATTGTGAGGAGGGTCCCGAAGTGGAGGGGAAGAGAGGCAATCCGGCTCGATGGACTGAGTCGGATTGGAAGTTAGTCCTTGAGAGAGAAGCAGGAGAGCCAACAAGAATCACCTTCTATCGGAAGTGTGATGCTGCAGAGGAGACAGCGGAGATTCGTAACTTTTTTTTCGCTCCACGAACTACAAATGGTTACAAGGTGGAGTCCTATCGGGACCCGATCCAAAGAAGTATCGTAGGGGCAATGATGGCCATGTTCAAGCCGGAGTGAACAACATATGTAACCATGCAGCAGGCGGTCTTCTTCCACCAGATGTTTGCAGGAGTACCCGTGAATTGGGTGAAGTGTTTCCATCACCAAACAAGGCAGATGGTAGTGAATTGGCAAATGGGCTCGCCACCGCATTATTTTGCACCATTTGCAGCACATTCTACTTTGGCCTAAACTTGCTCTCTGAAGACGAGTGGCATTGTATGGTCTCCCACATGCACCCTGATTTGAGACGAGAAGCCGACAAGGAGGAGCGACATGCTTCAGCTGCGGGCGAATGACAAATACTTTGCGAGAACGGGACAGTGGAAGATCAAAGATGCGGCCAGTCCGAAGACGAAGAAGCAAAGTAAACCCAAAGAAGCTAAACCATTGCCCATCCAACGCAAGACTTGGAGGCTGATGTTGAAGACTGCTAATGTCATGAGAAGAGCATCATTGGGATCGGAGTCTGATGAAGAAACGGAGTCGCAAGAAGAAGACTCAAAAGAAGAAGAGCTCATGTTGAAGAGTGTAGAGTCGGGTAGTGAAAATGAGGGAGAGCCCGAAGTCCAGCAATTGGTGGTGGTGAGTGAAGCGGGCAAGGCGATGGTGGAGAACAAGCCAAAGCGAACAAGCCAAAGCAAAGAAGGAATATCCCGCGGGGCCGAGTTCAAGAGGCCAAGACGAAGATAGTGCTGACACTCTGAAGATACGAAGATCGCGACTTCGGATGAAGGAGCCGATGACACAGGAAAAGACTCCAGATGAAGAAGGCAATGATGAAGAAGAAACTTTTGGCGGGATATTATATTTAACGAAGGTGGTCACACCATTGCTGTAGATTTTGAAGGAACATCGGAGAGGAATTCCCCAAGATCGAGTAAAAGGGATGAATGAGCTGCAGGTGGTGAGGCATCTGTTGAAGGAAGTGAAGGAGTTGCAGGCGCCTCAAATCCAAAGAAGTGCGGAAATTGAAGATCTTCGGAGGGAGGAAGACTCGAGGAAGAAAATGTTGAGCGTGTTACAAGAGAGTTGTGCAGAAAAGGAGAAGGACCTGCAAAAGCAAGCCGGAGAGTTGAAGGAGCAGGTGATGTGGCTCAGCAAGATGCAGGAGGAAGTAAGTAATGTGCGCGTCAAGAATGTCCATTTTAAGGTGATGAACATCGTGATGGAGCAAGAATTGGACAGCTTGAAGAAGAGTGCCGCAGCAAAAGATCAAGCATGGCAGAGAGAATTGGCGTCAAGGCAAGAAGAAGAAGAGCGTTTGCGAGAACTTGTCAAGAGTGCGGAGCAGCAAAAAGTGCAGTATGCAAAGGAGAAGAAGATGCTCGCTGTAGAATACGAAGACGAGTTGAAAATGTATCGGGTGGAGTTGAAGGTGGAGCGTTCTCGAGGGTACGCATCGGAATCAGTAGGGGACCTTGCTGGGAGATTACGAGCAATTCTAAGCACGGAGGCTGAAGGAAGATTGGAAGAAGCTTGTCGGCATGAGTTGAAGTTACTTGTGCAGGAGACTCGGAAGCAAAGAGCTAAGGATGTGGACATGAACACATTGCTGATTCGGTTGAGAGAGCAAGTAGAGAGGAAAATGTTAGATGTAGAGAATAATGTTAGTCTTAGATTGGATTTAGTCAATTCAGAATTGGAGAAGATTCGGAATACTGTGACAGTGGAGAAGAAACCTGATGTTGTAGATGTAGGAACTCAAGCATCATCGGACTTGAGAATTGATACATTAGAGAAGAGTGGGTCAAGAGATAAGAGTGTAGATGGATTACCCATGAGCTCAATTGTAGTTCCTAGTGTAGAAGTTGTAGAATTAGTGAAGAAATTAGTAGAATCAGTCATACCCGAATAAGGAGAAGTAGTAAGAAGATCATCGGGTTTGGAAGCCAATGATGAGGTAGACATCGGATCGGATAAATGTTGATTTTGAGATAGGAGGGGCAGATATGAAGAGATAGATTATTGATAGGGATCTGTAGGTAGGAAAGGATGCTAGGAAGCGGTGCCTAGGTAGGCAAGTCTGCCGTTTGCTTCAGTATTTAAGTGAAGCATTCGCAGTACGATGTTATTCAGTATTCATATTTCTGAAGATAGATAAAGCGAAGTGTTGTTCTCAATACTTGTCGCTTAAGCTTAATTCCGATTGTCAATTTTGTGTTTGTGTTTGTGAGTGTGTGGAGAATTCCAAAGAGCAAGTTAGTGTGTTTGGGGATGTTGGAATCTACAGCCTTGATCTTCATTTTGTGTGTTTGATCTTGAGTGAAGTGCATCAGAGCAATGCCTTGATAAGTCTGAGAAGAATTGTAGTGTTGGTAGTATTTTGCATTTGTGAATGCAGTATGAAGTTGGTGTGAAGCAATTTTGATCAAGGAAATTGTGCCTTCAGTGGAGGGGTGGAACACAATTCTGAGTTGAAATCATTCTTTGCAGTGAAATGCCGTCTTCGGGAGAATCTGAATCATCACAATCAAGAATTGTTTGGAAAAAATTGACTATGTTGTGATTATATGTGTGTATTTGTGACAATTTGTCAAGATTGTGAGCTTGTTACTCTCTTCTGGGTGTAGTTTCTACCTGAGAGAATAAAGAAGCCATCAAGAAGAACTACAATTGTGACTTTTGACTTCATATTTGACCAATTCTGGGTAGTATCTCTGCGGGAACGAACTTTACTGACCCGATTACCGCAAAAGTGATATTTGCCGGGTTGTCATAGTGCACTACATGTGGCAAGTCAGGCCATGCAAACACGGAATGCAATACTCCTAATGCATTCTTGGTGCAGCAAATTGATTGGGTTCCGGATTGGAACCTTGAAGAGGAAGAGGAGGCGGTGTACCAAATCCAAGAGGTACCACCTTAGGCAAGCACAAGGTGATTACCAAGGTCCAAGGTTTGGACCAAGGGAGTATAATCCCAATGCTCCCCCACGAAGACCCCCAATGAGCAACCAAAACCAACCTCTAGAGTGTTGCACCCAGAGCATGTTACAATTGTGGCTCGATGGGACATTGGTCTCCAAACTATCCAAAGCCAAGATGGCAAATTGGGTATGTTCCCCTTTGTGGGAATTGTAAAGGATCGGGTCATACATGCAACCAATGCCCTCATCAACCAAATCCAAAGCCGCTTGTAAAATATACACAGTCATTTTGTAGTGAAGTGCCATTTTTAGGAGAATTTGAATCATCACAATCAAGATTGTTTGGAAATATTTGATGAAGTTGTGATTATGGGTGACAAGACTGTGAGTTTGTGCTTGTTACTCTCTTCTAGGTGTAGTTTCTACTTGAGAGATTAAAGACGCAACCAAGAAGAATTGAGATTGTTACTTTACTTCGTATTTGACCAATTCTGAATCATACCTTTACTTACTTGATTACCGCAAAAGTGATATTTATTGGGTTGTCACAACAAGTGTCACCTACAGTCTCTTAGCTAGAGTGTGTGTAACTTGATTCTAATCAACACCCTATTGTTGGCAAGTTGTTGAGGATCAGATCAAGTATTGATTTGAGTTGTAAATGATCTGATTACATTAGAGAAGTGAGTCAAGGGGAAATTGGGTGCAAAAATTACGAGTGTTGGTGGTATCTCTGTATTACCAAGAGCTAGCCATATGATCTAGATGTGAAATTCGGTTTGGTAACATCTAGAATGATGTTATACATGATGGTCAAAATAGATAAGATAGAAGTATCACCAAAAGAGTACTTCTACTAATAGGGCAGAAACCAAAATAGACTTGAGAACCTTAGAACCAATAGCTAGACATATGATTTAAACGTGAGAATTGGTTTGGTAACATCTGGAAGGATGTTACACATGATGGACTAAAAGGATCAGAAAGAGGTATCACCAAAAGGGGACTTCTACTAATAGAGTAGGAATCAAAATATGCCTGAAATCTTTGAAGGCAATTTCGAAGGCCTAAACGGATGAATTAGGCCTCGAAAATGTGCAAATCCTTCCCTAATGGATGAAAGTTTGGCCTTCTCTCCCCCCTATTTTGTCTTGTCGAGAGCTTTCCAATGGTACCTTACGTGATTTTGAGATTCCCTAAAAGATTCCCTTTGGTCAAAGCTTGTTTGACCAACCAGATAGGACCTAGACCAGACATGTCACCCATCCAAGTAAGTAATCCAAGGGTGGAGCTTGCTGACATGTCACCTATCTGTGTCCCTAATCCTATAGTGGAGCTTCCTTGGAGGAGATCCCCTTTGTCTATATAATAAAGAGAAGGTGCTCCTTTGGGGCATCGAATGTTTGAGTGTGCAATTTGTGTTTTCTCTCTTCTCTTGTCCTCGGAGTATTACAATGATATCAGAGCGAGTGTTTTAGTCCAAGAGAGTGTGTCACTCCTCTTGGAATAGCACAAACTACTAAAACTGAGTAATTTGAGGTTGAGAACATAGAGTAATTGCTAGACTTATGACGGACTTTAGAGAGCAGATGGGATGGATGCACCGGGAGGACAATTTCCCGCACCTAGCTTTCCATTCTCAAACCCATTCCACATCAAGGTTATGTATATCTATCGTGAGCAGATGAGGGTATTGCTAGTTTATCACTTTGATGCACAATTCATGGACAGAGTGATGACCTCACCAAACCCGGTGATTCTACCTGTGGTGATATATGATAGAGAGTGGGATTTGACAATCTACATTCTATTATGATAATATGAATATGAATGTCCCAAATCCTCTCCCTTTCAACACTCAAGTAGAAATCCGTTATGTAGTGAGACCAAAAGTGATGTTTAGAGATTTTGTGGTTAGAAATTCTAGTGAGGAGTATTATCAACTAGTGATAGCTTTTGAGGTCCCAATGGTAGTTCCGATAGTTTGTGTGCCTTCCAGAGTGATTATATTGACTTTGTATTGAAGTAAACATAAGCAATTGAGTGTTGCAGGAACCATGGATCCGCAATTGCAAGAGCTAGTGCAAGGAATGCAAGGGATGTTGAATGAATTTTGAGAGATTAAGATGACCATGGAGACATTACAAAGTCAAGTGCAGATCCTCAAGAATGATCAAGCCATGCAAGAAGAAGAGTCGTCTCAAAACCCAATACTTGCGACTGAAGTACTTGGAGAGGTCCCCGTGCCTACGAACCCTATCAACAATGAAGCCACATTGCTACTCCGGATGAAGAAGACCTACAACATCGAGCCTTACAAGGGGCAGCGTACAATGGGAGTAGTGGAAAATTGGATCTTGAGAATGAATCAATATTTCCGATTGTTCTCAATAGAGATCACAGAGCATGTTGTAGGCGTGTTTGCATGTGGGTACTTGACCAATATAGCCCTCACATGGTATGATGCTTGGGAATGATCCATGTTGGTAGAGAGAAGGGAGGTCACATGGACAGCAATGCAAGAAGGACTGCTGAAGAATTTCCAATCGGTGGATTCTGTGCAGATGGCTCGAACCCGACTATGGGGATTGAGATAGAAGACTAGCATACAAGAGTACGTGGAGGCATTTCAGGATCTACAAGTCGCAATTACCGTCATGAGTCCAACAGAGGCTCTCAAAATTTTCAAACAAGGGTTGAAAGAGCGGATTCACCAAGAAGTCATGTTGCAAAATTCTTGCATGGTATTTGAAGCCATTGCTTGTGCGCAGAGAATAGCAGGAGCATTAGGTGGAAGTGAAGGAGTAGTTCTACCTCAACATTATCAGGCAGAAATGTCACACATGGGTGGACTAGTACCAATGGAATTGGGTAACCTTTGATTCTGGGATCGAGGACCACAACCTCTTCAAGGGGAGCAAGGATGGGTAGAAGAACGAAGAGATAGAGTCCCATGAGGAGAAGGGACTCGAGGAGAACAACACCATTGTTACAATTGCCGTATTGGGCACATATCTACCAACTGTCACACTCGTTTCCTAGAGCCCTTGGCCTTTGTACAAGCGATCTTTGAACAACATGGAGAGGCACATTGAAGAGGAGGAGGTGGAAATCACTTTGGAAAACAAAGATCGCCTGGTAAATGTACCTTGTGGCCTTTACTGGCTTAAAAGGAAGCACAGAAGCAAGGGAAGGAAGAAGAATAATGCACAAAGATCCCAATTGATTGTCATGAATGGAATCCTAGAAGGTAATCAAGTGAGAGTATTAATAGATTCGAGAGCAACAGAGAATTTCTTGTCTCGCTCTATTGCAATAAGATTGGGAATGGATCTAGAGAGAGATGGGAGTGAAGAAGTAAAGTTACCTAATGGGCAAACAAAGAGAATTGAATCATTACCTAGACGGGTAATCCTCTCTATAGGAGAATATCAAGAAGCAATTGAGTGGCGAGTGATATAGTTAGCTCGTTATGATGCAATTTTAGGCATGCTATGGATGGAGCAATACAACCCTATGGTGGATTGGAGGAAGAAAGTAGTGAGAACCCACCAATGGTTAATCATTGGGGTTAAAGAAAAATCACACAAGCAGAAACTACCTCAATATGTCATAAGGATGGCAATTGTCTATAAGACCGATAGATGTTTTATGGGTCTAATAAGAGAAGTCTAGAGTGCACAACTCGATGGACAAATTCTTGAGAAATTGAAAGATGTGGTGGATGAGTTTCAAGATGTCTTTCTCGATGATCTACCCTTAGGATTACCTCCAAAAAGGCGAGTAGATCACAAAATTGAGACACTCCCAGGGAAGACACCTCCTTGTAAGGCCCCATATCGCCTATCACCTCATGAGTTGGAAGAGTGTAAGACTCAAATTGAGGAGATGCTACAGAAAGGGTTCATTTCAACCTAGCATATCACCATATCGGGCTCCTATCTTGTTTGTGAAGAAGGAGGATGGCACAATGCGCATGTGCATAGACTATCAGGGTCTCAATCAACAAACAATGAAGAACAAATACCCCTTACCTTGCATGGATAACCTGTTTGATCAACTCTATGGAGCAAGATACTTCACCAAACTGGACTTGCGGAGTGGTTACAATCAAATCCAAATTGCAGAGGAGGATGTGTACAAAACTACCTTTCTAACCAGGTATGGCCACGTTGAGTATCTTGTGATGCCTTTTGACCTCACCAATGCACCTGCCACATTCATGAGTCTAATGAATGACATATTTCATCCAAACTTGGATAAGTCTGTTATCGTCTTCTTGAATGATATCTTAGTATATAGTAGCACGATGACAGAACACAAACAACATCTAGGAGAGGTCCTCCAGATTCTAAGACAAAATCAATTTTATGCCAAAATCTCAAAGTGTGAGTTTGGCAAGTCTGAAGTAGACTACTTGGGGCATAGAGTAAGTGCAAAAGGCATTCAAGTATTGACAGATAAAATAGAGGTCATTCAAAAATGGAGTGCCCCAGAAGATCAGACTCAACTTAAGAGCTTCTTGGGGTTGACGGGATTCTATCATAGATTTGTCAAGGACTTCTCCAAGGTTGCACAGCCTTTAATGGCACTACTTGGCAAGGAGAAGAAGTGGACATGGGGAACTACACAAGAGTTGGTCTTTCAAGAATTGAAGGCCGCCTTGCTACATGCACCAATCTTGAAGTGGTATGACCCAAAACATCCAATCAAGTTGGCTATAGATGCATCAAGCATAGCAATAGGAGCAGTCCTACAACAAGAGTGGCATGACGGATGGCATCCAATTGCATATTTCTCTCAAAAGTTGTTACCGGCAGAGTGCAACTACCACACCATAGAACAAGAAGAGCTGGCCATTGTTCTAGCAACCAAGCATTAGAAGCACTATCTGGGCAAGAAGGCATTTGTAGTAGAGATAGACCACAAACCTCTAGTCTACCTCAAGACGCAGAAGGATCTATCTCGTCGCCAAATTTGGTGGGCAGAGTGGCAACAACGCTTCAACATGACAATCACCTACATGGAAGGTAAGAAGCAACTTGCAAATGCATTCACCTGCATGCCAATGGCAAACAACTTGGTGGCAGAGGTTAAGATTAACCTTGAATTCTAGCTAGAGATTCTGGCTGCTACAAAAATTGATCCACAGATTGTAGAAGCACAATCATCCAAAGGTGTCACCAACACCCAAGGACTCACCTTTTGGGATGGCAGATTATGGATCCCAAATGTCCCAAAATTACGCACCACCATTCTAGCGGAATGGCATGATTTGGCCATTGAAGCTCATGTCGGAGTGGACAAGACCTTGGATGCAGTCAAGCGCCATTACTATTGGCCCAAGATGAGCAATGATGTGATGGACTACATGCGTAGCTGCCTACTTTGTCAACAAAACAAAGCTTCTAATCAATGTGACAACCCAGCAAATATCACTTTTGCGGTAATCGGGTCAGTAAAGTTTGTTCCCGTAGAGATACGAGTCAAAATTGGTCAAATACAAAGTCAAAGTAAGAATTGCAGTTCTTCTTGGTTGCACTTTAATCTCTCAGGTAGAAACCACACCCAGAAGAGAGTAACAAGCATTGACTCGTAGTCTTGTCACAAATTTCACACTCCTTAATCACACCTCCATCAATTCTTTCCAAACAATCTTGATTGTGATGATTCAGGCTCTCCCAAAAATGGCACTTCACTACAAAACAACTTTGCCTCAGAATTGTGTTCTACCCCTCCACTGAAGGCACAACTTCCTTGATCAAAATTGCTTCACATCAACTTTGCACTGCACTCACAAATGAAGAATACTACAAACACTACAATTACTCTCAGATTTGTCAAGGCATTGCTCCAATTGCACTTCACTCAAGATCAAACACACAGAGTAAAGATCAAGGCTATGGAATCCAACATCCAACAAGCACTCTAACTTGCACTTCAAAATTCTCCCAACACTCACAAACATAGACACAAAGTTGATACTCGAAATCAAGCTCAAGCAATGAGCACTACGTCACAGCACTTCGCTTTATCTATTCTCAGAAATAATGAGCACTAAACAACATAAGACTACAAATGCCACTCTTAAATAGTGAAACAATTGACAGTTATCTTCCTAATACACCTCTTCCTAATGACTCTACAAACTTGCAGATCCGAAATGACAATGCATCTCTTCATATCTGCCTATTCAAAGCTCTAATTGGTTACTAATCCAATCCAATGTCTACTTCTTCTTTGGCTTTCAAACCCAAACCCAAAGTAATTGTACTTCCTACTACTTTGTCCTTGGGTTTCACAACTCCTACATCTTCTACCAAATCTAACAGTTCTCTTTCTTGATCTGACATTTCACTAGTGGGTAATCTATCTAACTCCTTATCTAATGACCCACTCTTCTCTAATGTCTCCAATGGTAACTCCAAAGACATCTACACTCCTATTTCATCTACTTTGGGTTTGGCTCTAACGTCTTTCCGAAGTTTATCTATCTCTATCTTCACTAGATCTAATCTAATCGTGATATTGTCTTTGACTTCCAATATCTTCCTATCTACCCAAGTTCTGAGACTAATTAACAGAGCATTCAAGTCTATATCCTTTGCATGTCTCCTCCTTGTCTCCTGCACCAACAATTTCAACTCGTGCAGCCTCATCTCTTCAATACAAACACTGGCCTTTGTACTCAACATTGCATTCATCCTGATTACGATCTCCTTCAATGGCTCCAATCTCATCTTCCTTTCACGCTCCCGATCTACAAGCCAATCTTCCCTGTACATTGCCAACTCTACCTCAAACTCGGCTTTCACTATTTCCTTCTCCTTCTCCTTCTGCACAATCTTCTCCTCTTGATTACGAAGTAACTCTCATAATCTCTCTTCTTCCTTATATCTCACTGTCAACTCCCTTTGCCACAATTGCTTCTTCTCTTCTACACTCTCCATCACTCTATTGAGCTCTTGTTCCTTCTTTGCTACCCTCGCCATAGCTTGGATAATTTTTTGTCTTGAATAAGCAAACTGTTGCTTCAAGATTTTGTACTCTGCTACTTGTCTTTCCCTTGCTATGTCACTCTTCTTCACAAGTTCTACTTGATACCTCACTTCTCTCTTCAAGTTCTCAATAACTTGACATTGCACTATTGCATCCCCTCACAGTACTTCCCTTTCCTCCTCACCTCGGATTATACTCCTCTTCAACTCAGAGTTCTCTTCTTCTAGTCTTGCCAAAACCTACAACACAGTCTTCACCTTTGGACATGTCAATTGCATCTCTTTCTTCTTGTGCTCTAGCTTCACTAAAAAAGGGCACACAATTTCTTGTAGGTACTCCACTCCATCACTTGCACCTACTTCCACCTGCGGAGTGATCTCCTTCTTTACCTCTTCTTCACCCGAAACTCGCCTTCTTCGCTACAGTTGTCGTATCGGAATAGACGCTTCACTTCTCAAGCTGGCATTCTCCTCTTCCCTTGCCTTGCTCGGACCCGCTTTACACTTTGCCTTGCGTCTTGATCAAACTCCCCTCTGAATTGAAATCTTCTTCTCCTCCAGCTTGGGTACCTCATCCTCCAACTTTGCATTATTTTCTTCCTTGAGCTCCACCCAAACTTCTTCTTCTTCTACAGTAGGTATTGAAATCATCTTCCCAACTTCATCACTATCGCTACTCGTATCCCCACTTTGTAGCATGAGCTCCGGTTCCTCCTTGTGTTTCGAGTCTTTGGACTTGCACTTGGCTTTGCCTTCCGAGTCTTCCTCAAATGATGCAATCACCACTATGCCTTTCCTCGGGTTTCCTCTCCTAGTCTTCCAAGGTCTTGTCTTCTCTACATCTTTGCCTTCTCCTTGTCAACTCCGCTTCTTTGACTTTGGAGTACTCACTTCTACCTCCGCACTCTTTCCCATCTGTGCGTAGTACTCATCAGTGCTTCGGATTTGAAGAATATATTGTTGCTCCTCCACGTTGACTTCTCTTCTTAAGTCAGGATGAAAGTGAGACACCATTCTGTTGCACTCTGCCAAATTGAGCAAATTCAACCCAAGGTAGAAATGTGCTGCAAATGGCATGATGTAGTGTGGAGGCGACTTATCCCGCAAATTCCACACCATCTGCCTTGTCCTCCCATGGAAGCACCTCGCCCAGTTGATAGGTTCTCTTGCAAACATCTTATGGAAGAACACCGCTTGGTGTTTCATCACATAAGTCGTTCTCTTTGGCTTCAAGATTGCCATGAGAGCACTCATGATCCCTCTCTTCATTGGATCTTTGTAACTCTTGACCTTATACCCATTCTTTGTTCTCTTCAAAGAGAAGGCATCCCTCACTTCTAGGGTTTCTTTGGCTACCTCTCCCTTCCCCAAGAACATGGCACCCTGCTCCACGCCTACCTCTCTTTTGAGCACCAATCTCCAATCCGACTCTATCCAGCAAGCCAAATTTCCTCTTTTCTCCTCTTCCTTGGGGCCATCAAGACACTTACTCTTGATTATCTCGGTCATGAAACCTGGAAAACTTACATTCCAGTCCCATGCCAAGAATGTGATCCGAAGTCGGCTCAAGACTTTGATTCTTGTGATCACAACTAACCTCCAAATTGCATGATTTCTCACTATGAATTTGGAGTTCTTCTTTCCTCCTCCTATCTTTCCTGCTTCCTTACTATCTCTCGGTTTAACTCTCTCAAATTCTCCTCTACACACTAGCGTGTCTTCAACTCTACTTCCCTTCCCACAATCTCCTACAGGATGACTTCTCAATGGCAAAGGAAAATTGCTCAACATTGCTTCATTGTTAGCTCGATTTTATAGAGTCGTGCCTTCTTCGTCTCTCTTCAATTTGAGTTTCTACCAAGAAATCACACCTCTTGCATGCGCCTGTCATTGTCAATTGTACTTCACGCGTATGACCGCCGGTTTTGAATGGTCCCTTCTTGAATTTCTAGCCCCAAAGAAAGGTTGTTACATTGTCTTTGCCTCGGGTTGAGCTTCCTCCGATACGAAGATGTGGTACCCACATTTTTTTGTTTTTCTATGTTTATTAGTGTTTAAGAGAAGAAGTAAGCACTGAAAGTTGAATTACGGACAAAGAAGGGACAGAAGTAACTTCAAAGGACATCCGAAGAAGATGACATCGGATCCAATGATGGAGGTACTTGGAAAAGGAGTATGATGGAAGAAGTCCGAAGAGCACCGTCTTCGGGTCAGAAGGCGCAAGAGATACAAAGACCGTTTAACAACCTTGGTACATGGCAAGAAAGTACATTTCAAGAAACGGCGGGGGTAAAAGAAGCATGTCTTGATAGTGACCGGGATTTGCACACAAAAGAGAGAAATTTGAAGCTGAAATTGACTAAAGAATGATTGCAATTTGGGGTAATATAAAATTTTGACTGCGTAGAGACAAGTTGAATGTGCCGAGTAAATTTCCAATCCCTTTGAGTAGTTGTCGTGTAGTAATGCGTATCCGGAAGCCCATCGAGAGTGAGATTTCTAAAACCCCGAGGGAGTTAAAGTGTCTCGTCCTGGAGAAGATATCATCTTCCAGCATCGTAGAACAAGAGAACAGATTATGACAAAGAAGGTGGCCAATGCGCTGGTGGTGCAAGGTTTCACAATCCAAAGATTAGATGTAGTAGCTAGAATCGAAGTCTTGACTAGACTTCATATTACCTTTTTAGCATGGAATTGGAACTTCATTTTCTCACGAGTGATGGCAGAGATTGCTGCCAGTAATTGTGAGGAGGGTCCCGAGGTGGAAGGGAAGAGAGGCAATCCGGCTCGATGGACTGAGTCGGATTGGAGGTTAGTATTGGGGTGAGAAGCAGGAGAGCCGACAGGAATCACCTTCTATCAGAAGTGTGATGCTACAAAGGAGACGGCAAAGATTTGCAACTCGTTTTTTGTTCCAAGAACAACAGATGGATACAAGGTGGAGTCTTATCGGGATCTGATCCGAAGAAGCATTGTGGCCGCAATGATGGCCATGTTCAAGCCAAAATGAACCACCTATGTGAACATGCAGCAAGCCGTGTTCTTCCACCAGATGTTTGTAGGAGTTCCAGTGAATTGGGCAAAGTGCTTCCACCATCAAACAAGGCAGATGGTGGTTAATTGGCAAACGGGCTTGCCACCACATTACTTTGCACCATTTGCAACATATTTCTACTTTGGGTTGAACCTGTTGACTGAAGAGGAGTGTCATCATATGGTGTCTCACGTTCATCCGGATTTATGATGGGAAGCAAACAAGGAAGAGTGCCAATATATGCTACATCTACGAGCAAACAATGAATATTTCTCAAAGACCGGCCAGTGGAAGGTCAAAGAAATTACCAGTCCGAAGACGAAGAAACCCGGCAAACCCAAAGAAGCAAAGTCGTCTCCCACTCAAAGAAAGACTCAGTGGCTGATTCTAAAGAATACAAAGATGGTGAGAGACGCATCATTGGGATCAAAGTTTGGGGAAGAAACCGAGTCGCAAGAGGAGGAATCCAAAGAAGAGGAGCTCACCTTAAAAAGTGAGGAGTCCAAGAGTGATAGCGATGGGGAGCCAGAAGTTCAGCAATTGGTGGCAGTCAGTGAAGCTTGTCAGGCGATGGTGGTGAACAAGCCAAGACCAGAAGAGAAGGAGGAGTATCCCACGGGGCCAAGTTCAAGAGGCAAAGATGAAGAAAGTACCGACACAATGTCTCTAAAGATACAAAGATCATGACTTCGGATGAAGGAGCCAATGACGGAGGGAAGACTCAAGACAAAGACGGCAATGAAGAGGAAGGGAACTTTGACGGGATATCGTATTTAACGAAGGTGGTCACATCATTGCTGGAGCTATTGAAGGATCATTGGAAGGTAATTCCCCAGGATCGTAGGAAGGGGATGAACAAGTTGCAGGTGATGATGCACTTGATGAGTGAAGTGAAGGAGTTGCAGGAGCAACAAGTCCAAAGAAGTGAAGAAGTGGAAGAACTTTAGAGGGAGGAAGGCTTGACAAAGAAGACTCTTACCATATTACTAGAAAGCTGCGAGGTAAAAGAGAAAGAACTGTAGAGGCGAGCCGGAGAATTAACGGAATAGGCGATGTGGCTCAGCAAGATGAAGGAGGAAGTGAGTGATGTGCGCATCGAGAATGTCCATTTGAAGGCGATGACCATCATAATGGAGCAGGAGTTGGATAGTTTGAAGAAGAGTGCAACAGCAAAGGATCGAGCATGGCAGAGAGAGTTGGCAGCCAGGCAAGAAGAAGAGGAACGATTACAAGAACTTGTCAAGAGCGCGGAAAGGCAGAGCAAGCAGTATGCAGAAGAGAAGAAGATGCTTGCTGCGGAGTACAAAGACGAGTTGAAGGTAGAACGTTCTCGAGGATATATATCGGAATCAGTGGGAGAAGTTGCGGGGAAGCTGAGAGCACTTCTAAGCACAGAGGTTGAAGGGAGATTGGAAGAAGCCCGCCTACAGGAGTTGAAGTTACTTGTGCACGAAACTCGGAAGAGAAAAGCCAAGGATGTGGACATGAACACCTTGTTGATCCGATTGAGAGAACGCGTAGATCGGTAAATGTTAGAAATAGAGAATAATATTAGTCTTCAATTAGATTTAGTTAATTCAGAGTTAGAGAAAAATCAGAATAGTGTGACAGTGGAGCAAAAACCCGATGTCACAGAAATAGGAATTCAGGTGTCATTGGACTTGATAATTGACACATTAGAGAAGAGTGGGTCAGGAGATAGAGAGTTAGATAAGTCATTCCTTAGTGCAATTGTAGTTCCTAGTGTAGAAGTCATAGAATTAGTGAAGGAACTGGTAGAATTAGCTATACTCAAAGAAGGAGAAGTAATAAGAAGATCATCGGGTTTGGAAGCCGATGATGAGGTAGACATCGGATCGGGGTAGTACAATTTTGAGATAGGAAAAGGCAGATATGAAGAGATAGATTGTCAATTGGGATCTGCAGGTAGGAAGAGATGTTAGGAAGCGGTGCATATGTAGGCAGGTCTGCCGTTTGCTTCAATATATAAGTGGAGCATTTGCAGTCTTATGTTATTCAGTATTCATATTTCTGAAGATAGATAAAGCAAAGTGTTGTTCTCAGTGCTCGTCACTTAAGCTTAATTCAAATTGTCAATTTTGTGTTTGTAGTTGTGAGTGTGTGGAGAATTTTGAAGAGCAAGTCAGTGTGTCTATGGAGGTTGGAATCTCTAGCCTTGATCTTCATTCTGTGCGTTTGATCCTAAGTGAAGTGCATCGGAGCAATGCCTTGACAGATCTGAGAAGAATTGTAGTGTTGTTAGTATTCTACATTTGTAAGTGCAGCACAAAGTTGATGTGAAGCAATTTTGATCAAGGAAGTTGTGCCTTCAGTGGAGGGGTGGAACAAAATTCTGACGCAAAATCATTCTTTGCAGTGAAGTGCCATCTTTGGGAGAATTTGAATCATCACAATCAAGAGTTGTTTGGACAAAATTTGCTATGATGTGATTATGTGTGTGTATTCATGACAAGTTGTCAAGATTGTGAGCTTGTTACTCTCTTCTGGGTGTAGTTTCTACCTAAGAGATTAAAGAAGCAACCAAGGAGAACCACAATTGTGACTTTTGACTTTGTATTGGACATTTTTGAATAGGATCTCTACGGGAGCAAACTTTACTTACCCGATTACCGCAAAAGTGATATTTGCCGGGTTGTCACAGAAGACTTCTTACTTTGGGTTGTATGCTAACAGTGCAAGTATGAGTACTTTGCCTTATGACCCAAAGCCAAGTTACCTCGGGTTTCATCCCGAAGACTCTTTTCTTTGCCTTCTTCGGCCATACATGCGCAATCCGACTTCTCTATACACTTCTTCTTCTCCATTTTGGAAAAAAAATTAAATTTGGGTACCACAATCAAGCTCATGCAGGGCTCCTTCAACCTCTCCCCACTGCTACCCAACATTGGGAAATAGTGAGTATGGATCTCGTCTGTGAATTACCCAAGACCACCTTAGGGTTTGACTCCATCATGGTCTTTGTGGACCGCCTCAACAAAATGATTCATGTACGCCCTACCACCAAGGAGGTGACCGCTCCACAACTAGCTCAATTATACTTAGATGCAATCTTTGCTCACCATGGCTTGTTTAGAGTACTCATCATCGATAGAGGCACCCAATTCACCAGTTTGTTTTGGCAAACACTCTTTGGTTTCTTCAAAACCAAGTTGACCATGTCCACAGCTTACCACCCCACAAATAGATGGCCAAATAGAGCGGGCTAATCGCACGATTGAAGACATGTTATGCGGCTTCACCTTAAAAGAGCAAGAGAGGTGGGACACCCTACTCCCATTGGTGAATTTGCTTACAACAATTCATCTACCCAAGTCACTCCGTTCTTCCTCATGTATGGTGAGCATCCCTTCACACCTTCTAGCTTGATGAAGATCCGTCCATCCCTCTATGAAGCAACTTAGGAGCCCGCTGCCAATTTGGCACATGCACCAGTGTTGGTGCAAGCATTTGAGCAACAATTGCACAACGAGGATGTTGCATCTTAAAAGGAGGGAGGTCTATAATACCAAGAGCTAGCCATATGATCTAGATGTGAAATTTGGTTTGGTAACATCTAGAATGATATTATACATGATGGTCAAAATAGATAAGATAGAAGTATCACCAAAAGAGTACTTCTACTAATAGGGCAGAAACCAAAATAGACTTGAGAACCTTAGAACCAATAGCTAGACATATGATTTAAAGGTGAGAATTGGTTTGGTAACATCTAGAAGGATGTTACACATGATGGACTAAACAAATCAAAAAGATGTATCACCAAAAGGGAACTTCTACTAATAGAGTAGGAATCAAAATATGCCTAAAATCTTTGAAGGCAATTTCAGAGGCCTAAACTGATGAATTAGGCCTCAAAAATGTACAAATCCCCCCCTAATGGAGGAAAGTTTGGCCTTCCCTCCCCCCTATTTTGTCTTGTCGAGAGCTTTCCAATGGTACCTTACGTGATTTTGAGATTCCCTAAAAGATTCCCTTTGGTCATAGCTTGTTTGACCAACCAGAGAGGACCTAGACCAGACATGTCACCCATCCAAGTAAGTAATCCAAGGGTGGAGCTTGCTGACATGTCACCTATCTGTGTCCCTAATCCTATGGTGGAGCTTCCTTGGAGGAGATCCTCTTTGTCTATATTATAAAGAGAAGGTGCTCCTTTGGGGCATCGAATGTTTGAGTGTGCAATTTGTGTTTTCTCTCTTCTCTTGTCCTTGAAGTATTACAATGGTATCAGAGCGAGTGTTTTAGTCCAAGAGAGTGTGTCACCCCTCTTGGAATAGCATGAACTACTAAAACTGAGTAACTTGAGGTTGAGAACATAGAGTTATTGCTAGACTTAGGAAGGACTTTAGAGAGCAGATGGGATGGATGCACCGGGAGGACAATTTCCCGCACCTAGCTTTCCATTCTCAAACCCATTCCACATCAAGGTTATGTACATCCATTGTGAGCAGATGAGGGTATTGCTAGTTTATCACTTTGGTGCAAAATTCATGGACAGAGTGATGAACTCACCAAACCCGGTGATTCTACCTGTGGTGATATATGATAGAGAGTGGGATTTAACAATCTACATTCAATTATGATAATATGGATATGAATGTCCTAAATCCTCTCCCTTTCAACACTCAAGAAGAAATCCGTTATGTAGTGAGACCGAAAGTGATGTTTAGAGATTTTGTGGTTAGAAATTCTAGTGAGGAGTATTATCAACTAGTGATAGCTTTTGAGGTCCCAATGGTAGTTCCGATAGTTTGTGTGCCTTTCAGAGTGATTATTGACTTTGTATTGAAGTAGACATTAGCAATTGAGTGTTGCAGGAACCATGGATCCGCAATTGCAAGAGCTAGTGCAAGGAATGCAAGGGATATTGAATGAATTTTGAGAGATTAAGATGACCATGGAGACATTACAAAGTCAAGTGTAGATCCTCAAGAATGATCAAGCCATGCAAGAAGAAGAGTCGTCTCAAAACCCAGTACCTGCGACTGAAGTACTTGGAGAGGCACCCGTGCCTACAAACCCTATCAACGATGAAGCCACATTGCTACTCCGGATGAAGAAGACCTACAACATCGAGCCTTACAAGGGGCAGCGTACAATGGGAGTAGTGGAAAATTGGATCTCAAGAATGAATCAATATTTCCGATTGTTCTCAATAGAGATCATAAAGCATGTTGTATGCGTGTTTTCATGTGGGTACTTGACCGATATAGCCCTCACATGGTATGATGCTTAGGAATGATCCATGTTGGTAGAGAGAAGGGAGGTCACATGGACAGCAATGCAAGAAGGACTGCTGAAGAATTTCCATTCGGTGGATTCTGTGCAGATGGCTCGAACCCGACTATGGGGATTGAGTTAGAAGACTAGCGTACAAGAGTATGTGGAGGCATTTCAGGATCTACAAGTCACAATTACCGACATGAGTCCAGTAGAGGCTCTCAAAATTTTCAAATGAGGGTTGAAAGAGCGGATTCACCAAGAAGTCATGGTGCAAAATCCTTGTGAATTAAAGATTGGACAAACCCCATTTTTCCAATTTGGCTTGAGTGAAGAGTTAGCAGAGGATTTAGTGGTCAACCATTTTTAGGGATTTACATCAAATTTTATGTCAAATTTTGTGAAGGAGTTATGTCAGATTTTGGCAATAAGAACATTGATTTGATCCTTGGTGATCCTTGTAGCTCAAGAAGAAGATAGGTACTCCAATCATGTCAAATGCCAAATGGTGGCAGAGTCAATCTCGTGTTGATTTATGAGATGGAGAGTTTTTGTTTAGCATTCTTGTGGTTGGACCCCCTCCATTCTCTACTTCCTATTTGTGCACCATGTTTGTGTCAAGTGCCTTGAATTTTGAGCGTTGGTGCTCTAGTGTGCTCTCAATAGTGAGGCTGAAGTGATGACCAGTCAGACTATCTTTGTTTCTCTCCGGTGAGGCAGGAAGTGATGACATGCAAACTGTGGGAATGCGTGTTGTGATGGCAGGTTATAGGTCGCCCTTGCCCCTAGTGTAGTTGTCTCAATTAGAGTCCCATTAGTGGATAGTGTTCTATTAGTTTTGGCACTTGGTGGTGCTTGGTTGGTGTTAGCACTTGGTGGAGTACTTGTGGTTGCGGTTTGTGGTTGCATTTGGTGGTTCCAATTTGCGGTTGCAGTTACAGTTGCGGTTACTTTGTCACAACGGAGTTCTTTGGGGATTCTAGAGAAGTTAACCCTGCAGTACATAGTGGGTTTACTCAGAGTGGCACTCAATATCAGCCTGTATCTCAGGTCCCAGTGAGGGAGGAGATTTTCTCCGAGTTGGAGTTTGACACAGGAGCTAATTCAGTTGAGAGTGCACTTGGCATGTTTGCACTGTTGTTGTGGGACATGGTTGAGATTTATGGGGCCTCCAAAGGCCCTAGGCATTACTCTAGTATAGTGGGTATTATTGAGTTGAATAACTTCATCCAAGAGTTTGATAGTTGGTGTGATCTGTAGTAGATACGGAACCCGACTTTATTTACACCCTTCATGGCATGGAAAGGGTTGTTTCAGCCCTTGGAAGGTCCGCTAATGGATGACTACCATGAGTTTAGGAGAGCTCATTTGGAGGAGATTGAGTTATGGAGACAATATTGGTCTCCAAACTATGTCTTTATCACTTTAGGTTCTGTTGCAAGGAGTAGATCGGCTGTACCCACAAGTTCTAGCTTGAGTAGTGTGGGTGGAGCTAGTGGAAGTGCACTAGATAGAGATAGTGTTACCACGAGTGGAGGTACCACTATAAGAGGTGGTGTGGTACCAAGGTTTAACCCCATGGTGGAGTTCTTCCAATGTTTGAGGCACAACTACTAGGTAGTGCGGATTGACAAGTTAAAGAGCTTCTAAGAGTTCCAATTGAAGGCTAGAGAGAGCCTACGCAAGGCAAACATTTGGATGAGGCAGTTGATCAGTTTCACTCAGGGAATTACTGAGGCCCAAGCACTCCAATTTTAGTATGGGATATTGGATAAGAAGTTGCGCCGTAGAGTTCATGATGCTACGTTGTTATAGGCTACTTGGCCCACTTTGGTAGTGGTCTTTGGTTTGGTTGAGCGTATTGAGCTCAACATGGTGGAGGATAGGGTGATGACATCTAGATTTGGTAGGGAGACCTCATCCACAATTGTGACTTCTTCTAGAGTGTAGGAGAGTGTACCACGCCCAACTAGTTTTTGAGGATAGGGTAGATAGCCCAGATCCTATGGAGCGAGTGGAGGGCCTATTGTAGTTAGACCCTTACCTTCATTTTTGGGTCAATAGCAACCAGTGAGTGGTAGTGTTGCTTGTTGGACTTGTAGTGGACCTTACCATAGGAGAGAGTGTACTCAAGGAATTGGACCTGATACCTCTGGTGCATCATAGCCAGCACAGAGCCAATGTGACCATTGCCATAGATTTGGTCACACTAGTGACCAATGCTTTGACCTACACTCGGAGTTACGGAGTGGTAGGGTTGCTACGGCAAGTAGTAGAGGAGCTCTAGTTCATGGAGGACAAGGTGGTAGAGGTGGTGGTAGAGGATCTACACCTAGTAGAGGTGCAATACCTGCCCTTACTTTTGATACAACTATGGCTACTCGGATTTAGCAATTGGAGCAGAGATTGGATAGTATGGCCATTACTTAGAGGAGATCAAATTTGGGTGTTGAGGCTTCCATGTCATATGTTGGTGATAGAGATGCTTTGGACTTCATGTGCAGAGCAGCTCAAGTAGATGCATTTGCAGCAATGACTAGGAGTGTAGTACATGCTCTAGAGCCTAGAGAAGCATCAGTGGAGTTGGACCCACAAAGAGGAGAGGTTGGGAGATTAGGTCAGACTTCCCCAGTCTTTCACACTATCTAAGGCATTACAAACAACATCCATTGCTCCTAGATGTCTCAATGCAAGTGTGGTAGGTGGT
Organism: Lunularia cruciata; assembly: GCA_948567375.1. Lineage (NCBI taxonomy): Eukaryota > Viridiplantae > Streptophyta > Marchantiopsida > Lunulariales > Lunulariaceae > Lunularia > Lunularia cruciata. The sequence goes on from OX419761.1 coordinate 27,623,972, forward strand.
GATGGAGTGCATGATGGACTACTTCTTAGTCAACCACCTACTACTACACAGATTGAGTATAGCACAATGTTGGGGGCGGCTTAGCTCATTATGCGTTGCCCTTTGTTTTCAGCTAGTGATATCTTTACATTGGGAGGTACCCCAGCCCTAGTGTTTTGGTTGGCTGTCACGCTTTATGAGAGTAGGGATGATGTGGTTCCTACTACTAGAGCAGAGGTGGTTGGTAATAAAGCTGACTTGGTTGAGGAGCATGGGATCCGTTCAGCGACCAGTGGTTTATAGCAGGCAGTAGCGGCTAGACTGGAGGAGTTGCCAAATAGACCGGTCTTTGAGAGAGAGCGGTTCACACTTGGTGTTGTCCTATTGGATAACCATAAGGGGATTTTCTGTTTGGTGGGACCTTCAAGGAAGGTCTATACACCATATAGAGTCTTGGTAGACTCTGGTGCAAAGCACTTTATGTTGGGGAAAGCTACAGTTGTTGGTCTAGAGTTACGAAAGACCAATGTGGAGAGGTGTCCATTTCACATCTAGACATCTCTAGGTGGTGGTTTGACACAGTACATCACATGTAGGAAGCTTGTTGTCCAAGTTCATCCTGGTCATCAAATTGACAACTTAGTGGTGAGAGCTCAAGCTATTGCGAGAATAGCTGAGTCATATGATGTGCTAGTTGGGGAAGTAGTGTTGTATCCCATGGGTTTTAGTATTGACTATTGGGAGGAGACAACCTCCTATACACCAGGTTGGCAATCTGGTGAGAGACAAGTATGTCGCCTACCAATACGCTTCATTAGTGGTAGTCTTGGCTCACTATAGTCCGAGACCATGGCAGCATTAGTTTTAGCTTTCAATGGTGCAATTACTTGGCCTGGTGATTTATTGGAGAGGAACGTCCATGCAGAGGATACTCCAGTACCCGAGGAGATCACTCGGATTTGGAGTACAAGTGGGATTGTTCCATCCACCTTGGATGTTCCATTGTGGAGTTCAGAGGAGGCATTGCAATAGCATGCAAATCAATTGGTGTAGCAAGCTTGGAGTGGAGCCTTTGTACCACCAGGAGATGAGTGTAAGGATGAACCTCCAAAGTCAATTACCTTGACACCTCTAGATACCACACTCATTGCTTGGCAGTATCCAATAGAGGGAGTATGTTTATTGGAGTTGTTTGGTGAGATTAGCACCAAACTAGTTGCGGTCCTATATGCGGGTATACAAGTACAGAGGTACTTGTATGTGGAGAGAGATGAGACTACTAGGGAAGTCTCTCTACATCATGTGTCACACTTGGCCTATCAATATCTAGAGTTATTACCAATGTCAGCAATCAGAGGTTACCAGAAGGCCCTACCAGCTGTAATACCAAGAGCTAGCCATATGATCTAGATGTGAAATTTGGTTTGTAACATCTAGAATGATGTTATACATGATGGTCAAATTAGATAAGATAGAAGTATCACCAAAAGAGTACTTCTACTAATAGAGCTGAAACCAAAATAGACTTGAGAACCTTAGAACCAATAGCTAGACATATGATTTAAAGGTGAGAATTGGTTTAGTAACATCTAGAAGGATGTTACACATGATGGACTAAACAGATCAAAAAGAGGTATCACCAAAAGGGGACTTCTACTAAAAGAGTAGGAATAGAAATATGTTTGAAATCTTCAGAGGCAATTTTGGAGGCCTAAATGAATGAATTAGGCCTCAAAAATGTGTGGATTCCTCCCCTCCCCTACATTGAGGAAAGGCTTGCCTTCCCTTTCCCCCCTCCCAAGTTTTTCTTGTCAAGAGCTTTCCAACGGTACCTTACTCACTTGATTCTGAGACTCCTACATGAAGATTCCCTAAAAGATTCCCTCTAGTCAAAGCTTGTTTGACCAACCAAATAGAACCTAGACCAACATGTCACCCATCCAAGTAAGTAATCCAAGGGTGGAGCTTGCTGACATGTCACCTATCTATGTGCCTAATCCTATGGTTGAGCTTCCTTGGAGGAGATCCTCTTTGTCTATATAATAAAGAGAAGGTGCTCCTTTGGGGCATTGAATGTTGAGTGTGTAATTTTTGTTTCTCTCTCTTCTCTTGTCCTCAGAGTATTACAATTGTATCAGAGCGAGTGTCTTAGTCCAAGAGAGTGGATCATCCCTCTTGGAAAAGCACAAACTATTGAAACTGAGTAATTTGAGGTGGAGAACATAGAGTAGTTGCTAGACTTAGGAAGGACTTTAGAGAGCAAACGGGATGGATGCACCGGGAAGACAATTTCCTGCACCTATCTTTCCATTTCAGAATCCATTCCACATCAAGGTTATGTACATCTAGTGTGGGCAAATGAGGGTATTGCTAGTTTATCACTTTGGTGTAGAATTCATGGACAAGGTGATGAACTCACCAAACCCGGTGATTCTACCTGTGGTGATATATGACAGAGAGTGGGATTTGACAATCTACATTCTACTATGATGATATGGATGTGAATGTCCTAAATCCTCTCCCTTTCAACACTCAAGTAGAAATCTGTTATGTGGTGAGACCGAAAGTGATATTTAGAGATTTTGTGGTTAGAAATTTTGGCAAGGAGTATTATCAACGAGTGATAGCTTCTGAGGTCCCAATGGTAGTTTTGATAGTTTTTGTGTCTTCCAAAGTGATCATATTGACTTTGTATTGAAGTAGACATTAGCAATTGAATGTTGCAAGAACCATGGATCTGCAATTGCAAGAGCTGGTGCAAGGAATGCAAGGGATGTTGAATGAATTTTGAGAGATTAGGATGACCATGGAGACATTACAAAGTCAAGTGCAGATCCTGAAGAATGATCAAGCCATGCAAGAAGAAGAGTCATCTCAAAACCCAGTACCTGCAACTGAAGTACTTGGAGTGGCACCTATGCCTACGAACCCTATCAACTATGAAGCCACATTGCTACTCTGGATGAAAAAGACCTGCAACATTGAGCCTTACAAGGAGCAGTGTATGATGGGAGTAGTGGAAAATTGATCTTGAGAATGAATCAATATTTCCAATTTTTCTCAACAAAGATCACGGAGCATGCTGCAGGTGTGTTTGCATGTGGGTACTTGACCGATAAAGCCCTCACATGGTATGATGCTTGGGAAAGATCCATGTTGGCAGAGAGAAGGGAGGTCACGTGGACATGAATGCAAGAAGGATTGTTGAAGAATTTCCAATCAGTGGATTCTGTGCAGATGGCTCAAACCCGACTATGAGGATTGAGACAGAAGAACAGCGTACAAGAGTATGTGGAGGTATTTTTGGATGTACAAGTTGCAATAACCTACATGAGTCCAACAGAGGCTCTCAACAATTTCAAATGAGGGTTAAAGGAGCGGATTCACCAAGAAGTCATGGTGTAAAATCCTCACATGGTATTTGAAGCCATTGCTTGTGCACAGAGAATAGCAAGAGCATTAGGTGGAGGTGAAGGAGTAGTTCCACTTCAACATTATTGGGCAGAAATGCCACACATGGGTGGACCCGTACCGATGGAATTGGGCAGCCTTTGATTTTGAGATCGAGGAGCACGACCGCTTCAAGGGGAGCATGGACGGGTAGAAGAACAAAGAGATGGAGTCCCACGAGGAGAAGGAACTCAAGAAGAACAACATTGTTGTTACAATTGTGGTCGTATTGGGCACATATCTACCAATTGTCACACTCGTTTCCCTAGAGGCCCTCGGCCTTTGTACAGGTGATCTTTGAACAACATGGAGAGGCGTAATTAAGAGGAGGAGGTGGAAAACACTTTGGAAAACAAAGATCACCAATAAATGTACCTCACGGCCTTATTGGCTCAATAAGGAAGCAGAGAAATGAGGGAAGGAAGAAGTATGTACAAAGATCCCAAAAGGCAACCTCACAATTGATTATTGTGAATGGAGTCCTAGAAGGCAATCAAGAAAGAGTACTAATTGATCCAAAAGCAATAGAGAATTTCTTATCTTGCTCTGTTGCAATAAGATTGGGAATGGATCTAGAATAAGATTGGGAATGGATCTAGAGAGAGATAGGAGTGAAGAAGTAGAGTTGCATTACGAGCAAACAGAGAGGATTGAATCATTACCTAGATGGGTCACACTCTTTGTAGGAGAATATTAGGAAGCAATTGAGTGGCAAGTGATACAATTAGCTCGTTATGATGCAATCTTAGGCATGCCATGGATGGAGCATTACAACCTTATGGTAGATTGGAAGAAGAAAGTAGTGAGAACCTACCAATGGTCAATCATTGGGGTTAAAGAAAAATCACCCAGGCAAGATTTGCCTCTATATGTCATAGGGACGGCAACTCTCTATAAGACCGATAGATTTTTCATGGGTCTAATAAGAGAAGTCTAGAGTGCACAACTCGATGGACAAATTCTTGAGAAATTGAAGGCTATGGTGGATGAATTTCAAGATGTCTTTTTCGATGATCGACCCTTAGGATTATCATCAAAAAGGAGAGTAGATCATAAAATTGAGACACTCCTAGGGAAGACACCTCCTTGTAAGGCCCCATATCGCCTATCACCTCATGAGTTGGAAGAATGTAAGACTCAAATTGAGGAGATGCTGCAGAAGAGGTTCATCCAACCTAGTGTATCACCATATGGGGCTCTTGTCTTGTTTGTAAAGAAGAAGGATGGTACAATGTTGTCACGCCATTTGTAGTGTCGCATCTAGATTGCTCAAACATTGGAGTTGCAGTGATAGTAGTTAGAGTTATTTCAACAGTTTCTCAAAGACTACTTTCTGATGGTCAGATTTTGTGTTTGAGGTACTGACTTCACGGTGGGGCCCACCATAACTTTGCACCATTTGCACCGTCAAGTGTGCCATCAGTAGGACCGTTAGGGTTTAGACCTAGCTTGAGTCCAGGGGATATACTTTCAAAGTGCAGCTCTAGAGAGCTCACTTCTCTGATGTTGAGCCTTTGAGTTCTTGGCTATGGTGGACAGAGGCCGGCGAGCATCACCTGGATTCTCTATGCTTGAGTGGGTGTGGCTTGACTATAATCAGTGCCCAATTGTTGGTAGTTTATAGAGTGACAGATCAAGTACTGATTTGAGTTGAGATGAGTTGAGAGTGGTAAACAATCTGATTACATCAGAGAAGTGAAGTTAGGGGGAAATTGGGTGCATGAACTTTGAGTGTTGGTGGTATCTCCAAGCTCGGTGATCGTTAGTACCTCGATTCAAGTTTAGCTTTTCTCTAGTGTGCAGAAGCTCATTTGATTGATGCAAATTTGGCAATAAGGCAAATGGTGTGCGGAAGCACTGGCCAATTTTTGAGCAAAGAAGGAGCAAATTTTGAGCAGTGGTTGTGATTTTGAGCTCAAGAGGTGAAGGTAAGACCAATTTGTTGCGAGTTGGGCTTAGAAAGTCAAATTGGAGATGGAGTTGGGAAGCTATTCTCATGAATTTATGATTTGGAGAAACCAATGTTGTCAATTTGGCTAGAGTAGAAAGTTAGTAGGGGATTTGACGGACAGCCAACTTTAGGGTTTATGTCATATTTTACGTCAGATTTTGGCTAGATTTTATGTCAGATTTTGGCTAGATTTGGAGGAGTTTTGTTGTTTGGCCAGATTTGGAGGAGTTTTTTTGTTTGGCCAGATTTGGAAGAGGCTAGATTTGGAGGAGTTTTGTTGTTTGGCCAGATTTGGAGGAGTTTTGTTGTTTGGCCAGATTTGGAAGAGTTTTGCTAGTTTGGAGGACTTCTGCAAGTTTGGAGAAGTTTTTGCTTTGAGGCATAGGGCTATGAGGCTTTGAGGCATAGGGTTGTGGGCTATGAGAGGCTACAAAGGCCTAGAAGGGCCAGCAAGACAGCTTGCTGACGTGAGGCTAGCTAGTTTAGAGTAGATCTTGGTCATTGGTTGGCAAAATCTGCTTTTCCTACTAGATTGTGTGTACAGGGTTTGACCCTTAGATCTCTTGTTCCTAGACTAGTGCCCTAGCCAACTGGTCCACCTTCACTTGTTGTCCTAGTGATTGTGCCACTGTTATCTATACACATGTAGCTTTGGCTCATAGAGGCAGTTTGATCCCATTCTTGGTGATCCTAGTAGCTTAGGGCTTAGATAAAAACTTCTCTTATGTCAAATGCCAAATGGTGGCAGAGTCAATCCCGCGTTGTGTTATGAGATGGAAGGTTTTTGTTTAGATTTCTTGTGATTCGATCCCCTCCATTCTCTGCTTCCTATTTGTGCACCATGTTTGTGTGAGATGCCCTAACTTTTGAGCATTGATGCTGTGGTGTGCTCTCGGTAGTGGGGCTTGAGTGATGACCAATCAGACTACCTTTGTTTCTCTCTAGTAAGGTAGGAAGTGATGACCTATAGATCATGAGAGTGCGTGTTATGATGGCAAGTTATAGGTTGCCCTTTCCCCTAGTGTAGTTATCTCGGTTAGAGTTACATTAGTGGGTGGTGCTTAGTTGGTATTGGCACTTGGTGGTGTTGGCACGTGGTGGTATTGGCATTTGGTGGGGTACTTGCGGTTGCAGTTGGTGGTTCTAGTTCGCGGTTGCGGTTACTTTGTCACGACGGAGCTCTTTGGGGATTCCACTGGAGATAGCCCTGCAGTACATAGTGGGTTTCCTCGGAGTGACACTCGGTATCAGCTTGTATCTCAAGTCCTAGTGAGGGAAGAGATTGACTCTGAGTTGGGGTTTGACACAAGAGTTGATTCAGTTAGGAGTGCACTTGGTGTGTCCGCACCGTTGTTGTGAGACATGGACAAGATTTATGGGGCCTCCAAAGGCCCTAGTCATTACTTTGGTACAATGGGTACCATTGAGTTGGATGACTTCATCCAGGAGTTTGATAGTTGGTGTGATCTATAGCAGATGCAGAACCCAACTTTGTTTACACCTTTCATGGCATGGAGGGGTTGTTTCAGCATCTGGAGGGTCCGCCGATGGATGACTACTATGAGTTTAGGAGAGTTCATTTGGAGGAGATTGAGTTATGGAGACAGTATTGGTCTCTGAACTATGTCTCTATCACTTTAGGTTTGGTGGCCAGGAGTAGATTGGTTGTACCTACAAGTTTTAGCTCAAGTAGTGTTGGTGAAGCTAGTGGAGGTGCACTAGCTGGAGATAGTGCTACTACGAGTGGAGGTACTGCTACAAGAGGTGGTGTGGTATCGAGGTTTAACCCCATGGTGGAGTTCTTCTAGTGTTTGAGGCAAAAGTACCAAGGAGTGTGAATTGACAAGCTGAGGAGCTTGCAAGAGTTCCAATGGAAGGCTTGAGAGAGCCTACGCAAGGCATACACTTGCATGAGGCGGCTGATCAATTTTACTCAAGGAGTTACTGAGGCCTAGGCAGTCCAATCTTGGCATGGGATACTATACAGGGAGTTACAATGTAGAGTTAGTGATGCTACGTTGTTACAGGCTACTTTGCCCACTTTGGCAGTAGTCTTTGGTTTGGCTGAGCATATTGAGCTCAACATGGTAGAGGAGAGAGTGGTGACATCTAGATTTGGTAAGGAGACCTCATCCACGGCTATGACTTCTTCTAGAGTGCAGTAGAGTGCACCAGGCCCAGTTGGTTTTTGAGGACAAGGTAGACCGCATAGATCCTATGGAGCGAGTAGAGAGCCTAGTGGAGTTAGACCCTTACATTCATTTTCGGGTTAGCAATAGCCAATGAGTGGTGGTGTTGCTTGTTGGACTTGTGGTGGACCTCACCATCAGAGAGAGTGTACTCAAGGCAGTGGACCTGATACCTTGGGTGCATCATAGCCAGCATAAAGGCAGTGTGAGCATTGCCACAAATTTGGTCACACTAGTGACTGGTGTTTTGACCTACACCCGGAGTTACAGAGTGGTAGGGCTGCTATGGCAGGTAGTAGAGGGGCTCCAATTCATAGAGGATGAGGTGGTAAAGATGGGGGTAGAGGATCTACTCCTAGTAGGGATGCATTACCTGCCCTTACTTCTGACACAGTTATGGCTACTTGGATTGAGCAGTTGGAGCGGTGATTGGCTAGTATGGCTATTGCTCAGAGGAGATCAGATTTGGGTGTTGAGGCTTACACCTCATATGCTGGTGATAGAGATGCTTTGGATTTCATGTGCGGAGCAGCACAAGTGGATGCATCTACAGTAGTGACTAGGAGTGCAGTACATGCTCCATAGCCTAGAGGAGCATTAGTGGAGTTGGACCCACAGAGATGAGAGGTTGGGAGACAGGTCAAACTTCCCCAGTCTTTAACGCTATTTGAGGCATTGCAGACAACATCCATGGTTCCTAGATGTCCCAATGCAGGTGTGGTAGGTGGTGATGGAGTGCATGATGGATTACCTACTATTAGGCAAACTGAGTCTAGCATTATGTTGGGAGCGGCTCAGCTGATTATGTGGCGTCCTTTGTTTTTGGCCAATGACATGTTTACATTGGAAGTTGACCCAGCCCTAGTATTCTGGTTGGCTGCCACGCTATGTGAGAGTAGGGATGGTGCAGTTCCTACTACTAGAGCAGAGGTGGTTGGTAGTGGAGCTGACTTGGTTGAGGAGCATGGGATCCGTTCAGCGATGTCGTGGGGATCGTATGGTCTTGAGATTGCGCTGGGCACCTGGCTGCCTGCGCTTAGGCTTTTGGAGTGTTTTGTCCTTCTCATACCGTCTATTATTAGTCCCGGCTCATTATTCTTGACCTCTTGTTTGGTCTATTATCCTCGGCTTTAGTATGTTTTGGGTTTGGTGGGTTTTGCAGTTCTGGTCCAGATTGATATTCCATAGAGAATGATCTGGTGGGGTTTTGTGGAGTTATCCACAAGTTATGCGACCGGACTCAATCCCGGGCAATTAGTTAAATGTGCTGACCCATCTACATAAGCTAGACTGAGTGTAAAAAAAAGAAAAAAAAAAGAAAAAAATACATTATTATTATTTTTCTCTACCACTGTTTGCACATCAAGTACACACACTCAATCACTAAAAATCTCATTTCCATTTCAATTCCAAGTTTCACAGTTTATAATCCTTTGAGCCATGACACACGGCTCCTAACCAAACAGTGACCAAACCAAAGCACACTGACCAGCCAAGCACATGAAGAAAGAAAACAAATTGAGCAGGTCCTATTTCCTATTCCTTACAACTTGTCATCTCCTTGTTCTGCAACATCTCCAATTTGTTGTTCTTTCCAAGTCTCCATTGTCCAGTAGGTCCTTCCTTGGGATTCTCCTTTCTCTTCAATATTCCGGTATGTTAGATCTTCCCAAACGCTTTGCACTGCTCTTGCCATAGGATTCTATGCCTGGTAGAAGCTCCAGACAAATCCCGTATCGAGTTTCTATATCCAGTCCTCGTATTATCCTGAGCTGAACATGACTTCTCTCTTCTTTTGTTCCTGTCCACCTTTCCTTTGTAAGCTAGTTTGGCCTTTCCTCTCTGCTCTTTGAGTAAGTTTTGGATGAACCTTCAACTAGTAATAGATTCTCTGTCCAACCAACCTTTCGAGATTTTTTGTCCTCCAAAACCCTTCAAGATTTTTCTGTTCCTGCCAAGCCCTTAGGGACACCTCTATCCTGCTAACCTTTCTGCTGATTTTTGTTCTTCCAAATACCTTCCCTATTTTTCCACTGCAATTTCTTCTCTTCTTCTCCTTTTGAGACTAATTGTCCTCTTAGAAGATCCTTCTCTTGGTTTCTGTTTTGATCTTGGCTAAACCCTCTCCATGCTTCACAATCCTTTGTCTTGCCAATAGGAAGTTCTTCTCTTGAGCTTCTCACTCAATGCTGCTCTGTCAGTTTGTCAGCCAGATTCCCTTCCCTTGAACCCTGATCCTTCCTTTGTCATTGACCCTTACTGCCTTTTGCCAAATTCCAACCATTCTGTGATCTTGTTTCTTTGAGAAAAATCAACACCGTTCTCTAAAATCCCACACTGTTCTATCAATCGTCAGCCAACTTATCTTCACGTGAATCCTACTTCTCCCTTCGAAATTCAAACTTACTGCTTCTTTGAGAGCTCAAAATCTATTCTCTTCTCATTCTTCCTTCACTCTGTCCCTAAAGAGCCTTCCTGACTACTCCTTCACGACCATTCCAAGTCCTTTTGATTCACTTCCTTCCTGCCCACCTTCTGTACTTTGCCAAAACTCAAAACCCTTTGTCTCCTTTTCTCGAAATTTCTCCAACTTTTTCATGTAACTTTCTCTCTTGAAACTCCTCTCTTGATTTCTCAAAAACTGGCAGTCCTTCTCACCTTTCAATAATTCTCAATACTTCCCTACTTTCTTCTCTCAAAATCCTCTGCACTTTCTCTCGAAAACCCTACTGTCCTTTCTCAAAATCTTTTGCAAATTTCTCTTTTGAACTCCTCTCTTGATTTTCCCAAAAATTGGCAGCCTTCTCACCTTTCGATAATTCTCAATACTTCCCTACTGTCTTCTCTCAAAATCCTCTGCAATTTCCCGAAACTCTACTGTCTTCTCTTGAAATCTTTTGCAACTTCCTCTCTTGAAACTCTTCTCCTCATTTCCTGAAACTGGCAGCTCTTCTCACTTTCGATAATTCTCTATCACTTCCCTACTGTCTTCTCTCAAAATCCTCTGCAATTTCCCGAAACTCTACTGTCTTCTCTTGAAATCTTTTGCAACTTTCTCTCTTGAAACTCTTCTCCTCATTTCCCAAAACTGGCAGCTCTTCTCACTTTTGATAATTCTCCATCACTTCCCTACTGTCTTCTCTTGAAATCCTTTGCACTTTCCCAAAAACCCTACTGTCCTTTCTCAAAATCTTCTGCAACTTTCTCTTTTAAAACTCCTCCCTTGATTTCCCGAAAATTGACAGCCCTTCTCACCTTTCAATAATTCTCAATACTTCCCTACTGTCTTCTCTCAAAAACCTCTGCACTTTCCCAAAAACCCTACTGTCCTTTCTCAAAATCTTCTGCAACTTTCTCTTTTGAAAATTCTCTCTTGATTTCCCAAAAACTGGCAGCCCTTCTCACCTTTTGATAATTCTCCATCACTTCCCTACTGTCTTCTCTCAAAATCCTTTGCACTTTCCCAAAAACCCTACTGTCCTTTCTCAAAATCTTCTGCAACTTTCTCTTTTGAAACTCCTCTCTTGATTTCCCAAAAATTGGCAACCCTTCTCACCTTTTGATAATTCTCCATCACTTCCCTACTGTCTTCTCTTGAAATCCTCTGCACTTTCCCAAAAACCCTACTGTCCTTTCTCAAAATCTTCTGCAACTTCTCTCTCGATACTTCAATTCCCTTGTCTCCCAACTCCTTTCGATTTTTTCCTATCACCCCAACCCCTCTTCCGATTCTTGTGTCCTTCCAACTCTAACCCTCTGATCTCTATCTTCCTGTTTCCCTGGAAAACCCTTTTCAATCCTCTGTCCTTCCAAAACCCCCTTCAACATGTTCCTGTCTTTCCCTTTTGTCTTTTCCTTTCTTGATTCCTCAAACCCCTTTACGTTTAGGAGTCCCCTCTTCTTGCTGCTCTGTTCTTTGATTCCTTTCCCCTTTCAGAAGTGCTCGATACCTCTCTATCATTCCACAAAGCCCCTTCCAGATTTATCTATCTTCTCCTTTCCTTCCCTTCTCAAAAATTCCAGCTACCACTCCTTACCAAGCTCATCTGACATTTTTCCGAAAGCTCTCTACTGTCCAGTCCTTATCTGTCCCAAATTTTCATACCCTGTCAGCATGTGCCCTCCCGCAAGACTTTCACTGAAAAAAACCCTCTATTGTCCAGCCCTCCTCTTCTCAAAATCCTGCAACCACTCCTTACCACTCTCCTCTGGCTTTTTCCCGACAACAGCGACCAATGGTTTATGGCAGGCAGTAGCAACTAGACTGGAGGAGTTGCCAGCTAGACCGGCCTTTGAGAAAACGTGGTTTACACTTGGTGTTGTCCTATTGGATAACCAAAGGGAAAATTTCCTTTTTGGTGCCTTCAGGGAAGGTCTATACACCACAGAGAGTCTTGTTAGACTCTGGTGCGCAACTCCTTATGTTGGGGAAGGTTGCAGTTGTTGGTTTGGAGTTACGGAAGACCGATGTGGAGAGGTGTCTATTTCAAATCCAGACATCTCTAAGTGGTGGTTCGACACAATACATCATACGTGGGGAGCTTGTTGTCCAAGTTCAGCCTGGTCATCTGACTAATAGCTTGGTGGTGAGAGCTCAAGCTATTGCAACAATAGCTGAGTCATATGATGTGCTAGTTGGGGGAGAAGTGTTATACCCCATGGGTTTTAGTATTGACTATTGGGAGGAGACACCTTCCTATAGACCAGGCTGGCAGTCTGGTGAGAGACGGGTATGTCGCCTACCAATACGCTTCAGTAGTGGCAGTCTTGGCTCACTACAGTCCAAGACCATGGCAACATCAGTTTTAGCTTTTAGTGGTGTTGTTACTTAGCATGGTGACTTGTTGGAGGGGAATGCCCATGCAGAGGATACTCCAATACCAAAGGAGATCACTCGGCTTTGGAGTACAAGTGGGATTGTTCCATCCACCTTGGATGTTCCATTGTGGAGTTCAGAGGAGGCGTTGTAGCAGCATGTAGATCAGTTGGTGCAGTAGGCTTGGAGTGGAGCCTTCGTACCATCAAGAGATGAGTGTGAGGATGAGCCTCCAGAGTCACTTACTTTGACACCTCTGGATACCACACTCATTGCTTGGTAGTATCCAATAGAGGAGATATGCCTATTGGAGTTGTTTGGTAGGATCAGCACCAGACTAGCTACGGTATTACATGCAAGTATACGAGTATAGAGGTACTTGTATGTAGAGAGAGGTGAGATTGCTAGGCGAGTCTCTCAACATCATGTGGCACACTTGGCCTATTGGTATCCAGACTTGTTACCAATGTCAATAGTCAGAGGTTACCAGAAGGTCCTACCAGTAGACATTTCCTTATTGGGGGCACATGACCTAGAGAGACACGGGTCTATTCACTTGGTGATTTCTAGATGGCCATGTTAGGGTCATACATGTGCTAGTAGAGGATTGGGTCTTCAGGATCCTTGTTGTGGTGTGTTTTGGGAGATGTTACGGATATTATGACATCTCCAAGTTCATCACTCTGTTCCTCTAGCTTACCTTTTGGAGAATGTTCCTTTGATGAGTGATTCTCACACCAGAGTGGTGGTGAGTAAACATCAGGTCCATTCTTAGATGGGACCTATTGTATTGTTAGATGCATCCAGAGTGGGATCACGAGCTCATTGTCTTTGTCTTTGGTGGACGAACCTCTTACCCAAAGAGGTTCTACAGTGTGGTTATGATGGGATTCAGCGACTTGACCACATCCTTGTTGATGATATCTTGGATGTTGGGCGTTAGTCTCAGACATTGGTAGTGGCTGATAGGTCACCTATGGCAGTGGTGAACCTAGTTGGACAGCCTAGAGCCGCATTTCCCACACTCATGAGTTTTCCAGGCTCTCATGCTTTTCGAGAGGGAGGTCTTGGACTTGTTTTGGACTCAAAGTTACAATAGTTGGTGGAGCCCAACGCTGATGAGAGAGAGAGGGTGATGGGTTTTTGCACCGGTATTACCGTTGTTTCAGCAATGTTTGAGGCATCCAGGCATCAATTGTTAGGTCAGGCTATGGACCTGAACTATTTGACTTGGATTGTGAGCCTTGGCTTGGCAGAGCAGCGTAGGATGCACTTGATAGGCATCACCACTTAGACACTTGTGAGCCCTATGCCTATCAAGATTATTTAGGCACATGTTGGGGGCGATGGACCGAGTGGACATGGTATTCTTGGGACACATCTAGTAGCTACTAGGGAGAGTGGTCTACTTGGAGTCCATCCAGGTGAGCGTAGACTACTTGGATTACACCCTTGGTCCACATGGGATGCAACTAGAGGACGTGTGGAGCTTGCAGCCAAAGTAGAGGGAGTTTTTCACACAGAGGTTGGGACCTCTAGTGGGCGGGAGCATGACACTATTGCTCCCAAGGGCCCAGTGTAGCAACCAGTCAGTACGTCTTCCACTCCTACTACAGTTACAGAGGATACTTGGGAGCCAGATCTTGGACCCAAGCTTACTGGAGAGGAAAGACGGAGAGTTTGGAGGTTCTTGAGGAGCCATATGAGTTGTTTTGGCTTCAGTATGAAGGATTTAGATGCTCTAAAGGGACTTGGTATATAGATTGAGCTGACTTGCAACACACTATTTTTCTGATGTCCTTATCATTGTTGTGATATGGAGAGGACATTGATTCAGAGTCAGAGTAGTGACCTTTTTGAGGCTGGTTTGGTGGAGATTTCACATGGAGAGTATGCATCAGCGATAGTGATGCTAGCCAAGAAGGATATGCATGGCAACTACACAGATAAGTGGATGTGTGGAGATTACCGTCCTATCAACCGATAGACCAGGGCTGATTGGTATGCCATGCCTACACCGGAGGAGATTTTTTATGCGATTGGGCATGCAAAGGTCTTCAGTACTTTGGATCTTTGAGCGGGATATCATCAATTGCCGATCAGGGAGGAGGTTAAGTCCAAGATAGCATTTTGGGCTATTGATTCTCACGGAAAGGATATGTTATATCAATGGATGTTCTTACCATTTGGGTTAAAGAATGCTCTTACTGAGTTCCAAAGGGTCATGGATAGGATCCTAGCAGGATTGGAGTTTGCTCGATGCTATATTGATGACATTTTGGTCTATAGCACTATTGTGGAGGAGCATGAGAGACAATTGTTGGAGGTGTTTGAGAGGTTGAGATCTCATGGACTCAAATTACATCTTGGGAAGTGTAGGTTCTTCCATGCACAGGTTGAGTATTTGGGTCACACTATCTACCCCGGAGGACTTGGTGTTCAATAGACCAAGGTGGAGGCTATTGCACATATTCCTTGGCCTATGGATGTGAGCAGAGTGCGAGCATTCCTTGGGTTGGTGAACTTCTATTGCCGCTATATTAGAGGATTTAGTGCCATAGCCAAGGCCTTGACAAAGCTGACCAAGCTAACACAAGAGTGGTATTGAGGAGATGAGCAGGAGAGAGCTTTTGTAGAGCTCAAGGAGAGGTTGACATCTGCTCCTATTTTGAGGAAACCGATTAGGGGACGACTATTTTAGGTTCATACTAATTGGAGTATGTTGGGGCTTGGAGCGGTGCTCACCCAACATGATGATGAGGGGAAGGAGTTTGTGATGGCCTATGCTAGTCGCTCCAACAATTCAGCGGAAGCAAAGTATAGTTCATATGAGGGAGAGTGCTTGGCAGCAATTTGGGCTATAGCACATTTCTGATGTTACCTATTTGGTAACCCCTTCACTCTCATCACTAATCATCAGCCATTAAAGTGGTTAATGGAATCCGACAAGCATTCAAGGAAGCTTGCATGAGGGGCTCTGATTTTATAGGAGTATGATTTCATGGTTGTTTATAGACCTAGAGTGGTGAACCGTGATGCAGATGGGTTGAGTAGAAACCCATGTCCCAGCCAGCAAGATCAGACTAGAGCATGTTGGCATGGTAAGATAGATGATGAGATGGTGCCAAGTTGGCATGCATTTGCCTTTCTATGTATATTTTCAAAGGCTTTGGTGGTATCTCTCTCAGTGCATATAGGAGGAGTTATTGAGGTCACAAATCATGAGAGTGAAGATATTGGTACAATTCAACAAGACATTCATGATGATGTCTTAGTGATGGACTATCTTTGCACTAATGTTGTGGGTGGCACTGTGACAACCCGGCAAATATCACTTTTGCGGTAATTGGGTAAGTAAAGTTTGTTCTCGCAGAGATACGAGTCAGAATTGGTCAAATACGAAGCAAAGTAACAATTTTAGTTCTTCTTGGTTGTGTCTTTAATCTCTCAGGTAGAAACTACACCCAGAAGAGAGTAACAAGCACTGATTCACAATCTTATCACAAATTCACACTTCTTAATCACAACTCCATCAAATCTTTCCAAACAATCTTGATTGTGATGATTTAGGCTCTCCCAAAAATGGCACTTCACTGCAAAACGACTTCGCCTCATAATTGTGTTCCACCCCTCCACTGAAGGCACAACTTCCTCGATCAAAATTGCTTCACATCAACTTCGCACTGCACTCACAAAAGCAGAATACTACCAACACTACAATTCCTCTCAGATCTATCAAGGCATTGCTTCGATTGCACTTCACTCAGGATCAAACACACAGAATGAAGATCAAGGCTGTGGAATCTAACATCCAACAAGCACTCTGATTTGCACTTCAAATTTCTCCAAACACTCACAAACACAATTGCAAAGTTGATACTCGGAATCAAGCTCAAGCGACGAGCACTGCTTCACAGCACTTTGCTTTATCTATTCTAAGAAATAATGAGCACTAAACAACATTTTCCTACGAATGCCACTCTTAAATAGTGAAGCAATTGAAAGTTCTAACAACTATACCGTTCTACCACAATTGTTCTAACCTGCAGATCTGAAATGACAATGCACCTCTTCATATCTGCCCCTTGAAATCTCAAATCGGTTACTAATCCGATCTGATATCTACTTCATCCTTGGCTTTCAAACCCAAACCCGAAGTAATCTTTCTTCCTACTATCTTTTCCTCGGGTTTCAGATCTTCTACTTCTTCTACCAATTCCAGCAATTCTCTTTCCTGATCTAAAATTTCACTAGTGGGTAATCTATCTAACTTCTTATCTCCTGACCCACTCTTCTCTAATGTCTCTGATGGCAACTCCAAAGACATTTGGACTCCTATGTTATCTACTTCGGGTTTTGCTTTAACATCTTTCCAAAGTTTTTCTAGCTCTATCTTCACTAAGTCTAATCTAATGGAAATGTTATCCTCTACTTCCAACACCTTCCTATCTACACGAGTTCTTAATTTTATTAACAAGGCATTCATCTACGCGTCCTTCGCTTGTCTTTGCCTCGTCTCCTACACCAGCAACTTCAACTCGTGCAGACGCGCTTCTTCAATTTGAATGTTGGCTTCTATACTTAACATCACGTTCACTCTGAGGACTATCTCCTTCAATGGCTCCAATCTTGTCTTCCTCTCTCGTTCCCGATCTGCAAGCCATTCCTCTTTGTACATCGCCAACTCTTCCTCGAACTCGGCTTTCACCGCTTCCTTCTCTTTCCTTCTGTTCAACCTTCTCTTCTTGATTACGAAGTAACTCTCGTAATCTCTTTTCTTCTCTATATCTCGCAGCCAACTCTCGTTGCCAAAGTTGCTTCTTCCCCTCCATACTTTCCATCACTCTATCAAGCTCTTGATCCTTTGATGCTATCTTTGCCATAGCAGAAATAAGCTCTACTCTTGAATCAGCAAACTGCTGCTTCAAGATTTTGGTTTCAGCTACCTGTCTTTCCCTTGCAATATCACTCTTCCTTGCAAGATCCTCTTGATAGATCACTTCTCTCCTCAGGACTTTGATTACCGGACTTCTCTTGACTGCCTCCGCTCGCAATACTTCTCTCTCCTCCTCACCTCGGGTTACACTCCTCCTCAACTCCGAGTTCTCTTCTTCTAATCTTGCTACCACCTGCAGTATAGTCTTTACCTCGGGACAAATCGACTGCATCTCCTTCTTCTTCTACTCCAACTTTACTAGCAGCGGGCACACTACCTCTCGCAGGTACTCCACTCCATCATTGGCAACTTCTTCCTCGTGCGGAGGGGTCTCTCTTCTCTCCTCGTGTTCTCCCAATACTTGCCTTCTTCTCTGGAGTCTTCGTATCGGGATTGATGCCTCAATGCCCGAGCTTTCTTCTACCTCTGTCTTCACTCAACTTGGTCCCGCCTCACACTTTGCCTTACGTCGTGAGCAAACTCCTTGCTGCACTGCGATCTTCTTCTCCTCTGGCACCGGTACTTCGTCTTCCAGCGATGTATTGTCTTTGGCTTCTACCTTGGCCTGCACTTCTTCTTCGTATTCTTTAGCCACTGGCGCCGAGGTCATTTCTCCACCGTCCTCACTATCACTGCTCATATCTCCGCTCTGCAGTGTAAGCTCAGGTTCCTCCTCATGCTCCGAGTCCTCCGTCTTGAGCTCGGCCTCGCCTTCTGAGTCTTCATCTTCTGACTCAATTACCACCATTCCTCGCCTCGGGTTACTTTTCTGCATCTTTTGAGGTTTCTTGTTTTCTTCGGCTTCTGCTTGCGAAGTCCTCTTCTTCATTGGGGTACTTACTACGACCTCCACATTTTTCCCTGTCTTCACATAGTAATCATCTGTGCTCAGGATTTGCAAAATGTATTGCTGCTCCTCGACATTGACCTCCTTTTGCACATCCGAATGGAAGTGCAACACCATCCGATTCCGCTCCGCCGAGTTCAGCAAATTGAGCCCAAGGTAGAAATGCGCTGCAAACGGCACAATATAATGTGGAGGCAACTTATCCTACAGATTCCACACCATCTGCCTCGTTCTCCCGTGAAAACACCTCACCCAATTAATTGGTTCTCCTGCAAACAATTTGTGAAAGAACACCGCTTGGTGTTTCATCACATATGTTGTTCTCTCTGGCTTCAAGATTGCCATCAAAGCACTCACAATTCCTCTCTTGACAAGGTCTTTATAACTTTCTACCTTGTACCCATTTTTCGTTCTCTTCGACAAGAAGGCATCTCTCACCTCTTGAGTTTCTTGGGCTATTTGCCTTGGGTTGAGCTCCCCCCGATCCAAAGACAATTTACTTCATATTGTATGCTGATAGGGCATTTCCGAGTACTTTGCCTTATGACCCAAAGTCACTTTACTTTGGGTTTCAACCCAAAGACTCTTTTCTTCACCTTCTTTGGCCATATAGGCACAATCCGACTTCTCTATACACTTCTTCTCGTTTATTCTGAAAAAAACAAAAATGTGGGCACCACAGGCACAGTTGGGGCCAAGGAGAGAGACCATGTTCTTCAGCAAGCCCAACGGTTCAGATTGGAGGGAAGACACCTTTTGCATGTATGGGAGGATGGTAGAGAGCAAGTAGTACCACTTCCATCTCAAAGACCACAGTTGGTCCGTCATGCTCATAAGGAGCTAGGACATTTTGGAGTAAAGCATACATATAGCTTACTCCAGAGTCATTATTGGTGGCACAGTATGCAGACTGAGGTATAGCAATTTGTTGCCAGATGTGTGGTTTGTGACCAAGTTAGACCATCATTCAATGCTCGTATGCCACAATTACACCTATTACCTATCATGGGATTGGATTACCATTGAGTTTGGACTTTGTTGGACCTTTACCGCTGATGGTGAGACATCATCGGTATGTTTTGGTGATGGTGGAGCACTTCTTTAAGTGGATTGAGTTGGTGGCACTTCTTGACAAGTCTAGTGAAGGGATAGCTTACTCGTTCCTGGATCGAGTTCTTAGTCATTTTGGTACACCAGTTGAGGTTTTGACTGATCAAGGTACAGAGTTCTTGGGAGAGTTTCAGGTCTTGTGTGACAAGGCTTTGATTGATCATTGTACTACATCCCGAGATCACTCTGAGGCAGATGGCTTAGTAGAGAGAGTGGTTCAGACGGTGAAGAGAGGATTGCAAAAGTATGGTTTGCAGAGAGGCCACTTGGGATCTCCAGTTACCTTGGTTGGCCATGGGCTATTGGTTCAGCCGGCAAGCCTCCTTAGCATCCTTCTCTCCGTACTTTCTACTCTATGGACAAGATCCAGATTTACTTGTAGCCATTCATTGAGATGCCACTGTAGTTGTGGACTTGGATGACCCAGATGTATGGCATGTTCTTAGTGGGCAGAGATCTTTCGGAGAGTGATGCCAATGGCCTTTGAGAACTTGGCGATTGCTCAGCATAGAGATACTTTACGGTATGCTATCATTTGAGGAGTAGGTTATAGACCCTTGATCCTTCGATTTCATCCATGCGACTATGTATATCTACAATAGACAACACCGACGACACTTGATGTTTTGCCATGCCGCACTATCTTGAGAGTGCATGAGGTTTTGCCATCTGGAGTCCTTGTGTTAGAAGGACGTGATGGTGCTGTTTGGAAGGATCATGTGTGCAATTGTGCGCCATGCCACCTCCCAAACATTGATGGTACTATGGACCCAAGCGTGGTACTTGTACGTCCAGGCTTGAGGTGTATGTTATATGGCTCTTCTAGTGGAGCTGCTACTATGTTAGTGTGTGATAGCTGTTTGAGAAGATGGCATATGGCATGTATGACTCCTCCCCTCATGGTGGTTCCTCAGGGACAGTAGTTATGTCCAAGATGTATTTGACCTATAGCTAGTTCATTCTTTATATGGTATAGATTGCAGACAGGCGACTAACGATGGAGCTCCATAGCACCCGGCCTCCTGATCTTTGCCCATCATAGGGTATACAATATACTTGGAGTAGATGGCTATTTGGAGTTAGAGAGACCTCACCGCCAACTAGGGAGCGATTGTGGCACTTTAGAGTCTATGTATGACTTATGTGTGGGTTGTGCTTCTATAGTGTATGATGTTGATAGCGATGTATGTTGTGTAGCGATGTATATACGCACGATGGCTATCACGCCATTTGTAGTGTCGCATCTAGATTGCTTGATGTGGTGCCCACATTTTTTGTTTTTTTAAAATAAAGCCGAAGAAGTGTATAGAGAGGTCGGATTGCACCTGGTTGGTCGGATTGCGCCTGGTTGGTCGAAGAAGACGATGAAAACTGTCTTCGGGGTGAAACCCGAAGTAAAGTGGCCTCGGGTCATAAGGCGAAGTACTCTGAAATGCCGTGTCAGCAAACGATACGAAGTAAATTGTCTTTGGATCGGGAAGGGGAGCTCAACCCGAGGCAAAGACACTCTAACAACCTTTCGTCGGGGCGAGAAACTCAAGAAGGGGCGGTTTCAAAATTGGCAGCTCATACGCGTGAAGGTGAGGCGACAGTAATGGGTGCATGCAGGAGGTGTGATTTCTCGGTAGAAACTCGAAGTGACGGAAGACGAAGAAGTGCAACTCTATAAAAATCGAGACTGCAACGACGAAATGTCGAGCAATTTTCCTTCGCCGCTGAGGAGTTGTCTTGCAGGTGATCGGGGAAAGGGAAATAGAGTTGGACTTGTGTTAGTGCGCAAGGGGAAGTCGAGAGAGAGAAATCGAGAGACCAAAAGAAAGCAGAAGAGATGGGAGGAGGGAAGAAGAACTCCGAATTTGCAGTGAGAAATCATGCAATTCGGAGATTAGATGTAGTAGCGAGGATCGAAGTCTTGAGCCGACTTTGGATCACCTTTCTGGCATGGAATTGGAACATAAGCTTTCCAGGATTCATGACAGAAATCATCAAGAGTAAATGTCTCGATGGTCCCGAGGACGAAGGGAAGAAAGGAAATCCGGCTTGCTGGACAGAGTCGGATTGGAGACTCGTACTCGGGAAGGAGGCAGGCTCGGAGCAGGGGGCCACGTTCTTGGGGAAAGGGGAGATAGCCTAAGAAACTCAAGAGGTGAGAGATGCCTTCTCGTCAAAGAGAACGAAGAATGGGTACTAGGTAGAAAGTTACAAAGACCCTGTCAAGAGAGGAATTGTGAGTGCTTTGATGGCAATCCTGAAGCCGGAGAGAACTACCTATGTGATGAAACACCAAGCGGTGTTCTTTCACAAATTGTTTGCAGGAGAACCAATTAATTGGACACGGTGTTTTTACGGGAGAACGAGGCAGATGGTGTGGAATCTGCGGGATAAGTCCCCCCCACATTATATTGTGCCGTTTGCAGCGCATTTCTATCTCGGGCTCAATTTGCTAAACTCGGCGGAGCGGAATCGGATGGTGTCGCACTTTCATCCGGATGTGCAAAAGGAAGTCGATGCGGAGGAGCAGCAATACATTCTTCAAATCCGGAGCGCAGACGATTACTACTCAAAGACGGGGAAGAACGTGGAGGTCGTTGAAAGTACCCCGACGAAGAAGAGAACTCGGCAAGTAGACGCCGAAGAAAACAAGAAACCTCGGAAGGTGCAGAGAAATAACCCGAGGCGAGGAATGGTGGTGATCGAGTCGGAAGATGAAGACTCAGAAGGCAAAGCCGAGCTCAAGACGGAGGACTCGGAACGTGAGGAGGAACCTGAGCTGACACTGCAGAGTGGAGATACAAGCAGTGATAGTGAAGTCGGTGGAGAAATGACCTCAGCACCAACGCCTAAAGAATACGAAGAAGAAATTCAAGCCGAGGTAAAAGCCAAAGACAATGCAGCGCTGGAAGACAAAGTACCGGTGCTCAAGGAGAAGAAGATCGCAGTACAGCAAGGAATTCGCTCGAGACGTAAGGCAAAGGGGGAAGCGGGACCGAGTAGAGTGACAGAAGAAGTAGAAGGAAGCTCGGGCAGTGAAGCATCAATTCCGATACGAAGACTGCAGAGAAGAAGGCAAGTATCGGATGAACACGAAGTACAAAGAGAAGTAGCCGCACGAGAAGAAGTGATCCCGAGTGATGGAGTGGGGTACCTGCGGGAAGTGGTGTGTCCGTTGTTGGTAAAGTTAGAACATAAGAAGAAGGAGATGCAGTCCACATGTCCGGATGTAAAAACTGTATTGCAGGTGTTGGCAAGATTAGAAGAAGAAAACTCGGAGTTGAAGAAGAGTATGACCCGAGGTGAGAAGGAGAGAGAAGTACTGCAATTGGAGGCAGTGGAGAGAAGTCAGGTAATCAAAGACTTGAGGAGAGAATTGAGCTATTGAGAGGATCTTGCAAGGAAGAGTGACATTGCAAGGGAGAGACAGGTAGCGGAGCATGAAATCTTGAAGCAGCAGTTTGCTGATTCAAGAGTAGAGCTCATCCATGCTATGGCGAGAGTAGCATCGAAGGATCAAGAGCTCGATCGAGTGATGGAGAGTATGGAGGAGAAGAAGCAACTCTGGCAGCGAGAGTTGGCTGCGAGATATGGAGAAGAAGAGAGATTACGAGACTTACTTCGTAATCAGGAAGAAAAGGTTGCACAAAAGGAGAAAGAGAAGGACGTGGTGAAGGCCGAATTCGAAGAGGAGTTGGCGATGTACAGAGAGGAATGGCTTGCAGATCGGGAACGAGAAAGGAAGACAAGATTAGAGCCATTGCAGGAAATAGTCCTCAGAGTAAATGCGATGCTAAGTACAGAGGCCAGCGTTTGAATTGAAGAAACGCGTCTGCATGAGTTGAAGTTGTTAGTGCAGGAGACGAGGCGGAGGCAAGCGAAAGACACAGATCTAAATGCTTTGTTGATTAAGTTGAGAACTCGTGTAGATAGGAAGATCTTAGAAGTAGAAGACAATATTGCCATTAGATTAGACTTAGTAAGAATAGAGTTAGAAAAGCTTCGGCAGGATGTTAAAGCAAAACCCGACATAGATAACATCGGGATCCAAATGTCTTTGGAGTTGGTCTCAGGAATAGTAGAGAAGAGTGGGTCAAAAGATGAAGAGTTAGATAGATTACCTATTAGTACAATTTCAGATCAGGAAAGAGAATTGTTAAATCTGGTAGCAGAAGTAGAAGATATGAAACCCGAGGAAAATGCAGTAGGAAGTAAAGTTACTTTGGGTTCGGGTTTGAAAGCTGAGGAAGAAGTAGACATCGGATCGGATTAGTAACCGATTTGAGATTTGAAGGGGCAAATATGAAGAGGTGCATTGTCATTTTGGATTTGCAGGTTAGAACAGTTGTTGTAGAACGGTATAGTTGTTAGAACTGTCGATTGCTTCACTATTTAAGAGTGGCATTCGCAAGAACTTGTTGTTCAGTGCTCATTATTTCTGAGAATAGATAAAGCGAAGTGTTGTGAAGCAGTGCTCGTCGCTTGAGCTTGATTCCGAGTATCAACTTTGTAATTGTGTTTGTGAATGTTTGGAGAAATTTGAAGTGCAAGTCAGAGTGCTTGTTGGATGTTGGATTCCACAGCCTTGATCTTCATTCTGTGTGTTTGATCCTGAGTGAAGTGCAATCGAAGCAATGCCTTGATAGATCTGAGAGGAATTGTAGTGTTGGTAGTATTCTGCATTTGTGAGTGCAGTGCGAAGTTGATGTGAAGCAATTTCGATCGAGGAAGTTGTGCCTTCAGTGGAAGGGTGGAACACAATTCTGAGGCGAGGTCGTTTTGCAGTGAAGCGCCATTTTTGGGAGAGCCTGAATCATCACAAATCAAGATTGTTTGGAAATAATTGATGGAGTTGTGATTTTGGAGTGTGAATTTGTGACAAGACTGCGAGTCAGTGCTTGTTACTCTCTTCTAGGTGTGGTTTCTACCTGAGAGACTAAAGAAGAACTCAAGAAGAACTGAAATTGTTACTTTGCTTCGTATTTGGACATTTCTGACTCGTATCTCTGCGGGAACGAACTTTACTTACCCGATTACCGCAAAAGTGATATTTGTCGGGTTGTCACATGATTTATGGCGCCGCTGCCGGGGATACAAATCTCGGAAGTGGAAGAATACGAAGCCAAATTGAACACTGGGTATCAAGGCAATATGAATGTCTGGATTGAAAGAACAACGGGAAGAGAGAGCCCAAAGACGAGCACTTCAGTGTGAAGAAGACAAATGTCTGAACGCCCCATCCATCGTTGACAAAACTGAGCGAGAGGCGTTGGAGTTTCAACTCCTTCACGAAGTGCAAGAAGCCCTGCGAGACCTTGATCACAAGAAACGCAAAGGCGGTTGGCAAGGCTACTTCGCATCTCACTCTTCTTCCAAGAAGAAGAAAGAATCGAGTGGGCAAACATATGCATTGCGGCCCAGTACCCCAACTTCCCCTAGAGCTGTAAAGGAAGTTGTTTCCTTGAAGACCTTTGTTCGAGAAAAGACAGCACGCACACTTACTGAAGACGAGTATCAACATCTTCTACGAACGATTCCTCGGTTGTCCCGAAGGAATTTGGAAGAACTTATTGAAGGTGTTGATCCTGAATCTTCCACTCGGGTTGAAGTCGACCCTCTCAGAGTAGAAATTGTCAAAGAAGACCCTGTGTTGAATTTGACGAATTGGAATCCTTGGGCTGACAACACGGCTTCAATTCCAGCCAATTCTTCCGTTCCGTCAAGTTCTACCTTCCCTCAGCCGATCCCAGTGCATCAAACGATGACTTTGCTTCCTGTCACCCAACACGCCTATCAGAAGTATAAGGGGACGGAACAAGACGAAGACCCAGATGAATTCATCGAAGAATTTGAAGTCATCTCCATTGCTAACAAAGAGCATGACTCGGCGGATCGACTAAGAATTTTTCCAAGTCTGCTTCGCAAGAAAGCTCGGAGCTGGTACACGCATGTGACTCAAAAGGGGTTTGTACCATCGGATTGGGCAGACTTGAGAAACAACTTCCTAGAACGATTCCGGGAGGTTGACTATGATACGAGTGTCTTCGCGGCACTAAATGATTTGGACCGAGGCAAGAAGGAGAAGTTGAGGGACTACTCTGAGCGGTTCATGGCATTACTGAACCGAGTTCCCAAGCAATCGGGGGTGGTGGGATACTCCGATGCCCAAGCCATTACCTGGTTCCTTGGGGGCCTGTCACCAGAGATACGAATCTTTGCGAGGGAGAGGAATGTAACTTCCCTTGATAAAGTACTCAAACATGTCGCTCATTATGAAGCGGCACACTCTCACTCTACCGGTAACCAGAGAAATCGGGAGAAGAAGGGCAAGAAGCCCAGAAGGAGAGCTTCACACAGTACCTCCCCTTCTTCGGACGAATCCTCTACGTCTTCAAGCTCTTCTTTGGAATCCGAAGAAGAATCAAAGCCAAGACGAGTCAGAAGACGTGGAGCCAAGAAACCAGTGATGTCGCCAGCCAAGAGTGTACATAAGGCGGATATGAAGCTGGATGCCCTCATCAAGGATTTTTCGGATTTCAAGATCCAGATGATTGGGGCTAAGGACCGAAGAAAGGCCCCCGCATTTGGATGATCTAATGTGTGGTGCATTGCCTGTGGAAAATCCGGCCACGCCAACACAGAATGCAATACTCGTAATGCATTCCCGGTGCAGCAAATTGATTGGGTTCCGGGATGGGACCAAGACGATGACGAAGAGGCGGTGTATCAAACTCAGGAGGTACAGCCTCAACCGAGCACATCATATCAAGGTCCGAGGTTGGGACCCAGGGAGTATAACCCCAATGCTCCTGCATGAAGACCACCGATGAGCAACCAAAATCGACCTCAGAATGTTGCGCCCGGAGCCTGTTATAATTGTGGCTCGATGGGACATTGGTCTCCAAATTGTCCCGAGCCAAGAAGGCAAATTGGGTACGTTCCCCTGTGTGGAAATTGTAAAAGATTGGGGCATACGGGCAACCAATGCCCTCACCCGCCGACCCTGAAGCCTCTTGTAAAATATGTACAGACCCCCGTTGAGCGTGCAGCACTTCAGCCAAAGGGGGATACGAATGTGAATTGTATAACTCTTGAGGAAGAAAGACCTCACGAAGGGAGTCCGGCCTCAGAAGGAGAATGGCCAGACCTTGAAATTTTGAAAGTTGAGACACGCTCCACCAAGAAGAAGCGTGATCCCAAAGAACTGAGTACGACCTCGTCGTCTTCCCGAAAGGCCAAGAAACAGCGCCCAAAAGCAATTCTTTTGGCCAAGGAGGAAAAGATCCTTGCAAAAGCTAAAGCTAAAGCCTTGCAGAAAGAATTAACGGAGGCATTACTCAGGACTCGGGAACTAAGTTTGGAAGAAGAGACGAAGACGAAGATGAAGTCTCCAATTTTTCCGGCGGACATCCGATCCGAAGTAAAGGGTCTGATTCAAGCCGAGGTAGGCCAACCCGAGGAAGCTCGGGTTGAGGCCATCAGCAAGCCCGTCACCATTTTGAAGCGTCCCGACGTCAAAAGGGAGCATGGAGAGTCCTCGGACTCAAAGCCGAAGACGAAGACGGTCAAATTGGGAGGAGTTCCCCAATATGATATTATAGCCGACTTGGCCACCACAAATGCCAATGTTACATTTAAGCAATTGTGGGAAGATAACAAGCTGTACAAGAGACAGCTTAACTTGGCCCTCAAGAAGGTGAGGTTGATGTCAAAGAAGGACCTGCCTGCTATCTATCGTATTGAACAAGAAGATTTGGGATCTCCCGAGGTAGACGCGGAGATTGCAGGTTGCATGATCACATCGATACCCATTGACTCTGGGTCCGGTGTGAATGTCATGACCGAAGATACTGCGAATCGACTCGGGTATCATACGTTTGAAGCAACACCCCGAGTTTTGAAGTTCGCAGACCAAACCAGGAGACGGCCCTTGGGCATGCTGTCAAACATTACCACGATCATTGGAGGGGTACCCTTCAAGTTGAATTACATCGTGTTGCGGCCAGTGACAAAAACTGGTTACCCTCTGTTGATCAGCAGACCCTGGTTGTATAGTGCCCAAGTTGTAGTAGATTGGCATCAGCAGAAGTTAAGATTCAAGGACATTGCGTCCAAAGATCAGAAGCTGGTGACTGTGAGTTGGATGAAGGTTCCCCATCTCGGGGAAACAAGTTTGTCAGAAGAGGAGGACGAGTCCGAAGATTCTTTGTCTTCGTCTTCAGACGAATCCGAAGAAGAAGTCCAAGTTAATTACTTGGAATGCTACGAGGTAGAGGCTGACGACGAAGATCCATATGACCTCGCCTCGGGTGAACCTGACTTGGAGGAAGGGGGTTTGATGGCCACTTGCCTCGGGATAAGCCGAGTAAGCCACGTTGAAGGAGTCATCAACCCCAATGACTGTCAAGATGTGTTAGTCACTGAAGGAAAAATTTTAAAAATCTCGAAGACAATTACTTCGGAGGAGTTGGCAGGATACACTGCCCTATTTATAGAATTCCAGGATGTATTCGCCTGGTCGATTGATCAAATGCCGGGTATTCCACGAGAATTTGGAGAACACCGGATTGATTTGATTGAAGGTGCAGTTCCGGTTCGGCAGTGACAATACCGCTTGAACCCAAAGTACTCACTTTTGGTAAAAGATGAAATCGATAAGTACTTAGGGGCCAAAATCATCTTCCCTGTCTTAAGTAGTGAATGGGTCTCCCCATTGTCATTGTCCCGAAGAAGAAAACAGGGAAGATCCGAGTGTGCCAAGACTTTCGAAAATTGAACGCAGTCACAAGGAAAGATCATCATCCCTTGCCTTTTACCGATACAATCTTAGACCAGGTGGTTGGGCATCCTTGTTATAGTTTTCTCGATGGATTTTCAGGGTACAATCAAGTATCCATTCGGGAAGAAGACAAGGATAAAACTACATTCACGACCGATTGGGGCACTTTTGCTTACAATCAAATGCCCTTTGGGTTGTGTAATGCTCCTGCTACTTTCCAGCGGATGATGAATTTGATCTTTAAAGATTTCCTGCGTAAATTTGTCGAAGTTTTTATTGATGACTTTTGTGTGTTTGGACGACAGGATGTACATAGAGATTACCTTCGCCAAACGTTTGAAAGGTGTCGTTTTGCCGGCTTGTCATTACACCCGGAGAAATGCTTCTTCGCAATGAAGGAGGGAATTCTTTTGGAGCATCGGGTGTCAAGCCGAGGTATTGAAGTCGATGTTGAGAAGGTTAAAATAATCACAGCTTTGGAATCCCCGAGGAACATCCGGGAGCTGAGAGCCTTCTTGGGACATGTCGGATATTACAGACGCTTCGTGTCAAACTATGCAGTGCTTGCTGCACCACTTACAAAGCTTCTGAAGAAATCCGAAGACTGTTTGTGGGAAGCACATCAAGAAGAAGCCTTCTAGGTGTTGAAGAAGAAACTGGTTGAAGCACCAGTCATGAGGGCCCCGAATTGGGACGTCCCTTTTCATGTGTATGTGGATACTTCGTCCATGGCCATCGGGGTTGTCTTAAGTCAAAAGGACGAGAAGAAGAAAGATTACCCGGTGTATTACGCCAGCAGACAACTTTCAGTTTCTGAAAAGAATTATTCAACGACGGAAAGAGAAGCACTCGGAATGGTGTATGCCTGCAAGAAATTTCGGCATTATTTGTTGGGGTATGAGTTTGTCTTCTATGTTGACCATTATGCATTGCAACATCTGGTCAAGAAGGCAAATTTATCGGGACGAATTGCAAGATGGATCTTGTTATTACAAGAGTTCACGTATACTGTACAAGTAAGGAAGGGAGTTTCGCATTCGAATGCGGATTTCTTGTCCAGGTTAGACACTCAAGACCAGGAGTGAGAAATTGACAATCGGTTCCCTGACAAAGAGTTGTATCACTTATCAGCAATGAGAAGTACGAGGTATGCAGATGAATATAATTATCTGAATACTCTCCATTGTCCTGAGGGGATGGATCCGGAACAGCGGGCAGTCTTTCTCCGGAAAATGGGGCCGTACCA
The DNA here is from genome assembly GCA_948567375.1 of Lunularia cruciata. NCBI lineage: Eukaryota > Viridiplantae > Streptophyta > Marchantiopsida > Lunulariales > Lunulariaceae > Lunularia > Lunularia cruciata. The sequence continues at coordinate 27,653,266 of OX419761.1, forward strand.
GCTTAAACATAGCATTTTATTTAAGATGGGCGAAGATGAAGTACTTCGGCGATGCTTGGAGTCATACGAAGTAGGAGGAGTAATTGAATCTTTACACTCCGAGGCATCGGGAGGACACTATGCTCTGAAGAATACTGTAAAGAAAATTCTTTCGGCAGGGTATTGGTGGCCTACAATGTACAAAGATGTACATGCTCATATTCGAAGCTGTGATGCGTGTCAGAGAACGGGGAAGCCGACGGCCACTTCTCAATGGCCTTTGAAACCAATTTTGCCTTTGGCCCCATTTGAGAAATGGGGTATTGATTTTGTGGGTCCCATTCAACCAGTAACCCGAGTCACAAGAAAGCGATATATTTTGGTTTGCACTGATTACGCTACCAAGATGGTTGAAGCGGAAGCAACTCGCAAAGATGATGCGGAAACTGTGGCGGAATTTTTCTTTCGAAACATCATCTCCCGATATGGGTGTCCTCTGGAATTGGTTAGTGACCGAGGAACACATTTTTTGAACTCTGTAATGGAGGAGTTAACCAAGTATTTTCAGATTAAACATCGGAAGACGACTCCTTATAACCCAAAAGCGAATGGCTTAACAGAAAAAGCGAATGGGTTACTTTGTAAAATTTTGAATAAGATGACTGTCAATTATGCCTATGACTGGGATACAAAATTACCAGCCGCGTTATGGGCCTATCGGACAACAGAGAAGATTACAACCAAACAAACTCCATACTTCTTGACATATGGCTTGCACCCCATACTGCCAGTTGAATTTGAAGTTCCGACTTATCGAGTCCTGTGCAAAGAACGAATGTCGGAAGAGGAAAGTCAGGATCTTCGGATTCAACAACTGATGTGGTTACAAGAGAAAAGAGACGATGCAATGCAAACCACGAAAGAAGTACAAGCACAGCAGAAAGTCAGGCACGATCAGAGAATCAAGCCTGTGACTGTACGAGAAAGGGATTTGGTTTTGTTATATGATAATCGCTGAATATTTTTTCTAGGCAAGTTGCATTTGCGATGGATGGGTCCCTATCGAGTTCGTCATCTTTATGAAAATCGATCCCTGCAACTCGTCGATTTGGAAGGTAATCCTTTTGCCACTCGAGTAAATGGGTGGAGAGTTCGGAGATATTGGACCATAGGCTCGGAAGTTTCTAAAACACCCGAGGTCTATGTTCGCGGGGACGCTCACATTTGAGGGAGGGGGTATGTGGTGCCCACATTTTTTGTTTTTTTAAAATAAAGCCAAAGAAGTGTATAGAGAGGTCGGATTGCGCCTGGTTGGTCGAAGAAGACGACGAAAACTGTCTTTGGGGTGAAACCCAAAGTAAAGTGGCCTCGGGTCATAAGGCAAAGTACTCTGAAATGCCGTGTCAGCAAACGATACGAAGTAAATTGTCTTCGGATCGAGAAGGGGAGCTCAACCCGAGGCAAAGACACTCTAACAACCTTTCGTCGGGGCGAGAAACTCAAGAAGGGGCGGTTTCAAAATTGGCGGCTCATACGCGTGAAGGTGAGGCGACAGTAACGGGTGCATGCAGGAGGTGTGATTTCTTGGTAGAAACTCGAAGTGACGGAAGACAAAGAAGTGCAACTCTATAAAAATCGAGACTGCAACGACGAAATGTCGAGCAATTTTCCTTCGCCGCTGAGGAGTCGTCTTGCAGGTGATCGGGGAAAGGGAAATAGAGTTGGACTTGTGTTAGTGCGCAAGGGAGAAGTCGAGAGAGAGAAATCGAGAGACCAAAAGAAAGCAGAAGAGATGGGAGGAGGGAAGAAGAACTCCAAATTTGCAGTGAGAAATCATGCAATTTGGAGATTAGATGTAGTAGCGAGGATCGAAGTCTTGAGCCGACTTCGGATCACCTTTCTGGCATGGAATTGGAACATAAGCTTTCCAGGATTCATGATAGAAATCATCGAGAGTAAATGTCTCGATGGTCCCGAGGACGAAGGGAAGAGAGCAAATCCGGCTCACTGGACACAGCCGGATTGGAGACTTGTACTCGGGAAGGAGGCAGGCTCGGAGCAGGGGGCCACGTTCTTGGGGAAAGGGGAGATAGCCTAAGAAACTCAGGAGGTGAGAGATGCCTTCTCGTCGAAGAGAACGAAGAATGGGTACAAGGTAGAAAGTTACAAAGACCCTGTCAAGAGAGGAATTGTGAGTGCTTTGATGGCAATCCTGAAGCCGGAGAGAACTACCTATGTGATGAAACACCAAGTGGTGTTCTTTCACAAATTGTTTGCAGGAGAACCAATTAATTGGGCACGGTGTTTTTATGGGAGAACGAGGCAGATGGTGTGGAATCTGCGGGATAAGTCCCCCCCACATTATATTGTGCCGTTTGCAGCGCATTTCTATCTTGGGCTCAATTTGCTGAACTCGGCGGAGCGGAATCGGATGGTGTCGCACTTTCATCCAGATGTGCGAAAGGAAGTCGATGCGGAGGAGCAGCAATACATTCTTCAAATCCGGAGCGCAGACGATTACTACTCAAAGACGGGGAAGAATGTGGAGGTCGTTGAAAGTACCCCAACGAAGAAGAGAACTCGGCAAGTAGACGCCGAAGAAAACAAGAAACCTCGGAAGGTGCAGAGAAATAACCCGAGGCGAGGAATGGTGGTGATCGAGTCGGAAGATGAAGACTCAGAAGGCGAAGCCGAGCTCAAGACGGAGGACTCGGAACGTGAGGAGGAACCTGAGCTCACACTACAGAGTGGAGATACAAGCAGTGATAGTGAAGTCGGTGGAGAAATGACCTCAGCACCAACGCCTGAAGAATACGAAGAAGAAATTCAAGCCAAGGTAAAAGCCAAAGACAATGTAGTGCTGGAAGACAAAGTACCGGTGCTCAAGGAGAAGAAGATCGCAGTACAGCAAGGAATTTGCTTGAGACGTAAGGCAAAGGGGGAAGCGAGACCGAGTAGAGTGACAGAAGAAGTAGAAGGAAGCTCGGGCAGTGAAGCATCAATTCCGATACGAAGACTGCAGAGAAGAAGGCAAGTATCGGATGAACACGAAGTACAAAGAGAAGTAGCCGCACGAGAAGAAGTGATCCCGAGTGATGGAGTGGGGTACCTGCGAGAAGTGGTGTGTCCGTTGTTGGTAAACTTAGAACATAAGAAGAAGGAGATGCAGTCCACATGTCCGGAGGTAAAAATTGTATTGCAGGTGTTGGCAAGATTAGAAGAAGAAAACTCGGAGTTGAAGAAGAGTATGACCCGAGGTGAGAAGGAGAGAGAAGTACTGCAATTGGAGGCAGTGGAGAGAAGTCAGGTAATCGAAGACCTGAGGAGAGAATTGAGCTATCGAGAGGATCTTGCGAGGAAGAGTGACATCGCAAGGGAGAGATAGGTAGCGGAGCATGAAATCTTGAAGCAGCAGTTTGCTGATTCAAGAGTAGAGCTCATCCATGCTATGGCGAGAGTAGCATCAAAGGATCAAGAGCTCGATCGAGTGATGGAGAGTATGGAGGAGAAGAAGCAACTTTGGCAGCGAGAGTTGGCTGCGAGATATGGAGAAGAAGAGAGATTACGAGACTTACTTCGTAATCAGGAAGAAAAGGTTGCACAAAAGGAGAAAGAGAAGGACGTGGTGAAGGCCGAATTCGAAGAGGAGTTGGCGATGTACAGAGAGGAATGGCTTGCAGATCGGGAACGAGAAAGGAAGACAAGATTAGAGCCATTGCAGGAAATAGTCCTCAGAGTAAATGCGATGCTAAGTACAGAGGCCAGCGTTCAAATTGAAGAAATGCGTCTGCACGAGTTGAAGTTGTTAGTGCAGGAGACGAGGCGGAGGCAAGCGAAAGATACAGATCTAAATGCTTTGTTGATTAAGTTGAGAACTCGTGTAGATAGGAAGATCTTAGAAGTAGAAGACAATATTGCCATTAGATTAGACTTAGTAAGAATAGAGTTAGAAAAGCTTCGGCAGGATGTTAAAGCAAAACCCGACGTAGATAACATCGGGATCCAAATGTCTTCGGAGTTGGTCTTAGGAATAGTAGAGAAGAGTGGGTCAAAAGATGAAGAGTTAGATAGATTACCTATTAGTACAATTTCAGATCAGGAAAGAGAATTGTTAAATCTGGTAGAAGAAGTAGAAGATATGAAACCCGAGGAAAATGCAGTAGGAAGTAAAGTTACTTCGGGTTCGGGTTTGAAAGCCGAGGAAGAAGTAGACATCGGATTGGATTAGTAACCGATTTGAGATTTGAAGGGGCAGATATGAAGAGGTGCATTGTCATTTTGGATCTGCAGGTTAGAACAGTTGTTGTAGAACGGTATAGTTGTTAGAACTGTCGATTGCTTCACTATTTAAGAGTGGCATTCGCAGGAACTTGTTGTTTAGTGCTCATTATTTCTGAGAATAGATAAAGCGAAGTGCTGTGAAGCAGTGCTCGTCGCTTGAGCTTGATTCCGAGTATCAACTTTGTAATTGTGTTTGTGAATGTTTGGAGAAATTTGAAGTGCAAGTCAGAGTGCTTGTTGGATGTTGGATTCCACAGCCTTGATCTTCATTCTGTGTGTTTGATCCTGAGTGAAGTGCAATTGAAGCAATGCCTTGACAGATCTGAGAGGAATTGTAGTGTTGGTAGTATTCTGCATTTGTGAGTGCAGTGAGAAGTTGATGTGAAGCAATTTCGATCGAGGAAGTTGTGCCTTTAGTGGAAGGGTGGAACACAATTCTGAGGCGAGGTCATTTTGCAGTGAAGTGCCGTTTTCGGGAGAGCCTGAATCATCACAAATCAAGATTGTTTGGAAATAATTGATGGAGTTGTGATTTTGGAGTGTGAATTTGTGACAAGACTGCGAGTCAGTGCTTGTTACTCTCTTCTGGGTGTGGTTTCTACCTGAGAGACTAAAGAAGAACTCAAGAAAAACTGAAATTGTTACTTTGCTTCATATTTGGACATTTTTGACTCGTATCTCTGTGGGAACAAACTTTACTTACCCGATTACCGCAAAAGTGATATTTGCCGGGTTGACACACTTGAACACTAGAGTTGCAGTGATAGTAGTTAGAGTTATTTTAGTAATTTCTTAGAGACTACTTTTCGACGGTCAGATTTTGTGTTTGGGGTATTGACTTCATGGTGGGGCCCACCATTTGCACCATCAAGTGTGACATCAATAGGACCATTAAGGTTTAGACCTAGCTTGAGTCCAAGGAGTATACTTTCAAAGTGCAACTCTAGAGAGCTCACTTCTCTGATGTTGAGCCTTCGAGTTCCTGGCTATGGTGGACAGAGGCCGGTGAGCGTCACTTGGATTCTTTATGCTTGAGAGGGTGTGGCTTGATTGTAATTAGTGCCCAATTGTTGGTAGTTTATAGAGTGACAAATCAAGTACTGATTTGAGTTGAGTTGAGTTGAGAGTGGTAAACAATCTGATTATTGTGGCACTTTAGAGTCTATATATGACTTATGTGTGAGTTGTGCTTCTATTGTGTATGATGTTGACAACAATGTATGTTGTGTAGCGATATATATACGCACGACAATGCGCTTGTGCATTGACTATCGAGGTCTCAATCAGCAAACAATGAAAAATAAATACCCCTTACCTCGCATGGATGACCTGTTTGATCAACTCCATGGAGCAAGATACTTCACCAAATTGGACTTACGGAGTGGTTACAATCAAATCTAAATTGTAGAGGAAGATGTGTACAAAACTGCCTTTTGAACCAAGTATGGCCACTTTGAGTATCTTGTGATGCCTTTTGGCCTCACCAATGCACCTGCCACTTTCATGAGTCTAATGAATGACATATTTTTTCTATACTTGAATAAGTCTGTTATCGTCTTCTTGGATAATATCTTAGTATTCAATACCATGATAACAGAACACAAACAACATCTATGAGAGGTCCTCGAAATTCTAAGATAGAATCAATTGTACGCCAAAATCTCAAAGTGCAAGTTTGGCAAGTCTGAAGTAGACTACTTGGGGCATAGAGTAAGTGTAGAGGGCATTCAAGTATTGATGGATAAAATAGAGGTCATTCAAAAATGGAGTGCCCCAGAAGATCAGCCTCAACTAAGGAGCTTCTTAGGGTTGATGTGATTCTATCATAGATTTGTCAAGGACTTCTCCAAGGTTGCACAGCCTTTAATGCCACTATTGGGCAAGGGGAAGAAGTGGACATGGGGAATTGCACAAGAGTTGGCCTTTCAAGAATTGAAAGTTGCCTTGCTACATGCACCAATCTTGAAGTAGTATGACCCAAAACGTCCAATCAAGTTGGCTATAGATGCATCAGGTATAGCAATAGGAGTAGTCCTACAACAAGAGTGGCATGATGGATGGCATCCAATTGCATATTTCTCTCAAAACTTATTACCGATAGAGCACAACTACCACACCACAAAACAAGAAGAGTTGGCCATGGTTCTGGCAACCAAGCATTGGAAGCACTATCTGAGCAAGAAGGCATTTGTAGTAGAGATAGACCACAAACCTCTAATCTACCTTGAGATGTAGAAGGATCTATCTCGTTGCCAGATTTGGTGGGCAGAGTGGCAAAAATGCTTCAACATGACAATCACCTACGTGGAAGGTAAGAAGCAATTTGCAGATGCATTTACCCGCATGCCAATGGCAAACAACTTGGTGGCAGAGGTTAAGATTAACCTTGAATTCTGGCCAAAGATTTTGGCTGCTACAAAAATTGATCCACAAATTGTAGAAGCACAATCATCCAAAGGCGTCACAAGCACCCAAGGACTCACCTTTTGTGATGGAAGATTATGGATCCCAAATGTCCCAGAATTACATATCACCATTCTAGCGGAATGTCATGATTCGGCCATTGTAGGTCATGTTGGAGTGGACAAGACCTTGGATGCAATCCAGTGCCATTACTATTGGCCTAAGATGAGTAACAACATGATGGACTACGTGTTGTAACACCCATATGTGCATGTGTGTGGTATTGTGATATTTAACTTGGTATTACAAGTACTTAAGAGATATTATTTATATAGAGATAAAGGATGGTTCTATATTAGTCATGGTTAGCTAAAGTTAGTCATAGCTAGGATAGAGGGGACCTTACTTTAGAGGAAGTAGAAAAGATGAGCACCACTATTTTGGATTTTAGTGTGTTGACTTGGTATTATTCCTAGGTGTTTGGCTTTGAGGAAAGAGTTGAGAACTCTTGGGCCCGCAAGCCTTTTTGTTTTGGATTCTTCTTTAGTCCAAGGATAGCCCATGTGAAGGAATCCTTGACTTAGTGGTTGGGTCAAAATAAGACCACATGCTTAGGGGAATATGCCCATGTGAATGGATATTCCTTTCTACTTTTTGACTTTACTTGACTTTTAGTCTAGTAACTTGAGTTACTACGGTAATTAGTAACTTTGGTACGTAACTATTTCACAAGTATATAAACAAGGGGTGAGGAGGTACTCATCATCCTTTCATTTGCAACTATCTCTCTCTCATTGAGTTCTCTAGTGAGCAATGTCTTGAGTCTTGGAGTGTTAGCCTTGGAGGAGTATGATGGAGTTCGGGTTCTTTGCCTTCTTAGTCCATGGTGCGCTACCATAATAGCCATCAGAGGTTCATCCTGAGTGAGAGACAGGCCGGCCCACAGTGCGCAGCTGCCTACTTTTTCAACAAAACAAAGCTTCTAATCAAGCTCTTGGAGGGCTCCTTCAATCTTTCCCCACGCCTACCCAACGTTGGAAACAAGTGAGTATGGATCTTGTCCGTGAATTACCCAAGACCACCTCAGGGTCTGTCTTTCATAGTCTTTGTGGACCGGCTCAGAAAAATAATTCATGTACACCCTACCACCAAGGATGTGACCGCTCCAAAATTAGCTCAATTATACTTAGATGCAGTCTTCTCTCACCATGGCTTGTCTAGAGTACTTATCATTGATAGAGGCACTCAATTCACCAGTTTGTTTTGGTGAACACTTTTTGGTTTCTTCAAAACCAAGTTGGCTATGTCCATAGCTTACCACCCACAAACAAATGGCCAAACAGAGCGGGCTAATTGCACAATTGAAGACATGTTACACGGCTTTACCTTAGAAGAGCAAGAGAGGTGAGACACCCTACTCCTGTTGGTGGAATTTGCTTACAATAATTCAATGAATGCATCCACCCAAGTCACTCCGTTCTTCCTCATGTATGGTGAGCATCCCTTCACACCTTCCAGCTTGATGAAGATCCGTCCAATGGCTACCAAGGTTGATGCAGTCAACATGTTTGTTTCTAGAATCCAACAAGGTATAGAGAGCGCCAAGCATAGATTTTAGATTGCACAAAATTGACAAAAGTAGTATGCTAATGCACACCGTAGGCACATGGAAGTCAATGTTGGGGATCAAGTGTGGCTATCGACAACCAACCTCACATAAGTTGGACCTTGTAAGCTCAGACCTCATTTTATTTGGCCTTTCTTGATTCTTTGTCGCATCAGCATTGTGGCATATCATCTTGAGCTACCACCACATATGAAGATCCATCCTGTGTTCCATGTTTCCCTACTATGCCGATATGCTCCTCGCTCAGGCCAAGGTCATTCCACCCAAGACATTTGACCTTGCCCGACACTCATTGATGGCTCAGAGGAATATGAAGTAGAGCGTATTCTCCAAAAATGCATGCGTGGTACTCACCATCCATAGGTAGACTATCTAGTATAGTGGAAAGGTTACCTCCTCTATGAAGCAACCTAGGAGCCCGCTGCCAATTTGACACATGCACCGGTGTTGGTGCAAGCATTTTAGCAACAATTGCACAACAAGGACGTTGTGTCTTAAAAGGAGGGAGGTCTGTAATACCAAGAGCTTGTGATCTAGATGTGAAATTTGGTTTGGTAACATCTAGAATGATGTTATACATGATGGTCAAATTAGATCAGATAGAAGTATCACCAAAAGAGTATTTCTACTAATAGAGCAGAAACCCAAATAGACTTGAGAACCTTAGAACCAATAGCTAGACATATGATTTAAAGGTGAGAATTGGTTTGGTAACATCTAGAATGATGTAACACATGATGGACTAAACAGATCAGAAAGAGATATCACCAAAAGGGGACTTCTACTAAAAGAGTAGGAACCAAAATATGCCTGAAATCTTTGAAGGCAATTTTGGAGGCCTAAACGGATGAATTTGGCCTCAAAAATGTGCCATTCCCCCCCCCCTCAAATAGAGAGGAGGCTTGCCTTCCCTCCCCTAGTTTGTCTTGTTGAGAGCTTTCCAATGGTACCTTACTCACGTGATTTTGAGACGCCTATAGGAAGATTCCCTAAAAGATTCCCTTTGGTCAAAGCTTGTTTGACCAACCAAATAGAACCTAGACCAACATGTCACCCATCCAAGTAAGTAATCCAAGGATGGAGCTTGCTGACATGTCATCTATCTGTGTGCCTAATCCTATGGTGGAGTTTCCTTGGAGGAGATCCTCTTTGTCTATATAATAAAGAGAAGGTGCTCCTTTGGGGCACTGAATGTTGAGTGTGTAATTTGTGTTTCACTCTCTTCTCTTGTCCTCAGAGTATTACACCAGCAGACATTTCCTTACTGGGGGTGCATGATCTGGAGAGACATGGGCCTATTCACTTGGTGAATTTTGGATGGCCATGTTAGGGACATACACATGCTGGCCAAGGTTTGGGTCTTCAGGATCCTTGTTCTGGGGTGTTTTGGGAGATGTTACAAATACTACGACATCTTCAGGTTGTTTCTCCAACTTACCTTTTGGAGAATGTTCCTTTGATGGGTGATTCTTGCACCAGAGTGGTGGTGAGTACACATCAAGTCCATTCTTGGATGGAACTTGTTTTATTGTTAGATGCAACCAGAGTGGGGTCACGGGCTCATTGTCTTCGTCTGTGGTGGACAAACCTCTTACCCAAAGAGGTTCTATAGTGTGCATATGATGGGATTCAGTGACTAGACCACATCCTTGTTGATGATATCTTGGATATGGAGCATCAATCTCAGACGGTGGTAGTGGCTGATAGGTCACCTATGGCAGTGATGAACCTAGTTGGATAGCCTAGAGCCGCTTTTCCCACAAGCTCTCATGCTTTTTGAGAAGGAGGACCTGGACTTCTTTGGGACTCACAATTACAATAGTTGGTAGAGCCCAATGCCAATGAGAGAGAGCGGGTGATGGGTTTTCACATTGGTATTACCGTTGTTCTAGCAGTATAAGAGGCATCTAGGCGTCAAGTGTTAGGTCAGGCTGTGGACCAAAACTGTTTGACCTAGATTTTGAGCCTTGGCTTGGTAGAGTGGCATAGGATGCACTTGATAGGCATCACTACTTGGATACTTGTGAGCCCTATGCCTATTGAGACAATTCAGGCACATGCTGGGGGTGATGGACCAAGTGGACATGGTATTCTTCAAACACAACCAGTAGCTACCCTAAACCCTAAACACAACCCTAGGGAGAGTGGTCTACTTGGAGTCCATCTAGGTGAGCGTGGGCTACTTGGATTACACCCTTGGTCCACTTGGGATGCAACTAGAGGATGTGTGGAGCTTGCAGCCAAAGTGGAGGGAGTTTTTCACACAGAGGTTGGGACCTCCAGTGATTGAATGCATGACACTATTGCTCCCAAGGGCCCAATGTAGCAGCTAGTTAGTACTTCTTCCACTCTTACAACAATAACAAAGGATACTTGGGAGCCAAATTTTGGACCCAAGCTTACTGGGGAGGAAAATGGAGAGTTTGGAGGTTCTTGAGGAGCTATACAAGTTGTTTTGCTTTTAGTATGAAGGATTTGGGTGCTCTAAAGGAACTTGGTATATGGATTGAGCTGACTAGCAATACACCAATTTTTGAATGTCCTTATTGCTATAGTGACATGGAGAGGACATTGATTCAGAATTGGAGTAGAGACCTTTTTGAGGCTAGTTTGGTGGAGATCTCACATGGAGAGTATGCATCAACTACAATGATGCCAGCCAAGAAGGATATGCATGGCAACTACACAGATAGGCGGATGTGTGGAGATTCTTGTTCTATCAACCAATAGACTAGGGCTAATTGGTATGCCATGCCTTCACTGGAGGAGATTTTTGATGCAATTGGGCATGCAAAAGTCTTCAGTACTTTGGATCTTTGAGTGGGATATCATCCGTTGCCGATCAAGGAGGAGGATAAGTCCAAGACAATATTTTGGGCTATTGATCCTCATGGCAAGGATGTGTTATATCAATGGAGGTTCTAACCATTTGGGTTAAAGAATGCTCCTACTAAGTTCCATAGGGTCATGGATAGGATCCTTGCTGGATTGGATTTTACCCGATGCTATATTGATGACATTTTAGTCTATAGCACTACTATGAAGGAGCATGAGAGACAGTTGTTGGAGGTGTTTGAGAGGTTGAGATCTCATGGACTCAAATTACATCCTAGGAAGTGAAGGTTCTTCCACAAGCAGGTTGAGTATTTGGGTCACACTATGTACCCCGGAGGACTTGGTGTTCAGCAAACCAAGGTGGAGGCTATTGCATGTATTCCTTGGCCTATGGATGTGAGCAGAGTGAGAGCATTCCTTGGGTTGGTGAACTTCTATCTCCATTATGTTAGAGGATTTAGTGCCATTGCCAAGGCTTTGAAAAGCTGACCAAGCTTACATATGAGTGGTGTTGGGGAGATGAGCATGAGAGAGCTTTTGTAGAGCTCAAGGAGAAGTTAACATCTTCATCTTATTTTGAGGAGACCGATCAGAGGACGACCATTTCAGGTTCATATTGATTGGAGTATGTTGGGGCTTGGAGTAGTGCTCACCCAGCATGATGATGAGGGAAAGGAGTTTGTGGTTGCCTATGCTAGTCGCTCCAACAATTCAGCGGAGGCAAAGTATAGTTCATATAAGGGAGAGTGCTTGGTAGCAGTTTGGGCAGTAGCACATTTTTTATGGTACCTATTTGGTAACCCCTTCACTCTCATCACTGATCATCAGCTACTAAAGTGGTTGATGGAGTCCGACAAGATTTCAAGGAAGCTTGCATGATGGGCTCTAATTTTATAGGAGTATGATTTCACAGTTATTCATAGACATGGAGTGGTGAATTGTGATGCAAATGGGTTGAGTAGAAACTGATGTCCCAACCAGCAAGATCAAACCAGAGCATGTTGGCATGGTGAGATAGATGAGGAGATGGTGCCAGGGTGGCATGCATTGGCCTTTCTATGTATATTTTTTGAGGCTTTGGTGGTATCTCTCTCACCACATACAAGAGGAGTTATTGAGGTCACAGATCTAGAGAGTGAAAATATTGGTACAGTTCAGCAAGACATTCATGGTGACGTCTTAGTGATGGACTATCTTTGCATTGGTGTTATGGGTGGCACAGTTGGGCCCAAGGAGAGAGATCATGTTCTTCAGTGAGCCAAACGGTTCAAATTGGAGAGCAGACACCTTTTGCGTGTATGGGAGGATGGTAGAGTGAGAGTAGTACCATTTCCATCTCAGAGACTATAGTTGGTTTGTCATGCTCATGAGAAGCTAAGACATTTTGGAGTAAAGTGTACATATAGGTTACTCCGGAGTCACTATTGGTGGTGCAGTTTGCAGACCAAGGTATAGCAATTTATTGCAAGATGTGTGGTTTGTGACCAAGTTAGAGCATCATTTAATGCTTCTACACCATAGTTACACCCATTACCTGTCAAGGGATTGGGTTACCATTGGAGTTTGGACTTTGCCAGACCTTTATCATTAATTGTGAGGCATCATTGGTATGTTTTGGTGATGGTGGAGCACTTCTCTAGGTGGATTGAGTTGGTGGCACTTCTTGACAAGTCCAGTGAAGGGATGGCTTACTTGTTCCTAGATCAAGTTCTTAGTCATTTTGGTGCACTAATTGAGGTTTTGACTGATCAAGGTATAGAGTTCTTGGAGGAGTTTCAGGTCTTGTGTGGTAAGGCTTTGATTGATCATCATATTACATCTTGAGATCACCTTGAGGCAGATGGCTTAGCAGAGAGAGTGGTTCAAATAGTGTCACAAGTATTGTTTAGTCTCGAGAGTGCACCGGGCATATGGCTGCTTATGCTTAGTTTGTTTCTATTGTCACTACTTTGGGGTTTCCCATAGTATGACACTCTCTTTCTTTCCCAAAGTATTAGAAGTTCCTTTTTTGCTAGAACATATTGTTTCAATTGTTTCTAAGGTTAGCTCTCCTTGTAGATTTGTGTTTATCCTTGACCTTCACAAAACTTGTCGTGTTGTACGGGGATCGTTTGTATTGGTTCCTACCTTTGTCTGGTCTTATATTCTAGCTTCTTTTTAAGTTTGGCTATGGATCTGGATCTGGCATTTCATAGAGCTGCACCAAGTGGTTCCTAAAGGGATGACAAAGAGTGACCTATCCGGACTTAAACCCTGCACCGGGTTCAATGATCTACAACATTAACCTAGACCAGATTGAGAGCTCTAGAAATGGAGTCTTCTCTCAACATTTGTCACAACTCAGAACATACATTTGATCCAAGATTCATCATTCATGGGAATTTCATTTATGGCATTCACGAGTTTGGACAAGCTAGATAGTTTTAATCTAAACAGCGTCTGCACCAATCTATGCAATAGATCACCAGCTCAGTTGAGGCACTTCACATACACCTTGTCACTATTTTGCCTAGTCACAACACAACATTCTCTCAAAACACAACATCTACTCAGGTCACGATTCTGTTTCAGCACTCTTTAGTCTTGGTACATGCAAGTAGATCCTCAATAACACACCTTGTCATTGTTCTGCCCAGTCACAACAGTCACATATCTCTCAAAGCACAACATTTGCTCTATTGTCTTCTTTCAAGTCTCCAATTTTGAAAATCCTCCATGTAGTCCAATGTCTCCAGCCCTTCATGTTCAAAGTTCCTCTCCCTTCTCTAAGTCTTCTTCAATTTGCCACGATTCTCACAGACAAATTTTGCATTTCCAATCCTCTCTTTTTCCAACTCCCTCCCAATCCTTCATAGACTACATAGCCAGTGTGGTGCCCACATTTTTTGTTTTTTTCAAAATAAAGGAGAAGAAGTGTATAGAGAAGTCGGATTGCGCCTGTATGGCCAAAGAAGGCAAAGAAAATTGTCTTTGGGATGAAATCCAAAGTAAAGTGACTTCGGGTCATAAGGCAAAGTACTCGGAAATGCCGTGTCAGCATACAATACAAAGTAAATTGTCTTCGGATCGGGGGGAGCTCAACCCAAGGCGAAGATAGTCTAAAAACCTTTTGTCGGGGCGAGAAATTCAAGAAGGGGCCATTTCAAAACTGGCGGCTCATACGCGTGAAGGTTGATTGACAGTGACAGATGCATGCAGGAGGTGTGATTTCTTGGTAGAAACTCAAAGCGACGGAAGACGAAGAAGTGCAACTCTATAAAAATCGAAACTGCAACGACGAAATGTTGAGCAATTTTCCTTCGCCATTGAGAAGTCGTCTTGCAGGTGATCGGGGAAAGGGAAATAGAGTTGGACTCGTGTTAGTGCGCAAGGGAGAAGTCATGAGAGAGAAATCAAGAGACAGTAAGAAAGCAAAAGAGATGGGAGAAGGGAAGAAAAACTCTGAATTCGCAGTGAGAAATCATGCGATTCGGAGAATAGATGTAGTAGCGAGGATCGAAGTCTTGAGCCGACTTTGGATCACTTTTCTGGCATGGAATTGGAACGTAAGTTTTCCAGGATTCATGATAGAAATCATTGAGAGTAAATGTCTCGATGGTCTCGAGGAAGAAGGGAAGAGAGGAAATCCGGCTCGCTGGACAGAGTCGGATTGGAGACTTGTACTCGAGAAGGAGGCGGGTTTGGAGCAGGGAGCCACGTTCTTGGAGAAATGAGAGATAGACCAAGAAATGCAAGAGGTGAGAGATGCCTTCTTGTCGAAGAGGACAAAGAATGGGTACAAAGTTGAGAGCTACAAAGACCTTGTGAGGAGAGGTATTGTGAGTGCACTAATGGCCATCCTGAAGCCAAAGAGAACCACTTATGTGATGAAGCACCAAGCGGTGTTCTTTCACAAGTTATTTGCAGGAGAACCGATCAATTGGGCAAGGTGTTTTCACGGGAGAACAAGGTAGATGGTGTGGAATCTGTGGGATAAGTCGCCTCCACACTACATCGTACCATTTGCAGCACATTTCTACCTCGGGTTGAATTTGCTCAATTTGGCGGAGCGCAATAGAATGGTGTCTCATTTCCATCCTGACTTGAGAAGAGAAGTCGACGCGGAGGAGCAGCAATACATTCTCCAAATCCGGAGCACAGACGACTACTATGCAAAGACAGGGAAAAACGTGGAGGTTGTGGTAAGTACCCCGACGAAGAAGAGAACTCGGCAAGCAGAAGCCGAAGAAAACAAGAAACCTTGGAAGATGCAGAAAAATAACCCGAGGCGAGGGATGGTGGTGATTGAGTCAGAAGATGAAGACTCAGAAGGAGAAGCCAAGCTCAAAACGGAGGACTCAGAACGTGAGGAGGAACCTGAGCTGACACTGCAGAGTGGAGATACTAGCAGTGACAATGAAGATGGTGGAGAAATGACCTCGGCACTAGCGGCTGAAGAATATGAAGAAGAAGTGCAAGCCAAAGCAGAAGCCGAAGACAATGCGGCGCTGGAAGACAAAGTACCGGTGCTAGAGGAGAAGAAGATCGCAGTACATCAAGGAGTTTGCTCGAGACGTAAGGCAAAGTGTGAAGCAGGGCCGAGTAGAGTGAAGGAAGAGGTAGAAGAAAGCTCGGGTAGTGAGGCGTCGATTTTGATATGAAGACTCCAGAGAAGAAGGCGAGTATTGGGAGAACACGAAGAGAGAAGAGAGACCACTCCGTGGGAAGAAGAAGTTGCCAGTAATGGAGTAGATTACCTGCAAGAAGTAGTGTGCCCGCTGTTGGTGAAGTTGGAACAAAAGAAGAAGGAGATGCAGTCTACTTGTCCACAGGTAAAGACTGTTTTGCAGGTCTTATCAAGATTAGAAGAAGAGAACTCGGAGTTGAAGAAGAGTGTAACCCGAGGTGAGGAAGAGAGAGAAGTACTGCGAGCGGAAGCAGTAGAGAGAAGTCAGGTAATCAAAGACCTGAAGAGAGAAGTGAGTTATCGAGAGGATCTTGCGAGGAAGAGTGACATCGCAAGGGAGAGACAGGTAGCGGAGCATGAAATCTTGAAGCAGCAGTTTGTTGATTCAAGAGTAGAGCTTATCCATGCTATGGCGAGGGTAGCATCAAAGGACCAAGAGCTCGATCGAGTGATGGAGAGTATGGAGGAGAAGAAGCAACTCTGGCAAAGAGAGTTGGCTACACGGTATAGAGAAGAAGAGAGATTACAAGAGTTACTTCATAATCAGGAAGAGAAAGTTGTACAGAAGGAGAAAGAGAAGGAAGCGGTGAAGGCCAAGTTCAAAGAAGAGTTGGCAATGTACAAAGAGGAATGGCTTGCAAATCGGGAACGAGAATGAAAGACAAGATTGGAGCCATTGAAGGAAATAATCCTCGGAGTGAACGCAATGTTAAGTACAGAAGCCAGCGTTCAAATTGAAGAAGCACGACTGCACGAGTTGAAGTTGTTGGTGCAGGAGACGAGGCAAAGACAAGCAAAGGACACTGATTTGAATGCCTTGTTAGTTAGTCTTAGAACTCGTGTAGATAGGAAGATCTTAGAGGTAGAGGATAACATCTCAATTAGATTAGACTTAGTGAAAATAGAGTTAGAAAAGCTTCGGCAGGATGTTAAGGCAAAACCCGAAGTAGATAACATAGGAATCCAAATGTCTTTGGAGTTGCCCTCAGAGACATTAGAGAAGAGTGAGTCAAAGGATGAAGAGTTAGATAGATTACCCACTAGTGCAATTTCAGATCAGGAAAGAGAATTGCTGGATCTGGTAGAAGATGTAGGAGCTATGAAACCCGAGGTTAGAGTAGTAGGAAGTAAGATTACTTTGGGGTCGGGTTTGAAGGCCAAGGAAGAAGTAGACATCGGATCGGATTAGTAACCGATTTGAGATTTGAAGGGGTAGATATGAAGAGGTGCATTGTCATTTCGGATCTGCAGGTTAGAACAATTGTGGTAGAACGGTATAGTTGTTAGAACTATCGATTGTTCACTACTTAAGAGTGGCATTCGCAGAGATTTGTTGTTCAGTGCTCATTATTTCTGAGAATAGATAAAGCAAAGTGCTGTGAAGCAGTGCTGTGAAGCAGTGCTCGTCGCTTGAGCTTGATTCTGAGTATCAATTTTGCAATTGTGTTTGTGAATGTTTGGAGAAATTTGAAGTGCAAGTCAGAGTGCTTGTTGGATGTTGGATTCCACAGCCTTGATCTTCATTCTGTGTGTTTGATCTTGAGTGAGTGCAATTGAAGCAATGCCTTGACAGATCTGAGAGGAATTGTAGTGTTGGTAATATTCTGCATTTGTGAGTGCAGTGCGAAGTTGATGTGAAGCAATTTCGATCGAGGAAGTTGTGCCTTTAGTGGAGGGGTGGAACACAATTCTGAAGCGAAGTAGTTTTGCAGTGAAGTGTCATTTTCAAGAGAGCCTGAATCATCACAATCAAGATTGTTTGGAAAGAATTGAAGGAGTTGTGATTAAGGAGTGTGAATTTGTGACAAGACTGCGAATCAGTACTCTCTTCTGGGTGTGGTTTCTACCTGAGAGACTAAAGAAGAACTCAAGAAGAACTGAAATTGTTACTTTGCTTCGTATTTGGACATTTCTGACTTGTATCTCTGCGGGAATGAACTTTACTTACCCGATTACCGCAAAAGTGATATTTGCCGGGTTGTCACAGCCAGCTTCACATTTCAAATTCCCTCCTCTATTGCATGCACTTCTCTCAAGTCCCACACTCAAGAGTTCTCTTCTTTGTTCAAGCACCTACCCCTTGCACTCCTATATTCAAAAAAAATTCTCCTTTGTCACAAGGTTACCACTGGTTTGCTGCACTCTTACATTCAAATTCCTCCTTTCTTGACCAGATCTTTTCCCACTCTTGCACTCAGCCCTTTTTGCGGGAAGTTTTCTGTCCTCCTCTCACTCTTTCATTAAAAAATTTCCCTGCCCTTGTACTCTTCCTCTTGGCCTGTCACAGATCAAGCTCAGCCCTCAAACTCCTTCCTTTCTTCTCTTTCTATCTAGGGAAAAACCCTCCTGCAAAAATCACTCTCACATCTCCCTCCTTGTCAGCACTCACAACAGCCCTCTACTTTCAAAAGATGTCTCTTCTGCCCATCAGCATTTTCATGAGTTCAACAGCTCTTAACTTTTCAAAAAAACTCCTCTCCTATCCAACCTCTCCTTACATTCAAAATTTCCTCTCCTGTCTAAGCTTTCTCACTCAACCATTCCTGCGGGAAAACCCCTACTCCCTCTGCTCTTGCATAGCCACCTCATACACTCAAAAATTCCTCTCCTGGCAACACATTCTCTCCTTCCAACACTTTCAGCAAACCCTAGTCTTGCAAAATTTTCTCCTGTCCAATCTTCACTCACTGTCAAAACTCCTGTCAAAACTCCTCTCTAATTTCTTGAAGCACTCTCCAAAGATCTAATGTCAATTCACTGTCAATAGCTCCTCTCTGATCTCTCAAAGCATCCTTCAAAGCCTAAGTGTCTTGTCCAGATCAAAGCAAATTCAAAGCTCTTCTCTTTCTCAGCTTCTACATAGGCCTATGCCCTTTACATAGCGCCTTCTTCCCTCTCCCACTCTCTTGCCCAAGGCAATTGAAAAATTTTCCTTGCTCTTGCACACCTTAACTCACTTCAAAAATTCATGCACAATCTTGCTTTCCTCTCCCACTATCCAGCCCAAGCACTTCTAAATTTCTCTTCTCCTGCACACCCTATCTCACTTCAAAAATTCTTGCATAGCCCTGCTTTCCTCTCCCACTGTCCAGCCCAAGCACTTTTATCTTTCTCTTCTCCTGCACACCCTATCTCAATTCAAAAATTCCTACATAGCCTGCTTTCCTCTCCCACTGTCCAGCCCAAGCACTTCTAAATTTCTCTTCTCCTGCATACCCTATCTCACTTTGAAAATTCATGTACATCCCTGCTTTCCTCTCCCACTATCTTGCACAAAAGCACTTTGAAAATTTCCCCTCTCCTGTACACCCTATCTCAATTCAAAAATTCCTACACAGCCTGCTTTCCTCTCCCACTGTCCAGCCCAAGCACTTCTAAATTTATTGTCTCCTACACACCCTATCTCAATTCAAAAATTCATGTACATCCTTGCTTTCCTCTCCCATTGTCCTGTACAAAAGCACTTCAAAAATTTCCCTTCTCTTGCACACCCTATCTCAATTCAAAAATTCTTGCACAGCCTACTTTCCTCTCCCACTGTCCAGCCCAAGGTAATTCAAAATCTCTCCCTTAGCTTTCCTCGAAGTCCTTCCTGCCCTCAGCTCCGCTCAGTCCACACTCCTTCATTCCTTTGTGAAGAAACTCTCTCTCCTTGGTCTACACTCTCTAGCCTTAACATTCCTGCAAAATTCTTCCCTGTCCACCCTCTTCACAGCCAACCCTCATGCTCTCATAAAAATTTCCTTGGCAACACCTCCCAACAAACCCTCATACCTTTGAAAAAATACTTCTCTGTCCAGTTCAGGCTTTTTCTTGAAGCCCAAAACTCTTTTTCTCTTTTCTCCTTTCCTTCAAGGCCCTCTCCAAGCCAAAAGCCTCTTTTGCTCAAATGGCACTAAAATGAAATACTCCCAAAACTCAAGTAACATAAACAAAGTCATGAGCTGGTGTAATACAAATTTAAGCTCCAAGTGTTGTGTAACACCAAAGAAATTCTCAAGTTCACCGCAACACTAACAATTTCTGGGCTTGCAATACATAGAAAATTCTTCCCGTGACAAGGCAACATAAAATAACTCTTGAGACAAATCGATATAAAATCTGACTTCATTACAACCAGAAGAAGAGAAAAAAATACTTTCACACCAAACCCTCAAGGGTATGCATGGGCTATTTTCCCTACGACAATGGTGAAGAGAGGATTGCAAAAGTATGGTTTGTAGAGCAGTCACTTGGGAGATTGTGATCTCCAATTACCTTGGTTGGCCATGGGCTATCAGTTCAGCCGGCAAGCCTCCTTAGCATCCTTCTCTCCTTACTTTCTACTCTATAGACAAGATCCAAATTTACCTATAGCAATTTGTCAAGATGCTACTGTAGTCTTGGATGTATGGGTGAGCGCATGTTCTCAATGGGCAAAGATCTTTTGGAGAGTGATGCTTATGGCCTTTGAGAACTTGGCAATTGCTCAACATAGGGATACCTTATGTTATGCTACCATTCAAGGAGGAGGTTATCAACCCTTGATCCATTGATTTCATCCAAGTGACTATGTGTATCTATAGCAAACAGCACCAACGACTCTTGATGTTTTGATAGGCCGCACTATCTTGAAAGTGCGTGAGGTTTGTCATCTAGAGTCCTTGTGTTGGAAGGACATGATAGTGTTGTTTGGAAGGATCATGTGCGCAATTGTGCGCCATGCAACCTCCCAAACATTGATGGTACTATGGACCCAAGCTTGGCACTTGTACGTGTAGGCTTGAGGTGTATGTTATTTGGCTCTTTTGGTGGAGCTGCTATTATGTTAGTGTGTGATAGTTGTTCAAGAGGATGGCATATGGCATGTATGACTCCTCCCCTCATGGTGGTTCCTCAAGGACAATTTTTATGTCCTAGATGTACTTGACCTATAGTTAGTTCATTCTTTATATGGTATAGATTGTAGACAGGCAGCTAACAATGGGACTCCATAGAACTTGGCCTCCTAATCTTTGCCCATCATAAGGTATACCATATACTTGGAGTAGATGGCTATCTGGAGTTAGAGGGATCTAACCGCCAGCTAGGGGGGCACAATTGTGTCACTTTAGAGTTTATGTATGACTTATGTGTGATGTGCTTCTATAGTGTATGATGTTGACAGCGATGTATGTTATGTAGCAATGTATATTGTGTAGCAATGTATATACACATGATAGCTATCACGCCATTTGTAGTGTCACATCTAGATTGCTTGGACATTGGAGTTCTAGTGATAGTAGTTAGAGGTATTTTGGCAATTACTCATAGACTACTTTTTGACGGTCAGATTTCATGTTTAGGGTACTGACTTCATGGTGGAGTCCACCGTCAATTGCACCGTCTACACCGTCAAGTGTGCTATCAGCGGGACCGTTGGGACAAGACCTAGGTCAAAATCAGGAGTATACCCTGGAAGTGCAGCTCCAAAGAGCTCACTTCTATGATGTTGAGCCTTCAAGTTCTTGGCTAGAGTGGACAGAAAGCTTGGAGTCTCTTAGCTAGAGTGGATGTGGCTTGACTGTAATTAGTGCACTATTTTTGGCAAGTTGTTGAGGATCAGATCAAGTATTGATCTGAGTTCAATTGATTTGAGTTGTAAACAATCTGATTATTGTGGCATCTTATTATTATTTAGAGTTTATGTATGACTTATGTGTGAGTTGTGCTTCTATAGTGTATGATGTTGACAGCGATATATGTTTTGTAGCGATGTATGTTTTGTAGCGATGTATATACTCACGATACTTGAGCTCTATAGACCCAAATATACTTGATCCAAGACCTTAAATTTTGTTTTAAAGAATTCACATGAAATCTTTGCATGGAGGTATAGGACCTAACCAAAAAAATACTTTAAATGTTCATGGCCTTATTCAAATTAGAGCTTGAGAAGTAACCAAAACCCCAAAGCTGAAAGTGCTCCTCCCCAATATTTTTATTTTCAACATTCTAACTTCAATTGATTAGATCAAATGTAAAATTGACTCAAACTTGGAATTTTTTGAGCTCAACACCACTAGCAAATTTTTTACTCTTCAACCCTATTGATAGATCATCAGAATCTATGAGTAAACTCTTAGAATCTTCCAATTTGTGCCCATGGGTATGAATTTGACTCCCCTCTACTTCAATTGACATATCATATTTGGATTTCACTCAAATCCCTTGTTTCTTGTCTCCAAACCATAGTCTATTAGCTCTTCTTCCAACCATGGTATTCTTTACTAAAATTTAATTCTTCAACTCCCTCAAAATGTCAAAAAAGTACTCAACTTCTTTTTTTGGGATTCCATTCTTGCTATTTTGTCACTTAACATTCTCTATTTTGATACATGGACCCGACAACTCCACCTTGAAGTCAATGAACAAAATTAAGGTCCTCTCTTTCTACAAAATTGTATAAATTTTCAAGTCCTAGAATTGTCCATAAATAAGCACAAGAAGGATAATTGGATCATAGTTTTGATTATTAATGCCATGATGAAGCCCTAAAATGTACCACAATCTAGCCCCAAAAGTGATCATGATGTAGAATTTAACACTTGATCAAAAAAGGATTGGGAGTTGTAGATCAAGAGAATGGATAATCTCTTATTCCAACTCTTCCTCCCACACTCTACCTCCTACACTCTACTACAACTCTCACTCTCAATGTCCCTCTCTTGCTTGAGACTCCTAAAACTAAAGCACACTCCATCCATCAAATCTCTACCACCTATATACATAAAAGCATTCAAAGAGAACACAATTCTAATCTATTTGGCCAATCACTTAAATGTACATAGATTGCTCCACCATGGGATTTGTAGTACAATCTACTCTAATAAGATGGAGATAAACCACACTAAACTACCCTTTAATTGGCCATGCAAACCATAATATGACACCATCAACAAGCAATTTTTCACTTGCATTGTCATCTCATCAAACAAGGAGGTGGCCAAGGACCAAGATGGAGAAGCACAATCAACCTTAGCCCAAACTCCTCCAAGGACAAGGAATGAACTTCCAACAGAAAAAAAATGCTTTCCTTAGGAAGATATGATGGAGAAGATGGGCAGTCAAGCCCCAATATTCTAGAATGTAGCCAAGGATAATAAGATTCCTATTATTTCCACCCATAGGAGAAGTAGAGTTGCAAGAAGAAGGAGTGCTCATATTTGAAGAAATGGCAAAAAGTGTGGGCTCTTGCCAAGCCAAGGAAGAACTTTAAGCCAAAGTTGAACTTCAACTAGAGGGAGAACTTCAATCAAAGGAGCTCTTTAGGACAAAGAATCATCCAAGACCAAAGTCCTCACAATTACAAGAGGAAAACACAAGCAAGAAGAACCCACACTCTTTTTTGAGATCAAGAAGGAGGAGAGTAGACCTTTGGCATCATTTAGAATGGTGAAGGAGGCTAGCTCAAGAAGGAGAGATGCTTTACTAGTTATCATAGTACCATCTCTAAATTAGTTGTGCACATAGTAGGCCTGACATTGGAATTAATGGAGTTGCTTCTTTCCATGTACAACAATTTCCTGGTTACCAATTACTTACCTTCCTAAGCTACCTCCATTAATTGGCTCAAGAAATTGTACACAAGAGGACAAAGGCATAGGATGAATTGGTAAAAGTCTGTGCCCATCACTTGGAGATGGGAGAATGCAATAATGACTTGGCATAGGAGGTAGCCAAGAAGGAGAAACCTTAGAGAATAAAGTGCAAGAGTGGAGAATTCATAGAGAAGAAGAAGCATGTTACCAAACCTACTTGAGGAGTAGGTAAAAGCTTAGGCCAAAGAGATTGATGCATTGAAGGAAGAAGTGGAGAAAGTGAAGATGGTCCTTGTTGTAGTGGAATTGCAACATCAAGAGGAGTTGTGAGTGGTGGAAGCACAAGTAAAGAAGCTCACCAAGAATATTAAAGAGAAGAAAGAAGAGCATGAGAAAGATAGATTGGCCATTTGGGACAAAATCTTGGCAAAGTTATAGGATATTTGGATGCAACTTAACCTAGAGAAGACTACAATCTTGGCAAAGATAGAGATAGTATGAGATCAGCTAGTGAAAATTGTAGAGGTGGTAGTAGAGTCCTCCTTGGAGAAGATGAAGCCTCAAGATTCAAGGTCTTAGGCACATGCTTTGATGGCAAAATTTACACAAATGAGAGACTATAGCAATTGTTTGACAAACTTCACAAACATACCTTAAAGAAATTTAAGGAGTCCACAAAGATATTACTAGAAAAGATTGTAAAATACCAAGGAAGTATTGAATTTTTGATAAATAATTTTAAGGGCAAAGGTAGTTCTTCACAATAGATTTTAGTGCAAAGGTATTTTAGCCAAAAAGAAAACAAAATAAAATGCTAAGTGTAGAACTACCTTTGGCCTTGAAGAGGTCTTTGTCTTGGAATGCCTTTGGCCTGAAATAATCTGGAGACTTATGATTTTTGCAGCCAAAGATTGTGGGATTGCAATTGCACCTAGATTAAACAACAAAGCAACTAGTTGGATTGGCTGCGGACTTGCAATCACCTCTTAATTGCACTTTGGGTAAGATAAGTATGAAGGATTAGCAATGAGTGATGTAGGTGTAATTAGATATTTCCAACACTCCTTAGCTGCTAATCATCTTCATCAAGAAGTAGGAAATTTTATAAATGGGTTGTAACCCAAAAAAGATGGGTTGACTTCTTGTAAAATATAAGTATTGAGCTTGATGATTTCTCTAGTCTTTGCATTGAATGTCTTGCACTTACATCTTTGGTTGCATTTCTGGCCAAGTAGAGGTAAGGAATCTTGAAATAAGAGTGTCTTTTTGATTATTTGCTTTAGAAATTTGAATTATATAATGGAAATTACCCTTGAAATTTGGCGGGAATGAGTGCTTGAGTACATGCTCAAGAAATTTGCATAGACCAAGGAAGTTACCCTTGACATTTTGAATGGGCAAGTCAATGTGAAGAAGGTTTTAGGAATGATGGAGCATTGAAAGTACCATGGAATAGAAAAGCCAAGTAGATAGTCAATTTTGCATTTTTTTTGGATTGTGTCTTTTGGGAAAGGATGTACATAGTCAGCAATGGCATCAAGGAGAAAGAACTTTGCCTGAAGACTGACCTTTGGGAGAAAGTCCAACCTTTTGGATTGAAATACCATTCAAGGAGGGACTAATCTTTGGAGTAAAGAGACTCTTCAAGGAGAGAGGCCTTTGACATGAAGTGAACCACCACTATCTAGAGCTTATTAGATTAGATCTTTTGTGAGAGTGGTTGTTAATTCCTCTTTCTTGTACGTCACCATAGTGGGTGTCTCTATACTCTTTTGGGAGTGGTTCTTGCCCAATAGTTAAATAGCTAAGAATAGACAGCCTATGACATTCTGACACTAACCTTCACTTTTAGTCATTTCCAACCCATATCCTTGAGTGAATAATGTGTTATTGCTATTTATATTAAAATTACATTAACATTAAGTTGTCACAATTTTACCATATATCACAAGTACAATTGTCAAAGAGAAATTCCCAACTCCATGTAAAGTACCTTACCATTTGACATCCAAGAGATAGAAGTCTACAAAGGAGTGGTCAACCATTATCTTCATCATAGAATACACCGATCTACAAAAAGTAAGCATAAAGCCAAAAGGTAAGAGCTAAAGTATATGTTCAAGGTATTGAAAATGTAGTGGTGGAATAGGAGAAGAAAAGAAGCATAAAATATTGTCTAGTCATTAGAGTAGTCCTGAGCATGTCCTTTGGAAGACCATCTTTTGGGAGAAGGTCATGACCAAAGATACAACAAGAAGAAGAATTGGTCAAACAAATTTTTCACCATAATATCATTGCACTTATATTGTCTTTAGCTTACAAGCATCAAGAACATAATATGCAAATGGAAATTTTGAAAAAATCAAGTGCTTAGTTAAAATGAGGATCTCTTAGATGGATGCTAGTCAACAATCTAGTGATCTCTCTAGCAATTGGCACATTTCCCTTGCTCTACCATACTTGTATATGAAAAAAACAAGAGGGAATTAAGGTACAAATTCAATGTACTTATAGTAATGCAACAAAAGAAAAATACATTAGGAAGAGAACCAATGGAAAAATGCAAAGGAGCTTAGGATCACAAAATGCATAATGTATTCCCAATGAGCCCAACTCTGCAAGGATACTTGGTGCATTCTAGCAGGTTGTTTTACCATCTTACCAATTCTAACCTTGGTCAAAAAAATTTCAAAACAAGATTTTCACCACAATGTCATTGCACTTATATTATCTTTAGCTTACAAGCATCAAGAACATACTATACAATTGAAATTTCACAAAAATGAAATGCTTACTTAAAATGAGGATCTTGTAGATTGATGCTAGTCAACACTTCAATAGTCTCTATGGCAATCAACACATTTCTTGTGCTCTACCTTGCTTGTATATGAGAAAAGAAAGGAGTAAAGGTAAAAATTCAACATGCTGATAGTAATGCAAAAACAATATGCAATAAGGAGATAACCAATAGAAAAATATAAATGAGCTCAAGGTTGCAAAATGCATAATTCATTGACCAATGAGCCCAACTCTACCAAGTTACTTGGTGCATTGTAGTAGGTTGTTGTTTCACCATCTTCCCAATTTCTACCGTGGTCAAAAAAATTTGTCAAAAACAATTCACCATAATATCATTGCATTTAGATTATCTTTAGCTTACAAGCATGAGAACATAATATGAAAATTGAACTTTTGCAAAATCAAAATGCTTACTTAAAATGAGGATCTTGCAGATAGATGCTATTCAAAACTCCAATGGTCTCCATGGCAATTGGCACATTTACCTTGCTTTTCCATTGGTGTATCCAAAAAAAGCAAAGAGGGAGTTATGGTACAAATTCAACATGTTGATAATATTGCCAAGAAAATGCATTAGGAAGAGAAACAAACAGAAAAATGCAAAGGATTGCAAAATGCATAACCCACTTCCAATGAGCCAAACTCTACCCAAGGTACTTGGTGCATTCTAGCAGGTCATTATTTCACCATCTTGCTAGGTCCCACTCTACCTTAATTTCTTAAACCCTAGATCAAGCTCAAAACCCCTACATTGATGTTGCAATAGGGTCTTGTAACATCCATTTGTGCATGTATGTGCTATTGTGATATTTAGTTTGGTATTATAAGTACTTGAGAGATATTATTTATATAGAGATAAGGGATGATTCTACATAAGTCATAATTAGCTAAAGTTAGTCATAGCTAAGATAGAAGGAACCTTACTTTAGAGGAAGTGGAAAAGATGAGCACCATTATTTTGGATTCTAGTGTGTTGACTTGGTATTATTACTAAGTGTTTTGGTTTGAGGAAAGGGTTGAGAACTCTTCAACCCGTAAGCCTTTTTGTTTTGGATTCTTCTATAGTCCAAAGATAGCCCATATGAAGGAATCCTTGACTTAATGGTTATGTAAAGATAAGACCACATGCTTAGGAGAATATTCCCATGAGTGGATATTCCTTTAGCTTTTTGACTTTATTAGTAATTTGAGTTACTCCGGTAATTAGTAACTTTGGTGCATAACTATTTCACAAGTATATAAAATAGGGGTGAGGAGGTACTCATCATCCTTTCATTTGCAACTATCTCTCTCATTGAGTTCTCTAGTGAGCAATGGTTTGAGTCTTGGAGTGTTAGCCTTGGAGGAGTATGATGGAGTTGGGGTTCCTTGCATTTTTAGTCCATGGTTTGCTACCATAATAGCCATCATAGGTTCATCCTAAGTGAGAGACAAGCTGGCTCATACTCCAGAATTCAAAGAGTCAAATTGGTGAATTTACCACTCATTTATACAATATAGCCAATAGATTGCAACTAGTGGTGTCTACTTTAGAGCTCTCTCTTTGCACATTTCAGCAAATTATTCTTTCACTATTTCACCATTTACTATGAAAATTCCTATTGTCACAAAATTTTGTGTCACAAGGAAAGTTAGTTTGAGTACCTAGGATGAAGTCACTACCAAAGGTATACCTTTAGGTAGAGCCACTACTACAACTGCATTGTGGAATATAGGTTTGAATCAAATGCCCAATATATACAAGATTTATGACAAGTTCAAGAATAAGTACCATCGGTTAGTTGTTGGATTTGTAATACCTAGAACCAAGTTTGATCCCTATCTTCTTCTACACCGACATCATTAGATGCAAAGAGAGCACAAGACTAGATAGATTGATCTAAAAGGAAAATAAATCATAAAAGAGATCATTATGTAAAAGAAGCAAGGAAGAGAGATTACTAACATATTGTCCATTTGGAGTATGTTGACTATAGTGTTGAGGAAGTCCATCAAAAATATTTGCATGTAGTCTAAAAAGCATAGAAACACCTTTTAATTTTATTATTAGCTCCATTTGACTTTTCTCAAGCGCAAGTAGGATCATCCTAAATACAAATCTAATGCACTCACTAACTTTGTCTATCTAACTCTCTTCTCTCTAACTCAAGCACTTGTTTGATATCATTGATAAGTTCATGTAGATAGGAGATGATTTAAATAGTAGACCTTGAAAAATATTAGAGTGAAAAAACAATCTTGAGCTTATGTAGGTATTATAGCCTATGAAAAAGTAGTAGATTTTATAGAAAAGACAAAAGAGAGATGGAGGTAGGTAGGAAGATATTGTTGAATGGATAAGTGAGAGAGAAAAAAGGGAGCAAGAAGGAGCATGGTAGAGAAAATGAGTGAGCAAGAATGCTCTTAAGCATGGCACATACACCAACAATGAAAAAGAAGTGGTTCCAATGTAACTTACCTAAATTGAGAGAATATCAATGCTCTTTTTAACAACCCAAAAAGCATTAATGTCATGAGAAAATCACATTTTATCATAGAGAAAGGACAACCATGCAGAAAAAATAAAGGATGGGAAGACCTCATCAAGCCATACAAGGGAGAGATGAAAAATGTAAAATAGGGCTAAGCCCCAATAGAGTCTATATGAGAACACTTTGTGTAAAATAGGGCTAAGCCCCAATAGAGTCTATATGAGAACACTTTATGTAAAATAGGGCTAAGCCCGAATAGAGTCTATATGAGAACACTTTATCTAAAAATTCACATATATGACCACAGCCTCATGGAATTTGACCAAAATCTTGATAGCAAAAGGAAACAACCTTTCACAAATATATGATACCTCCAAAGGCCAAAAACACATAAACTTCTTTACATAAAAGTGTGGAAGTACAATATCTACCCATTCTCTATGATCCCAACAACTAGAGGATCAATATGGGGAGATACCACAACCTACAAAAGGTCAAAATAGAGTTCTAAAAAAGTAAACTAGAATTTTAAATCTCCTTGTACATCACATTCTACATATATTCACTTGGTCCTTGTACATTGAGGATCTTCACCTTTGAAGAGCTCATCACCAGGAGACTGCAACATACAATTGCCCATACAAGAAGACATGACTTGGCAAATAAACACCAACATTATCCATTGTTTGTCCTTGACTTTGTTGATTGTCATAGTATATACCAATTGGACAAGAAATTGATAGTGATGCAAGGCAAAGGGCCAATCACTCTTGGTAGATGATATAAAAATATGGGGAATAAAGGCTTGGGTGCTTGTATTACTTCATGTGATTACTTTTGCTTCTATTACACAATGCCTAATCTTGTAACAATTAATCTAATGCTATTGCACAATCCAATTGATTAATTCAGATTATGTAAGGGAATGATTTAATTGGAGCTCATATGGTTTGCCATATTATTGAATCTCAAAGTATTGAGGAACTCAATAGGATATAATGATTCTTGTGGTATTCCACTTGTGGTTATACTTGCATCTTTTATCAGCAAGTGCCACAAAATCAACACTATGATACATCTGCAACTCCCCCAACACCAATTCAAGGATAACATTGTTCATAACATCAACATCCACATTCTTGGATGCAAGTATGCTATGGTGCATAAGGTACTCCCTTCTCACATGATGATAATAATCAAGATACACCTCATTGATAAGGCCTTTCAAATGACACTCCTCACTTGGTAATTGCAATGTTGGTGGAATAGAAATCCAATCCTAATAAGTATTACCTTGAGCTGCAATTGTAAGTAGATTGTTATTGCCAACATCACAGATCTATTTGGAAAATTCTTTCTCTTGCTTAAATATAGACATAGATAGTCTCATGTTGAGTTGCAAATTGAGAATAGTTATGTGCTACTAGAGATGAGTGCATCAATGATGTTACCACAATATCAAATTGTCCTTGTTTTAGAACTACAAGCAAGATTTGTCAAAAGTCTCCACCTAGAAAAACCATCTTGCCTCCAAATGGTTTGGTTTGTGCTTGACAATCAACAATTTTCATGAGATCTTGCAAAGTACAATGCATGGCACAACAACCTTAAATGCATGGCAATGCATAATTGGTGCTTCATCCGACATGATGAGATCTACCTCATGCAAGAGCTTACCTAGTTCTATTCTCTAAGTGACATTACATGTGAACTTGTCATTTAGTAGGATCAGAATCTTGAAACTCAATGTGTTGTACATCCTCCCAGAAGCAAAAGTGTTTTTATTCCAAACAATGCCATAGCAAGGACATTGCTAGAGACAAAGAATTCATCTCCTTCTTTTTTGATGATGGTATTAAGAATGGTGTCATACACCACATGTTCGATCTTCATTCAACATATCTTCATTTCTAATTTCTTCAATTGCAAGGAGCACTTGGTCATATGCCAACTCTTTCTTGGATGAGTCTATTATGCATGCAAACAAAAGGTGTGTATGTTGAAAGTGGTATTGGTAGAAATTCCAAAAGGTTTTGTCCATTCCAATTCAAGACACACTCAAGCTCAAAAAGAGCTCTATTCTTTTGCATATCCTTTGAGAGTTCCAATGATTGGTCTCCATATTCCCTATAGCTCATAGCTTGGATGTTATCATTGAGACTTTCCTAATGGCTATTCCATGATTGCTCAAGGTTTATCACCTCGCAAAACATCATAGAGACAAACATGTCTTGGAGCTATTTGCCAAAGGCCCAAAGACTTGCTTCTTGCATATGCCTGATGCTACTTATTGTCATCTTTAGCAACCCAAGTGCTATGAAAGTATCCTTACGTGTATTCTGTTTAGTGCCATTGATATAGCATGGAGATCAGTCAAAAAGGTTGCACTTTTGAGATAGTTCAATAACATATGTAGATAGTAACATTTGCAAGAGGCTAGACAAGCAAAGTACATAGGACCAATAGTAAAGCCTTGTTTGCCTAAGTCCCATCTCTTTTCCTTTTTTTCCATACTCATCATTTATGAGAACTCATCGAATGTGATTTCACATTTGTAGCATATTTAACATTTGCCCCAAACCACTATGACAAAGTTGTTTTCAACAATTGCTTGAAAATTTACATCTTCATTGAATAATATTGTTTGCTAATATTTTAAGTGGCATTGCAAATATTCTATTACAAGATAGCAATCTTTCATCTCAAAGTTGAAGATACACCATGATGCCTTGGATGTTGACACATAGTGATAGTCCAAATATTGCTCTATTTCATCAATTATTTGGGGTCATTATCATTTGTGCTAGTGTATGTAATAGCTATAATAGCTTTATCTTGTCCCTTGTAGAAATACTTGAAAAGGTACATCATAGCTTGAATATTATTACACACCTATGTATTGATATGTGCATTGTACTTGGTGGATAATTAAAGATTGTGTGGTATCATCCATTGGTTGTCCAAATCTACATCTTTCACCAAAACTATTGCACTTGTATTCCTATGCCAATAGATGGAATAAGCATTCACATCAATGGATTTGTCTGCCTAAAACTTCCAAGGATAGCACTTTTGACATTTATTATCTACCATACATCATATCATTAAGGAAGCCATTGATGCAAGAACCATGCATTATGCACTTTGTCACAATTTGATACATGAGCATATTCTTTTCTTGTTTTGTAATCATAGCACTGATGAGCTTATCAATGTCTTCCATAGTACATGGTTTACAACATTGTCAAAGAAGATGAGCAGTTGAGAGCTCTTGCTTCTAAAGTTCAATGGTATGAATGCACTCAACTATCCATCACAAAATATATTTTTTATGAATGTCATTGTGAAGTTATTTCAACTTCATGCAAAACACACGTGATACCAAATCAAGACATTCCTAAGGTTGCTAATTGGGTAGCAGTGCCTACCTAATCTTTGGCCATTAAGGATTGCAAGTGAAAGTCATAAAACCGTCAAAATAGCCAGCCCATTGACAAATGGCCATGGTATCTTAGTAGGTCTAGACCATGTGGCATGGGCCTCCAATAAAGGATGTGTTATCTAACAACAATTGCATTTTTATAACCAAGTGCAATGTGTTATGTAGATGTAGACCTTGATAGAGATTTGTTCATAGCTTTTAATTAGAAATATTTCAGGCAAGTTTGTTCTATAGTTGCATATGCATCAACAATATATTGTTGTCTCAAATGTCTTGCACATAACAAGGCAATCCCATCTTCATCTCAATAGTGAGGACAATAGCTATAGTACTTGGCCATTTTGACATCCTTGCATTAGAACTTTGACAAATTTTTAGCCTCATTTTCAACTTTGACTTTCCAATCCATCCATTCATGTTCCTCATTAGTGGCACTAAGAACATTGTTTGGATTCCATCCAATGGAACATTGAAATGACATCCTTCTTCACCATGTGGAAATAGGAGCGGAAACTAGAGTGCCATATATGCTACATGGATCTTAGTTATACACTTTTGATGACTCTTGTGATGTTGTATAATAATATTGCGATCAACATGTGCAGAGCAATCTCCAACCATAAGTGCAACAACTTCATTCTAGGTGTATTGTATTACCAAGCATTGCAACTTCTTGTTGATAGTAAATGCAAAGACAATTGTGGTATCGAGATAACACCAATACCATTTGGCAAGAGCTTTGCTTGCATTATTTGAAGTGCATATGTGGGTTAACATTATCCCACATGGGTTGTAGTTGCTCCAAGGTCAACAAATGCAAAGAAGGCATTATTGCCTAACAATGTTGACGCTCATGTGTAGTGTTATGAATATATAGTTGTGCAAACTATGGATGATGTTCTTTAATTGGAAAAAGTGAACCAATTTCATGGTACATTGCACTATGAATACAAAAAGAGTATGGAAAACTACCATGTGTGACTTTCTCATTATTGTTAGCCTAAGAATGTGAAGCAAAGGTAGAGTTGTACATGTAGATTTGGTCATAGAATTTTATGGCAAGTGGATCAATGGTAGAAAGAAGAGATTCCAATATAGATAGGATTGCATGAAGGGTGTAAGACCTCTAGCTAGACAACTTATCTAGAGTTGGTAATTGGCTTGGTAATATCTTTAGGGATGTTGTACATAATGGTCTAAGTAGATCAGATAGAGGTGTCACTAAAAGAGGACTTCCACTAAAAGGGTAGAGACTAAAGCACACAAAAAATTTTAGAGCTAATTTTAGAGGCCTAAACAAATGAATTAGGCCTTAAAAATGGAATTCTTTGTCCCCCATGGGAAATGGTGTTTGGCTTTTCCTCCCTCAAATTTTCTCATCAAGATCTTTCTAATGGTACCAATTCCATACTATTTTGAGCTTTTTATAGGAGGATTTCTAAAATATTCCTAAAATATTCCCTATGGTCAAACCTGTCTAACCAACCAGATGGGACCCGGCTTACATGTAACCAACCCATGGATCCAATCTAATGGTGTAACTTGTAGACATATCACCTATTCATGTATCTACTTTAAGGATGTAGCTTCCTTGGAAGAAATCATCTCTACCACATAATAAAGTCAAGTGCTCTTTTGGGGCATTGAAGTATTGTTGAATTAAACCTTGTGTTTCTCTTGTCTTTGGAAAATTACAAAGGGTTGGTATTTTTCCACTCTCACAACATAGCAAGAACATAGGATTATGTTGAGAAGATCTCAAGGTGCACTCCAATTTCCATATTTTCTTTGCAATGCTAGCACATTATGTCCATCTCACCACAATCTAATTATCTAAGAGCATGTGTGTTATTGTCAGAAAACATAAACAAGGCAATTGAAACATCCATTTCTTGCAAACACGCACATCAATTTAGATGTTGGACTTGTCATTTTTGAGTCCAAGTTGGATGTCTAGTAGAGTGTGATGTGGACTTTGAAAACAAAAGAGAAACCTGATGGTGCATTGATAAATTAAGAGCAATATCTGCAGATTGAACAAATGACAACGCTTGGAGCAAGCATATCTGACTTAGCACAAGAAAACTTGTGCTAAGTCAGATAGGAAGATATGAATACTTCTATTGCATAGTATATGTGATGCAGCAGAGCTAGTGTTGTTTACGTTCATTTTTGGAGAAATGGCACTGGCCTTGTTGTTATGAAAATCATAATCTTTGACCAAATACTATCTTCACTTTTAGCATTCTAAAGTAATGAATCATGCTGAAGCACCCATATTGTCATGCTACTTGGTTTAGATGATTATTTTCTGTAAGTGGAGATTTAACCCATCCATCACAAGATGGTTGGGAGAAGAGATCAATGTATGTGGAATGATCTTTGATAATGATTTGAACCAAAAAAATAAGTTCATCCATCATAAGATTGGTAGGAGAAGACTTCACAATATGCAGTAAAATCCCAAACCAAACTGACAACTCTATTAGTTTGGTTTGTTGTAAAAGGGATCAGTTTGAGATAGTGAAATGATTTTTGGTTCAAATTTGACAAAAGTTACTTGGACCCGTTTTGTAAAGTATTGTATGTTGGCTATAATTTGGTCATATGTGGGCTGCATTTTTGAAGGTTTAATTTAAGAAGGTTTCAAATTAGCATTAATGTGGTTCAAAAGGGTTTAGTGGCTTTTACGAAGGAAAGGTTGAAGGTTGATGAGTAAGGGTTTAAGTTTGGTATTTCAGTTTGAACCAACAATGAGCCAAGACAAAAGTAAAAGTCACTCTAAACACTTCAAGTCACTCTAAACTGTAAGAATGTCTTTGCAATAAAGCAACATAGATTCCTAATAAACTGGTGGTATGAAATGAAGCCCTAAATGCAGTTGAGACATAACTTAAAGTCACTCTAAATATTATGTACATGAATAAAGTTTTCAAAAAAAGATGCTAATGGAGAATATCCTGTCTGAAAAATTAAACATATAGACAAAAAATTGGAAAAATCACGTGAAATGCATACCAAGTAAACTCAAAGAATCCAAAAGAACATAAGTAGTTGACATACTAGTATATATGTAAAACTAATATGTTTTAGTGTCTAATGACCTGCTCCTTACTCTTGGAGTTAGTCTAGATCAGCAAATCTTGCATGTATCACATCAAAGTCTAAAAAAAGACCTTGATAAGATTGTACTTGGCTCTATATAGGAGAGTTACCAAACATTTTCAAGAGTAAGAAACCACCACAGACATAAGTTGATGTTTTGTGGATGAATGGTAACTTCCTAAATCTTGTATGCATTTGCATTTGATTCCTATAAACCATGAAATCTCAAACTTGGAATAAAAAAGGGGAGTGATTCTGCCATGAGATATCCCTTATGAGAGTAGAAATACATTGAGAACTTAAGAAGAGACTTCAATAGTCTTACTTGAAACAAAGCCTATTTAGTTTGACCAACAAAGCAAAAGTAGGCTATCTCTAGCTTGTGCTTATATGCTATCTCAAGTCCGTTAATTTTTTGTCATAGTCTTGACAATAACTTTTTCAATGAGAAACAATG
The DNA here is from genome assembly GCA_948567375.1 of Lunularia cruciata. Lineage (NCBI taxonomy): Eukaryota > Viridiplantae > Streptophyta > Marchantiopsida > Lunulariales > Lunulariaceae > Lunularia > Lunularia cruciata. The sequence goes on from OX419761.1 coordinate 27,688,890, forward strand.
AATGAGCTAATCACACATCTTCAAAATAAATTATCAAGAGACTATCAACAAACTTCACACATTGTGTATGATTTGGACAATTTATTCAAGGCCAACAAAAAAATCATCCTTCTCTAAATCTAACCCAAGAGATAAACAATAGTATAGATTATTCAAATATGATTGCAATATCAATGCATCTTTCTTCTTGTTCCTTGTACTTTTGATGGAATCTTTGTTGATTATCAACTAAGGACTGGTTAACCTGGTCATCAAAAAAAAGTCTTGACATCTTGAGAGACACATAAGAGGGGATACAAACTGACCTTGAGCCTAGTGCAAAATCAGTTTCATATCTTTCAACGATCTAAAAGGAAAATAATTAGGGTACTTGTTGCAAAAATTGGTTGTCTTCTTGAACTTTTTTCAGAACTTGCTGCATTCGTTGAACTTTTAAAGATGCTCGAGGCCTTCTCCACCGCTAACAAAATTTAAGCATCCCTTTTAATCTCTTGTTCTTCTAGTAATCCTTTGTAATACTGCACAATGGATCATCACATAGAGAGGTGAATGTTCTACAAAGGTAACTAATTAGACTCAACAAAAGCAGCAAATATTCTCAAGACATAGAAGATAAGAAAGGAGCACTTGAAGCATTAAATCAAAACTAACATGTGTTTGATGATAGATTATCATACTCAATGGCAAACCGACAATAGACACAACACAAGAATTGCTCATGAGTTTAGGTCAATCCGGACTTCAGAAACACCCTCGTCAATAGATGATCATTCTTAGTGGCAATATGCATTGACAATAGACACAACAAAAGAATTGCTCAGGAGTTATTCCAAGTCTATCCGAACTTCAGAAACACCAGGAAGGTGATGAAGATGTAACTAAATGGGATAAAACTACCATCCTCTAAACAGAAATTCATGAGCAGCATAGTAGCTAGAACAAAACTCCTATAAACCCTTATAATTCTCCTCCGCTGAATGGTCATCATGACGGCTTAAACATTGACAATGGCCACTCCAAATGTTTGACAACCGACTGTATTTGAAGACGACTGACAAATAGACAATAATAGGTCCGTATCTATAGTAGGCTAACATCAATTACATAGTCGATTACAAAAAGTAAATTCCAATTACTTATTTTTTAAAGAAAATTGAAAATTACCAGAACTGAGCTCTGTTGAACTTTGGAGCTGCCGCAGACTGTAAATTTTCGAACTTACTCCAAAGGACCGGTACACCGCCAACTAAGAATTCAAAATTACTACTCAGACAAAGATTTACCGGCGCTTAAAAGCAATGGCGTCATGAACTGAATACTGGTGACGGGCAAGGGAATTTTGATGGGAAGTCGAACGCAGTTGGCAAAACATCCGTCACAGAAGCTTAAATTTCAACCAGGTCGAACGGAGTACAGCAGCCGAGAAACATAGGATTGTCGATGTGGGAATGCTGTAGCTTGATGGCGCAGGCTCTGAAAGATGAAAGGGAGTCCCTGATTACAGAATCATAGTGTGTACTTTTGCTGCTTGGTCTCTAGATTCGCGTGCAGTCTCAATTTCTGATTGAAGAGTTTCTCTCAGAAATGCATCCACTCTGTCTTTCCTTCAGACACTCGCACTTGATTCCGTTCTACTTCTGTTCGAATGCTGTCTCATCCGCCTCTCGTGTGTTAGCATCCCCTCCTTTAGCATGTTTCGGAGGAACAAGAATTGTAAGAAATGTAGGGTTTAAGGGTGACACCGGGAGCTGTTACAGCACGAGACGATCGATAGGCGCAAAAGCCTGCTTCTTGGAGGATGTGATGTCCGCGGAAGATTTAACAGAAGCACCAGAGGAGAAGACGCAGGTGGGGGAAGAAAGAGAAGTTGTGCATGTGCCTGTGTTGCTGAAAGAGGTGGTAGACCATTTCGAGGGTCGGCGGGTGTTCTCATATGTGGACTGCACACTCGGTGCTGGAGGCCATGCCTGCGCTGTGTGTACCAATTTTTTCTTCCTGCATGCTCAATCTCTTCTAAGATATCCACTTTATTGCACTGGCTATAGTCTATCTAAACTCATCGGTGATTGATTGAAATCAATAGCTGCTCGCACTTAAGTATGTGTGTACAAATTTTCTTCCTGCACACTTAATCTTTTTTACATTCTCCAATTCACCGCAATGGCTATGGTTTCTCTAAACTCGCCAGTGATAGGTTTTGAAAACAACAGCCAGCAGTTGACGACGAGAACAATATCAAAGTTTGATCTCAAGAATGCCATTGCGGAACTTCTCTTAATATGAACTTGTAGATTCTTCCGAGTATCTCTCCTCTGTACCTGAATCTTACTATTTCCAAGAAAATTTCGTTGCTGAGCAGAACTCTTATAACAGCAGATAAAGCCTTAGCAGTTTAACACGTCAATGAACCGCTGTTACAATGCTACAATGTATTCTACCAGGTCTTCTTGTTTTGTTAGAGGACAAGGGTAGACCTCAAACTCGCGTTGTTAGTTCAGTTTACTTTTCAGGAATTTAATCACATGTTCTACTGCATGAATTGTTCACGCTGTCAACTGGGCATAGGCACTGTGAGCTTTCTTGGATGAGTTGACTTGTACAATACTATATGTATGCACTACAAGAGACCTCAAACTCGCGTTGTTAGTTCAGTTTACTTTTCAGGAATTTAATCACATGTTCTACTGCATGAATTGTGCACGCTGTCAACTGGGGATAGGCACTGTGAGCTTTCTTGGATGAGTTGACTTGTACAATACTATATGTATGCAGTACAAGAGAATCTGAGACTTGACAGTGGTTTTTTGACGAAGGTTTTATCATCACACTCGGAAATGGAGACGTTGGTGGGGTTGGATGTTGATCCAGTAGCTCATGCTGAGGCTCAACCCAGGTTGCAAGAGCTAGTAAAGACTCGCTCATCCTCTTCGACGAGCCTTAATCTAAATCTTCACTTGATACGAACAAACTTCAGGAACATCAAGACCGCTCTGAGAGAGGTAGATCCGCAGCTGGCAGATGGAGGAGTTGATGGTATTCTCATGGATCTGGGCATGTCGTCAATGCAGGTACATATCATAACTTCTGAATTTCTAGCATTCAATCATCGTGTACCAGATTGGATATTGTTGTCATGAGCAACACTATGACATGATGTTTTAATTCTCCTTGTTATATAATTACCTTCAAGTTCTTTTCTGATCGCAAGTTTCAAGCTTCTGAGTTGTTAGGAAGAAGTATTCAAAAACAGCTTCTATTACAAAACTCTAAACCCATGATGGTTTGAATACGTCTAACCGCGTATATGGATTCACCTTTTCAGGTGAATGAAGGAGAAAGAGGGTTCAGTTTCATGCGAGAAGGACCTGTAGATATGCGAATGGATCCAACTGTGAGCATCTGACACTACAAACTAAGATCTATAATTGAATTCCGTTCCACTATTTCTCTAGTATGACTCTAATGTCGTGAATTATAGAGTTATGCTGTAAGTTTTATTTGGTCCTTCACTATATAGAGGCAAAGAAGCAGGGAGTACGAAACCCTTTGTATCAGATGTGGACAGGTGGACAGCAACTCCAGAAGGACACACCTCAGAAGCTACTGAAAACTGAGGAACTGACCTCTACACAAGCGGGAAGACTACAAGAAGCACGTTCTTGAAGCCAAAGATTTGAATGTAGAGCTAAGAAGTTTAAACTATGGGCTTATAACCGAGGCACGATCATTAAATAGTATAAAGGGCTTATTAACGAAATTATTGCAGGAACCCTTGACAGGCAGATGCAAAGCTCGGAGAAATCATCCCGCTAAGTGAACAAGCTTGTAGCCTAGCCTAGCAGCAATCTTACAATAATTGATGCGAGCAAATTTGCTCCGTTCGTTGCGTCCAGTCTCCTGATTAGTGAAAAGAAATTATCACTAAAACCATGCTTTATATACGCTACAATAGAATTTGGTGCTTCTTTTTCCTAACGCAAACCCTGATTGTATGACCATCGTTCAGTTATCAACTCTACACCACACGTTCACTTTTAATCGTGATAGGATGGCACAGCGCTCTCCGAAACGGGTTTAGGGTTTTATGTTGACAGTCTGGTTCAAATCACAGATAGTAATGGGAATTCCCTATGGCTTGGCAGGCAAGCTTGAAAGCAGAAGTGATACTCAATTCCTGGCCAGAGGAAGAAGTGGGACGGATCCTTCGAGATTATGGCGATGAGCGGCGGTGGAAACACATAGCGAGGAAAATTATGCAGGCACGCCTTTCGGGTGGGATAAGAACTACTTCTGAGCTGGTGGATGCTATCGGTGGAAGTTCCTTCACAAGATCAGGTAAGTTACAATTGAATTTCATTAGGTAGTATGTTAGAATTGATTAATGCCAGACAGTGCCTGGATGTTTTGTTCTATAAAGGCTTCATACAGTACGGTAAATGTGCTAGTCAAAGTCACGAAAGAAATACATCGGTTGCCTATCTTTTCCTGGGTGGACTTGAAACGTACATTCTAGAAGTTCCGAACAAAGACCCTTCCGTCTTCATGGACGGTGGTAATGACCGATGTTTCCATGAAAATCGGGGAGGGGATAAAATCACTAATTGTGTTGAAGTGCTTATTACCCACCATGTCATTATCACAAGTTTCAAAAAAGGTTGTGTTAACAAAATAATAAGAATGACAGCGAACCATTCTTCAGTAGATATTAGGCAGTGGTTTGCACGGACAATATCGTAGTTTCCAATAATCAACCTAAAGTGGTAAACATTACGAAATGTCACAAATTGCTGGGAACAGGTTTTGAGTTGTGTTTTAGGTGCACACAACTTATAACAGATCGCTTGAGGGAGCTGACGAAATCATGTCAACATCTTGCAGGTAAGAACGGGAGACTGAAACCAGGGATGCATCCAGCAACTAGGAGTTTCCAGGCGCTGCGTATTGCAGTAAATGATGAGCTGAAGTCCCTAGAGTTGGCACTCTCTGATGCCTTCAGCTGCTTAGCACCGGGTGGACGCTTGCAGGTTATTTCCTTTCATAGTCTAGAGGATAGAATAGTTAAGCAGTTTTTTCTAAATTTAGCGGGCCTGCAAAAAGGTTCAACTGAAGCTTTAGAAGATTCGGATCCTAGTCCTCAAATATATTCTCATATTCCTGGGGAAACTAGGCACAGCAAATATATTAGGAAAAAGTCTCTCGAAAGTGAGTCGGGTGAGAGATCAGGAAGGACAAAAAATGTTATAGAAGGTAAGCACGCTATAATTCTTACGAAAAGACCCATTCCTCCGAGTGACGAAGAAATGTCTTTCAATCCTAGAAGCAGAAGTGCAAAATTGAGAGTTATTGAAAAGAAATAAATTATTCACTCGAAATGCCAGAATGGAAGCATTTGCTGTATGACCATGGTCACTTAAAGCGCTCGTTCATTGATGGATGCTATGGGTTTGTCTCGCCTTCATTTTGGTCGTCAACCACAAGGTTTCCACTCTAGGATTATGTTAGTCCTCTCTTTCAAAAGCTATCAAACTCCATTGAAGTTTGGTTATTGACTATATGAGGTTTCGCATTGTCCACCGTACGTCTTACTGCTGCGGATGCGATAGTGGTGTGGTTTGGGAGGTTCTAGTTATTCCGTGGCCCGTTTTCCTTCTTCTCCTGTACTGTACTGTTCTACTTCAGATGCAGATGTCGATGATTTAGTAATAGATACGTGAAACGTTGTCAAAGCCATTCAGTGACATACAGCTGAATTGGTTGGACTTATTTGGATGTAAACACTTGATGAGAGCTTTTGCTGAAGGCCGATAACTGTGGCCCCTGATACCGGTTCGCACAGTAGTAGAGTAAACTTGACCAGGATCCATCGGGAATCTGGGAGGTCAGAGCTCGAGGTCAAAAGCAAAACGTAAGGAGTTCTACTGGAGCTCTATGTCACCGGTCTACTTACAAACTAGAGTTCTTTTAGAGATGTATTGATAGACAAGATTTTGACCTAGGGTGACCCATGAGCTAACCCATATTCTCAGATAGGTTGACGACCTTCAAGAAATTGTAGCCTTCTTCAATAAGCCACTGTGAAGGCTAGTTCGTAAACAGTGTCGGCGAAGTTAACTTTTGCAATAATGACCTCGTTTCTACAGCGATATTTAAGGTAGGTAACTTGTTTGTCTCCTTCTCACGCTTCGATGGAAAAGAATTTGGTATATCCTCTTTCGTTCTTTCATTCTGCAGCATTAACATCGTTGTTGTTTTCGGGATAACTAAAATAGTTCCTTTGCCCCTGTCCCTTTCATGTTTCAATGACACGTTTCAGTTCTGCAATACTATCTCGTTATTACATGGGATAACCAAAGCAGATAACATGCCCTTCTCCCTTTCATGCTTTGATGAACAGCATGCTCTTTCTTACCCCTGCGTACATTCATTTTTGCAGTGCAGACCTCGTTATTGCAGGAAGAATCATGGTTCGTGCCTTGCCTTCTCCTTCCATGATTCGACGGAGTTACGCCTCCCTATGGTTCGATGGGAGCCTGTCTTTTCACATTCTATACTTCTCCCCAGATTGCTTTGCACACATCCTGTTTTCCCTTCGTCCTTGTGCATACCTTTTATCCCCGAATACGAACGCATTCCAGGTCCCGGCCTACTCACTTCTTGCTGCTAATCTGCGTTGACCAGTTCAACAGGCTAGCGAAACCGTTACCATTGCATCATAGAGAGCGGATGAAGCAGCTAATGCTGCCCCGTGACAAGGAGTGGGCTAACCAAAACCCTGCTGAGACAAACGAAGCCGCCAAGGAGAAGGCAGGTGAAACCAAAGAATCTGCCTCGTCAGCAGAGGAGCAAAGCAGGAAATAGCAAGCTGGAACTTCTGGACAATAGGGTTGGTTTTTTACTGTGTCTTTAATCGTTTCCCACTATGTCATTGATGCTTTTTCTGACTAAACGCAGTGTGTTGGTGTTTACACAGAACTGTCCCCATTGCTTTTTAGTGCGTTTAAACTTGTGCTTAACGCCTTGTTCTTTAAGCAGGTTTTCCAACCATATGTGCAAGAATTTTCTTCATATGTTGCACTTATTTCTTTGTTCTCCTATTGTACACCCCAACGTTTCTGAATTTAGTGCTCTAACTCTCTATATTCAGGACGTCTCCTCAAAGGTTGATTATGTCATGCTGCAAGACGCCTCAGCGGATATAGAAACGATTATATGTGCAGACAGGTAATCTGGCTGACACCGATTATAAGCAGATCGTACTATAAGAGTCCACCCCTTTTCTTGTTGAAGTTCTTAAACTGGTTTGTGTGCCTCGACAATTGAGTATAAGGTGCAGGTGCAATATTAGTCTATCATGCCTCGTTGTATTAGTCTATGTTTTAAGAAGGATTAAGGCACCACTAGAATGTACCATTTTCGCACACTCTGTACAGCCTGCCCACGTCATATGTACTTCTCTGCCTTTCGCCCCACTCGCCTACTAACAGTTATTCAGTCGGATCGCTTTTTGTTATATAATTATGCTAGTTGCTTTCACTAACATCATTCGCTTGCAATGGTTTCTATGCCTTCTCAATCATTATTCTCTACCTGCACAGTGTTTCTACGTCTTCTATCTCTCGATTATGCCGTGCTTTATGTTTCTGTCTTCTATTATCCGATTTTCTATTTCCGATTATGCAGTGTTTCATGTTCATATGTCTTTTATTTATCGATCATAGTTAGCAAGCTAGCTTCTTGTTTCTTTTCTGCTTTTCAATTATCTTAGCCTACAGGTATATATGAAAGGTATGTTCTCCACTTCTGACCCTACCGATAATATACAGATCAGTTATTCTCTCTCACCCTTCCACCTTGCCGGACTGATGGACTGTGAGTTTCTTTCTCTGTTGCCATTCTTGGTTATACATATCAGATGCTGTCCCTGGTTTCATATCCGAAACCAGGGATTGTTTCGATCAATTCTTACACATAAAACCTTACTCTCCTCGGCTTCTTGTTCTTATTACTTGAGTTCGATTTGTAAACTGCGGATAAGTCAATGTCCGGCTAAGCGGGCTTCGTTTACAAGTGGTTTAGTACTTCCTGACAATTTCTGCTTTACTTTAACCCTGCGTTTAAGTTTTTATGTCGTTGTACATTACTGCACTAGTCTCAGTTTACAATCTGCATTCGATTCATTCAATTTTTTTTCGAAAGTTTCACATTCGTTTACTTCGCGATTGCTTGATATGACTTGACTCTTCGTCTTCTCAGTACATTGGTTCACAGATTCTCTACATCTAGTTATATATGTTCGTTGCTTGATAATAGATGATTTTTATGAATTAGATTTCATCTCCTATTCGCATATTTTATAGTCACTTCTGCTTTCATTTCATCTACATTTCATATGCCTTTAATGAGCTCTGGATCCCCCGTTCCTCGAATGGGTTCTGTCCGCATATTTCCAATATCAGATGCTGTTTGATTTTGCGCTGTCAATGGGAAGCGACAGTTAGTGTTAGCCTCAATACCCCTCATTGCGATGTTTGGTCTGAGCACCATCGTCAGGAAGAACCGAGTTTGCATTGGCACTCGATCAACAAAAGAACAGAAACTCGGGACGAGAGATACCGGCATTGCATCCAGCTATCTGGCGTCCCCCAGGGCATTTTGATGAAGTAGTGAGTGTTATCGTGCAGACTTACCATGAAAGCCTGCTTCATAATTGTAGTGCGGACGGACTCGTGCTGCGTTAATCCCAGTCATCATAATATTTGAGACTCGGGCAGTTAATGTCCTATGCACTAGCATCTTCATCTTGTCATCATAATGTCTTCATCTTGTCCTCATGTCATGTTTCTCTCTCGAGGTTACACTTGCTTGTACTCGCCATACATTACATGTTCCGATGCATCATAAACATCAGGCTAACCTTGTCATGCAGATTTACGCACGCTTATCTCTCTTATTAATTGATTCTTATGACAATTTTCAATAGGTTACCTCAGTGTGTCCGAGTTAGTCCGGTCGTGCGTATGGAACTGGGTTGTTTACAAATGGTTCGGTACTCCATTATACAAATATGTTTTAAGACGGAGTCTCAATCAGACAGATACTGTCAATCTTCTTTCCGTATCATGCGATGTGAATAGTTGAAGGCTGAGGACCTTCAACTCAATTGATGCAGAAGTCGTGAACTCGTGAGAACGGACTTTTTGTTGCAACTCACCTGCTGTACATGTTCTGTGGCTCCGGGATTACCCACTGCATGATCAGCTTAGTATTTCATTGCCAAGCAGGTTTCCATGGATAATCCATGGACGGTGTGGAACCGAGTTGTCTAAAACGGGTTCTACAAACCATTAACAGAATTCATGGACGAAGATTGGTTGTATACATGAAAGTATTTCAAAATGATCAACTCGCATACTTGACCAACGAAGAGTATTATAGCAGAAGAAACATCAGATATTGCTAATTTCGGCTTTAAGAAACGTAGTAGCAGTCAGATGATTGTTTATAACAGGCTAATCCATCACTTATCAATCAAACATTTCAAACAATCTACCGAAACCACGAATCGAATCATGTGTACAGCAGATATCTGCTTGCCAACATAATTGATTACCAAAACTATACGTCACGCTTGACCGTAGTCGGTGATTCAGAGCCGTAGATCATCACAAGATCCACAAACTGAAGGTCATGGGATGGACCTCACTATACTAACACCTCCTGACGTGGTCGTCCTGACATTCCTACTGTCTGATTGGTTATGTTGATTGAATTGCTGACCTACACTTCTCAAGTAGACAATTGGCCGGTAGGGAGGCCGAATTCACGAAGAAAAATGGTACAACACCATTGTAATATGAGCTGAGGTAGCCAAATGAAGCCAACGGTGGAAGCAGATAATAGAACCCATGAGAACGAGCCATCTTTTTCTTCACTGCATGTGCGATCACGTTCGCGTGACGATAAAGGAGTCCTGTGGGCGGCTGAGATACTATGTTATCACACTACTCGAGAAATCCTATGCAAAATTGCAATTGGAGTAGAAGTCGACTCAAGTAACCAACACGATTGTATTGCCAGGACAATAAGGATCGAACAGAAAATTCATGCTCCTACTAACAGTAGTGTAGGAGATAGATCTATTTAACGACCAGTAGAATGGCATCCATGAATTGCCCAACAGTGCCTATATACAGCCACAAACGCAAGTTTAGAGCCATCCAACTAAACAAACAATTCCCATACCCAAAATGGTCACGTCAATGAGGATCACATCTGATTCGTGCTGTAATGCGTAAGGATTTGGTCTAGTTTCTGCCGACCTTGTTGGTGCACGTACAGTCCACTCTCGGTTAGTGCAACCCTCCATAGTTTGGAGGACGGAAAACTTGAAAGAATACACGTAAAAGTGCATTCCACTCTTAGGATATTCTCACTAGAATAAGTTTCTAAGAATTTGTACGTGTACACGCGATAATTCCAGTGATCAAGACATTAAAACAAAGTTTTGAAAGGAACTAGTTGTAGTATATGTAGATAAAATGCAAAGCTTCCATAACTGCACTTGGGGGGTAGTGGACTTTTAACGTAGACGGGTCCGTGGATTACGGTATTGCCGAGTCAATTCGCGCATTCGGAGTTTTGCTTCCGATGGTAGCACATCAATTTCACTTCTAAAAGTAGGATTTGTGGTAATAAACGAATCGAGTCACAGACGAAGAAGAGAAAAGCCACAACAAATTGGGCACGAAACTGGATGGCCAAGTTAACTCGCTCATTGGCCATTCCACTTATTTACAACGATGATCACATAAAATAAAACGTAAAATTTTGGTCGGGAATGTAAATTATTTTCGCACAATTCAAGGAAAGAGTCAACGGCTAAATTCTGTATTGGTCCTATTAACTACCATGGAACTCTTGGTTGAAGCAAATTACTTCCATTTCCGCTGGTCTATTCTCTTAGAGAATGAGTAGAAGGCAACCGCGCAGGAAAAACGAACGATGGGAAGACCCCCATCGAGCCGTACAAGGGAGAGACAAAACAGGTAAAATGGGGCTAAGCCCATTCACTATTCTCTTAGAGAATAGTGAATAGACTTGGCAGTACGGTACAGTAATACCGCAGAACCCAGATTCGCAACATAATGACGACCCTGTCAGGCCGCAAGTTTTGTGGAGTTCGAGGTGTCACGGTGTTTCCCAACACCAGACGCATCTAACAAAGGACCAGAACGGTATAGATCGATACAGACAAAAATTGACATAATCCATCAACTGTTTTCGTATTTTCTCGTCACTCCTTTAGAGAAGCTGATGAAACTCATTTAACCTCCAGTACCCTCTCTCGGAAATGTGAAGCTCAGATGATGAAGAAGATGATGGGGACGCACGCTCCAGGTTCGCAACCGACAGTGCTCTCCCCGAGGTTTGAAGAATCCCTACACGGGTGTATGTTTCTCTAAGCAAGTCTAGAAGGTTCTAGGACAAAGGATTGGATTGATCATCGAAAGGGAGAAGAAATAGTCTACTCCCTCAATACGAGATCTACTCGAAAGCATACATGAAAACTTCAGAGAGGAAACCTCCAACATCCTCGGTAGAAGCTCTCAACCATGGGCTGAAACCGCTGGTTGATATGTAAAATGATGTGGAAATCAATGTAAAATGGTTTTCTACAGGGTACCTCCAGAAGCTAAGAAGCCACCGGGCACGCAGCTTGACACGCCTAAAACTTCCCAAAGTTACGATCGAAGGAAACCTACCTTGTGAAACAGCTCCGGGCACTATCAAAGGCGTTATCTCATTGACTATGGACACATTAGCCACTGTAAGATCCACACATACAAGGAGCTGCAGGTTATCGACTCACTACCATGTCCGCCCGAAGAAGGATATCCTCAAGAACTGCTTAAAATGTTCATACGAAGATCCGATGTGACAAGAACCTGTCCACGTCGAGTTTATAAAGAATGCCTGACTGAACTGGACGTAGGGCATGTAGATTGGAAATGTCCCACAATTTTCTGCAATTTCAGACAACTGTACCTTCCGAAACTACTGCCAGCTGAATTATCTCAGTCATGATGTCCTTAACGTTTAAAAGATCACGAAAGAAATTGCTAAACACAGAATGGAGAGCACCTGCTTCCAAATGAGCTTCCTGTGTTCCACTCAATCATGAAAGATAGCGAGTAAGGATCTCGTTCCTTGAGCACCACTAGTGTTGGCTAAGACCAAGAAACAAAATCAAAACACCAATCGTCAAAGTAGTCGTACGAGACTTCACAAGGGCCCTTGGCACGAATTCCTACCGACGTGATGGACATGACTCGCAAACAAAACAATGAACATCAAAGGACGTGCAATGCAAATCAAAGCGAAGGTCGCGTGTGTGTAACAACAATACAAAGAGTTCATTCCACATCTAGAAGGTGTATATTGACAAGTTTTCGGAAGTGTAGGTTACACACAAAGTGATTAGCCTACCCTAAGCTGTACAGAGGACTATTCACCCAAAATGTATGCCTGAGAGAATGTAACCTGATGAGAGCTTGAGCGCGGCAAGCTATTCACCATCTCCAGGAGAAGAGACGGGAGTACTGTCTGGTCTAATCTACAAACCATCCCACTAAGCTTGACGGCTTTCCTTACAAGAGGCCCATAATACAAGCTTCTTGATACCTACAAGGAGTTTTTCTGCAAAGCTATTGTACATGCATGCGTCTGCAATTTAAGATCTAAATCGACGCCGAATCCACAGGAGACACTGGACACTGTAAGTTGTTTCGAGAAGGCGACCCGCAGCTAGTCAAGAACATCTTGAGTCTCAGAAGATGGAAGTCAGTGGAAGAACCATAGTTGTAGCGAAGATCACGTGACCAATCCCTTGAAATGGTGGAGGATCCACTCACGACAAAAAAAACCGGTTTTCCAGAAAGTGTTCTCGTTAGAACATGATGAAGGCGCTGACGGAGATCATGAACTCGAGGGCCAGAACCAGAGTCCGGTGCAACATCCAGAAAAGCAAAGTTTCGCCGAATCCAAGTACCAAATTGGTGCAAGACGCTGCCAAGAGGAGGCTGGTAGGAAAATAACGGCACTGTTAGCGTTGATGAACTGACTGTCAGAACAGAAACTAGCTCGGGTAAAAGGACGATTTTCTCGATCGGAAGGGACAGACTTTCCTCTCGACCTCTTCAACAGATGTCGGAGAAAATACGTTCGATGTTTGTCTGCACTGCAGATCGTCATGGCCGGCGACACCTGGAAAAGAACCGTCGAAAGCATGACAGCGCTCCGGACTGCATGAGCGCTTTAGGTCATGAGAAGGGTAGGTCCTCGTAGGGCTTCTAAATCTTAATGTCCAGGAACAACTACGGATGACAATCCGTCAGAATACTCCCTGCTTTGCTTTACAGACCCGGAAAAGGGTGCATTGGGCCGCATGTTACTGCACATGCAAATCTGGACAGCTAACCATTGTTGGTGCTGCTGCATGAAGAACAAAAGCCGAAAAAAAGCCGCTGATGCTGAAAGATGACCATATCAAAATTTACCTCCACACTAGGAGATGGTGAGCTGGTACCGAGGCCCAGCTCACCATCGGCACGACACTCAGGCAACATTCTTCTGAGTATTTTCAGGAGCTCTATGATTTTCCTTTCCTGAATCTGGCAGGTTCGCATATTTTTCATCCATTGCAGTCCGCACAGGGGGGGTGGATAATTTCGGAACAGGCTCACAGACCATCTCGTGAGATCCAGACCTCGGCGAGAACGATTTCACCTCACTTTGCGATGCATCTTGTGACACTCGCGGGCTGTTGATGGACAGGCTCTGTGGCTTTGGCAGGTGCAAGTAGTTGAACACGCTGAAATCATCGAAGTATCGCAAGTTGTTGTCCTCCAAAGTCGACGTGTTGATGTTAACTCTGTAAAATGGATCATAGAAGGTGGCACCTTGACCCGTTGGCATGCCTAGAGCCATCCTCTTTGCTTCTGAAGAGTTCTTCCTTCCACTGACCAGACAACAAACAACGCCTCACTCACCAGGTTCCAGAGGCGAATCGTCCCCCTTTGTCCTCCCAAGGTCTTTGGCACTAAACCAAAAAGAACGAATTTTCCCCTCTCTCTCCCTCTCTCGCAATACGTGGTGCGTACAACAACTCAAATAAGCAAAACTCTAGGTGCCGCGCTTGAGAACAACTCGCAAATTGCCGTGATCGACTAAATAGTGAGAAGAGATGTAGTGACGCTTAACGTGGGCACGAGGACACCAGATATCAAGATAACCTCCCACCCTCACACAATGTCTAGAGACTTCTGCAATGACTATCCCTGAGTTTATATAGCAATTAGGTGCGCTGCTGCTACCAGGAGACACTCGTGGACGGGACGGGAAGAGGCAAGGATAATAGTAACTGGGTCACAAGGGAGCTCGAGCAGAATTCGCTCTCTCTTGGAGGATGGTAGAAATGTAGTTCAAAGTCGCCTGCCGGCTGCTGCAGCTCTATGAAACTTCGTGACGTCGAGTCGCGTGTGAAGAGCCGCGCAGCGGGGACAGAACCGTCGCGCCAGTGGAAGACAGGATTGACAAAGATGCAACGACTCTACCATAGTAGACACATGGGCTAACAACAGTACGTAATGCTTTTGCCGTCACAGAAACTATACCATGGAACTCTCAACGTGGTAAAAACAAGATACTGTACAGTATATCCAGTCGTCAATACCACTTCCGTGGTATGATTATACATATATTGATACGTCTAGGAATACAATACCTTCCTATTTCACACTGTCATGGTGTCATCTTCTACTGTACCGTGAAGTGAACTACCTCTTCTATACTCCCCGAGTCTCATGTAGTTGATAAGTCGAGGACTTCTCCGACATCGGAATTGTATTATTAGAGAATTACATATTTTGGAATTACTGTATCTGAGTATATAGTAAACTAGCTGGGTGCATGAGCTACTGTGTCTTATGTAAATTAAAGGGTTTATGACGTAAACCAGCACACCAACCATGCAGACACAACGTGGTGTCCAGATGAAACAGCACAATTCCTGACTATACCATGGTTAATAAAGCCCAAGGAACAGGGGGCATTGTCGGTCTCTTCAACTGAATTAACGACCGTGTACGGCGAATCCTCGAGAGACAATGGACTTGTATTTCAGAGCTCCCCCACTCTTCATCAGCAATCACAGTACAGTAGCGTCATTCTACCCTACTCTACTGTAGCTCAGTTTATCACATTTTTCAGTCACTCATGTCCATCGAATCAATGTTCGAATTTATACTTCGGTCTGCAATTGAACCCTTGTATTGTTGTCACGGTTTCGTTAGTATTCTTTAAGTGTTTATTTTGGGTCGATCGGATGCTCCACTTGTGTATAGATCGCACGACTTGCATAGCTCCGGATATCTTGGGTGTGATAGGGTAAATTTCTCATATATCTATTGGGGTTTAACCCCATGTTATTTCTTTTTCACTCCCTCGTGCGACTCTTTCGTTTTCTCTTCGCGGTCACCTTCTTCCATATGATATTAAAAGAAGACGGGGTCTATGGTGAAGCCCAAGGATTAGATTGGAATTAACTAAACATTGATGTACATGCACCACGTCGTATCTGCATGGTTGGTGTGCTGGCTACCCAAAGTGCGGTTCACAGAAAGAATATTCCACTGGGCAGTGAACATTCTCTTACACTGTTTTTTGCTACGGATATTACTGTGTTCTACGCGGTCGCCTTTTTCCTTATTACTGTGGTAAGAAGTGCGGAACTCTTGAGTAAACTCACTTTTCTTCCTCGGATACACGATGTCAATGTTATGTGTATGTGTCAATATTTTGTTGATGGAAACTTGTCGCTTTGTTAACCTTGTTATGATTTTACACATTATTATAATCCGGGGAGAGAAACTGGTTTCAGAGCAGAGGGTTATCAACATGCAGACGCTTCCATTATTTTAAACGAACTGTGTTCTTACATACATCACTAGATATCCTGTATTAGATAATCATGTTGAGCATTTGCGCGTAGAAGATGGCCTGATCTTCCAAAATAAAACAAAGAATCTCAAGGGCATATTACGAGATCACGTAGAGATCAAATTTTCTTTCTTCCATTCTTTCGTGGGGGTTTTTAAGAAGAAGAAAGGTCCAGAACCCACCTACCTCTGACTCGTTCTCGTGAGGCGAGTCCAAATTTCTCGCCTGCAAATTTCAAATTCCATATAACAAGATCACGTAGAGATCAAGTTTTCTTTCCTCCATTCTTTCCTGGGGTTTTTAAGAAGAAGAAAGTTCCAGAACACACCTACCTCTGACTCGTTCTTGTGAGGCGAGTCTAAATTTCTCGCCTGCAAATTTGTCCAAAACTGTTGTGGTAGTCTTTGGTTAGAATTAGCTGGGCTGTCCCTGGGTAAATTTAGGATCATGCTATGAAAATGTTGACCTATATTCGATTGGCCGCATCCAGAAATCCCTGTTAGAAATTATGGGGAATCTGAATACCTGGATTTTGAAGATTGAGAACGAAGTTTGTGGAGCTCTATATACAAGGATTTAGATTCTGGCAAAGTACTTTATTAAGAGATTAACAATGTTAATTAGTGTCACACATGAGTACGCACAGACCCTGAGTATTGTTCAAAGTCCATAACAGAAGCTCTATAGCTCTATGATAGGCTCTAAGCTCTATAATAGAAGTTTCTGCTTAATATATCATGTGTTTTTTCTACACTAATTTCTGTAATGATTATATTCTAAATGTAGTGACTTTTTGGATCCCTTCATTAGTGTAGATGATAATAGTCCAGTTTAACTAAAAGTCTTTACTAATTGAGAGTTGAAACAATTGGTGTATACGCAGTGTTTCAAAGTAACCTTAACTAAAATAAAAATAAATAAAAATCCGTGATTGACCATCAATGTTAAAATTTTTGATACAAAACCACAAAACAAAGTATAAGAATAGGCTAGCCCGAGGAACCTTGATGTTGAGGTGTTGCGTTGAAACTTTTTTGCTTCCGTTCGTAATTGGTTTCTTATTCCATTAAGAATATGAAAATTTTTAAATATTCTTGGATTATTCTCCACATACCACACTATTCTAGGCATATTCCCTCAACACATTCTAGGCATATTCCAATAAGTAATTATTTATAAGTGTATATCTATAAATTCTATTTTAAAACCTCTAAGCGTGATGCACGCCAATTTAATTATTAGCACTAATTAGAGAAAGGAATATAACCTAGTCAGGAACCATGACAGTTTGTATGACCAATTTGTATCCATATTATAGAGAATTACGAGAGCAGGTCTTTGTTTCTAAACTAGGAACCATGACCAATTTGTATGTATATCATAAAAAGTTACGAGATAGCTGCTTTGTATTCCAAGCCAGGAACCATGACCAATTTGTGTGCGAATCATAAAGAGTTATGAGAGCACTGCTTTCCATTTTCATGGTTATTGTCTACACATTAATAACACGAGAGTACCGTCCAGTAGTTATGTGGTTAATGAATATAGTTAATGTTAACCTAGAGTAATTTACTATCACCAGCCCTTTACTCGTCATTCCTGGTGACTTCCTTGTAGGACCTACCTTTTCTGAATTGTAGGATTTTCTTTCACAAGAATTGTAGGGTACTTGACAGTTTTTGACGCCAACTTTACATCTGAGCAACCAATGCCCCACAGGACCTACTCAGTTGAACCACGTCAATATGTTTATGAGAAACGAACAGAGAATCCAAAAATCGAACAACTGGGTAGTAATGATATGCTGTCCTCTACTTTATTTCAACTGCATACCGAACTTGTGTATAGTGTTCGTTGTACCAATTGTCTCAGGACACAAGTCTAGAGCTTCAAGAACACACCTTTTCTCCCAGTCACGTCCATGACGAATTAAGACAAGACAGCTGGCAGTTCATAACTAACGTAGTAGCTCCATGGTAATCTGCTGCCTCCATCCTTGACGTAGTTAAGACACGTTTACAGTCGTGCATGATGAAGTAACATACTTGATCCTACAGGATCATGGCACGTGGTCACCAAGAGTTTTTGCTCTCTGGGCCTTCTCCAGCATATACATTGTTTGGAGAGAGTGTTAGTTTAGGGTAGTTTGGATCGTATCTCCATAAAGGAGTCCGAGAGATGGAAGATGGATATGGTAATTGGAAAGGTGGATGAGAAAGCTTTTGCAGCCTAGTCAATGCTTAAGAGTTTTCCTGGCTGCAGATTGGGTCGAAACTGCTATATGTAGACCTTACCGAATGGAATGTTAGGTGTGAACAGTTCCAGGTTGCATTAATCTTGATCATAGCGGTGGATAAGATTAATACAATAGTTTAAGCTACTCTTGTACCATACTGCGATGGTCCAGCGTTTCTTCTTCATTTTTCCTTCAATTGTCTAAATTGTATCAAGAAGAAAGAGTCCAAGGCACTTGTATCAAGAAGAAAGAATACTAGTTTAATAGTATACCCACAAGGAAAATGAAGAAAGAGTCCAAGGCACTGAAAACTATATAAACGAAAAAGCACATTCCTGCGGAAAGATACGCAGAGCCTAATGCCAAATAAAATTATATTATAATGTTTCTTTATTTTTATGAATCTTTTCTTGCAAAAAAGTAAAAAATATTCAATTTAAATAGTTTATTGCCAAACTATGTATGATAAAGATACTCTAAAGGTATATAAGGTAAATTTTCCTACATTTGATAAGAATTCCTCTTGATTGCTACACATGTGTGAAGATCTAATGCTTGAAAGCAATATAATGTGATTAAGAATTTTTTTTTATCTAAGATATAAAATGAGCACGGTAAGAAGAATCTCATAGCCCCTCTCTTATACAAAATTCATTGTGTTGCCTCTTAGAGAAGATGATAAAATGATAAAGATACCTAAGATCTCAATTATGTGAAGATCTAATGCTTGAGAGCAATGTAGCGTGATTAAGATTGTTTATCTAAGATATGAAATGAGCGTATTAAGAAGAACCTCATAACCCCCTTCTCTACAAAATCCTTTGTACTGCCTCTTGAAGAAGATTACAAAAATGATAAAGATACCTAAAAATCTCAAATACAAAGGTACAAAAACTTTAGAAAACACCCATGGTGTATAATGATCCTACTTACAAGTCGCTATGGTTGTCATTGTTGCTTTTGCTTGTATGGTTGATTGCGCAAAGCTCAAAAGGGATTGGCAAAAACCACGTCCAGCGGTGTATATCTCCTATAGTAGAAGTCATTATGTTAATGTTTACTTTCCTAAGAGGTAAGGACGTCGGTGTATATCTCCTATACTAGAAGTCATTATGTTAATTTTTACTTTCCTGAGAGGTAAGGACGTCGGTGTATATCTCCTATAGTAGAAGTCATTATGTTTACTTTTACTTTCCTAAAAGGTAAGGACGACCACTTAGAAAAAATGAAGGAGGGGAAGATCCCATCAAGCCATATAAAGGAGAGATGAAAAAGTAAAATGGGGCTAAGCTCCAATAGAGTATATATGAGAAATTTTACTTTAAACTTTTAAATTTTAGGGTTTAGGGTTAAGAAACTTTTAAGAAATTTTTATTTTTAGTTTCCTAAGAGGTGGACCAGGTAAGTCCAATACTCACTTTATATCTAAGAACGTATTTTATATCTAAGAACGTATGTATGAACTGAAGAATCTATATCACCTTACCTCAACCAGCATGAACTCTAATGAACTTTAGTTCAACACATATTGCCAATTACATAGCTTGCATGTTATATATAGATCCATAAGTACTATGGTCTAGGTCTAACATGTTTGATATGGCATGGAAGGTAATAGTGAACTCCTCAGACAAGAAATGGAGCTTCTAAATCAAAGGAGAAGCAATACCAAGCTTTGGAACCTCTTCCTCAAGAGAAAACTCTAATCTGTCTAGTACAAACGCATTACATAAGGATGTTGAAAAGGGCATGAGAGTGCTTATCCTCATTCTTTGACTTGAATCTTTCTAGATTCTAAGAACAAGAAATCTATTAATAAAGGAAAAAATACAAGTTAGGATTAAAAGCCAATCAAAGATATGACAATTATTCCTTTATAAAGAATGACAAAAAAATCAATAATCATGCTAAAAGAACCTATCTATTAAGAAGTTTACTCAGGCAAAAGTTCTTTTTAAAATGTGATGATGTAATGGACATTGGCTATGTGGAGCCATATCTTTTGACTATGAGAAGACCAATCTATATCTCTTAGTAGGGAGTTGTGGAAGCATACCAAGTCCTAGCAAAGTAGAAAAAGTGTAACTCATACTACAAAATGTAATTATATGAAGTAAGAATATCTATATGTGTGTTGGTGGTAAGTATAAAAGACCAAAGAGAGAAATAGGAGAATGGAAGATCATAGTGAAAGATCACATTGGGACTCTTGAATAGGGTAAACTTTGAATACCTAGCATGAACTTAGGCTTTGGTATTTATATGAAATATACAAGGCTCTGGTGAAGTTTCTCAAGAAGCTTCCTTCTAGAAGCAACCTACTTGATGTGCAAGCAAAGCTAGTTGAAAAGCTTCCTCCTAGAAGCCACCAACTTGGCATGCAAGCTAAGATACTAAAGAAGCTCCCTAAGAAGTTTCCTCCTAGAAGTCGTCTACTTGGCATGCACCTTACCCAATACTTGGAAGGTACCAAGAAACTTACTAAATGCTTCTAGAAAATCCCTATAATTCTTGGCTAATTTTGCCTATTTATCACTTTATTAGTCTCAACTAACTTTTTTGTAAATTTAATATACTCATATTGTTATAGTAAGTGCCAAATAAAAATATTGAGGAACATCAAATGTAAGAATTTATGTGTAAGCCAAATAGAAAGTAAATGAACATAAGTTGTATTATGGACCAAATTATGGAGATTAAAAAGTACAAAAGTTATCCACTCCTACAAAGAGCACAAAACCTTCGAACCTAACAGTATAAACTTAACATAAGTAGGAACTCTAAAGGAATAAGTGTTGTTGGTAGACTTCAATTTTAGTATTTTTGAATCTAAAGTTTGAAAACTAAACTCTCTAGTTTAAGTATAAAGGTCAAACTTAAACTATATCCCAATATATAGATTAAGGCCAATATAGATAAGGATCATCTGAAATTAAAGAGAAGAGATATTAAAAGAAAGAAATAACCTATCTCAAAGAAGTAAACAAAGAGATATCACATACAATTATGGAGATCTTTTTAAGATCTCCACCACTAAAAAGATCTTTTCTACAAATGCAACATGTGTAAAATCAAAGGATGAAGTACTACAACTCATTGGGAAAAAAAATATTTTAGTAGACTTGCCAATCATAATCATTTACCACACTAGGATTCATGACCTTTTGGAAGAGCAAATATGTTGATATAACTTCAAAAACAAGAGAAATGAAGAAAAAATATATGAAGAGAAAAATGCAACCACATAGGATAACAAGAAGGATGGGAAGACCTTATCAAGCTGAACAAGGAAAAGACATAAAAGATAAAATGGAGCTAAGCCCCAATAGTCTCAATGAGATATTAGAGCTATATGTAATCTTCCAAGATAGTGGACTTGAAGAGAAATAAAAAATAAGAAACATACAATTTTACACTCAACCTCCGATGCCCCAAAGGAGCACCTTGACTATATTATATAGCAAAGGGGACTCCTCCAAAGGAAGTTCCACCCTTGGATCAGATACATAGATTGGTGACCTGTAAACAAGCTTTGCCCTTAGATTGGTTGCATGCATGGTTGATGTTGGTCCTGATCCTATCTGGTTGGCCAAACCATCTTTGACCAAAGGGCATCTTTAGAAAATCTTCTTGTAGGAATCTCCAAATTGCATGCATGAGGTTTTGTTGGAAATTTCTTGAGACAAACTTAGAAGGAGGGAAGGCGAGCCTTTCCTATATTGGAGGAAGAGGAATCAACACATTTTTGAGGCCTAATTTATCTGTTTAGGGCTTTTAAGTTGACTCTAAAGTTTCTAAGTTATTTTTGGCTCTTACACTATTAGTAGAAGTACTCTTTTGATGACACCTCTATCTGAATCTACCTAGCTTATCATACATAACATCCTTCTAGATGTTATGAAGCCAATTTTCAACTCTAGATTATATGTCTAGCTATTGTATTACAAACCTCCACTCTTTTAAGAGGCAATGTACTCATTACAAAGTTGTTGCTCAAAATATTTCACTAACACCGGTGCATTGGTCAAGTTGGTTGCTAGCTCCCATGTTGCCTCATACAATGGGTACCCTTTCCAATGACAAGATATTTCACACACGGATGGCGAGTACCCCGGATGCATTTTTGAAGAATGTGTTTGACTTCATATTCCTCCGTGTCATCAATGGGTGGTGGACAAGGTCAAATCTCTTGTATAGAAGGAAAGTTGCACAGTCAGTGTGCATATCTATAGAGTAAAAAAACATGGAATATTGGATGAGTCTTCATGTATGGAAATAGCTCAAGGTGGTAGACCACTATGCCAATTTGATGAAGGATGGGAAAAGGCCTAATAAAACAAGGTTTTTGCTTGTTAAGGCCAACTAATGTGAAGTTGGTCGTTGATAACCATACTTGATCCCCAAAATTGAACTCCATGTGCTGGCAATTTGCATCTACAAACTATTTTTGTCAATTTTGGGTGATCTACAACCTGGTTTTGGCATTCTCCACTCCTTGTTGGATTTTTGAAATGAAAGTGTTGACATATCCACCTTGGTATCCATGAGGAGGATCTTCATCAAGATCAAATGTGTGAAAGGATGCTTTCCATACATGAGGAAGAATGGTGTAACCTGTGTGGATGCATTCATTGAATTGTTGTAAGCAAATTCCACTAGTGAAAGTAAGGTGTCACACCTTTCTTGCTCTTTTAGGGTGAAGCTGTGGAGCATGTCCTTGATGGTACGATTGGCCTGCTTTGTTTGGCCATTGGTTTGTAGATGGTAGGTTGTGGACATGGCCAATTTGATTTTGAACAAAGCAAAAAGTGTTCTCCAAAACAAAATAGTGAATTGAGTGCCTCTATCAATGATGAGCACTCGAGATAGGCCATGGTGAGAAAAGACTACATCTAAGTACAATTGAGCTAATTGTGGAGAAATCACATCCTTGGTGGTAGGACACACATGAATTATTTTGTCAAGTTGGTCAACAAATAGTACAATGAAGTCAAACCCTAAGGTGGTCTTGGGCAATTCACAAACCAGATCCATGCTTACCTATTCCAAATTTTGTGTAGGAGTGGGAAGGGGTTGATGGAGTCCTACAAGAGCTTGATTAGAAGTTTATTTTGTTGACAAAGTGGGCAACTTTGAACATACTCCATCACATCATTGAACATCTTGGGCCAATAGTAATGGCATTTGGTTACATCCAAGGTCTTGTCCACTCCAACGTGACCTACAATGGTGGAATCATGACATTCTGCTACGATGGTCGCTTTTATGTTCATGTCATCCGGGATACATAACCTGCCATCATGTAGAGTGAGTCCTTGGGTATTAGTGACACCTTTGGATGATCAAGCTTCTACAATCTATGGGTCAATTTTTGTAGCAGCAAGCATCCTTGGCCAAAATTCAAGGTTCATCTTGACCTCTACTACCAAATTGTTTGCCATAGGCATTCAAGTGAATGTGTTGGCAAGTTGCTTCTTGCCTTCCACATATGTCATTGTCATTTTGAACCTTTGTCTCCATTGTGCCCACCAAATCTATCAACAAGATAGATCTTTTTGTATCTTGAAGTAGACTAGAGGTTTATGGTCTATCTCCACTACAAATGGCTTCTCACCAAGATAGTGTTTCTAATGCTTGGTTGCCAAGACAATGGTCAACTCTTCTTGTTTGGTTGTGTGATAATTACATTCTATTGGTAACAAATTTTGAGAGAAATATGCAATTGGATGCCATCTATCATGCTACTCTTGTTGTAAAACTACTACTATTGCTACGCTTGATGCATCTATAGCCAACTTGATTGGACATATTGGGTCATACCATTTCAAGATTGGTGCTTGTAGTAATGCATCTTTCAATTCCTAAAAGGCTAATTCTTGTGCAATTCTCCACATCCACTTCTTCCCCTTGCCAAGTAATGTCGTTAGAGGTTGTGCTACCTTGGAGAAATATTTGACAAATCATCGATAGAACCCCATCAATCCCAAGAAACTCTTGACTTAAGTTTGATCTTCAGGAGCACTCCATTTTTGAATGACTTCTATTTTATTTGTTAGCACTTGGATACCTTTTTCACTTACTCTATGCCCCAAGTCGTCTACTTTAGACTTGCCAAACTCACACTTCAATATTTTGGCATATAATTGATTTTGTCTTAGAATATGGAGAACTTCTCGCAAATACTGCTTGTGTTCCCTCATTGTCCTATTATAGACAAGGATGTCATCTAGAAAAAAAAAAGATTCATCTAAGTATGGACAAAATATAGCATTCATCAAACTCCGGAAAGTAGACGGTGCATTGGTGGGGCCAAACGGCATCACCAAGTATTCAAAGTGACCACACTTTATTCAAAAGGTAGTCTTGTGGATGTCTTCTTCCGCAATCCAAATTTGGTTGTAATTGCTCCATAGTCAAGTTTAGTGAAGTGTTTTACCCGATTGAGCTGATCAAATAGGTCATCCATAGGGGAAGGAATATTTATTCTTCACCGATTTTTGATTTAGGTCCCAATTGCAACAATATGGAGTTTAGCAATGAAGTTAGTCGGACTAACAAAGTAGCACATAAGAGAAATTAGCCTAAAATATTCCGGAAATATCTAGGAAGCTTCTTGGGAAGCTTCTTGGCTAGCTTAGCTTGCACCGCAAGTAAGTAGCTTCTAGAAAGAAGCTTTTAGAAGCTTCCAACTAGCTTAGCTTGCACGTCAGGTAGGCGACTTCTAGAAGGAAGTTTCTTGAGAAGCTTCTCAAGGACCTTGCATGCTACCTATAAATACCAAAGCCAAAGCTCATGCTAGGCATTTGGAGTTTTCCCTCATTCACGTGTCCCAATGTGAGTTTCTATTCTCATATTTCTCTCCTTGGTCTTAGTCTTTTACATTGGTATTAGAGCAAGGAATGTGATGGATGGAATTTATGGACCACCAAATCCACTTCTGCCAAACCATTGGATTTTCATGTCTAGATATTACCCAAGCACCACTTCACACAATTCATCACCTCACGCTTTGGGCAAGATTTTCTACATATGATCACCGTGTGTGAGGAACCCTTGATACTTTTGGTTGTCACTTATGGAGAAAGGTAGACATGTTGTATCTATGTGTTAATCAATTAGATAAATTGGGAGTAGTAGGATAGAGTAGTAGCTATGGCGGCAATACCGGATGTCATCCTTGCGATGTAGCAACAAATCAAGCACCTTACTCAATTGTTGGATGAACAAGACCAACAACAACAACATATAGAGAGAGAGCCAGTCCGAGATGGAGAAGATCATATTTGATTTCCAAAACCTAAGGTGTTTGAAGGCAAGAATCTTCTGGGCACAGTGGAGAAATTTTTGTTTGATTGTGAATGTTACTTTGAAGCCACCAATCTTCAAGATGAGCGGAAATAGATTCTCTTGGCTTCTAGCCAATTGCATGGTGTGGCAAAAATTTGGTGGCAATTTTGAGTAGAGCAAGCTGAACGATACATTGTTGCACCAATCTTGACATGGATGGAATTCAAGGATGCAATACTTGGTCGATTTCAAACTATAAATGCCACCCGAGCCGCACGAGATAAATTGGTAGAGTTGAAGCAGATTGGCTTAGTAAGAGGTTACATCACACAATTTTAGAACATCATCATGCAAACTCCAAATATACAAGAAGGAGAAGTTCTAGATTGATTTGTGCGGGGATTGAAGTGACAAACCAAATTGGAGGTGACCATGCGAGAACCACAAAACGTAGAAGAAGCCATGCAATTGGCTGAGCGCTTTGATTCCTTGGTTGCAACAACTTGGTCTTGACCTTGACTTACACCAAGCTTACCAGTACAATACGCATAAGTGGAAGAACCAGCACCCATGGAGATTGATGTTATCCAACGGAGGCCACTTGGTGCAGCAAATAAAGAAAGATTATGAAAAAATGGAGGTTGTTTTTATTGTCACCAAGTTGGACATCGCATTGCTGAATGTCCACTTAGGAATGGGCAATCTCAACAAGCTGCCTAGATGGAGTTTGTGGAACCAAATGATCAAGGAAACAAAGAATCCCAATAGGAGATTTTGAGCCACCTACTAGGAGCTTGATTAGTTCCAATGGGATTGAAGGCTTGACCTATGCAATTTTGCTTCACTTGCAAGGTACGATATCTGATTGGGGTTGTGGGATTTTGGTTGATTCTGGAAGTTTAGAGAATTACATGTCTATGCAAGTAGCAAAGGAATTGGGTATTTCTATCAAGCCAGTGATTGGAAGTAAATTGATGATGGCGGATGGTAGAAAAGGTTTTGCATTCCGCACCTTGCATCCTGTTACCTTCAAGATTGGGAAGGAGTATTTGGAGTGTATGAGGTTTGTAGTGGCACCTCTACACTATGATATTATTTTGGGTCTACCATGGCTTGAACGTCATAAGGTTCAATTCGATTGGACCCGACGCCAAATTCAAGTACAAGACCAAGGTAGGAATTTCCGATTAGGTTTTCTAGCACCTCTGAGTAAGATACTTAAGAATAGTCAGTCCCAAGATGGGAAGTTTGTCAAGAAAGTAGCCATAAAGCAAACCTTGAAGAGAGTGGAGTCCCAAGATGAGAAGTTTTCCAACAAGGCAACTATGGAGCAAGCTTGGAAGAGAGATGAGTCCCTAGAAGGGAAGTTGGTTAGTAAAGCAGCCATAGAGCAAGCTTTGGAGGAAGATAAGTTTGTATTTGCGGTGTGGATCAAGCCAATTGCACAAGAACAATCAGAGGAGGACAAAGAGCATCATCAAGCAATGGTTGATCGGATAGTTTTGGAGTTTGAAGACGTGTTTTTGGATGATGTGCCAAAGGGATTACCCTCCGATTGAGGTATGCACTTCAAGATCAAGTTATTGCCAGAGAGTACTCCAGTGAGTAGACCAATCTATCGGCTCTCACCAAAGGAGTTAGAGGAGTTGCAAACAACACTTAAAAATTTGTTGGAGAAGGACTTCATACAACATAGTCCCTCTCCTTGGGGAGCACCGGTACTATTTGTTCTAAAGAAGGATGGAGGACTTCGTTTTTGTATTGATTACCGTGGGCTCAATAAGCAAACTGTGAAGAATACATATTTCTTGCCTCGAATCCATGACTTGCTTGATCAACTAAGTAGAGCATGCTACTTTCCAAGTTGGATCTTTGTAGCGGCTATTGGCTGCCTTTTGCACAAGGTATGGGCATTTTGAGTGGAGAGTTCTACCTTTTGGACTCACTAATGCTCCATCAATCTTCATGGATGAGATGCATTGGGTGTTGGATGGACTATTGGATTGGTCTGTGGTGGTGTTCTTGGATGATATCTTAATTTATAGTAAGATAGAGGTAGAACACGTGAATCATGTGTGAGAAGTCCTTAGAGGACTACGACAATGGAAATTTTACTGCAAGAAGTCAAAGTGTGCCTTTTGGCAAAAGGAAGTTGACTTCTTGGGTCATAAGATCTCATCAGAGGAGATCAAGATGGAAGAAGAGAAAATCAAGGCCATTATTGATTGGCCTACCCCAAAGGATGCTACAAAAGTATGGGCATTCAATGGATTGGCCAATTTTTACCGACGGTTCATCTATTATTATGCTCATGTGGCTGCACCATTGACTGACCTCTTGGGAAAGAACTTGAGTTTCCAGTGGACCATCAAGCATGAAGAAGCATTCTAGAAGTTAAAGCATATGGTGTCTTCAAGACCCATTCTTCAAACCATATGATCCTCAACTACCTTGTCTGGTTGATTTTGATGCTTCTAACTTTGCAATTGGAGCCGTGCTGCAACAATAATTCCCAGATGGACTCCATCCCATTGCCTTTGTGTCTCGCCGACTCATTACAGCTGAACAAAACTACTCTGCTTGAGATTGAGAACAACTTGCAATGGTATATGCTACCAAGGTATGGAGGCATTACCTCTTGGGGAAACAAGTGATCATGCAAACTGATCACAAACCATTGTTGCAGACCTTACACTTGGAACACATGGAGAGTCGACATCATCAATGGGAGTAACAGCTCCAACTGTATGATATCAAACTTGAGTACAAACCAGGTCGGTTCCATGTCATCCTTGATGCTTTATCATGACAACCTGATTTGAAGTCTCTTCTTCTCATCATAGTGGCAATTTCAACGGTGTCAGTTGACTCCAAGGTCCAAAACGAGTTTTAGTCAACTCTATACCAAGATCCCTTCTTCCAAATGGTACATGGTTGCCTTACGGCATATGATAAAGGAATACAACACCTTCTCCATCAAGGAGGGCCTTTTATTCCATGAGGACTAGATCTATGTTCCAACTAAAGGTGATCTTTGACTTGTGCGCCTTCAAGAAGCCCATGATTTACCCATTACTGGTCACATGGGTGTGGAAAAGACCTTTGGTGCACTCCGATGTCAATGGTGGTGGCCCAACATGACACAAGATGTTCAAGAATTTGTCCAATTGTGTGAGAGCTGCCAATGTAACAAGGCCAACAACCAAAAGCCGAGTGGACTCCTTCAACCACTAACCATTCCATCTGCTCATTGGGAGCATATGAGCTTGGATTTCATCACATCTTTGCCAAAGACAAAACAAGGACACACCGTAATCATGGTATTTGTGGATAAGCTTAGTAAGAAAATCCATTTGGCACCAACTTGTGATACCATGGATGCTCCAACCTTAGTGCAAATCTACTTCGACAATGTCTTCAAGCATCATGGGATGTCACATGTACTCATCTCCGACCGTGATCCTTGATTTATTGGGAAGTTTTGGCAAGCACTCTTCCAGATACTTGACACCAAGCTTGCTTTTTCCACAGCCTATCATCCTCAAACTGATAGACAAACCAAACGTGCAAATCATACATTGGAGGATATGCTGCATGCCTTTGTTAATGTTCACCATACCACTTAGGATGAATGTCTTGTAGCTACAGTGTAAAAGACCGAAACTGAGGAGAGAAATAGGAGAATGGAAACTCACATTGGGACACTTGAATGAGGGAAAACTCCGAGTGCCTAACATGAGCTTTGGCTTTGGTATTTATAGGTAGCATACAAGGCCCTTGAGAAGCTTCTCAAGAAGCTTCCTCAAGCCACTTTCTTAGAGTGCAAGCCAAGTTAACTAGGAAGCTTCTCAAGAAGCTTCCTTCTAGAAGCCGCTTACTTGGCGTGCAAGCTAAGCTAGTTGGAAGCTTCTAGAAGCTTCATTCTAGAAGCTACTTACTTAAGGTGCAAGCTAAGCTAACCGGGAAGCTTCCCAAGAAGCTTCCTAGATACTTCCGGAATATTCTAGGCTAATTTGTCTTATGTGCTACTTCGTGAGCATGACTGACTTCGTCGCTAAACTCCATATTGTTATATATTCCTCCGCCACTAGTTGGTGACGTCCTCGTCGCCAATGAAGCTTTGAATTCCTGGATGGCCGTTTGTGCATTGTGGAGGTGAGAAAGAGGTTCCCAGGTGGCATCATGAAGGGGATACCCTTTCCAAAGGACCTTGTACTCCGTATGTTAGCGACAACCTCGTTGAATGTGGCGACGCGCAAGGATAGGATCAACTTCATACTCCTCATGATCATTGATAGGGATGGGAAGAGGAGGAGGTTGGACTCGAGAGGAAAAGGAAGAGGGGTTAGGAACAAAGGATTTCAACTTGGAAACATGAAAGACAGGATAGATACGCATGTGACAAGGCGAGGCAAGACGATAAGCAACAGGAGAGACAATTTGGGTGATATCAAAGGGTCCTATCCAATTAGTGGCAAGTTTACAAACTTAGGTATCAAGTGGGAGAGGGAGGTTACTAAAGGATAGCATGACTTTATCACCAACTTCAAAGGTGAGATCTCGACAATGGTGGTCCGCATATTTTTTTTGGCAATTCTGAGTAACAAGGAGGTGAGACTTGGCTTGTTGGAGAGATTGGGGTATAGTGGTCAAGAATGTGGAAGTATGAGGAACCTAAGATGGAGAGGGAGCAAGAAGAGAATCTGGAACAAGCGGATCTTGGCCAAAATTGAGAAAGAAAGGAGAGAATTTGGTGCTTGCCTGTTTGGAATTGTTGTAGGCAAATTTGGCAGTGGCAAGACATTCATCCCAATTGGTATGGTGGACATTGACAAAGGCACGCAACATATCCTCCAATGTACGATTTGCACTTTTGGTTTGTCCATTAGTTTGAGGATGATAGGCCGTGAACAAAGCAAGCTTGGTGCCGAGTATCTGAAAGAATGCTTGCTAAAACTTCTTGGTAAAGCAAGGATCACGGTCGGAGATGAGTACGCGTGGCATTCCATGATGCTTGAAGACCTTGTCGAAGTAGATTTGCGCTAAGGTTGGAGCATCCACGATATCATAGGTTGGTGCCAAGTGGATTTGCTTACTAAGCTTATCCACAAACACCACGATGGCAGTGTGTCCTTGTTTTGTCTTTGGCAAGGATATGACGAGATCCAAGCTCACATGCTCCCAACGAGCTGATGGAACAGCAAGCGGTTGAAGGAGTCCACCCGGCTTTTGGTTGTTGGCCTTGTTACGTTGGCAGCTCTCACACAATCGGACAAATTCTTGAACATCCCGTGTCATGTTGGGCCACCACCATTGACATTGGAGGGTACCCAAGGTCTTGTCCACACCCATGTGACCAATGATGGGTAAATCATGGGCTTCTTGAAGGTGCACAAGTCAAAGATCACCTTTGGCTGGAACATAGATTTGGTCCGCATGGAATAGAAGGCCTTCCTTCAAGGAGAAGGTGTTGTACTCCTTGTCACCTATTGTTAGCCGGCCATGTACCATTTGGAAGAAGGGATCTTGCTGTAGAGCTAACCAAAACTTGTTATGAATCTTGGGATCAACTGACACCGTCGTAATTGCTGCCGCAATGAGAAGAAGAGACTTTAAATCAGGTCGTTGTGATAGAGCATCAGGGATGACATGGAACCAACCTGGTTTGTACTCAAGTTTGATGTCGAACAATTGGAGTTGCTCTTCCCATTGATGATGTTGACTCTTCATGTGCTCTAGGTGTAAGGTCTGCATCAATGGCTTGTGATCAGTTTGCATGATCACTTGTTTCCCCAAGAGATAATGCCTCCATACCTTGGTGGCATATACCATTGCAAGTTGTTCCCGATCTTGAGTAGAGTAATTTCTTTCAGCTGTATTTAGTCGGCGAGACATAAAGGCAATAGGATGTAGTCCATTTGGAAATTCTTGTTGCAACACAGCTCCAATTGCAAAGTTAGAAGCATCAAAATCAACCACACAAGGTAGTTGAGGATCATATGGTTGAAGAATGGGTCTTGAAGACACCATATGCTTTAACTTCTGGAATGCTTCTTCATGCTTGGTGGTCCATTGGAAGCTCGAGTTCTTTCCCAAGAGGTCAGTCAATGGTGCAGCCACGTGAGCATAATAGTGGATGAATCGTCGGTAAAAACTAGCCAATCCATTGAATGCTCATACTTCGATAGCATCCTTCGGGGTAGGCCAATCAGTAATGGACTTGATCTTCTCTTCTTCCATCTTGATCCCCTCTGATGAGATCTTATGACCCAAGAAGGTAACCTCCTTTTGCCAAAAATCACACTTTGACTTCTTGTAGTAAAATTTCCACTGTCGCAGTCGTCTTAGGACTTCTCGCACATGACTCCTGTGTTCTGCCTCTGTCCTACTATAGATTAAGATATCATCTAAGAACACTACCACGGACTGATCCAATAGTCCCTCCAACACCCAATGCATCTGATCCATCAAGACTGCTGGAGCATTAGTGAGTCCAAAAGGTAGAACTCTCCACTCAAAATGTCCATACCTTGTGCAAAAGGCAATCTTTTGCACGTCCTTTCCTTCAATAGGAATTTGCCAATAGCCGCTACGAAGATCTAGCTTGGAAAAGTAGCGTGCTCTGCTTAATTGATCAAGCAGGTCATCGATCCGAGGCAAGGGTTATGCATTCTTCACGGTTTGCTTATTGAGCCCATGGTAATCAATACAGAAACAAAGTCCTCCATCCTTCTTTGGAACAAATAGTACCGGTGCTCCCCACGGAGAGGTACTATGTTGCATGAAATCCTTCTCCAACAACTCTGTAAGTGTTGCTCGCAACTCCTCCAACTCCTTTGGTGAGAGCCAATAGATTGGTCTACTCACTGGAGTACTCCCTAGCAATAACTCGATCTTGAAGGGCATACCTCGATAAGAGGGTAATCCCTTTGGCAGATCATCCGGAAACACATCTGCAAACTCCCAAACTATCCGATCAACCGTTGCTTGATGCGGCACGTGGCCCTCCTCAGATTGTTCTTGTGCAATCGGCTTGATCTACACCGCAAATATAGACTTATCTTCCTCCAAAGCTTGCTCTATGGCTGCTTCATTAACAAACTTCCCTTCTAGGCACTCATCTCTCTTCCAAGCTTGCTCCATGGTTGCCTTCTTGGCAAACTTCCCATCTTGGGATTGACTATTCTTAGGTGTCTTACTCAGAGGTGCCAGACAACCTAATCGGAAATT
The DNA here is from genome assembly GCA_948567375.1 of Lunularia cruciata. Taxonomy (NCBI): domain Eukaryota; kingdom Viridiplantae; phylum Streptophyta; class Marchantiopsida; order Lunulariales; family Lunulariaceae; genus Lunularia; species Lunularia cruciata. Next base: position 27,721,639 of record OX419761.1, read on the forward strand.
CCTACCTTGGTGTTGTACTTGAATTTGACGTCGGGTCCAATCGAATTGAACCTTATGACGTTCAATCCAAAGTAGATCCAGAATGATATCATAGTGTAGAGGTGCCACTACAAACCTCATACACTCCAAATACTCCTTCCCAATATTGAAGGTACTAGGATGTGAGGTGCAGAATGCAGAACCTTTTCTACCATCCGCCATCATCAAACTACTTCCAATCATTGGCTTGATAGGAATACCCAATTCCTTTGCTACTTGCATAGATATGCAATTCTCTGAACTTCTAGAATCAACCAAAATCCTACAATCCCGATTAGATATCATACCTTGCAAGTGAAGCAAACTTGCATAGGTCGAGCCTTCAATCCCATTGGAACTAATCAAGCTCCCAGTAGGCGGCTCAAAATCTCCTACTGGGATTCTTCGTTTCCCTGATCATTCTGTTCCACAAACTCCATCTGGGCAACTTGTCGAGGTTGCCCATTCCTAAGTGGACATTCATCAATGCAATGTCCAACTTGGCGACAATAAAAGCAACCTCCATTTTGTTGTAATCTTTCTCTATCTGCTGTGCCAAGTGGTCTTTGTTGGATAGCATCAATCTCCATTGGTACCCGTTCTTCCACTCGTGGTACTGGTAGGTTTTGTGTAGGTTGAGGTTGAGACCAAGTTGTTGCAACTAAGGAATCAAAATGCTCAGCCAATTGCATGGCTTCTTCTACATTCTGTGGCTCTTGCATGGTCACCTCTAATCTGGTTCGTGACTTCAATCCTTGCACAAATCGATCCAGAACTTCACCTTCTTGGATATCTGGAATTTGCATGATGATATTCTGAAATTGTGTGATGTAACTTCTCACTAAGCCAATCTACTTCAACTCCGCCAATTTATCTCGTGCAGCTCGGGTGGCATTTATAGTCTGAAACCGACCAAGTATTGCATCCTTGAATTCTACCCATGTCAAAATTGGTGTAACAATTTGTCGTTCAGCTCTTTCTACTCAGAATCGCCACCAAAGTTTTGCCACGCCATCCAACTGGCTAGAAGCCAAGAGAATTTGTTTCCGCTCGTCTTGAAGATTGGTAGCTTCAAAGTAACGTTCATAGTCAAACACAAAATTCTCCACTGTGCTTGGAAGATTCTTGACTTCAAACACCTTGGGTTTCAGAAATTGAATGCGATCTTCTCCATCTTGAACTGGCACTCTGTCTATCTTTTCTCGTCGTTGCTGGTCTCGTTCATCCAACAATCGAGTAAGATGCTCAATTTGTTGTTGCATTGCAAGGATAACATCCGGTATTGCCGCCATCGCTACTACTCAATTCTACTACCCTCAATTTATCTAGTTGATTAACACATAGATACAACATGTCCACCGTTCTCCATAAGTTACAACTGGAAGTATCAAGGGTTCCTCTGACACGGTGATCATATGTAGAAAATCCTACCCAAAGCGTGAGGTGATGAATTGTGTGAAACAATGCTTTTGGTAATATCTGGACATGAAAGTCCCAATGGTTTGGCGGAAGTGGATTTGGTGGTCCATAAATTCCATCCATCCCATTCTTGCTCTAATACCAATGTAAAAGACCGAAACCAAGGAGAGAAATAGGAGAATGGAAACTCACATTGGGACACTTGAATGAGTGAAAACTCCAAATGCCTAACATGAGCTTTGGCTTTGGTATTTATAGGTAGCATACAAGGCCTTTGAGAAGCTTCTCAAGAAGCTTCCTCAAGCCGCTTTCTTAGAGTGCAAGCCAAGTTAACTAGGAAGCTTCTCAAGAAGCTTCCTTCTAGAAGCCGCCTACTTGGCGTGCAAGCTAAGCTAGTTGGAAGCTTCTAGAAGCTTCCTTCTAGAAGCTACTTACTTAAGGTGCAAGCTAAGCTAACCAGGAAGCTTCCCAAGAAGCTTCCTAGATACTTCCGGAATATTCTAGGCTAATTTGTCTTATGTGCTACTTCGTGAGCATGACTGACTTCGTTGCTAAACTCCATATTTTTACATACAAAATTTGCCTACAACAATTCCAAACAGGCAAGCACCGGATTTTCTCCTTTCTTTCTCAATTTTGGCCAAGATCCGCTTGTTCCAGATTCTCTTCTTGCTCCCCCTCCATCTCAAGTTCCTCATACTTCCACATTCTTGACACTATATCCCACTCTCTCCAACAAGCCAAGTCTCACCTCCTTGTTGCTCAAACTGCCATAAAAAATATGCGGACCACCATCGTCGTGATCTCACCTTTGAAGTTGGTGATAAAGTCATGCTATCCTCTAGTAAACTCCCTCTCCTACTTGATACCTAAGTTTGTAAACTTGCCCTTAATTGGATAGGACCCTTTGATATCACCCAAATTGTCTCTCCTGTTGCTTATTGACTTGCCTTGCCTTGTCATATGCATATCCATCCTATCTTTCATGTTTCCAAGTTGGAACCCTTTGTTCCTAACCCTCTTCCTTTCCTCTCAAGTCCAACTTCCCACTCTTCCTATCCCTATCAATGATCATCAGGAGTACGAAGTCAATCGTATCCTTGCACATCGCCATATTCAATGAGGCCGTCACATATGGAGTACAAGGTCTTTTGGAAAGGGGATTCCCTTTCATGATGCCACATGGAAACCTCTTTCTCACCTCCAAAATGCACAGATGGCCATCCAAGAATTTGAAGCTTCACTGGCGACAAGGACGTCACCAACTAGCGGCAGGCAAATATGTAACAATATGGAGTTTAGCGACAAAGTTAGTCGGACTTACAAAGAAGCACATAAGACAAATTAGCCTAGAATATTATAGAAGTATCTAAGAAGCTTCTTAGGAAGCTTCCTAGCTAGCTTAGCTTGCACCGCAAGTAAGTAGCTTCTAGAAGTTTCTAACTAGCTTAGCTTGCACATCAAGTAGGCGGCTTCTAGAAGGAAGCTTCCTAGTTAACTTGGCTTGCACTCTAAAAAAGCGGCTTAAGGAAGCTTCTCAAGGGCCTTGTATGCTACCTATAAATACCAAAGCTTGTGTTAGGCATTCGGAGTTTTCTCTCATTCAAGTGTCCCAATGTGAGTTTTGATTCTCTTATTTCTCTCCTCGGTCTCGGTCTTTTACACCAATAGTCAATGCACATGCGTATTGTACCATCCTTTTTCTTCACAAAAAAGACAAGAACCCCATATGGTGATATGGGTTGGATAAACCCTTCTTGCAACATATCTTCAATTTGAGCCTTACACTCCTCCATATCATAAGGTGACAAACAACATAGTGCCTTACAAGGAGGTGCCTTCCCAAGTGTAAAAGTTCAAGACTGAGGAGAGAATTAGGAGAATGGAAGATCACATTGGGAAACTTCCATGAGGGAAACTCCAAATGCCTAGCATGAGCTTCAGCTTTGGTATTTATAGGGAGTATACAAGGCCTTGAGAAGCTTCTCAAGAAGCTTCCTTTTAGAAGTCGCTCACTTGGCATGCAAGCTAAGCTAGTTAGAAGCTACCTACTTGGAGTGCAAGCTAAGTTAATTGGGAAGCTTCCCATGAAGCTTCCTAGATATTTTTGGAATATTCTAGGTTAGTTTTTACTATTTGCTACTTTGTTAGCCTTAACTGACTTTGTTGCTAAACTCCATATTGTTACATATTCCCCAATTGCTAGCTGGTGACGTCCTCGTTGCCATTGAAGCTTCAAACTCTTGGATGGTCATTTATGCATTTTGGAGATGAGAAAGAGATTCCTATGTGACATCATGAATGAGATACCCTTTCCAAAGGACCTTGTACTCTATATATTGTCGGCGGCCTTGTTGAATATAGCAACATGCAAGGATACGATCAACTTTGTACTCCTCATGATTATTGATAGGGATGGGAGGGGGAGGAGGTTGGACATGAGAGGAAAAAGAAGATGGGTTACGAAAAAAGGGTTACAACTTAGAAATGTGAAAGACAAGGTGGATATGCATATGACAAGGCAAGGCAAGTCATTAAGCAACAAGAGATATAATTTGAGTGACATCAAAGGGTCCTATCCAATTAGAGGTGCATTTATGAACTTGGGTATCAAGTGAGAAGGGTAGGTTACTAGAGAAAAGCATGACCTTATCACCAACTTGAAAGGTAAGATCATGACGATGGTGGTCCGCATATTGTTTTTGTTGATTTTGAGCCACAAGGAGATGAGATTTGGCTTGTTGGAGGGATTGGAATATGGTGGTCAAGAAGGTGGAAGTATGAGGGACATGAGATGGAAGAGGAGCAAGAAGTGCATCAAGAACAAGTGAATTTTGGCCAAAGTTGAAGAAGAAAGGAGAGAATTTGATGCTTGCATGTTCAGAATTATTGTATGCAAACTCCGTAATTGCAAGACATTCATCTCAATTGGTATAGTGGATGTTGACAAAGGCATAAAACATATCCTCCAATGTGTGGTTTGCACGTTCAGTTTTTCCATTAGTTTGAAGATGATAGGCCATGGACAAAGCAAGCTTGATGTTGAGTATCTGGAAGAGTGCTTGCCAAAATTTCCCAATGAATCAAGTATTATGGTCAAAGATGAGTTCACAAGGCATCCCATGATGCTTGAAGACAATGTTGAAGTAGATCTGCATCAATGTTGGAGCATCGACAATATCAAAGGTTGGTGCTAAATGGATTTGCTTACTAATCTTATCCCCAAACACCATAATTGTTGTGTGACCTTGGTTTGTCTTGGGCAAGGACATGATGAGATCCAAGCTCACGTGTTCTTATCAAGCAGATGGAATAGGGAGTGGTTGAAGGAGTCTACATAATTTTTAGTTGCTAGCCTTGTTGCGTTGGTAGCTCTCAAACAATTGGACAAACTCTCAAACATCTTGAGTCATGTTGGGCCACCACCATTGGCATTGGAGACTACCCAAGGCCTTGTCTACATCCATGTGACCAGCGATTGATAAGTCATGGGCTTCTTGGAGGCACACAAGTCAAAGATCATGCTTAGCTAGAAATGTATCCGGTCCTCATGGAATAGAAGACCTTCCTTGAAGGAGAAGGTGTTATACTCCTTATTGTATGTTGCAATATGACCATGTACCATCTAAAAGAAGGGATCTTGTTATAGAGCTGACATAACTCATTTTGGACCTTAAAGTCAATTTCTACCATTGTAATGGCTGCCGTGATGAGAGGAAGAGATTTCAAATCAGGTCATCATGATAGGGTATCAAGGATGACATGGAACCAACCTGGTTTGTCTCAAGTTTGATGTCAAAAATTTTGAGTTGCTCCTCTTATGTATGATATTGACTCTTCATGTGTTCTAAATGTAATGTTTACAACAAAGGTTTGTGATTAGTTTGCATGATCATTTGTTTTCCCAAGAGATAATGCCTCCATACCTTGGTGGCATATATCATTGCTAGTTGTTCATGTTCTTGAGCAAAGTAATTCTTTCAGTTGTATTTAGTTAGCAACACACAAAGGCAACAAAGGCAATGGGATGTAATCCATTTGGGAATTCATGTTGTAACACGGCTCCGATTAAAAAGTTAGAAGATTGAAATCAATCACACAAGGTAGTTGAGGATCATATGGTTGAAGAATGGGTCTGAAGACACCATATGTTTCAGCTTTTGGAATGCTTCTTTGTGCTTGGTGGTCCATTGAAAGCTTGAGTTCTTCCCCAAGAGATTGATGCAGCCACATGGGCATAATAGTGGATGAACCATCAGTACAAATTGGCCAATCCATTAAATGCTCTTACTTCTTAGCATCCTTTAGAATAGGCCAACCGATAATGACCTTGATTTTCTCCTCTTCCATCTTGATCTCCTCCGATGAGATCTTGTGACCCAAATTTTACTAGAGAAGTATCGTGCTCCACTCAATTGATCTAGCAAGTCATGCATTGGGCAAGGGATATGCATTCTTTATTGTTTGTTTATTGAACCCACGATAATCAATATAGAAATAAAGTCCTCCATCTTTCTTTGGAATGAAGAGTACCGGTACTTCCCAAGGAGATGTACTATGTTGTAAGAAATCCTTCTCCAACAACTCCATAAGTATTGTTTGTAACTCCTCCAACTCCTTTGATGAGAGCCAATAGATTGGTCTACTTGTTGAAGTACTCCTTGGCAATAACTCAATCTTGAAGGGCATACCATGATCCGAGGGTTATCCTTTTGGCAAGTCATTTGGAAACATATCCGCAAACTCTTGAACTATTTGATTGTAACAATATGGAGTTTAGCAACATAGTTAATAAGGCTAACAAAGTAAAGAATAAGCCAAATTAACATAGAATATTCTAGAAGCATCTATGAAGCTTCTTGGGAAGCTTCTTGACTAGCTTAACTTGCACTCCTAGCAGGTAGCTTCTAGAAACTTCCAACTAGCCTAGCTTGCATGCCAAGTAGGCAATTTCTAGAAAGAAGCTTCTTGAGAAGCTTCCTAGTTAACTTGGCTTGTACTCTAAGAAAGCAGTTCAAGGAAGTTTCTTGAGAAGCTTCTCAAGGGCCTTGTATGCTGCCTGTAAATACCAAAGCCAAAGTTCATGCTAGGTGTAACAATATGGAGTTTAGCAACGTAGTTAGTAAGGTTAACAAAGAAGAGAATAAACCAAATTAGCCTAAAATATTCTAGAAGCATCTAGGAAGCTTCTTGGGAAGCTTCCCAACTAGTTAACTTGTAGCCCAAATAGGTAACTTCTAGAAGGAAGCTTCTAGAAGCTTCTAACTAGCTTAGCTTGCACGCCAAGTAGGCAACTTTTAGAAGGAAGTTTCTTGAGAAGCTTCCTAGTTAACTTGGCTTGCACTCTAAGAAAGCGGTTCAAGGAAACTTCTTGAGAAGCTTCTCAAGGGCTTTGTATGCTACCCATAAATACCAAAGCCAAAGCTAATGCCAGGCATTCAGAGTTTTCCCTCATTCAAGCATCCCAATGTGAGCTTCCATTCTACTATTTCTCTCCTCGGTCTTGGCCTTTTACACTAGCATTTGGAGTTTTCCCACATTCAAGTGTCCCAATGTGAGTCTCCAATCTCCTATTTCTTTCCTTAGTCATGGTCTTTTACATTGGTATCAGAGTAAGAATGGGATGGATGGAATTTATGGACCACCGAATCCACTTCCACCACACGATTGGGATTTTTGTGTCCAAGTACTATCCAAGTATCATTTCACACAATTCATCACCTCACACTTTGGACAAGATTTTCTGCATATGATCACCATATCTGAGGAACTCTTGGTGCTTCCAATTATAACTTATGGAGAACGGTGGACGTGCTGCTTCTATGTGTTAATAAATTAGATAGATTAAAGGTGGCATGATAGAGTAGAAACCATGGCAGCAATGCCCAATGTTATCATTGCTATGCAGTAACAAATCAAGCACCTTACTAGATTGTTGGATGAATGAAATCTTTGATGACAAGAGCATGTAAAGAGAGTATCAATTTGAGAAGGAGAAGATCAGATCCGATTCCCTAATACCCAAGGTATTTGAAGGCAAGAATCTCCCGAGTGTAGTGGAGAATTTTGGGTCTGACTATGAACGTTATTTTGAAGCTACCAATCTGCAAGACGAGTGAAAAAAAATTCTCTTAGTTTCTAGCCAATTGGATGGAGTAGAAAAACTATGGTGGAGATTCCGAGTGGAGCAAGCTGAACAACAAATTTTTGCACCAATCTTAACATGAGCAAAATTCAAGAGTGCAATAATTAGTTGATTCTAAGCTATAAATGCCACACGAGTTGCATGAGATAGGTTGGCAAAGTTAAAATAGATTGGCTTTGTAAGAAGTTACATCACGCAATCAAGAATATCATCATGCAAATTTCAAATATATTGGAAGGTGAAGCTCTTGATCAATTTGTGAAGGGCTTGAAGTCAAGAACCAAATGTGAGAGCCACAACACTTGGAAGAAACCATACGGTTGGCCAAACATTTTGATTCCTTGGTTGCAACAACTTGGTCTTGACTTTGACCTCCATAGAACCTACCAATACACTACACATGGGTGGCAGAGCTGGAACCTATGGAGATTGATGCCATTCAACGGAGACCACTTGGCATTGTAGATAGAGAGAAACTATGACAAAATGGTGGTTATTTGTATTGTCGCCAATTGGGACATTGCATTGTTGAACGTCCACTCAAGAATGTGCGACCTTGACAAGTTACCCAGATGGAGTTTGTGGAGTAGAATGATCAGGGAAACAAGGAATCCTAATATAAGATTTTGAGCCGCCTAATGGGAGCTTGATTAGTTCCAATGGGATTGAAAGCTAGACCTATGCAACTTTGCTTCACTTGCAAGGTATGATATCTAATCGGGGTTGTAGGATTATGGTTGATTTTGGAAGTTCAAAGAATTGTATTTCTATGCAAGTAGCAAAGGAATTGGGTATTCTTATCAAGCTAGTAATTTGGAAGTAGATTGATGATGGTGGATGGTAGAAAGGGTTTTGCATTTCATATCTTGCATCCTATTACCTTCAAGATTGGGAAGGAATATTTAGAGTGTATGAGGTTTGTAGTGGCACCTCTACACTACAATATCATTCAAGGACTACCTTGGCTTGAACATCATAAGGTTCAATTTGACTAGACCTGATGACAAATTCAAGTACAACACCAAGGTAGGAATTTCAGATTAGGTTGTCTGGCACCTCTAAGTATGACACCTAAAAATAGTCAGGCCCAGGATAGGAAGTTTGTTGAGAAGGTAGCCATAGAGCAAGCCTTGAAGGGGGATGAGTCCTAGGATGGGAACTTTACAAGGGAAGCAGCCATGGAACAAGCTTTGAAGAAAGATGAGTATCTAAACGGGAAGTTTGTTAGTGAAGCAGCCATAGAGCAAGCTTTGGAGGAAGATAAGTTTGTTTTTGCAGTGTGGATCAAGTCGATTGCACAAGGACAATCTGAGAAGGGTCAAGAGTCACATCAAGCAATGGTTGATCAAATAGTTGAGGAGTTTACAAATGTGTTTTTGGATGATCTGCCAAAGGAATTACCCTCCAATTGTGGTATGCCCTTCAAGATTGAATTATTACCAAGAAGTACTCTAGTGAGTGGAACCAATCTATCAGCTCTCACCAAAGGAGTTGGAAGAGTTACGGACAACACTTACAGAGTTGTTGGAGAAAGACTTCATATGACATAGCACCTCTCCTTGGGGAGCAACGGTACTATTCATTCTAAAGAAGGATGGAGTACTTCATTTCTATATTGATTAACGTGGGCTCAATAAGCAAATAGTGAAGAATGCATATCCCTTGCCTTGGATTGATGACTTGTTTGATCAATTGAGTGGAGCACAATACTTTTCCAAGTTGCATCTTCATAGAGGCTATTGGCACATCCCCATTGATAGGGAAGATGTGCAAAAGACTGCCTTCACACAAGGTATGGGCATTTTGAGTAGAGAGTTCTACCTTTTGGGCTCACTAATGCTCCAATAGTCTTCATGGATCAGATCAAATGCATTGGATGTTGGATGGACTATTGGATCAGAACATTGTGGTGTTCTTGGATAATATCTTAATCTATAGCAAGATAGAGGCAGACCACGTAAATCATGTGCAAGAAGTCCTAAGACAACTACGACAATGGAAATCTTTTTGTAAGAAGTCAAAGTGTGCCTTTTGGTAGAATGAAGTTACCTTCTTGGGTTACAAGATCTCATCAGATGGAATCAAGATGGAAGAAGAGAAAATCAAGACAATTATTGATTGATCTATTCCAAAGGATGCTATAGAAGTACGGGCATTTAATAGATTGGCTAGTTTTCACTGACGGTTTATCTATTATTATGCTCATGTGGCTGCACCATTGACTGACCTCTTGGAAAAGAACTTGATCTTCTAGTGGACCACCAAGCACAAAGAAGCATTCCAGAAGTTGAAACATATGGTGTCTTCAAGGCCCATTCCTCAACCATAGATCCTCACCTACCCTATGTGGTTTATTTTGATGCTTCTAACTTTACAATTGGAGTCGTGTTGCAACATGAATTCCTAGATGGACTACATCCCATTGCCTTTGTGTCTTGCCAATTAAATACGGCTGAAAGAAATTACTCTACTCAGGATCAAGAATAACTTGCAATGGTATATGTCACTAAGATATAGAGGTATTATCTCTTGGGGAAACAAGTGATTATGCAAACTAATCATAAACCATTGTTGCAAACCTTATGTAATACCAAGAGCTAGCCATATGATCTAGATGTGAAATTCGGTTTAGGAACATCTAGAATGATATTATACATGATGGTCAAAATAGATAAGATAGAAGTATCACCAAAAGAGTACTTCTACTAATAGTGCAGAAACCAAAATAGACTTGAGAACCTTAGAACCAATAGTTAGACATGATTTAAAGGTGAGAATTGGACTACATGATGGACTAAACAAATCAGAAAGAGGTATCACCAAAATTGGACTTCTACTAATAGAGTAGGAACCAAAATATGCCTGAAATCTTTGAAGGCAATTTTGGAGGCCTCAAAAATGTGCAGATTCCCCCCTCCCCCCAAAGGAGGAAAGGCTGGCCTTCCCTCCCCCTTTCTTTGTCTCATGGAGAGCTTTCCAATGGTACCTTACTTACATGATTTTGAGATTCCTACAAGAAGATTCCCTAAAAGATTCCCTCCGGTCAAAGCTTGTTTAACCAACCGATAGGACCTAGACCAGACATGTCACTGATCCAAGTAAGTAATCCAAGGGTGGAGCTTGTTGACATGTCACCTACCTGTGTCCCTAATCCTATGGTGGAGCTTCCTTGGAAGAGATCCTCTTTATCTATATAATAAAGAGAAGGTGCTCCTTTGGGGCATCGAATGTTTGAATGTGCAATTTGTGTTTTCTCTCTTCTCTTGTCCTTGGAGTATTACAATGGTATCAGAGCAAGTGTTTTAGTCCAAGAGAGTGGATCACCCCTCTTGGAATAGCACGAACTATTGAAATTGAGTAATTTGATATAGAGAACATAGAGTAATTGCTAGACTTAGGAAGGACTTTAGAGATGGGATGGATGCGCCGGGAGGACGATTTCTTGCACCTAGCTTTCCATTCTCAAACCCATTCCGCATCAAGGTTATATACATCCAACGTCAGCAGATGAGGGTATCGCTAGTTTATCACTTTGGTGCAGAATTCATAGACAGAGTGATGAACTCACCAAACCCGGTGATTCCACCTGTGGTGATATATGATAGAGAGTGGGATTTGACAATCTACATTCTATTGTGATAATATGGATATGAATGTTCCAAATCCTCTCCCTTTCAACACTCAAGTAGAAATCCGTTATGTTGTGAGACCAAAAGTGACGTTTAGAGATTTTGTTGTTAGGAATTTTGGTGAGGAGTATTATCAACGAATGATAGCTTTTGAGGTCCCAATGGTAGTTCCAATAGTTCGTGCGCCTTCCAAAGTGATTATATTGACTCTGTATTGAAGTAGACATTAGCAATTGAGTGTTGTAGGAACCTGGATCCGCAATTGCAAGAGCTGGTGCAAGGGATGCAAGGGATGTGGAATGAATTTTGAGAGATTAAGATGACCATGGAGACATTACAAGTGCAGATCCTCAGGAATGATCAAGCCATGCAAGAAGAAGAGCCATCTCAAAACCCAGTACCTGCGACTGAAGTACTTGGAGAGGTACCCGTGCTTACAAACCCTATCAACAATGAAGCCATTGCTACTCCGAATGAAGAAGACCTGCAACATTGAGCCTTACAAGGGGCAACGTATGATGGGAGTAGTGGAAAATTGGATCTTGAGAATGAATTGATATTTCTGATTGTTCTCAACAGAGATCACAGAGCATGTTGTAGGTGTGTTTACATGTGGTTACTTGACCGATAAATCCCTCATATGGTATGATGCTTGGGAACAATCCATGTTGGCAGAGAGAAGGGAGGTCACATGGATAGCAATGCAAGAAAGATTACTGAAGAATTTCCAATCGGTGGATTCTATGTAGATGGTTCAAACCCAACTATGGGGATTGAGACAGAAGAATAGCGTACAAGAGTATGTGGAGGCATTTCTGGATCTACATGTCGCAATTACCGACATGAGTCCAGCAGAGGCCCTCGACAATTTCAAATGAGGGTTGAAAGAGCGGATTCGCCAAGAAGTCATGGTGCAAAATCCTCACACAGTATTTGAAGCCATTGCATGTGTACAGAGAATAGCAAGAGCATTAGGTGGAGGTGAAGAAGTAGTTCCACCTCAACATTATCATGCAAAAATGCCACACATGGGTGGACCAGTACCAATAGAATTGGGCAACCTTCGATTCCGGGATCGAGGAGCATGATCACTTCAAGAAGAGCGGGGATGGGTAGAAGAACAAAGAGATGGAGTCCCACGAGGAGAATGAACTTGAGGAGAACAACGCCGTTGTTACAATTGTGGCCGTATTGGGCACATATCTACCAACTGTCACACTTATTTCCCTAGAGGCCCTCGGCCTTTGTACATGCAATCTTTGAACAACATGGAGAGGCACATTGAAGAGGAGGAGGTGGAAATCACTTCGGAAAATGAAGATCACCAATAAATGTACCTCGCATCGTTATTGGCTCAATAAGGAAGCAAAGAAGCAAGGGAAGGAAGAAGAATAAGGCGCAAAGATCCCAAAAGGCAACCTCACAATTTATTGTCGTGAATGGAATCCTAGAAGGTAATCAAGTGAGAGTATTAATAGAACCGGGAGCAACAAAGAATTTTTTGTCTTGCTCTATAGCAAGATTGGGAATGGATCTAGAGAGAGATGGGTGTGAAGAAGTAGAGTTACCTAATGGGCAAACAAAGAGGATTAAATCATTACCTAGACGGGTAACCCTCTCTATAGGAGAATATCAGGAAGTAATTGAGTGGCGAGTGATACAATTAGCTCGTTATGATGCAATTTTAGGCATACCATGGATGAAGCAGTACAACCCTATGGTGGATTGGAGGAAGAAAGTAGTGGTCAATCATTGGGGAAAAGAAAAATCACACAGGCAAAAACTGCCTCTATATGTCATAGGGACGGCAACGGTCTATAAGACCGATAGATGTTTTATGGGTCTAATAAGAGAAGTCCAGAGTGCACAACTTGATGGACAAATTCCTGAGAAATTGAAGGATGTGGTGGATGAGTTTCAAGATATCTTTCTTGATGATCTACCCTCAAGATTACCATTAAAAAGTCGAGTAGATCACAAAATTGAGACACTCTCGAGGAAGACACCTCCTTGTAAGACCCCATATCGCCTATCACCCCATGAGTTGGAGGAGTGTAAAACTCAAATTGAGGAGATGCTGCAAAAAGGGTTCATCCAACCTAGTGTATCACTATATGGGGCCCATGTCTTGTTTGTGAAGAAGAAGGATGGTACAATGCGCATGTGCATTGACTATCGGGGTCTCAATCAGCAAATAGTGAAGAATAAATACCCCTTACCTCGCATGGATGACATGTTTGATCAACTCCATGGAGCAAGATACTTCACCAAACTGGACTTGCCGAGCGATTACAATCAAATCCAAATTGTAGAGGAGGATCTGTACAAAATTGCCTTTCAAACCAGGTATGGCCACTTTGAGTATCTTGTGATGCCTTTTGGCCTCACCAATGCACCTGCCACTTTCATGAGTCTAATGAATGACATATTTCGTCCATACTTGGATAAGTCTATTATCGTCTTCTTGGATGATATTTTAGTATATAGTAGCACAATGACAGAACACAAACAACATCTACGAGAGGTCCTCCAGATTCTAAGAGAGAATCAATTGTATGCCAAAATCTCAAAGTGTGAGTTTGGCAAGTCTGAAGTAGACTACTTGGGGCATAGAGTAAGTGTAGAGGGCATTCAAGTATTGATAGATAAAATAGAGGTCATTCAAAAATGGAGTGCCCCAGAAGATCAGACTCAACTTAAGAGCTTCTTGGGGTTGACGGGATTCTATCATTGATTTGTCAAGGACTTCTCCAAGGTTGCACAGCCTTTAACGGCACTACTTGGCAAGGGGAAGAAGTGGACATGGGGAACTGCACAAGAGTTGGTCTTTCAAGAATTGAAGGCTGCCTTACTACATGCACCAATCTTGAAGTGGTATGACCCAAAACGTCCAATCAAGTTGGCCACAGATGCATCAGGCGTAGCAATAGGAGCAGTCCTACAACAAGAGTGGCATGATAGATGGCATCCAATTGCATATTTCTCTCAAAAGTTGTTATCAAAAGAGTGCAACTACCACACCACAAAATGAGAAGAGCTGGCCATCGTTCTAGCAACCAAGCATTGGAAGCACTATCTGGGCAAGAAGGCATTTGTAGTAGAGACAGACCACAAACCTCTAGTCTACCTCAAGACGCATAAGGATCTATCTTGTCACCAAATTTGGTGGGCAGAGTGGCGACAACACTTCAACATGACAATCACCTACGTGGAAGGTAAGAAGCAACTTGCAGATGGATTCACCTGCATGCCAATGGCAAACAACTTGGTGGCAGAGGTTAAGATTAACCTTGAATTTTGGCCAAAGATTTTGGCTGCTACAAAAACTGATCCATAGATTGTAGAAGCGCAATCATCCAAAGTGTCACTCACCTTTCGGGATGGTTGATTATGGATCCCAAATGTCCCAGAATTACACATCACTATTCTAGTGGAATGTCATGATTCGGCCATTGCCGCTCATGTTGGAGTGGAGAAGACCTTGGATGCAATCAAGCGCCATTACTATTGGCCCAAGATGAGCAATGACGTGATAGACTACGTGCGTAGCTGCCTACTTTGTCAACAGAACAAAGCTTCTAATCAAGCTCCTACAGGGCTCCTTCAACCTCTCCCCACGCCTACTCAACATTGGGAACAAGTGAGTATGGATCTCGTCTGTGAATTACCCAAGACCACCTCAGGGTTTGACTCCATCGTGGTCTTTGTGGACCGGCTCAGCAAAATGATTCATGTACGCCCTACCACCAAGGAGGTGATTGCTCCACAACTAGCTCAATTATACTTAAATGCAGTCTTTGCTCACCATGGCTTGTCTAGAGTACTCATCACCGATAGAGGCATCCAATTCACCAAATTTTTTTGGCAAACACTCTTTGGTTTCTTCAAAACCAAGTTGGCCATGTCCACAGCTTACCACCCACAAACAGATGGCCAAACAGAGCGGGCTAATTGCACGATTGAAGACATGTTACGCGGCTTCACCTTAGAAGAGCAAGAGAGGTGGGACACCCTACTCTTGTTGGTGGAATTTGCTTACAACAATTCAGTGAATGCATCCACCCATGTCACTCTGTTCTTCCTCATGTATGGTGAGCATCCCTTCACACCTTCTAGCTTGATGAAGATCAGTCTAGTGGCTACCAAGGTCGATGCAATCAACACATTTGTTTCTAGAATCCAACAAGGTGTGGAGAGCGCTAAGCATAGATTACAGATTGCACAAAATTGACAGAAGCAGTATGTTGATGCACACCGTAGGCACATGGAGTTCAATGTTGGGGATCAAGTGTGGCTATTGACAACCAACCTTACATTAGTTGGGCCTCGTAAGCTCAAACCTCGTTTTATTGGGCCTTTCTCGATTCTTCGTCGCATCAGTGTTGTGGCCTATCACCTTGAGCTACCACCACACATGAAGATCCATCTAGTGTTCCATGTCTCCCTCCTATGCAAATTTGCTCCCCAATCAGGCCAGGGTCATTCCACACAAGACATTTGACCTTGTCCGACACTCATTGATGGCATAGAGGAATATGAAGTGGAGCGGATTCTCCAAAAATGCATGTGTGGTACTCACCATCTGCGGGTGGACTATCTAGTACAATGGAAAGGTTACCCCCTCTATGAAGCAACCTAAGAGCCCGCTGCCAATTTGGCACATGCACCGGTGTTGGTGCAAGCATTTGAGCAACAATTGCACAACGAGGACATTGCGTCTTAAAAGGAGGGAGGTCTGTAATACCAAGAGCTAGCCATATGATCTAGATTTGAAATTTGGTTTGGGAACATCTAGAATGATGTTATACATGATGGTCAAAATAGATAAGATAGAAGTATCACCAAAAGAGTACTTCTACAAATAGGGCAGAAACCGAAATAGACTTGAGAACCTTAGAACCAATAGCTAGACATATGATTTAAAGGTGAGAATTGGTTTGGTAACATCTGGAAGGATGTTACACATGATGGACTAAACAGATCAGAAAGAGGTATCACCAAAACAGGACTTCTACTAATAGAGTAGGAACCAAAATATGACTGAAATCTTTGAAGGCAATTTCGGAGGCCTCAAAAATGTGCAAATTCCCCCCCTCCCCACCCCAACAGAGGAAAGGCTTGCCTTCCCTCCCCCTTGCTTTGTCTCATCGAGAGCTTTCCAACGGTACCTTACTCACGTGATTTTGAGATTCCTACAGGAAGATTCCCTAAAAGATTCCCTCTGGTCAAAGCTTGTTTGACCAACCAGTTAGGACCTAGACCAGACATGTCGCCCATCCAAGTAAGTAATCCAAGGGTGGAGCTTGCTGACATGTCACCTATCGGTGTCCCTAATCCTATGGTGGAGCTTCCTTGGAGGAGATCCTCTTTGTCTATATAATAAAGAGAAGGTGCTCCTTTGGGGCATTGAATGTTTGAGTGTGCAATCTGTGTTTTCTTTCTTCTCTTGTCCTCGGAGTATTACACCTTACACTTGGAACACATGAAGAGTTGACATCATTGATGGGAGGAACAACTCCAATTGTTTGACATCAAACTTGAATACAAACCAAGTTGCTTCCATGTCATCCCTAATGCTCTATCACGACGACTTGATTTGAAGTCTCTTCATCTCATCACGGAGGCAATTAATACAGTGTCAATTGACCCCAAGGTCCAACATGAGTTTTGATCAACTCTACAACAAGATCCCTTCTTCCAAATGGTACATGGTTGTCTTATAGCATGCGACAATGAATACAACATCTTCTCCTTCAAGGAAGGCCTTCTATTCCATGAGGACCGGATCTATGTTCCAACCAAAGGTGATCTCCAACTTGTGCGCCTTCAAGCAGCCTATGATTTACCAATAGCTGGTCACATGGGTGTGGACAAGACCTTGGGTACCCTCCAATGCCAATGGTGGTGGCCCAACATGACACAAGATGTTCAAGAGTTTGCCCAATCGTGTGAGAGTTGCCAATGTAACAAGGCCCTCAACCAGAAGCCGAGTGGACTCATTCAACCACTCCCCATTCCATTTGCTCAACCGGAACATGTGAGCTTGGATCTCATCACATCCTTGCCCAAGACAAAGCAAGGACACACAGTAATGGTGGTGTTTGTGGATAAGCTTAGTAAGCAAATCCACTTAGCACCAACCTTTGATACCGTGGATGCTGCAACCTTAGCACAAATCTACTTCAACAATATCTTGAAGCATCATGGGATGCCATGTGTACTCATCTTCAACCGTGATCCTTGATTCACAGGGAATTTTTGGCAAGCACTCTATTAGATACTTGGCACCAAGCTTGCTTTGTCCATGATCTACCATCCTCAAACTGATGGACAAACCAAACGTGCAAATCCTATTGTGGAGGATATGTTGCATGCCTTTGTCAATGTCCACTATACCAATTGAGATGAATGTCTTGCAGTTGTAGAATTTGCCTACAATAATTCCAAATAGGCAAGCACCAAATTTTCTCCTTTCTTTCTCAATTTTGGCCAAGATCCACTTGTTCTAGATTTTGTTCTTGCTCCTCCTCCATCTCAAGTTCCCATACTTCAACCTTCTTGACTACCATATCCTAATCTATCCTACAAGCCAAATCTCATCTCCTTGTTGCTCAGAATCGTTAGAAACAATATACGGATCACCATCACCATGATCTCACCTTTGAAGTCAATGATAAAGTCATGTTATCCTTAATAACCTACTCCCCCACTTGATACCCAAGTTAGTAAACTTGCTACTAATTGGATAGGACCCTTTGATGTCACCCAAATCATCCCTCTTATTGTTTATCGACTTGCCTTACCTTGTCATATGCGCATCCACCCTATCTTTCACATTTCCAAGTTAAAACCCTTTGTTTCTAACCCATCTTCCTTTCCCTCTGGTGTCCAACTTCCTCCTCCTCCTCCCATCCCTATCAATGATCATGAGGAGTACGAAGTTGATCGTATCCTTGCACGTTGTCACATTCAACAAGGACGCCACCAACATACAGAGTATAAGGTCCTTTGGAAAGGTATCTTCTTCATTATGCCACATGGGAATCTCTTTCTCACCTCTAGAATGCACATACGGCCATCTAGGAGTTTGAAGCTTCAATGGCAACAAGGACGTCATCAACTAGTGGTGGGGAAATATATAACAATATGGAGTTTAGCAATGTAGTTAATAAGGCTAACAAAGTAAAGAATAAGCCAAATTAGCTTAGAATATTCTAGAAGCATCTAGGAAATTTCTTGGGAAGCTTCTTGACTAGCTTAACTTGCACCCCAAGTAGGTAGCTTCTAGGAGGAAGCTTATAAAAGCTTTCAACTAGCTTAGCTTGCATGCCAAGTAGGCGACTTCTAGAAGGAAGCTTCTTGAGAAACTTCTTGGTTAATTTGGCTTGCACTCTAAGAAAGCAGCTCAAGGAAGCTTCTTGAGAAGCTTCTCAAGGGCCTTGTATGCTACCTATAAATACCAAAGCCAAAGCTCATGCTAGGCATTTGGAGTTTTCCCAAATTCAAGTGTCCCAATGTGAGTTTCTATTCTCTTATTTCTCTCCTTGGTCTTGGTCTTTTACATTGATCAACCATTGCTTGATGAGGCTCTTGACACTCCTTATATCCTCCTTGTGCAATCAGCTTGATCCACATCACAAAAATAGACTAATCTTCCTCCAAAGCTTGCTCTATAGCTACTTCATTGACAAATTTCCCGTCTATGGACTTATCTTTCTTCAAAGCTTGCTCTATGGTTGTGTTCTTAACAAACTTCTCATCTTGTGAGTTATCTTCCTTCAAAGCTTACTCTATGGTTGCTTTCTTGATAAACTTCCCATCTTGGAACTTATCTTCCTTCAAAGCTTGCTCTATGGTTGTTTTCTTGACAAACTTCCTATCTTGGAATTGACTATTCTTAGGTGTCTTACTCAAAGATGCTAGACAACCTAATCAAAATTTCTACCTTTGTGTTGTACTTGAATTTATCATTGGGTCTAATCAAATTCAACCTCATGATGTTCAAGCCAAGGTAAGCCCAAAATGAAATCATAGTGTAAAGGTGCCACTACAAACCTCATATACTCCAAATACTCCTTTCTAATCCTAATGTAACAAGATGTGAAGTACGGAATGTAGAATCAGAATGTGAGGTACTTTCTACCATCCGGCATCATCAATTTGCTTCCAATTACTAGCTTGATAGGAATATGTGATTCCTTTGCTAATTGCATAGACATGCAATTCTTTGAATTTCCAAAATCAACCAAAATCCTATAATCATGATCATATATCATACCTTGCAAGTGAAGCAAACTTGCATAGGTTGAGCTCTCAATCTCATTGGAACTAATAAATTTCCTAATAGGTAGATCAAAATCTCCTACCGGAATTCCTTATTTCCTTGATCATTCTGCTCCACAAACTCCATTTGGATGACTTGTCGGGGTCGCCCATTCTTGAGTGGACATTCAATGATACAATATCCAATTTGGCAACAATAGAAACAACCACCATTTTGTCACAATTTTCTCTATATATGGGGCCAAGTGGTCTCTATTAAATAGCATCAATCTACATTGGTGTTGGCTCTTCCACTCATATGTGGTATATTGGTAGGTTCTATGGAGGTCAAGATCAAGACCAAGTTGTTGCAACCAAGGACAAAGCATTCAATCAATTGCATGGTTTCCTCCAAGTGTTATAGCTCTTGTATAATTACTTCTAATTTGGTTCATGACTTCAAGCCACTCAAAAATTGATCCACAACTTCACCTTCTAATAGATCTGGAATTTGTATGATGGTGTTCTAGAATTGCATGATGTAACTTCTTATAGAGCCAATTTGCTTCAACTTTAACAACCTACCCCATGCAGCTTATGTGGCATTTATAACTTGGAATTGTCCAATTATTGCACTCTTCAATTCTACTCATGTCAAGATTGGTGCAACAATTTTCCGTTCAGCTTTCTCTACTTGGAATCACCACCATAGCTTTGCTACGCCATCTAATTGGCTAGAAGCCAAGAGAATCTATTTACGTACATCTTGAAGATTGGTAGCTTTCAAATAATGTTTGTAGTCAAACACAAAATTCTCCATTGCACTCGAGAGATTCTTGCCTTCAAAAACCTTAGGTTTTAGAAATCTGATTTGGTCTTCTTCTTCTCAAATTGGTATTCTCTCTACGTGCTCTTGTTGTCAATGATCTTGTTCATCCAACAATTGAGTAAGGTGCTTGATTTGTTGTTGCATAGCAATAATAACCTCAGGCATTGCTACCATGGTTATTACTCTATCACACCATCCATAATTTATCTAATTTATTAATACATAGATGAAACACGTCCATTGTTCTCCATAAGTTACAACCAAAACTACCAAGGGATTCCTTAGACAAAGTGTTCCTTAGATAAAGTGATTGACTTTTGCCCAAAGTGTGAGTGATGAAGTGTGTGAAATGATGTTTGGATAGTACTTGGATACAAAAATCCCAATGGTTTGGCATAAATGGATTTGGTGGTCCATAAATTCTATCTATCTCATTCATGCTCTGATACCAATGTAAAAGACTGAGATCAATGAGAGAAATAAGAGATAGAAGATCACATTGGGACACTTGAGTGTGGGAAACTCCAAATGCCAATCATGAGCTTTGGCTTTGGTATTTATAGGGAGCATACAAGGCCTTGAGAAGCTTCTCAAGAAAATTCCTTGAGAAGCCAAGTCAATCGAGAAGCTCCTCGAGAAGCTTCCTTCTAGAAGTTGCTTACTTGGCATGCAAGCTAAGCTAGTTGGAAGCTTCTAGAAGCTTCCTTCTAAAAATTACCTACTTGGGGTGCAAGCTAAGCTACCCAAGACTCTTTCCAAGAAGCTTCTTAGATACTTTTGGAATATTCTAGGCTAATTTGTCCTATCGCTATTTCATTAACTAACTTTATCACTAAACTCCATATTATTATATCCAGGATCTATCAATTCTCTCACTTGCTTTCCTTCTAGGACTCCATTTACAATAGTGAATTGTGAGCTTATATTTCTTGGTCTCTTCACACTTGTCCTCTTCCTTCCCCTACTATTTTGCTTTTCTATTGAGCCAATAAGACCACGAGGTACATTTACTAGTGATCTTCATTTTGTGAGGTGATTTCTACATCCTCCTCTTCAATTCTTCTCTCCATGTTATTCAAAGATCACTTGTATGGAGGCCAAGGGCCTCTAGGAAAATGAGTGTGACAATTGATGGCGAGGTGCCCAACTCGGCCATAATTGTAACAATGACACTATTCTGCCCAAGTCCCTTCTCCTTGTGGATCCCATCTCTCCTTTCTTTGACCGATCCTCATTTTCCTTGGGGCTATTGTGCTCCTTGTTCTCTAAATCAAATATCATCCAATTCTATAGGGATTGGTCCACCAAAGTGTTGTGTTTCAGCCTGGTAAATTGAGTCTGGATGACCCCTTGACCTCCTCCTAGTGCCCTTCCTATTCTTTGAGTACAATCAATGGCTTCAAAAATAGTATGAAGGTTTTGCACCATTAATTCTTGGCGGATTTGCTCTTTCAACCCTTGTTTGAAATTTTCTAGAGCTTTTGCTAGACTCATGTTGGTTATTGCAACTTGTAAATCAAGGGATGCTTCCATGTATTCTTGTACAATGTTCTTCTCCTTCAACCCCTATAGTCAAGTTTGGGCCATCTGCACCAAATCCACCAATTAGAAGTTCTTCAACAATTTTTTTTGCATGGCCGTCCATGTAACCTCCCTTCCTTTTGCCAACATTGATCATTCCCAAGCGTCGTACCATATGAGGGTTTATTTGGTCAAGTACCCACATACAAGCATGCCGAAAAAATGATTAGTGATTTCAATTGTGACAATCAAAAGTATCAATTCATTATTGAAATCCAATTCTCTATGACTCCCATGGAATGTTGTCCCTTGTAAGGCTTGATGTTCTAGGTTTTCTTCATCTGTAGTAATAATGTGGCCTCATTGTCAATTGGGATCGGTGTTCTTGGCATAAGTGAATCTCCATGTGCTTTGGTCATTGATATTAGGTTTTGGGACGAATCTCCTTTGTGCATTGCTTGATTATTCTTGAAGGTATGCACTTGAATTTTCAATGCCTTCATGGTCATCTCAATCTCCCAAAACTCATTCAACATTCCTTGCATTCCTTGCATCAACCCCTACAACTACGGATCCATGATTCCTACACATAGCACTAATCAATTGCTACTTCCTACTTCAATAGAGGGTTAATATGCTTACTCAAGAGGGAGCATGGACTATTGGAACTACCATTGGGACCTTAGAGGCTATCACTTGTTGATAGTATTCTTCACCAAAATTATGAACTACAAATCCTAAACATTACTTTTGGTTGGACCACATAACAGATTTCTACTTGAGTGTTGAAAGAGAGAGGATTTGGTATATTCAAATCCACCATAATAAAATGTAGATCATCAAATCCCACTCTCTATTGTAGATCACCATAGGCAAAATCTCCGGGTTTGGTGAATTCATCACTATATCCATGACCTCTGCTCCAAAATGAAAAACAAGATACACTCTCACTTGCTCACATTGGATGTACATAATCTTGATGTGGAACGGATTCAAGAATGGAAATAGGGTGCTGGATATTGTCCTCCAAGAGCCTCCATCCCATCCTCTCTCTAGCACACTCCTTATCTATCAATTACACTATGGTGTCTCTCCTCAAAAATTACTTAGTCTTAGTAGCCCATGTTCTTCCAAGAGGGATGATCCACTCTCTTGGATTGAAATACCTACTCTAATACCATTATAATCTTCCAAGGATAAGGGACCTGAAGAGAAACAAAAGAGAAGAAACACACAATTTCACACTCAACCTCCGATGCCCCAAAGGAGCACCTTGACTATATTATACAACAAAGAGGACTCTTCCAAAGGAAGCTCCACCCTTGGATCAGATACATGGATTAGTGACCTGTAAGTGAGCTCTACCTTTAGATTGGTTGCATGTACAGGTTACATGTCTGTTATGATCGTATTTGGTTGGTCAAACCATCTTTGACTAGAAGGAATATTTAAGGAATCTTCTTGTAAGAATCTCCAAATCACATGGGTAAGGTGCCATTAGAAAACTCTCGACAAGACAAACTTGAGGGGAGAGAAGGCCTACCTTTCTTCCAATAGGGGAGGAATCTGCAGATTTTTGAGGTCTAATTATCCGTTCAGGCCTCCAAAATTGGCTTTGAAGTTTCTAGGCTATTTTTGGCTCTTGCTCTACTAGTATTCTTTTGGTGACGCCTCTATCTGATCTATCTAGCACATCATACATAATATCCTTTTAAATGTTACCAAACCAATTTTCAACTCTAGATTATATGTCTAGCTATTGATATTACACTATATAAGTTATATAGTCTATAAACTACTCAAGCATCCATATAAGCATCATCTAGTGTGATTGCTCTCTTATGGATTGTAGCTAGTGCTCTATGTAAAGCAATGGATACATGTTGTCTAAAGTATAATATAAATGATTAGAAGGAGAATATTACTTTTGATATTTGTGCCCTTGCACATTGTTTGACAAATGTGTCAAACATGATGTCTAAAGTATACCATAATACATAAGAGTGAGAATAGTACCTTGATGTCTCAATTGATATGTTTTTGCACATTTTTTTATGAAGGTGTCTAAAGTATGCTATAAAATATGAGAGTGATGCACTTGACTTCTAAGATGATATGCCTTTGTGCACTCCTTGATGAATGTGTAAGACGGCACACCCATCACTCCATGTAACTCCAAAGTTAGAGAAAAAAAAAGGATAACTTTACTATATATCTCTAGAGACCTTGCCTCCTATCACTCCATTCACCACACATCCAGAGCCAGAGTATGAATGATCACTTCTTAAATACTAAATCTGCTCTATGAAGACCAGATTTCATGTTTATGCTCAGTCATATCACAATTCCTAATCCAATGTCAGATACATTATGCCATTTAACCATGTCAGTGTTATTAACTGAGACAAATAGATACAGCTTGTATGGATATCAGTTGAGAACACGGAGGTTAGAAATTTAGTCTCCATCTGAAAGAACCTCACTTGTTGTGTCGATGTGACAAGTGCACACGAGTTGTTATAGGTCATTGTCGCACTTGTAGATATTTCCAGCAAGATTAATGTACAAAAAGGATACTCAAGTATATTCATCTAACTTACATCAATCGAATCTACCAAGATCGCAAAGTGCTAAAGTAGAAGGAACCCGTATAGTAACGAATTTCTTAGCGTAACTGACAACGCATTCTAGATTCCCAAGAGCTTAACTGTATTATTTTGGTGTGTTGGAGAATGGGAAGAAGTCTATGTCTATGGGTGTACGCTTTTCGGTTGTTTGTGGTCCATCGTAATAGATTTCAATTTTCATAATGAGCAAAATAGGAATGGTGTAAGGGGCAAGTCAACACAGAACTTCCTTAACCCAAAATAATATAGTAGTGATTTTGTCTGCTCATTTCAAAAATCTCACATCAAATTCAGATAAATGTATCTTTGTTCCTCTGAAAACATGAAGATATATATACGGCAAGATTAAATTCAGTGGCTGAAACACATGGTACCAAAATCACAGGGTGATCTCTTACTCAACGTGGTTATCATTTTAGAGTGTCAGACTAGAATAGTTGAACCATGTACTACCAACGACGCCGTAGTTTGATTCGTGTGTAGTGGCAAAGGACATTCTAGTGTGACAGATCCTACGACGTAAAAGGAGGGACCACAGATTGGTCACTCCTTAACGTCGTATAGATGACGGGTCCTTTTAGAGCAGTGCCCATGACGTGGTAGATGTCGGTAGTTCACCGTGCCCCATGTGATGAGAGGTAAAGCTAGGTCTAGGCACCAAACCCGTTATTTGACATGTGCAAAACATAACGACCAATGGAAATTCTAAATTACTGTATTTTAACTTGATATACGAGCTACAATACAGTACTATCTGTATAGAGCAACACCATCTTTATGAGGAAGCTGTTCCGTCAATGCCAACCACGCCGCCGGTGCTTCAAAGCGACAGACCACATTTAGGCCACACCACCTGTCGATAATCTTCATCGAATGGTTGTGAACTACGTCCCGCCGCCCTCCGTGCGACCGACGGACGAAGCCGCCTACCCCGCCCCCGGAAGACCAGCACTTTATACGGCATTCTTTTTGTCAGTTACGTCCATACATTCGCCGGTTGCTCCCAGTGAGGTCCCACGCTTGTAACCGTGTGAGAGGCTACCGTCCCGTATATCTGCCTAGTCATGTAAGCCTACTTGCTGCTGCTATATCTGTAGTGTACAGCCGATCATCCTAGTCGTACTTACGGCTCAAACGTCTTCTGCGAGCATGTACAGGGCCACCTGTAAGGTAAAGAACAAGTTTCTGGTATACGGTAGCCTGAGTTAACTGCAAAGTTCTCGTTTCCGCCTTTGCTGTTATAGACATGGCGGTCTTGTACACGTCCAAATTTGTGGGAATGTAACCTTTTAAAGTTACAATAATTCAGATTCAGAATTTAGGGTTTAGATTATTCATTTATCTACAAACAAAAAATTTAGATTATATTCTGAAATCAGTAAATATTTCATATTTCTTAATTTTTCGAAAATATCTCCATTTCATAAACTCATTTTTAAGTGTCATCTTTGGACCATTGGAAATATGCATAAAGGTGTCCTCTTCTGCATATTTTCAAAGTATCTTCTCCACTCCACCTAAAGTCGTTTGTACTTATCAGTGGACGCGTATCCAAAAAGCGAAACTCTTTCATATTCTTCTAACGTCTCAAATTCGATTCTAGTTCTCTATGTAAGAACAAAAGAATATGCCACATCTGGCCACTAATCTTAGAAACCACAAGATTTAGTTCTATTATGAAATAAGGTTCAAAGATTGAAGAAATCGATATGCTCCTAATAGATGGACAAAGAACCTTCTTCTTTTGCATCCAGTCATTTCTCTACTTGTGGTTCAACAAGGCAATAAAAAAAGACATTTCACAAGAAAAATCTCACAAAAAGAAAATTATTTCTCCCTTAATTTCTCCTTAGTCTTATCATTGTTCTATATGTTTCTTTGGCAACACAAGTTACCGTGTAACTATAGTTTTTTATTATTGTTCAATTCATTTTTCTTTCATCTTGATCGAAAGTTAAATTTCTATTAATTATTTATAGAAACAATTCTAAAATAAAAGTATCATTATTTACAGAAAAAAGATAGTTAAGTCAAATAAAGGTCTATAATACTTTTTAAGATTGCTGAGAAGCATATGATATAGAGGTTATCAAGATAGTAAAACGAACAAACTATAAATTTTGATTATAATAGAGATCTAATCAATACATATTTCAAACTACATTTAACTAATGTTATTTACTCAGCGCACTTCGATGAACTCATTTGATTCCAATCTCACTAATAATTAATAATTTGATGAGTTACAATAAAAAATAATTTGATAATTTCAAGTTACAATAAAAAAAAAATTTTACTCAGTCCATTTTGAATAGAAATTGTGACATCTCCTGGACTATCATTTATCTATGTATGAGCACTTTGGGGAAGATGTCATCCAAAATAATCAATTATTAAGAACTTATCGTATCTTGATATAACAAATCATCTCCAGCAAGTATTTTGTCACAACCAGATCTCCGTAATGTTGTAAGAAGCAAAATGAACACAAATTAACTCGTCCTTCTATTATTTTAATGCATTTTATTGTTTCAAAAGATGGAATGAAATTCATCTATATTGATTTTCTCTATCGATGAAAAAATAGAGGAAATCTTTTATTATAATGTAAAAAATAAAAGATGAAATCTAGAAATTTGCATATCTCGTTATAGCGGGAATACCGAGTCTATCTTCTTAATCTTAAAATTATATTAAAAGATGGACATATTATATCTTTAGCAGAATGGTGAAAATGATCTATTGATGAAAATTTTATTTTAATTTGTAATGACGTGAATTTTAAAACTTATTTTATTTTATGCAGCATTATTTTAATCAAAAATATAATTCATAATGGAGATTTTGGCTTATTTTATTTTATTTTTTAAAGTCTTTTTAGACGATTCTCAACATCCTGAACTTGTTCCTTTAATGAGGAGTGCAATATCCGACAACCAACTAAGGCACTATAAAATGTCATGACTAAATCGTACATCGTGTACCCGGATGGTCTTAACTCTGGTAAACGTGATGAATACATTGGCGCAAGATCCCGTATACGGATTACTTGGATACAGGGTAACATATACGCTGACATACGGTCAGTTACTGGATTGCTCAAGAGTGGCCGGCAAAGGTGAGAAGGCGACCATCCTGTACGTAACAGTCCACCTACTCGATAAGTCTTTCTCACAGAAGTTTGTTCTAAACATTTCCTGCAGGATGTCGTCACCCACGTCTATCCTACTCTGTGGTTGTAGAAGCTTTCAGAACTGTCAGTGCTTTACCCACGAATTTTCCGGAGGCTCTACATCAGCAGTAAAGCAACGATGGTGACTTCAAAGTGTAGCATGTAAGTCTCTGAAACGTGCTGACATCCTAGAGAACCGTAGTATACAGGGAATAGATTCTCTAGATAGGGTTCTATCGGAGAAAAAGGCGACGGCGTAGGAAAAACGAAGGATGGGTTTAGGGGTTCTATCCGCTTTTAGATTTCTTGATATGTGCTAATTTGCGCTGTTATAAGTCGGAATACACCGCAATTACCAGCGCACGTTTTTACCATGGGTCCCGGGTCATAATGGAAGCGTTTGGAAAATGTTCTGCATCGTACAGAAGGGGTGTCTTTGCTTTTGGATGGAAAAAGGTAACCGCGTAAGAAAAACGAAGGAGGGGAAGACCTATAAAGCCGTACAAGGGAGGGACCAAAAAAAAAAGGGAACATGGGATTTATCCCCCATAGAATCTATATGAATAACCTGCTCCATCGCACTTAAGATATCCAAGTTAAGCAAGTCTTGATACAACTAGAGCACATGAAGAAATATCACCTAATGTGATTGTTCTCCTATGGATTGCACCAACCATTGTACTCTGTACAACAATGGACATATGTTGTCTAAAATATACTATATATAGTATGAGAGTGAGAATGGTACCCTTTATGCCTAACATGATAAGCTCTCGTGCATTCCTTGACAAATGTGTCAAATGTAGTGTCCATAGTTCCATATAACTCCAAAGCTAGAGGAACAAAGAGGTGATCTCGCTGCATGCCCTTATACTTGGAGACCTTGCGACCTGTTGTTGCACTTGCTGCACATCCATTGGGGATGGGTAATCACTCCCTCCGAAACTAAATCCCGCGTAGGGTCCATAACCACGACATCCGCTACTGTCACTTGATCATCTCAGACCAGGTATAAGTCTACGCTAACACGTGTCGTTGGCAAAGCATACGAGCTCTCCTTCCAAGCCAAATATCCACTTTCTCGTATCATAGCAAACACTAAGTTTGTTTTTGGATGTAGGAAATAGTTTAGAAAAGTTGTACTTGACTGAAAGAAAGGTGTGCTATATCCAAGGAAGAAAGCTACTGCAGAATTTATGTTCAAGAGTGAGGCAGGCATGATTGCGAAAGGGGTCGCATAACCACTGAATTTTAAACAGTGAGAAAACACCTTATCCTTGTCTTTCAATATGGTCCAGCAGACCTTGCTGCGGGCCTGCAAACGTGAGTTTCTTGTACGTGACTATATCGCCGTATCAGCTTTTTGTTGTGTGCCAATCGAGTATTCGTGAACCCAACGAAATTCCACATTTTGTAAGAGTCATGTATGGAGAAACATAACTTGAGATGTAACTTTTCACAATTAAATGAGTTTTAAATTTTTGCTCTCATGAGCAGGTTACGAGGAGATGTAGAATATGCAGTGCCTCAAATTACATGGCATGGGCTGATTCAAATGATTTGATCCAGTATTGGGAAGTGTATTTCCAATCTCAAAAATGTCCTAACAAACAAGCAGGTCATTTCCTATATGACATGCTCATGACGGGTTTGTTATGATGTCATTGACCACCGATATAATGGAGTGCACGCAAGATCTTGTGGAATTCTTCAATCAGTACCTGACAAATTTTTAGCACAACATGTCCAATTCCGTGTTCAAACTCTGGTTTCATGGAGATGAGTTTTCTCACATATGTGGCTTCGGTGCAGCAAAACTAATCACAGATCTGCTTTTACTGCTTCATTTTTACCCGATATAAAACCATATAGCCAAATCATTATGTTGACAAACTCTTTTCATTCCTATGACTTTATTCTCCTTTTAAGTCAAAGTCCCAGACCAATTTCAAAGCATCCACGTCGCTATAGTGACTGCCGAAATTACACATCTGCTATTCACAAACACAGCAGATTTAATAAGTGTAAGGTGGAGGAAATATCGCTCGTGTACCAATGAGTTTGACTCGTATTGTACCCGAACCTCACCTCTGGACTTTCGTAGTTGTGGATTGCAAGTTGGAATTGTGTGTCATTACGGTACTTCATTGACGTTAGATCCCTGAACAAAGATTCGCGCAACGTAGAATCATCCTTCACAGAGTATGAAACGAAATGCATAAAATGCAAGCCTAGTCATCTGGAATAGGATAGAATTAGTCGCATAGATCTGTAAATAACATTATCGTTGTATGTGCAGTAGGATTACATATTCAATTCACATATGGAAGGACCTATGTGATGCTGTCATGCCCTGACAAACATCAAATGCGCGAGCAGTGCCTACTTCTTACCGCGGAGCATATGCTTTACGAATTTCGTAGTGATGTGAAAGTTAAATGGGTTCAGCGATTCACGTTCTTCGTGTGAAACTTGGGTCTCCTCGGACACTCGGTACTAGAACGGAGGACAGTTTATGATCACCATTTCAGAAACCGTTGATTGAACGTTGATTGAAGGTTATTCCTTTCCACCTTTCCTCTATAACATTCCTCTATTAGGAGATCCGCAGTTGGCGTTTTGTACACTCTCCTCTAGTATTGCACATCTGACCGATTTATTTTATCTGCTCGGTTCTCCTTTCTTTTACTTTATTAACCGATCTGAATTTTTGAGAGAATTTAGAGAGTCTTTGGTGATATCATCGGACCATGGACATTTGAGTGTGTGATGGACCAAAGACCATGGACATTTGAGTATGTGACATGGGATTTAGCACATAGACAAATATTTCTACTGATCTTGTGCGGAGGGGTATGCCTATTATCTATGGAGGAGACGACACCTACAATGTTTTTGGTAGTTGTGCTCTCTCAGCACCTTTATTTTCCTCCCATTTTATGGTTACTGATAGGCCAATTTTGGAGACATATGTGATCGAGGTGGAGTGATCTTTTCTCTCCAAGTGTTATTGTGGCAAACGAGAGATGGTCTAACCCCACGAGCATGGGAAGACCTTCCATCCTTTGTTTCACTACCGTCAGATTGGACCAAAGGTTTGTAGTCTTCCTTGATGGAACAAAGTGTAACCATACGCTACATTCTTTCTTAGTTGACTCATCCATTCCTCGGGGCACTAGAGCACATCTTTGCTCTTGCTCCGACAAGGGTGCCGGCTCTTGGATCCTAGCTAGACCGTACATTAGGGCATTCTGATTCACACCAGCTACCTTCTCTATAGTGATGAGGCAGAACCTAGAAACAAGCCTATGTTTGGTTCATATGTTGTAATATTCCAAGGATAGGAAAAAATGCAAGGCTTTGTCCCTCCATAACGATGCTCCAAAGAAGCACCTTGTCTTTATTACATAACAAAGAAGATCCACTCAATGGGAGCTACACCCTTGGATCAAATACATGGATTGGTGACATGTCAACGAGCTCCACCCTTAGATTAGTTGTATGGATTAGTGACATGTCAATCCTTTTTCTATTTGGTTGGTCAAACAAGTTTGACCAAAATGAATCTTCATGTAAGAAGCTCAAAATAGCATGGGTGAGAGACCATTGGAGCTCTCTATTAGAAAAACAAAAGAGGAGAAGGCAAAACTCCATCCTCCAAAGGAATGAAATCCTTTTACTTTTTGAGGCCTAATTCATCCATTTGGGCCTCCAAAATTGCCCCTAAATTTTTAGGGTGTTTAGTGTGTTTTTGATCTCTACCCTATTAGTGGAAGTACTCTTTTGGTAACACCTCTATCTTATCTACTTAGACCATCATATATAACATCACTCAAGGTATTACCAAGCCAATTTCCACCTCTAAATAATATGTCTAGTTAATGGTATTATATCCATTTGCATCTTTGTTATTCACTTGTGAGTGTGGTACTACACTAGATGCAACAGCGGTCCATATGACACGGTGTCCTTTTGGAGGACACATGATAGCTACCCATGATGCCATCTAGGATATAGTGTATGTTATGGCACGAGAGAGTGGATACCTTGCTTGGAGGGAACGTTTGTATGCTTTGCAGACAACACATGTCAAACCAGACTTATACTTGGTCCAAGATGATATGATAACAATGATGGATGTTTTAGTTATAGACCCTACGTGTGATGTAGTTTTGGAAGGAGTGATTAATCATCTTCTTGGATGGTGAGCAAAGTAGGAGCACTCAAGGTCTCCAAGTACAGGGGTATTCAGCGAGATCACCTCTTTGTTCCTCTAGCTTTGGAGTTCTATGGAGCGATGGACATGACATTCGAGAGTGCATTTGTTTGGGAATGCACAAGAGCTTATCATATTAGACCTCAAGAGTATCACTCTCACTCTCATACTTTGTAGTATATGTGTGTCCATTGCTCTACAGAGAACATTGGATGGTGTTATCCATAGGAGAGCAATCACACTTGGTGATGCTTCTTCGGAATCTCTAGTAGTTTGTAGACCTTATGATTTACATAGCTCAGATATTTAGGTGCAGTGGGGCAGATTTCTCATATCGATACTATTGGAACCTAGCCCCTTTAGGGTTTAGGGTTTTCCTAAACCCTAAACTCCTTTGTACCGTTTGATTGATGGGTCTTCCATCCGTCATGTGTTCTACATGGTCTTGTTTTCTCCTTTCCTACATTGATATATAATGTATAGTACCACGAGAAATCAGCACAATTGACCAAACCCGCTGGTTGAATTGGAGAACCTCCGCAAGAATGACCTACATGATTCTACTTTCTCGTACCGATACTATTGGGCCTTAGCGGCTTAGCTGAGGCTTAGCTTCCCCATCTTCCTTGTTATCTTTTGCGGTCGCCTTTCTTTCTACTGATACGCATCGTCCTAAATTTAGCCACGGTCAAGTTTAGTGAACCTGAATGATGAGTCTTACAAGAGTGGTTATGCTTATACGTCACCCTCGTGGTCACGGTTCACCGGAGAAGGGTTAAGATTTGTAAGATTCACCGGCACATTTTGAGATCAACCGATTTAAAACGATTACTATGGGAAGTTTGCTGTGACAAAAAGCTTAAGTTACTTCCCATATTCCCCAGGGCAATAGGGCATATTTCTCTTACCGGTACAATGGGGGAAAAAGGCGACCGCGTAGGAAAAATGACGGATGGGAAGACCCCATCAAGCCGTACAAGGGAGAGACAAAAAAGGTAACATGGGGCTAAGCCCCAATAGAGTCTATATGAGAAAATTGCCCTACCGCACCTAAGATATCCGAGCTATGCAAGTCGTACGGTCTACACACAATTGGAGCATCCGAAGAAACATCACCTAATGTGATTTACACACAATTGGAACATCCGAAGAAACATCACCTAATGTGATTGCTCACCGGTACAATTGGGGCTTAGCTTGTACGCCTTGACGGGGTTTTCCCCTCCTTCCCTTCGTCTTCTCTACGCGGTTGCCTATTACTATTTCAAAGTTAACGGGTAAAAACATTGCTTTGCAGAAGAGAATATGCAGTCATTCCGAACTATCCAAAGGTAACTCCTGATATCATCCAAAAGCATATCCGTAAACTCTGGAACTAATTTCAGCATCTTCAGTATAACAGGTTGAGCTAGATTAACCACGAGCCGTTTGCGGTGGCTGCTATGCCGGGTGCATCTCTCTCTTGGCGCATCGTATGTTCCTAACAAGGACGCTGAACCCCTCCGTGGGGCTCACACTTAAAGATGCTGCTAAAACCTCTGGTATATGTCCGAAGATTCTCGGAATCTAAACTCTGGTTACTATAAACGTCCTCAAATCTCACAATATTGCCGTGATGAACGCTGATCAGGACCTACGTGGCGCCACTTTGACCAGTTTGATTTTGGGGGGGTGGCGGCAGGTACCGCCAAGCTACTAACTATTTTGACAAAGCCTGACTATCTCTGATACGACAGTTATCGGTGCACGCCAATTGGGTGTGGATGTCCACCGGTAACAGGCAAAGAAGACAGCAGCAACGGTTTGCGAGAGAAGGGAAGACAATTCATTTGACAAGCTTGAATTAGCGCAAAATTGCGCCGTGACGGTCGCAGTCAAAGGACATTCCGCAGGAGGCGGCTCCGACAAAGCTGCAGCAAAGAGTTGGAGACGTTATCGAGGGCGAATGAGAGAAGATTAGACCTGACAAGTCCCTCCGACTGTGTTAACTCGAACTTCCTCGATAGTGTCAAGGAAGGTATCTAATGTTATGGTTAATGTCTCATTCCACCACACAGTTGTGTTAAGTGGAACTGCATTTTCTCGGCTTCTATTCCAAACTTGCTCCTCTGCTTTTCACGGGGTCCGAGAGAAAAAAGCTTCTTCTTCAGACACTTTAGTCAATCAACCTTTCCTTCCTTTAGACAGAGGAAGTAATAAATTGACAATTGGCACATCTGGTAACGGAGGATCGTTGTAGATAATTGGTGCTCACTTCTTAAACTACGTTAAGCAAGTCATGAGGGTCTTCACGCGGAGTCGAGTGCAAATTTCATCACCTGGCAAGCTTATGCATCATTTTCCTAACTCCGTCCACTGGTCGGAGAGGCGAACGAAGGAGCCTTCACGCTGGACTTGGTGAGGTGAGTGAGGTGATTGACCATGTGAGGAGAATTTTCCAAATGCATAAGAATAAGGTAAGTCTGCGAAAACTGACTGAACGAAGGAACCCTTGAAGTTATAACAACGGAACACGACCTTTCTAATTCATGGTACCCGAGGAACTAATATTTCAGATATGTTCCATTTTTCTAGAGAAGGTGAAAGTTATTTTGGTGGAGACAGGATACAACAAGTGAAAGTTATGGCATAGCCCCTACGATAATATTAGTAGGACTCCATGCATCAGTCGAAAGGAACAAAGATCCTAACAATGCCCCACCACAAGAGATCCAACAAGGATGATGAGCCCTGTTACACTCATTTTTGAGATCTGTGCGCTAAATCCAATAGTCCAGTTCAATGTCTACACAGTGCTAGGTCGCTTTATCTTATCTTCGTCAGAAAACTTTCCATTCGTTAAGATGAGGAACTTGTGTACTCAAAATGAACAACACTTGGCAACAAACAGTCATGATACGAATGCAACAAGAAACTGGCCAAGACGAGAGCTCTAGAAAATGATAAAATAATGGTAGGGACTACGGGACGCTTGCTGCACTGAATTCTACATCGCAGGACATTCATGTGAGTTTGTCCCGTCGCACAAGGACCAATCGACGACAGGGTCAGAAGAATGGATTTGATGCGCCGTGACATCCGCGGAACTCTTGATGTGGACCCATGCCAGTGAGCGTGGAGCTGACAGACCCTGCCCCGCTCTCAATTTCTCCGTCAGAATTTTCTAGCGAATCTCGATCACGCTTTGCGCTAAATCTACCATGGGAATCTCAAGTGAGACAACTTGAAGCCCTGTACTCTACTGTCTAAGATTCCGCGGTGCAAGAAATGATATAAATAATCCGTTTAGACCAGCTACGAAGTCTGCGATCCATCCACTCGATTCTTATCATCCATGCAGTAGTGTAGCATGTCATGTGGATTGCGATCCCGCTAACCGCTCTGTTTGATGCAATCTGGAAGAAGGTGGCCTTGACTTATTCATTAGACTGTAGTACAGTAGCTCTTTCTGATAGTTGTACAATTGTGTCCATTTTAGCAGATGATTGCTAGCTATTGGAACATGCCACCCTCTCTTCCCCTGGAACATGTTGCGCATGTGTGTTTGGGCCTGTTAGCCTGTTTAATTCGGATTCAAGTTCGTCCCTCTTCTGTGAGTACGGTATCAACAAAGATTATCATGGAGAACTGGAAACATCAGAAAGAGCTTTTCTATTCTCCATGAGCTACCCTTGGTACAGTGGTCATCAATGGCACTTTGATACTGCATTTCCTACATAAATTACAGAACGTACCTTTGTATTTATAGACAGCAAATTTTGTCAATGTGCGATACAGATTTTGCTTCGACTGTCGCTACATGTTAAGGATTATCATATTATCAAGCTATGATGCGCATGGAGTACAGTACCAGCAAAGAGAACCGATAGTACTGCCATCTATCATTCTTCTCCTTTTCTCACTTCTCTACCTTCCTCCCTTTTGGCGGGACGGCAAGAAGGCTGAACTTTTCACCATGCATCCGATCAATCGAGAATTTTAAAATTGTCTACCCTCTGTACCGGCCGCACCAGCATCACCGTCCAAATATTGCTGTACGACCGCTTGGGCTACATGATCCATAGCGGACGAGAGTTTCCGTTCTCAATCCTGTTTCTCATAACCTGATATCCTCATCTGTGCTTTCGGATATCCCACGAGAAAACTCAAAATCCTTAAACTGATTCCAACATCCCTTTCGGATGCAAAGCCATTGTGAGTCAGATTCAATTTGGACTTCCCATGCTCTGAGTTTAGATTGATCATGGAATTGAAAAGCATCCCATTATCAATGCTGTTATAGAGAAGAGGATTTCCTGTCAAATACTTACGTCTATGTGTTTGAGGATTCTTGTAGCGGGCTTTGTAGTTACAGGCCTAAGGCGAATGGCGAAGGGCGAACGGTTCTGTGTAGACAATGGGTCGGGAAGCGGGTCACCAAAGCAGAGACTACAGTTTAGAAATCAATGTGCGCAGGCCCACCATCGTGTATGTGGGGTCCTACATGACATGATGGCTTTTGGATTCAGCATGTTCACTTTTTCCCCACCCTTATTCAGCATATCGGTTCAATGATGTGAGAATAGAAAGACGTGAGATTTTATAGCAAGAAAAGTGATGTGAACGTAAAGGCTCACGTATTTTTGGACGGGAATAGGCAAAACCCGTTGGAAGCCAAGTAAAACAGCTAAATGACCTCACTCAAGTTGCACCTAAGATATGTCTTTTGATTACGACAAACATGGTTCTGATCGATATCTGTCGGGACGAACGCACAAACCAATCGGACCAATTTTGCCCGCGAGCAGCATCCGAGTATGTAAGGTGGTGACGGCCTGAATTTGCTTCCTGTGTCCTGGGTTATTCTCAGCTAGAGGAACTGACTTCCAGAGGCGTATATTCGCTTACTTCTCCGTTGTGCCGATGATTGTCGAGTACAGTTAGAGAGTCCACAGCTGTCTTGATGTACGGTTCTTCCTCTCAGAGAGCACACAAGTAGAATGTTAAATGTCGTGATCCCACAGAGTTCTTAGATTCGGGAGAATGAATCTCTCCCAGATCACCTTATTCTATCAGAACTATGAAATCGCAATTCCATGTAGTAATACCAGTTACTAGTTTGTTCGAAGAGCAACTTCTCCCCTCGATGTAAGCCAGGTCATCAACTTGGCTAATACTGTAGCAAACACTCCTCATGTAGGGGGCTTCTTCCCGAACAAAGTTCAGAATCTGTACAACATGTGCTATCAGATTCCACTTCCGTCCTAAAGAACAATGGCAGTTTGAAAAAGCTTCGGGTAGCCTCGACCATACTGGATCCCTTGGCCCTGGCTAAATAGAAACTACAACTCATGAATAATACAGAGGAAGTACAACTATCACTCCAGTAAATCAGAAGCAACCTGAGAAGCGAAGTAGTATGTGAAGTATTCACGTTTCTAGCAACATGTTCTACTATTCTTTTGGTTTTTAGCTTTTCCTGGCCAAGATCTGGTTTGGCACGTCATCAAGTTTCAGGTTGTAACTACCAGCAGTCGAGAGGGTTAATGATCAACCGATAGTCGGTTGTAAGGAAGCTGCAACAGTTATTCTGAACTCATCCAGAACATTATACCAGATATATTCAGGCAGAGATTGGTGCAATTTTTAAATGACGATGCAAAGATGATGCTTTCCTAGAGAGGCAAGTATGACTCGTGGAGGCTTGAGTGTTCATCTTGGCTCTGATGTAATAACGGATTGAAACCTTAGGAATCACACACATAATATACGGTATAATGCCAAAACGTCGCAACGATCCCATCCTCGGAGTATTGGATATTGAGAATATCTAAAGAAGTACTCATCGCCTTGTCCAGAGCAGACTTCTGCCTCATGCGTCTAGGATCACCTTACGATCAAGAATCTCAAACCCTACTCTACCAAAAATGCATATACCACTACAACGTCTCCAGAAGAAGATTATTGCTCAAATGTGACTTGGATCTTCGAGTAGGAAGATAAGCGAAGGACGTATTGTACCGTAGATGATACTGGAGCAAAATAGTACCGCGAGATGATTTAGTGGGCAATTACCGCAGACGCTCCAATTTAGGAGCCCTTACCTTCCTGATCCTGCAGCACTAGCGCCTCAAACAACATGAAAGAGTGATGAACGTCAAGTTTCACGAGCAGACAGGTATCATTGGCACGGACAAAAGCTGCTAGTTTTTCTGGGAGACAACTAGCCTTAGTCTTAGCATTTTGTCCCAAAGACAATCTTGGTTCTGAACAATTTGGTTTTGTAGCCAACATGCCAGAACGCCATGAAAGAGGAGACTCCCGTATGATGACAGTATTATTGTTATTATCCAGAAAGAAATTTGCTATATCCTTCAGTGGAAAACGTTTAAAGATGATTCGAATTACTGTGCATGTCTTGGCCAAGGCAACCTACAATTCACAGGGAAGAACTAGCTGTGCATCAGCATCTGGTAAACACGGCTAGTTCCCCTAAATAGGAATCTGTCACTCGAGACAAGGTAAATATGATTCAGATTCCTACCTGAAGGATACAAAAAGCTTTTTAGAAAGCACACTGCATACGCAATGAAACCTTCTCCGAGTAGAACAAGGGGATACGGTAGCTAACGATATTATCCAGGAAGAACCTATGGAGCTAAGTTAGAGAACAATCACTTGGGGATGTGTTGGATTTGGATGGCCGTTGAGATTCCCAAACTGAATTGGTCCTCTGCATGGAGACGAGTACAAGCTTGTGGCTCAGAATGAAGAGATTTACCAGTTTGTGTGGAGAACCACCTCTAAAACCTTAAGCTAGCAACAATAACTGATATGGTACAGCATTCAACTGCATAGCCTAGAGTCATCGACAATTTTCTCACTAATAAGGACATGGCTTCGCAGAGGTCGTCTACACAGCATCTATGTGCTGGAAACAAAAAAGTAGTGTAATTTGAAAGTTCATAGGTTCGTCCATTTTGGGTCAGTTTCAAGATAAATGGCCTCTGGACTCGGGCTCATTGCATCTTCTGGATAACAAGGCATCAAAGCTGTTCATATTTTTCAAATACGAGGTCATGAAAGTTACCACCGAAAGGTACACACCTATGCAAACCTCACATTTTGTGACTTTGTATTTTCTAATATTTCATGAAAAGTGGGGCCACGAACTGTAGAGGGATGTGAACATGTGCCGGGTCTTGCTGTAAACATACTCGCCGTCTCGATTCCTGCAAAAGACTCACTCAAGTAAGGTTGGGACGGTATGGCTTCTGCCTTGGCCCACTCTATCATGTCCAGAAGGTTGACCCCATAGATTGAGTGGCCCAATCTGGGGATCCTCATAGGGCCGGAAGTTGTAAAATATGTTCCTTCATTTAGCCCCACAAGAAGAATTCCCAACTCCTCTTCTACGGCATGTAATCCCTACACGGTGATTTCGTCTTTCGCCCAGTTTAGAAAGGCGGTTACATAGTGTACAGGGTAAGACAATTTGAACAGAAAACAAGTCCACTTTGCATTAGTGGGGACCAAACACGCGTGGTGACAGCCATCTTGTTCGAACTCCGCCATGCTCGACCCCAAAATGACAGTCTCAAACACAACTGTCAAATTGTACGGTAGATGAGCACTGGGTAGAAACATGCACGAAGGAATGCATGACGACAAAACATTTGTTGCAAAGTCCGTCTGCTTGTTCTATAGGATGAAGTGGTTTTATTTGTTGTCGAGCTGAATCGAGTCGTTTACTCGTCCGTTGTGCTTTCCGTTGAAAGAGAAGAATTCAAATCATAACTACAGTCATCAAATCTTGAACCATCTAGATGCCATTGTGGAGAAGAAAATTCATAATTAGGAGTATCGTAGTCCTCAGAGGTTATCCATGCATGCATGGCTGAAGGAAAGCGCGTTTTATGATGTCCATAAACCAACCCCACCATATCATCTCTGGGCCAACAACCTTGTTATTACAGCAAGACCCAAATCTTCGAAATGTGAAGGGAAGCTACTTTTAACTGGTGCGCTGGAGTCACGGCCCTGTCCAGCCATGACCAGGACATAATGGAACTGGATATCCAGAAGAATATTTGCGGGTATATATATATATATGTACGGCCCAAGTTTTCAGAGTTGAATGATTCAAACGGCGGCTAAATGTAGTACGCTTTTGTGTGACCGAGTCGCATACACAGCTCCAGGATTGTAATGCAGAACCTACCCATGACAGCGCGTATGGAAATGGATATCTCCAGTGGTTGCTCCAACTCGTAGTTTGAAAATAGCTCCTTGTGCAGTAGGAAACTGAAATCACTTGTACCTGCTCTTGAGCCTTTCGACTGTTTGAATCAGTCAACCATAAGTAACTTGAAACCTGCATCTGCCAGGTTAACCTGCTCAGCTGGGCCTGTACGTTCTTTCATGGATGAAAAGCTTATGGGACAATGCCATATGGAGTCTAGGCAGATTAGATAGTTTCAACCAGGATTCCGAGCTTGATATGGCATGTTAAACTTTTCCTTTTGGGTTTTTTAACGTGGGAGCTGGCCGCAAAGGGATCACGCAACATGCTGCTAATCTCTTCAGCCACAAGAGTTACAGCCTGACACTACACCTAGCCTCGAGATCAATGCAAGAACGCATGGAGTAGTGTTTATCGCTCGATCCATCATGTAATTGATTATAAAATTTCTATCAGTTGATGGAATATTTGACGGCTACACCAGCTGTACACTACGGTAGCACTAAGGAATGTCATGCGCTTCAGATCTTGAAATGAGCATGCACGCGAAGAAGAAGGCACGAAATCATAGTGCTAGTGGTGACTTGTCAACCGACGTCGGTTCACCTTTTATGTTCAGCTTTAGCTCATGCTAGAATGTGCATTTCCTCTACAGGGGAAAAAGAATACTGTACTGCTACAGAGGAAGCAAAGATCACGGACATGTCTCGTGGAATGGTGGGTTTGTGGGAAACACCGAGCGTTCATGCACATGATTCGCTTACTTTCTAATATGATTCGCTTACTCTCTCTAAACCCTCGTCGCTTACTTTCTCATATAATAAACATCGTTCTTGCAATAAGTTGACACGAACTCATAATCACACGGCTTTAAGCTATATCATACAGTCAGGGACAACAGTATCTAGAGGCCAACCTCTTTGCCCATTCAGATCGTATTACAGTCCTGGAATCATTCTTGAATAGGCATTCAGACATAAAAATGTTCACTGTTTAGATTTCTATCCACTATATTTTCTGATCATAATCCTCAAGTCGCCAGATTCTGGCCACATTTGATGTCTGCTTCTGCTTCATGCATGGATCAGGGTTGGGTCCTTGACAATAGCATTCAAATACAGAACTCCAATTGAAAACTTCTCCAGAAAACAACATAACGTATATTCGAACTTATGTTGAACTTTTAACTTTCTGTTCTTCGTCGAATTGTAACTTTCACCAATTTGCTTCGTACGAGAAGCAGCAGTCTGCGTGATAAAGTACCACAATGTCTCACCTCTCTCTTGTGTTCTTGGTCTATCTGTTTGAAGCTGGTAATGGCTGTTCTAAACAATACGTAGGGATTCTAATGAAAACTATTCAGGACCGTTGGCTGTATCTAGAGGATTTTCTAGCCATACATTTCCCACATCTGGAGTTCAGTAGTTTAGTCTGGAGTAGTGGTTGTGTCCCGTGAGATTTGCAAACTATTAAGTTTCGTTCATTAAATGCAGAGAAGACTTATCAGATTTGCACCATCTAAGGATCAAAAAGTAAACATTTAGGTTACAACTAGTTACTCCCAGTTTATGGATAACGAAGTCGGGTTTCCGCAATATGAGAGAAGTCAGTTACATCGTTCCTCTATGGATTTAATGGTCTCGTCTTCTCAAACTTCACATGGGATGGTTGACTATATAGGATTTGTACGTAATTCAATTGACTATGCTATACAAGGACGGAAAACAATGAATAGACGACAGTAGAGAACGGAATTCAAGGTGAGGCGAGGAGTCTCGTGTTCGTATTCTCCTTGCAAAACCTTAAAGACAAAACACGAGGAACAATACGGACCACATTCCCCGAACCGTATCACATGGATACCCTTGATTTCTACACCCAAACCATGGGAAACGTTAGTGACAGTAAGTGGTGGAACTCCCATGTGTGGCATAGCCTTCACTCAACACTCACTCTTGTTCATACATAAGAATGCTAGTGTATCCAAGGTAAGTAAGTAGCAACCTGGACCAGCGGCTCGAAGTAGCTTCATGTGGCGGTGATAAATAGCTCAAAATTTTGCATCATGGTGACGGGGATAATTAGTGACAAGAAACCAAACAAGACCGCGTACCACTAGTTGGTTTTAGTCCGATGGTGTTAACTTTTGATTTTTACAGACTACAACTTTCCAAATTGTATATATACAACTGCTTGTGATTGTGATATACGGTGTTCAAAACCTCTATTGTTGAACAGTTTGTTGCAATTGTCTCCGTTTATCCATTCTGTACTTGAATATGAAGGTTGGAAGTAGGATCATTCATGACGCCCACATGTGTAGATCCGTGATATAATTCATATGTGAGATCATTCATATATGTGAAAGGCAGGTAACCAATGTCGGGTAAAATTCAAAAGAGAATTAATCTTGAAAATCCTTGAGTATTCGTGATGCACAGCAAACGAGGTACGTACTTCAGCGAGTTCCAATATCTATAGGTCGTATGTTTATAAACGTTGAAGCTCCCTCTGTCGAATATATCTATGTCGCGTACAAAATTTGATTACGAAATGGCCAAATATCTACGACTCGCCTGCTAAAACATTACAATCTAATCAACAACAATTAACAATTAACAAGGAAGAAGATGAGAATCATCCGAGGGAGGTCACACGAAATGCCAAAAGAGAAGGAAAGAAGTGTAAACAAGACGGACCATTATGTCCAGAAGGAAGAAGTGAAACGTTGTGAACAAATAGTGATTCACGAGTGAAAGAAACTCATGATTGCGGTCTCTACAGCTCCTAGAGTAAGTAGGCGCTATTATACCTAGGATGAGCGATTTTAGTAGCCGCAAATTTCGAGAAGAGGGAAGCATTTTAAGTTGCAGTAAGAAACAAAAATCTCAGTCTATCATAAACTTCGTTGTTATGACTTGGCCGGCAGAATCTACATAAGACCCCAGTTCGTTGGCTTGAACTCCTGGATAGAGATCTGAAGCACTGAAAACTCCTACCTCCTATGGATCTAAAGTTACCTACTGCAATCCCTGTAACTAACACATCTGATAGCATCTACCCGGGTGAAGAGACAAGGTTATTGTCTTAGAAAAATCGGATCAAAGAAATATCGATAATATTATGCAGTGCAGAGATCACAGTGACTAGGACTTACCCTGAGAGACTAGAACTATACGTTCTTTGTTGTCATCCTCATGTGCAGATAGTTGTTCGATTCTGGGTCAGTCCAATCTATGTTTGTGGAAATTGATGGTTTGTTTTTCTCCTATTGGCCTGCAATCAACATTTCTTTATGAAAGGTCATGAAAAGATGTCCTCATCTCACTTCACAAGGTACATCAAGATGCTATACTCTGGTAATTTAAAAGAATTGTGTCCTACGAAACGAGGAATCAAATTCCTTGGGATGTTCCGTAACTGCAGGGGCGAAGCGATTTCTCCTTGCTTGTTTCAAGGACTTTCTCATCACTTCACCTGTCTGAGGCATCCGCCAATACTAACAATGCCGTAACTCATTGTTTGCGAAGGTTTGGAAGTCCCAATTAGTTGTCCTCATATATTAAGAGCTACAAATCCCAACTCATTTTCAGTCCTCAAACTGCTTGCTGGAGAAACTTTATGCCATGACCACAGGGGATTCCATACATGAGACTAGCTGTAATTTAGAACCTGGTAAGAGAGCACCCAAAGTGCACGAGATTCTCTTCTAGTACAACTTGATTGCCTCTACTTTCTGGGTTATGGGCGTTCCATACCCTCATAACAACCACGCACTAGTCAACCATTTGGAACCTCCACTATCTGGAGGTTCCGAAGTGCAAGGAACTAGGGAGGTCTGTATACTTTAATTCGGTTGTAGGACAGACGTGACTTGGAAAGCAGAGTTCCAACTGTCCTTAGTTGTACCGGAGTGGCCGAGCATTCAGATTTCTCATACTTGTAACTTTACCAGACTCGAGAATATGTAGAGACATCACCGGAGTCAGTAAGCGGTTCGCAACCAAGCACAAAATGTAAGTAAAAAAAGGTAAAAATAACTTGAGTTTGAATCTGGATAAGAAGAAGCATATTAGACCAAAGAGAAAGACGATCATCGATTCATATGACCCACAACAGCCACTATAGAACA
Source organism: Lunularia cruciata (assembly GCA_948567375.1). NCBI lineage: Eukaryota > Viridiplantae > Streptophyta > Marchantiopsida > Lunulariales > Lunulariaceae > Lunularia > Lunularia cruciata. The sequence continues at coordinate 27,765,830 of OX419761.1, forward strand.
ACCCAACTCATAAGATACAATTTGCCTTCTTGGAGGAATTTTCTCCGCATCATGAAGCTTGCATACCCAGGCCCACATTAAAAGAGTTTCCCATGAGTACACATACCCTGCAAGGGGGAGTTTCCATTAGGATGGCAGAGACCCGAAATAAACTTTCATATCCGAATCACGTTGAAAGCACACTTGACTTGAATTTGACCACCTGCAAGAAAGAAAAGAAGAGCAAGAAGAGACGTCGAACACAATTCAGAAGAAACCTCCATCTACCTGCACAAAATATAGACTGTCAGTTAGCTTCAGAAAACAAGAGGGAATATTAATGAGGTAATATCACAAGTGTAACAAATCTGAGGTAAAAATAAGAGGATGACGTAGTTATGATCACGACATGTTAGCGCACTTGACTCCAGTAAGCCTTAATTTATCTTCATTCTCATGGAAGTACTAACCTTTCAATACTAATGTTTCCTATTCGCTGCTGTCCTTTCTAGAGTCCCTTTGAATATCATACTGCACAGTTATGTCTGCAGCTGATTTCATCTGCATGAAACACATCTTAGCTCTTGTAAATACCATTAGCTTCAGGTGTCGCAAAGGAGACACGGAATTTTTTAATTGTCAAAACTCTTCACGTCCTTAAGACTAACAGTGCTCTAACGCTCTGGCACAAGTTCGTGAGTAGAAATCCACCTGCTTCCCATATGTCTCAGAGTGAGCAGTTCAATTTGTGTGTGAATTCAAAGAGTGCTTCGGATGGACTAGTTCAGGTCTAACCCTTACCTGGACCACGTTGACCCATTGCTTGATAGCACAGCCAGGGGCAGCTATGAGGCCAAAAAAGAAAAGAACTGACTTCTCCTCGAAAGCGTGTCTCACGGCCTGCAATGGAAAAATTTCCGTCAAAGGAAATTGGGTGTGCAATTGTTGGTTATAGAGGGCTTAATCACACTGAAGCCAACATGCGTACTGAAGACACAATGAAGTGAAAATGGAGAACTTGTCTTTGAGGAATACCTCAACAAGGTTTCCTGTCGGATTGGGTAAGAGAAAGAGTACGACGTACAGGACCTGAAAAATGAGCTCAGTGTGATTAATGCGCCAGCAATTCAACGCAGAACCTGGAAGCCCCTCCTTCTCTTTCTTCCACTCTATACACGCATGTTTAGAACTTAAGAAGCAACTCTTTCATCAAATAGTAGAAGGAGGTGTGCGGTATAATACTTCAGCTCCCACAGCGCAGTACCCCATGAATATACGTTGTTGATAATAAGTCCGTAGAATCCAGCTTCTACTGTCTGACATGTCCTTGTGACTTGTCTTGCTCGATAAGAATGTACTGCAATCAACGACAATATCTTAGCAACGCAAGCATGTGCACAAATCTACTACGAGGATCTCCAGTCCTCCTTTTTGAAACAAGAACAAAGTGCAAATTAACACCCAATGAACTTACCTGTACATCTGCATCCAGTGACTGGAGATATCCAGAACGAATAGACCAAGGAACAGTAAAAATGAACTCCTGGAGTGGCAATTACAGTGACGTGGTTAACAACTGACCCGGAACAAAGCCAAATCCAAAAAGGAGTAACTGTTGTACACCAGCAGCTAACCACTTGAGCTCTAAATCGTGACCCACATTAGTCCTAGACGACCTAAGAAGCATAGATCAAAGAGTTTATGTTTTTATGTCCAAATGCCAGCTCGTGAAACACCATGGAAATAATCGATCAAACACACTTTATCGTTCAGCATGCACTAACTTAAAATAGATTCCATGCCAACAAATTTCCTGCTGCGTATGAATAGGCACCTACTTATAAATGTGTGAAAGAACCACCAACAGTCCAGCAGTGCTCACCCTGCACACCAAACGTAGTGAGTCACATTACCTAATGTAACACAGAAACACGGAAGAGCTCAGGATAAAAATTCGAAGTAGAAAAAGGTCAAAACATTGAAGCCGAAGCAACTGTGTTTTACCTGTCTGTGACCATATCCAGCACAGCTCCGAAGGTAGAAGCTGCAATAACAATCCTTGTTTGTAAGTATTTTTGGAGTAACTTGTTTTGGAGTATGTTTGTAAGCAGTAGTCATTAATCTACATGCAGAGAAAAACAAGTACCCAACCTTGTCAGCGGGTATAATAACGGGCCTGGCTTGTGGCACTTTCGACTCGCAGCTATCCACGAAAAGTCAGTACTTTGAAGGAAGTATGGACCATCAAGGTGTGAAAGAAGACTTACTTTGGTTGAGCATACGAGCGAAACGCCCATCGAGTTCATCGCACACAAAACTGCATTAAAGCGACACATATTACGCATTAACGCAACACGTGGCTCAATTTAAGAAGACTAGGACATCCAGCATATAACAAGAACAAAAGCTTTCAGGAACAAACTTTCTTTGCCTGAATGTTCAAGTCCAAGGCTGGATGCACACACTATCCAAATTTGAACTTGGAGGAGATTTATTGGGTATATCTAAATGGAACCAGTTCGCTAGAACACGGCTCTATTCCCACGTAGGACTGGATATGAGACATATGTCCATGGAAACAAGGCTTGCTACTTTAAAATGATGGCAATCCAAATTATTGCGTGCAACATGGTTGGAAAGTGATCAGGAAAAGGTACGAGAACATTTATGGACGGAAGTGCTCGACCAGTATGCAGAGGTCTGTCATTTTCAAGATAGTTTTAAATCAACAATCTTATGACGGAAAAGAAACATGAGAAATATTTTAATGAGGCCCACTTCTTCATGCCGTACAAGCTTATCCCACACAAACCTGATGAGATAGAGGGCAGCGAATAACGGTTTGTTAGTGAAGCAGACGGCAAAAGCAGCTATGTTCGCAAGTACTCTGGCATATCCTGCAACGAAACACGGACGTCTTAGACGGCACAAATATGTAGTAACAAATACAATCCTGTATAGAATCCAGTCGTTGCACTGAGATCACTCACATAAAATAGACATGTTCTCTCCCAGATTCTGATAATAGTTCTCCTGCTAGGAAAATACTTGGCAAAAATCAAACAATTCAAGCATGAAGTCGTACACGAAAGTTCTAATAAGTAAGTGAGGGGTGGACAAAATCGATGAATCACCGAGACCCATCAAGATTCCGTGTGAGATCATGATGGAAAGCAACCGGTGATTGATAAAAATTTGATATGTCGTCTGAGCAAACCGGGGAAATATTTGAGGATTGACCTACCGATAAGATTTGGGACGTATAGGTACACAGGCCAGCTGCGGAATCCGGATCGCGAGGTATTGCCCTGCGAGGAGCGAGTTTCGATGGAGCCCTTGCCATTGCCTTTGGGGCTTGGACCTTTGAGCTTCGTGGATCCCATCGCGTATTCCTTCTCTCGTCCTCGCTCCCTCAACCCAACCCCCCAACTCCTGTCTCAATCAAACAATCCACTAAACAACACAGGACTCAATCCGCAGCAGCAGCCCTCCATCCCACTCACTCAATCTTCCGTCTCCCGTGCCTTCCTGCTGTCCCAAGACCCCACCCTCCTTTCTCTGCTTCACTGGTTATTCTGTATGAACTGAGTCACCGATTAAAGGCAGACGGAAAGACAAAGCAGAGTTGCGGGGAAGCCCCCAATTAGACAGGGGCACGTTACTTAGAAGCAGTCAACAGCTTGATAGCTCCAGCTGGTTCTGTCTCCTCTCTTGACCCCGCTTCAAGACACAATCTAGAATTCTCTCCTCTTTCGTCTTCGCATTAGCGTGTGATGCGCTAATGCAAGATCGTAGAATCTGGAGACCAGTTCTCTGGGGCTACTCACTTACGTACCGAAGCTCATTATAGGGTGAATATCCCGGGAGTTCCAACCCCGAACACTGCCTCGACTCAGGGAGGGGAAAAGAGGGCTCGTCTTTCTTCAAATGCGGGCTGATGCTGAAGAAATTGTTGAAGGGAAGTCAGGTCTGCCATGCTTTCATGGTGTGCAGGCTCCCTGATGCTTTTAGTTCGAATGCGGTTGGCACAAGACCGGTAAATCTTTCCCCTTGATCCTTAAGCTGGAGGACACTTCCAAGGCAATTGTATCTTCCTTCATTCGAGAGAGAGAAGTTTCTCAATGAAAATGAACTCAGTGTTAGAGGTTCTCTGTTACATGCATACACCTCTTTGAAGCGAATGGCCCTGGAAGCTGCAGGTAGTGTGGACGGGGCAAGTTACCTCCATGGATAGTTTCTCGGCACTAAGCCCATGCTGATTGTATCTATTGATTCATTGGCCATCTACAGGAAATGTACTTCACAATGGGTCTTGATGACGCGGTGCTTTAAGTCAGCAATTTTAATCACTTCGGTGTTTGGAAGCTGGGATGTTTTGCAGTAGTTGGTTTAGTTTGTTACGCTGCTATCACAGAGATTCAGATGCCTTCCAGCAATAATTGAGCATCTGCTCGAGATTTCGCTAAATTATTGAAAGTGCATTGAGACCAGGACTTCGGCCAGAAGATGGCGCTTCCTCAGGCAGGTCTGCAATTGTTTCAACTTCTCCTTTCATAAATTAATGCCCACTTTGTTGTAGTCATGCCAATTGTTCGCTGTTTGGCAATTCCATATCATTCACGAAAAGCGGAGATATTTACATGATAAGCACATCTGCTATACCACCAGCCCAAGCTGGAACCCAACTAGCAGTTATCAACAGTCTGGACTGAGGTGAGTGGTAGGATTCTATTTGGGAAAAGGATGTCGTGGGAAGTCCATTAATGATCACTTCCAAGAACCTTACGCAAGCTACTCAATGTGAGTATCATATACATCTTCTATCATGGTTTGAACCTGTAACGTTTGACATCTTCTGGCCAGAAAACTGAGCTGCAACTTTGCTTTGCAGGTAAAAATGGAGAACCTAGTTTCACTAGAAGTAATTTCACGGTGAAGCTACAGAACCTGCTCCATCTCTCGAATAACAGTCCATCTAATTGTGGCCGTATGTACGAGAATCAATGACCTTGGTCTCTTGAACACCTTGCCAATATTGATTGCCATAAAGGTGAGAGAAAGCCCCAAACGGCACATTCCATCCAAAGTAAAGCAGACGACTGTTCCAGAGCTGGTTACTTTGAGATGAGAAAGACAACGTGAAGATCACGTTACGCAACAGCAAAACATGTAATATACAAAACCCATTGCTCACCCGGAAAGTCAATTCCAAAGAGTCACTCGTAGGGTAGCACATGCATTCCAGTGGACCCGCGCAAATCTTCTACCATTGCTTCTTTCCTTTTCGCTTTTTCCTGCTTGGCTTCGCTCCCTTAGCTGCTCCTCTTCCTCCAGGATAACCGGGGACTCCATTGAGATCGTTGAACATCCCAGATGCCATGGCACTTTCAAGCCAATCAAAAAATTCGTGCTCTGTCATATTCTCATCCAAATCCGGAAACGGAAATCCTTCTGGGGGGTTACTCCGGCCTGGGCCTCTTGGCACTCGGCCGCTTGTACTCCGTGTTGTACCTTTCCCAGTTCCAGCGGTACTTACATGGAAAGTTGGTTTATGTGTATTAGGTGGACACTTCATACCCTGAATCATACAGTTATACAGAATGAGTACAGTAGCTTGCAGTTTCCAGGAAAAACGCTCTATCTCGCTGTTTGAAAATTTGAAACAACGATTCTCTGCTTCAACCAATCATTGAGACAAATGGTAGTTACAAGTGAGCACTTGAGAAGTACCTGGCATATTACCCACTCCGTGACGTCGTATACCTTGCCCTCCGCGCATGCAAAAGCATGAGGTACATCCACCTGATAAAGAGGCATTATGTTGATGAACAAGATAAGCAAAAGCAATCTCAACCAAAGAAGTACTTGGGATCGATGGATACGTCAAAACACCAAACTGAGGCCCATGAACCTGACAAACTTAAGATGATACGAAGTAGAGTGTATGTTTTGCTCTACCACAGGTTACATATGCTCTTAAGATGATACGAAGTAAAATGTATTTTGCTCTCCCACAGGTTACATATGGCAGTACGTTACAGAGCACTCATGCAGAAGAGCAAAACGATAGATTCGGCTTCTCCCGTATCCACCTACGATGTCAACCTATAAACGTACCTTTTGGAAAATTCCGAAAAAGTAAGACTGCCCAGACTGCTCCACCCAGCCATCCCCATCCTTCGCTTGATGATAATCATTACATTCCTGCAATTACCAGAATTATATACATCAGTCTAACTTGAATCAAGCTTGTATATTACACAGACAATGTCACTCTCAAGCACCCTGGTCTTCTACAGGAGTTTCAGATGGGAGCTAATTTCTCCAATGGTAATAATGATCCACCATTGATAATTAGTGCTAGTCGTTACTTAAGATACTGCCTGCCAGCCTCCCCGTCCAGGAATGTCTTCGTCTGATAGCGAAACATCCATTCCCACAACGTTCAAAATAGACCCACCTATGCAGGGCATGCTCAATCCCCAACCCTTACCTGCTTGCTTGGTATTTATTTACTGTGGCAAAACCGGCAAGCATGTCATGAAACAGCTAAAGTGGCATTGGTCACCTAGACACAACGTTGTGTAGTTCGGTGCCTGACAGGAGACAATCCGCAATATTGGGCCAGGTATCTAGTAATCTTACAAGCTGAGTAATAAATTTGCAGTCCAATACATTGTCATCAGAGGGTGAGGCTTCGTGACATGATACACGAGCAAACTGGAATCAAATCTCAGCAACTGCCAGGGTCATGGGATCTCTTAATGACCGATAAGATTGATAGTAAATTTGCCGATACACAAAGGGTCATTCAAATCACTATGGAACATTAGAATCGGAGAGTTAACGACCATTACCTGACACCATCTTGCCCGTAACTTACTTCTATCGGTGAAAATCCAGACATGTGTTTCATTACATTTTCTACAAGCGATTCTTCTAGATTCTGCGGGTATATCATCATCTGCCTCATCGTCTGATTGGTTGCAACCACAATTCGGAGATCCACACCTACCAGCCTGAAAATCAACCATTATTAGTTATACCACGTGCACATATGTGGATATGGAGCAATATGTACGTAGACACAGAATCTCGTTCCTGTACTGATTTGGTACGTTCACAGTTTCAAACATGTATAAAGGCTTCCGTTGAGAAAGATTTAGGACTCATGGCATGAAACTCCGACAACGGAGAGAAGGTTAACCACTTTTCACTTCTAAATACTCATATCAACGAGTCACTCTATGAAAGTTGCCAGAGTATCACCAGATTCACCAACAAACCACTAAGCTTATGGAAGTCTTGGCTTCAAGTCATGTGCTATACGATACGTCCTGAAGTGTCAGGTACTGACAGCAACTTCTGAATCCTTGTTTGCTTTTCCTGAATCCAGTATATTTCACAGACCTATGCCATCTGACAGATAGATGAGACACTTAAGGTCGACGCCTTTGCTACTCTCATTCGTTGCATGTCTTGTATAAAGTCTACGGAAGTATGGTCAACACACCTGATGAAAACCTTGCCGGTGCTGCCGAAAATTCGATAATACTTCTTCCCTTCTTAATTCATCGTCATAACTTTTTCTCTTTATGGTATCCAACAACACCTGGAATCCAAACAACAGTAAGAAATCCATACTATTATTCTTTGTCTGCTCACAACGTGTAAAAACTGTGATTCGTACTTTTCTTTCAGGTTGCACAAACGTGCTAAGGTTATATGACACGCACATACTTTTGGAATTCCGAAACAAGACCCGAAATCTATTTGACACCTAGTAAAAATACTTTTTAAATGGCCCACTGGATCAAGGTGGAACTTCGAAACTGATTACAAAAGGCAAACAAAACAGGACAGTCGGGAGGATTACTACCTCGTATGCATTTTGTAGACGTTTAAAAGCTTCTTCAGCTTTCTCGTTTCCTCTATTTTTGTCAGGATGAACAAGCATCGCCTGCGAGTGAGCATGCATCATCAATTACGTGCGATGACCACAGGCATAGAATATAAAACTTCCTTAAATTTCGGTCTTAGATAGATCACGGGAGTTTAGAAATGTCGTACCCAGCACTTTCAAGGGAAGGCCTGCACCTAGTCGAGAGCCTGTGCAAGTCAGCGACTTATGATCGCTGCAATAGGAACTCGACTGTTCACATCTTCGAGATTACACTCACCTTTTTTCTGTATTCTCGCTTGAGAACAGCCACATCGAAGCTCTCGTATCGAGAAAACCCAATAACTGCATAGTGATCCCTAGAACTAAGCACCCGTGCAACTTCCTCCTCGGCGGACGTTGGATCACCTTCTGAGGTTCCGCTTGTGGATGCTCCCGCCGAGTTTCGACCATAATCGTTGTTTGGAATAGCTTCCGCATATGGTGCGCCGTCTGCAAACCCACCAGAGGTTCCCTGGCCGGAGTTGGCACTTGATCTAGAGGCACTCGGCCCTCCGGCTCGCCTGCTACTTCTACTTGAATGATTATGATGAGAACTACCCGTCTTGGAGTTCCCTTGTTCATGAGCTCCACTTGATCCCTTCTCATCGCTACCAACTCCATGCTTCCCCTCTGAACTGTTGCTCAAGAAGTACACTACCAAGTCACTTGAAACAAAGGCAAGGCCCGTGCACAGTATAAGACTCCCCCAGCCTCCATGGCTTTTGACAGAGTACATTGAATACAGCATGGTAACCAGAATTGCCATCCTGGCCTGATCCAGGATGAAGAAACTACCTGTGGAGAGGCGCCAAGCTCATTGGTCAGAGCATGCGGGTGTTACCGTTGACAAGACGCGACTTCTATCAGAAACTAAATGAGCAGTCCCATAAATTCTTGGTCACCCAGCTTGCAAGCCGGATTAGAAGAATTTGCATATTCAACTTGTAAACCAGGCATTACTGGTAGGTTCTAACTGTAGTTCACAAAAGACATTCTAGGGGGGAGCTTGAACTTTAAGCATAGCACAAGTCATTGGTGGAAAGTGCTTCAATGCTTGATTTCATCCTCCAATTATGAGAACCAATTATGTGAATGTGAACATGAACACTTACCGCCAATCAATATAACTGCAGCAGTTGTCCAAAAGCTACCGTACATCCACAGAACCACGGCACCGAAAAGGCCTGTGATTGCAAAAGCAGGTGTGTAACTCAGCAAGAATCCGGCTCCCAAAGATATGACCTGCAACGTTCCGAAGTAGATGCATACAAGGGTGAGGACAAAAACAGAGACAAGTGCTTACAGTGAATTTCCCAACTCGACAATCGATTTTCTTCACTGAAAACGTTCTGCAAGACCGTGACAGCTGCAGTGTATTTGCAATCTCAACTTTGACGCATTCAATAAGTCTTTCATAAGTGTCGAACCCCAATGACAGAACAAGTATGAGGTGCCATGTGAGAATTAAAGAACGAAGCTTCAGCGGGCCACATTACCAGGACAAGGCAAAAATTGAAGAAGCCAGCCAAGATGCTGAGATTGAGGGCGGTGCACCACATAAGCAGGAAAAGTGCTGCCGAGCCCAGCCTAAAAACGGAATTGAAACCTCTGATTCCGCATTCTAATGACACCAGACTGAGCACAAGCATCGCTCTGGATGCTAGCAACAACCACTTCTTCAATATAGGCCAACAGATTCGGCCAACGGTTTCCACTTTCTCTTTCGCTTGTAGTAGCACGGCTCTTGCGGCTTCCATCGCCGGCCATGGATCAGGCACTTTCAACTCCTTCGTAAACCAACGACCAATACCAGTGTTTAACCCAACCCCGTCTTCTCCAACAGCATTAGACCTTTCTTCACGGGTGTATTCTTTTGCAACTTCTGGACCTACATCGGATCCTTCCTTTGGATCCTCTGATGTTTTACTCCTGGTTGTGGTAGATGATTCAGAAGGGGATTTGAATGCGTCCGCACCCCGTTCAGTTCCTGCTGACGCTCCCCCAGGTATATTCCTTGTTGTCCCATCTCTTGCACCGGAATTTGATCTTCCTGCGCTGCCTTTACCACCTCTTCCTCCGTCGTTGCCACCCTTTCCTGCTCCTTTACTGCCATCTTTTGATCCAGATCCTCCTCCTCCCTTGGAACTTTTCCCTGAGTTTGCCCTGTTTGTCCATGATCGTTCTTTTCCATTGCCAAACCTTGGTAATTCCTCTGTTACTGATGCTGAGAAGTTGACATTTATCTTAGGGTTAATAAACTCATCCCCCCCACTGGCGTTGCTGGTTTTTTGTTGGGTACCTTCAGAAGCAGTCTGGGGCTTGGGAGTTGAATCCCCTGTTTCGGCAATTCCAGGGTCGTGTCCAGTACGGGCTTCAAACTCCTTCTCCTTGCCAGCTTCCCAAATTCCTCCATTAGAAACTACGCTTGGCTCCGTGGTTTCAACACCTGCCCCCTGCTGTGCCCCTCTTTCTCGCCCTCCTTCCCCTACTTGGCCCATAAGGGACCTACTTTGCTCAATTTTGAGGAGGGCTCATTGACTGATATGTTCCTTACCGTCAACACTGTGCACTCTGCTTCCGTTCTGGCCGACCGCCTCCTTTAAACATACAGCATTTTCAAATCCGAAGCTCGCAATTAAGCCTAGAAGAAAGACCATCTTCGACCAGCGATCGTCAATTTAGGTACCTAGTCCTCCTCCAGAGCTCACTAAATTCAGGCATAATTAGGCGATCGGCCACTGAAGACAGGCAGGAACGGTAGGGGGAACACCTGACCCTTTCAACTACTCCATTATTGTGCCCTTACGTATAGTAGACCAAACCTGAACCTCTTTAATCCTCAATATACAACCTCTGGCCTCCTACTGCGAGTGATCATACCACATGCACGGACACAATCCTGTCATCCAGCAAATAAAATGTGCAAAACCTCCGTTCGCAGCAGAATCCTTACACCCGTGACTTATTCTTTAAATCCACAGTAGATTTCACTCCTCGGTCCTTTCTACAACTAACCGACCCACTGAACTCAAAATTTTATTCCTCCAGACGAGGTCAGGGCTATGCCCGTCTGCTAATCAAAAATTTCCTGCCCTTCCCTGCGACAACCAGAATCCTCCAATCCTCGAGACTGCAATCTTTCTCCTTGCCTCCTTGCTTGCTACCTCCGTCCAAAACCCCAAAATCTTGTGCTCCCTTGCTCCTCCCCCCGATGAGCCCGTCCTCCAAACCTGATGCACCTCGCTACCTCTCGAGATGGACGGCACCGCCACCACCACCACGACTGGTCTCTCTTTTTCCAACTGCAAAAGCAACCACAGCACCACCACAACAAGAACAACAACTTGCAGGGAGATAGGTGGATGAATCCCCCTCCTATCTCTCCCCCTCTCTCCTCTGTAGGCCCTCCCTCGCACTACCGAGACCACTTCAGATATTCCTTCCTTCCAGGTCAGGTCCTACTGCTGCTCTTCTCCTTCTTCCTCTGCTTGGTGCGGGCTCTGGTCTAGTCCTCCCCGTATAATAGACTTGAAACGACTAAAATCCACTCTTCTTCTTCTGAGTCCTCTTTCTCACAGTGGCAGCAGGCACGAACAGAGAGCGTATGCAGGGTGGATCACCAGTGGCCAGCCCTATTCTCTCGCCCTTTCCTTCGTTCCCAAACTTTTCGTTTTCTTCTTCCAATCAATCGATCATGTCCTCCCAGATCAATGTCGCTGAACGCCCTCCCTGTCTGCTTGTCCGAACATTGTACTAGTGAGCCACCCTCCACAACACAGCAGCAGCAGCACCAGCCCCGGAAGCAGGAGAAGTTCAGTTCAGTTGCTCGGTCTTCTTTTCTCCATCTACCATTCGCCCCTACCATGGTCGAGTGTCCTCGTCGTTCTTATCGCACCGACTGTACCTCGTCTCGGTCCTTCTTCCTCTACCATGATCCCCGCATCTCCAGCAATAGGGAATCTTGGATTCGCAACCACAAATTATTTTAAATAGCTGACCACGCATAAGGCAAAACACATGAAGGAAGGAGAGAAAGACCCCATCAAGCCGCACAATGGAGAGACAAAAGAGGTTAGGCCCCGATACTAGCGAGATGAGAAATCTGCCTCTCCGCACCGAAGATATTCAAGTTACGGAAATAAGGTTTACAAATTATGGGAGCATTCCAAAAAACTTAACCTAGTGTGATTGGATCTCTTAGGGATTGCACCCGTCAATGTTCTATTTATAGCAATGGACACAAGTAGTCTAAAGTATATTACGAATTATGAGAGTGAGAATGGTACCCGTTGATGTCTAATATGATAAGCTCTTGCGCACTCCTTAACAAATGTGTTCAATGTCGTGTCCATAGTTCCATATAGAGAAACAAAGAGGTGACCCAACTGCATACCCCTATACTTGGAGACCTTGTGTATTGCTGCTCCGCTCGTCGCCGATCCAAGGGATAGGTAATCACTCCCTCCAAAACTACATCACATGTAGGATCGGTAACCACAACATTCGCCACTATCACTTGATCATCTCAAACCAATATAAGTATGCTCTGACATGTGTAGTCTGCAAAGCATACAAATGCTCCTTCCAAGTAAGGTATCAATTGTCTCGTGCCACAACAGACATTATATCCTTGATGGCATCATGGGTAGCTATCCTTTAACCTCCAAAAGGACACCATGTCATATGGAGAATTGTTGCATCTAGTGTATAACCACATTCACAATATGCAAACGGGTGGACCAACCTAGGCAGAACCTCATTGTTGTAGAGAAGGTAGTTTGTGTGAGTCAAAATGCCCTAATGTATAGTCAAGCTAGGATATAAGAGCACACACCCTTTCCAGGGCAAGAGCAAAGATGTGCTCTAGTGGCCCAAAGAATGGACAAATCAACTAAGAGAGAATATAGCATATGTTGATATTATTGCTCCATCAAGGAAGATTGCAAACCTCTAGTCCAATCTAACAATAGTGAAGCAAAAGATGGAAGGTTCTCTCATGCCCATGTGGATAGAACATCTCTCATCTACCACAATAACACCAAGAGAGCAAAGGATCTTTCTTCCACCTTGCTTGTATATGTCTCCAAAACTAGCCTATCAGCAACCACAAAACAAGAGGAGAGTAGGGATGCTGAGAGAAACCTACTACCCAAAAATTCTATAGGTGCCATCTCTTTTATAGATAATAGACTTATGCCTCCGCACAAGATCAATGGAGATGTTTGTCTACATGCATAATCCCTTGTCACACACTTGAATGTCCTTGGTTCAATCAAAGGCTCCCATAATCTTCCTATCAAAATGCTCTCAAATATGATAGGAAAGTCAAGGAAGGAGGAATTGAGCAAAGAAGGTAAGTTGTTCAATGAGCAATACTAGAAGAAAGTATACCAAATGTCACCTATAGATCTTCTAGTAAAGGAAGGTTATCCACATGGAGAATATCCTCTTCAATGGCAACATCTAAAAAGCATGTGACAAAATCCTTGGATCTATATCCTTTTCCTAAACTCCAAGAATATGTAGTCCAGCTATAGATGTGACACACCTCTTTAGAAGCTCAAGGTGGGGAGGGATACCTAAAAGGGACCACACTCTACACTTTGACACCTTGACTCTCAAGCCTAAAAGATGTAACTTGGTAGTCAAGTGATCAAAGGCTTGCCTAATCTGATTTGTGAGGCCCATAATGTGTGTATCATTTGCCAAGGAGGTAAATACACAATGCGGCATGGCCAAAGTAGTAGAGGAGAGAGCTTTGAAGTGAGCCACGGCAAATAAAGATCCCATAAAGGATCTCCTTATCATGTACTAACAACTAACTCTAAGACGTGGACTCCTTCTTGTGACCAACCATGCTTGTAGTAAAAGGAAGCAAGAGAGTCTTAGAATCATTGTACAAAAAGAATGAGTGACTCCTTCTTCTTGTGACCAACCATGCTTGTAGTAAAGGGAAGCAAGAGAGTCTTAGAATGATTGTACAAAAGGAATGTGACTTGCCAAGGATCCACCGGCCTCCCTAAGTTCTCTAACAATGGATGTTCAAGAGGTACTATTAATATTATTCTCAACATTTACATGTAGGATAACCCACTCTAAATGGATATCTAGGAGTGCCTTGATGCTTATAGATATAGCCTCACAATCTCCAAGTGTAGCTTCTCCAAATTGATGTGGATTGAGGTACTCTCGAAAGTAAGAATGATGTTAAAGATCAATGGTGTAGCTAACCAAGCACAAAAAGATCTCTCTAATAGCAATTGGTCTAATGCCCCTTGTGTCCTTCTCCATCACAAGAAGTTGACTAGCACCTAACACCCAACTAATTAGCATAGGAATATCTCCCCTTGCTACTATTATAAGCACCTAAAACAACTTAGTAAATCCACTAGAAGGATCATTTGCCTAAAAGAAATCTCTAATATGCTCATATACCATCCTTGACAAGCCTCCTAAGGAGAAAGAAGGGGCAATGCACAATGCTTGTGCAAGAAGCAACCTATCAAGGCATAAAAGCTACTTAGGTTGATAATCTAAGACTTCTAGTGGTACTCCTCTTGCTATAGGATGTAGTGAGCGTAGGGAAGATATAGTTAGTGGGACTAGCCATAGACCAAAGTGTAGCATTCATGCTACTCTACTAAACTCTTCCATCTTACTCAATATCTTACACCATTGTAATCAAGTGGACTATGTGGTATCATGTGGCAAAACTTGTCTTCTAAAATGTGCAACCCTAACCAACTCCTCTTGTAGACCAGCCCAATCCTCTACTCAAAATTGACAAAATCTAGCAACCACCTCTCTATGCCCCACATGTCCCCTCTATCATCACAAAGGCACCATCAAGGGAGTAAAAAGAACAAGAACCATGCTAACTTGTCCAAGGGATCATGTGCCAAGCAATCAAGTGGTAGGCAAAAACCTTGTTTGGCCTCATCATAGAGTGTATAGGGTAGCCTATGGAATAGATGTGGACATGGAAAACTAGTCTCAAATAACACCAAAAAAATAACTTGCTTGAGATGCTAACTATTCTCACAACTCAATTGGTATCCCTAGAATGGTCAACAAAGAGATAGAGGAAGCATGCATAATATCTAGTGTCACCATTGTTGATGTGGTTGCTTGCCTAATGTAAGCATACCAAGTGATCCAATCATAGTCCTTGTGCATCCTTCTCACTCAAGTCTTTACCCCTTGCAAGGTTAAGTGTAGATGATACACTCTGCATGGTGTATCCTAAGCCGTATGGGTGACCCTATATGGAGAAGTGTATCCATGGCTAGCACAAGAATAATGATTTTAATACACAATGCTACTCTTTTTATCAAAAGGAATTTATATATTGGTGTCACAATTATGCATTTTCATTTCACTATTGACTATTTACTTATTTTATTATGTTGTTGCTTGGAGGACTAAGTTTAGTATGTTTCTTGCATTTTGGTTTTGTTTTCATGAGTTTGATTTTAATGTTTTGATGGAGTTCTTCTTACTTCATTTATTTCTGTTAGGAATAAAATCAAAATCTGTTTCTTTTCTATTTTCTGCTTGTGAAGAAATCTTCAAATGCAAAAGTACAAGTGTGTTATTACTTGATACTTTTGTTGGATGAGATTTGATCAATAAAAGTCAAGAAGGAATATTATTAAGAATATGAGAGTAAAAGAGGTCCCAAGTGTTTTAGCCTATTCTTGCAACATTTTACTAATATCCTCATTGTCCAAATTTATCATTTAATATTCTTCCTTCACTATTATCATGCTTCACAGAAACCTTCTACTTTGTATAAATTTCTTCCCATCAATGTTACATATTTAGTATGGAGTGTATCATTGTTAAGGAATCAAATGCAATTTGTATGGATATATAAATATGTCTTACTTGTGTCTTACTAGCTCCGATGATACTTCTTTACTCTCAATGGATATCTTTGTGCATGTGAGAATAACTATTTGTCCACTACTCCAACTCTTTGGATATTTATATTTATCTATTTATTGGATTTCCTTAACTTTTATTTAGTTATCATCCTTAGACCATTTTTTCTTTCATTATTAATTGGCATTTTATGAGGTTGCATGAATATTTTTCTCATAAATATTTGAATCAACTACATAAGTTGATTGCATGACTTTAAGGCCATAAATATCATGGAAACTCAAATGCAAAGTAATGGCTCTTTATCTGTCTTTTGGAGCTTAATTTCACTAAGGTTGCCGCCGCAAGATGTTGAGTTACTTTGATCCATGAGAGGACTGCTACAAAGTTTATATTATATCATCCTTTTGTTCTTACTAACTCAACATTGAACTTCTATAGCAACTAGATTAACTCATAACAAACAACATTATGTATTACTAATTTAGCAAAAACTTGTAACTCATGATTGATCTTTTATATCAATTGTGTAACTAATAATAAGATAAATAATATTTTTATTGATATAAATATAATATCAACAATTTCTTTGACTAAGTGAGCAAGATAATTACTTTGTTTACTACCAAAGCAATAGTTAGTTATGTTTTGTAACATTTACTCAAAGACAAAAATTTAATCATTGTAGTTTATTAATAAGTGCTATAAGTATTGTATTTTGGAATCTCATTGGTAATAAATTTTTGTAATCTTTCATTAAAGATTAGATAATTTAATATGCTTCATAAATACTAGAAGAATTGTACTTTGATGTCTCATTGCTAATACAAAATGTGAAAAACCTTCCCAAAAGAATACTTCTTGTGCTTCTTCTTGGAAAATCCATTCTTATCATTGACAATATCCAAAATAGACTTGTGTGCTTTATTTGGAGTCACTAGAATTTTTGAGCATGAAAATTGCGGATTTAGTAGTCTTTATAGCTAAAAATTACTATTATCAAAATTAGTTAGCAATCTTAGATGTATTTAATTATGGATTGTATTCTAGTGTACTATAATATTAGTACAATACAACAACTATCTATGGTGTTTTATGAGTTCATTGGCACTACAATAATTGACTACCTATATTGCTTTATGAGTTCTATGGCAATTGTAGTATAAGATTAGAGTTTTTTTCCATAAAATTCTTGGAGTTTTTGCCCCCACACTTATACCTGGTTTTCACTTAGCCAAGTGTATAATTCTCTCCATGCATAACATTATTAATTCCCATACAAGATCCTTGATTACATAGATTAGTAAAATACTTTGAGACTCAAAACTCATCAGCTAGTCTTGTGGATGATAAAGTGCTAAGGTGACGAAAGACTCATACACTCTCATTGGATAGTCTAAAAACAAGGCAATTTGATTTGATGAAGTAAATTTGATGAAGCTCATCATCTTAAAACAATATTTTTTATTTACTTCTTAGATTAATTTACCATGCCAGTCACTCAAGTGTGTTGTTTGACTTGCATATTTGGAAAGGTACAATTCTTCTCATTTGCAAGTTATAAAGAGTTATGAGTTTCCAATTTGTGTGTTAGATTAAAAGGTCAACTTACATTCTTTCGTTCTTGTTTTATATAGCATAGGAAGGAATTTGTTTTTAAGAGACTCTCTCAAGGTCCATATATTAAGTTATCACTTGAAGTAAATTAATCCTTATCCTTGTTTTCTCATTCTTTGGTTACTTGAAGTGAATTAACCATTGTCTTTGTTTTCTCATTCTTTGTTTATTATCTTGACTCAATCATCCTAGTTAATAGTCAAGAGATATAAATTAATTAACTCTAAGTAAATTAGTCAATTATATTTGGGAAGTCATCAAATTTAATTGATATCAGCAAAACCTCACTATTAGATTACTTATACCTTGTAGTAATGAGAAAATGGTAATACTATAACAGCATTAGTAACTAGATTTCTTTAAAAAATTGTATTTTAGTTTCTTTGAAGTGAATCTGAAATCTAAATCTAGTTCTTCCTACATATAATCTCATAGTATTATGACTATAGTAGCATTTTTTTCAATAATACATTAAGCTTTAGATTTATCCATCTATATATTTGTTAGAATTCTTTTATAGGATTCTTGATTTTAAATTGTAATTTTGGAGAAAGGAACTTATGAATTATAATCATCTTTGAATCCAAATTGGTTAATTATCTAATCCAATCTTACTTTTCATCAATATTCTATTCATTGCTTAGTACCATAAACCAATTAAGATTGATTGATACATCTCTCTTATACATGAATGTAAATGGTTCAGAATAAGTATATTCAAAACTTTACTTTTTTCATTTTTCTACTTTAGGAAAAACATCTCAGTTACTCCATCTTCTTTTCCATAAAAAAAGATCATGATTAATTTATATTAAATCCAAAGATTACAAAATGATACTTGTATTTTAGAAAAATAAGAAGAATAATATTATATTCACCTCATATCTATAGACAATCTAATACAATTTTCCATTATATAAGCTATATAATAGGTGTACCTCCAAAATATTTTGTATTCATGTCATCAAATAAATTAATTTTTTTTCATATTTTTAGCTATTAACATGTAATAAGAAAGCATTCATATCTAATAATACATAGTAAATACAAAATCTAATCATACTTAATTAGCTAAAAATTTATATCAACTACGTATGTGATGATCAATATGTGTCAAGATGACATAATCAAATAAAAATCAACATTGAATCAAAATTTTCACAATTCAAGCTGAAAATATAAGACATAACACAATATGTAATAAGCATAAACCAATTCAAATATGGAAAATGTTTACTTGAACACTGAGACGGTAAAGATTGCTTGCTTAGTGCATATACCTATAATGAAAAGTTCCATGTCGACTTGCATTGGAAGAAAGTTATTATGGAAGAATCTATGAACAAAGAAAAATAAAATCTATAATACAATACTACAAAATTCTTTATTTTCTGTTTTACTTATAACTGATTATTGGTTTAATATTTGTGTAATAATGAAGGATTATATACTAAATATCAAACACTAGGTTTAAACAGTTTACAAAAGATGCAAATGCACCAACCATTATCATTTATCCTCATATATATATATATATATATATATATATATATATATATATATATATATATATATATATATATATATATATAAGTACACCATATAAATTTTAATGCACTTTTGTCCTTTTTTGAAAGACCACAAAGATCAATAGATCTATGTCAATAATAATAAATATTTGTATCACTTAATTTTCTCCTTTATTCTGTCTTTTCTTTGTACTATATGATTGGGTACTGAAGGTCTAACCCTCTTTTTAATTATAAACAGTCAATGACTTTGCTAAGTATCTCTTTAATTCTAATTAAATTGAACAAAATGATGGACTTTAAAATCTTAGATCATTAATAAGGTAAGAATCCACCATGATATACACTTAACTTAACTAGCTACCCATCAAGTAGCCTCCATAAGCCCTCTTGAAGTTGTATTATCCTCAATAAGGCTAACTAAAGTCAACATTAGATCAAATTCAAGTCGCAAGAAGTAGAGAAAATTTTCTTTTAAGTGATATGAACATAAATATAGCCTTCATTGGCACTGGCTATGTAGAATTTTTACAAATATACTTTAACAACCAATTTGATATTATTTTACCTTTAGTACATATACTATCACTTTATAATATTGTGTATGTATCCAAAATTAGGTATTCTAATATTTGTGAGTGTTATATTTCATGTCAAAATAACCAATAGTGGCTATATATAAGATTCATAGATATGATGTATGAGAATTTTATGTTATGGATAGAACTTTAAATTTCAGACTTGAAAGTTAATGAATATGGGTGTAAATGAATTTTTTAGTGTCATATGTTTGACTTCCAAGGATATAAAGGCAAAATTTGTTGATAAATCACATTAATGGAAAGCGGAAGAGGTTGAATACAACTTAGGTTTATAACTACAAATATTTAGAATATAGTTTAGAATGGTAGGGATGTGTATACAATAGTACAAGATCAAAATCAATATAACATACTATATTAAATTTTTGGAGTTGATGTTGATTGAAAACTATTACTCTATCTATATATTTAGACTTCTAAATTATTATTGAGTAAGATTTTATGCTTGAGTCTATGGATTTAGACTCAAGAGAAATTTATTTTTTTCATAATTTGGAACTTCTATATTGGATTTTGATGTTTATGATTTCAATTTCATTAAATACAAAATTTCAAGACCTTTCTATCTTTATCATGAAAACTTGAAGGTAAGACTATAGAGGTTGCAAAAAGTCCACAAGTAGAATCTTTTCTATCACTCTATAATTTTATAGATTTGTTTTTAAATTCTAAAAGGGTTTGATACAGATAGATTTACTTTTAAATTCTCAAAGGGTTTGATGCTTGAGTCTTATACTATGATTTTTTATTGAAAAATAGATTAGTGGGAAATTGATGCTTTTTAGTCTTATTTAATTTTTGCATTCTGCATTTTTTTACTATGATTTTTACTTATTGACGGTAAAAGAAAAGAGATTTGAAACCTTAGCAAAAATACTTGAATAAAAATGTAATTTTTTTTTATAAAAATCCACAAGTAGATCCTATTAGTCTTTTATATGTAAATTTGTGCTCTAAATTTGTTACAAAGTGGACTTAATACTTAAGTTTTTAAATGGGACTTCATAATCATAAAATAGGAATTTAAGAGAGATTATTTGCTAATATTTTTATGAAATATTTAGATATTTTTTCAATGGTTTTAGTCTCAATGCAAATTATGATGGAAAATAACTCTCCAATGTAATCACAAGTCCATGAAAATCTACTAAAATCCACAATTGGAATCTCCTCAATGTTCTACTCTTTATAAACTTAAAAAAAAAACTTATTTGTATAGGTGTTTATGCTATAATGTATAGTTTTAGACTCTATAATCATAAATTAATATCCAAAAGAAACTATGCTTTTAATTTCTTCATAACTTTCACATATAGATTTTACGTTCTATGATTTAGCTTTGTTAGATACCAATACAAAGGGACTTGTAATGCAATATAGAAAACTGAAACTTATACTACATGAAAAAGCTACCAAAATAAAAGAATGGAATATTTTGTTAACTATATGATCTACTCTCAACTTGAATTTGAATTGCTATTATTTTTGCATTTTCCCTTTTTCCTAATTTAGGAGCATGTGCATAGAAAGATAGATAGTAATCCAGGAATTACTCTAACATTTTTGGTTATACTTTACTTAAATTATGAATCTTTTTGGAAAATTTTTAGCACCAAAATCTACCTCCTTAAGAACTGGAACTAGGTATAAATAAATAGATAAATAAATACATAGATAAATAGATAAATAAATAAATAAACACACACATGTATCCATTTGATCTTCATAAAACACAAGGAAAATTACAAGGTACTTTAGACATTATTGTGAGCATAGATATTCATCATATACTAATATATTTGACCTTAATAACACAATGAAAACTACAAGGTGTTTAGACATTACTTCTAATATGAATATTATTTTACCTCAAGTAAATTTAATAGTCATAGATTCTTGAGGGCTAAATGCTTTGCTCAAATGAAGAAAATTGTTTAACTTGTTCTAAATTTTTGTATTAGTAAGGTATAATTTTACTACTCCTTATGCTATTATTGTCTAGTAAGGAAGTCTAGGGAGATTTTGGCTTTAGCCTCTTGACATGTAGATTTCTACTTGATGTAGATTTACACAAGTAGAGGAACTACTCTCAAAACCCAATCATATAGATTATATGACTTGTTAGCTTTAGTAGTAATTGAAAGTTTTGACCATGTATCTAATGAATTAAATGATAAATAATTTTTGGTACAAGGACAATATCCCTGTTGCTTCATATAGATATTAATGCTTTAGGAGATGAAAATCTCTTTAATTCAAATATAAATCCATGTAAGACTTAGAGATAGAGGATTTAAAGCACATTTTTTGTTACTAAAATATAAGTTGACTTCTACATGTTATGATGAGATAAGTTCATATAACATCCAATCTAAAATAGAAACTCTATTTGATGGTTGAGGCAATGGACAAATCATTAGGAACAAGATGTTGACTCATCATCTTATATCATTTCTTATTTGATTGCATCAAAATCATTGCTACTCCAACAAAAATATTGTTTGAGACTAGTAATATCAACCTCTGCTAACATATAGGACCTACACTTTGAAGAGATTTTTGTGCATGTATACATTGTTACACAATATACATTGTTGTCAAAATCACACACTTTAGAAACACAATTAACACATAAGTCATACATGGACTCTAAAGTGCCACAATTGCTCTCCTAGCCGGCGGTTAGGTCCCTCTATCTCCATATAGCCATCTATTCCAAGTATATGGTATAGCCTATGATGGGCAAAGATCAAGAGGCCGGGTGCTATCAAGTCCCATCGTTAGTCACTTGTTTGCAATCTATACCATATAAAGGATGAACTAGCTATAAGTCAAGTACATCTAGGACATAACCACTGTCCTTGAGGAACCACCATGAGGAGAGGAATCATACATGCCATATGCCATCCTCTCAAAAAACTATCACACACTTATATGGTAGTAGCTCCACCAAAAGAGCCATAGAACATACACCTCAAGCCTGCCCGTACAAGAGCTAAGCTTGGGTCCATAGTACCATCAATGTTTGGGAGGTGGCATGGTGCACAATTGCACACATGATCCTTCCAAACAACTCTATCATGTCCTTCTAACACAAGGACTCTAGATGACAAAACCTCATGCACTCTCAAGATAGTGTGGCTTGTAGAAACATCAAGTGTTGTTGGTGCTGTCTATTGTAGATATACATAATCCCTTGGATGAAATCAATAGATCAAAGGTCCATAACTTCCTCCTCAAATAGCAGCATAGCATAAGGTATCTCTATGTTGAGCAATTGCCAAGTTCTCAAAGGCCATTGGCATCACTCTCCAAAAGATCTCTTCCCATTGAGAACATGCTCTCACCCATACATCTTGATCATCCAAGTCCAAATCTACAATAGCATCTAAAAAAATAGTTTAAGGTAAATTTGGATCTCATCCATAGAATAGAAAGTAAGGAGAGAAGGATGCTAGAGAAGCTTGCCAGCTGAATTGATAGCCCATTGCTAGCCAAGGTAACTAGAGATCCCAATCTCCCAAGTGGCCTATCTGCAAACCATACTTTTGCAATCCTCTCTTTATTATCTGAATCACTCTCTTTGCTAAGCCATCTGCCTCAGGGTGATCTTTGGAGGTAGTACGATGATCAATCAAAGCCTTGTCACACAAGACTTGAAACTCTCCCAAGAACTCTATACCCTGATCAGTCAAAACCTCAAAATCAGTGCACCAAAATGACTAAGAACTTGATCCAAGAACAAGTAAGCCATCCCTTCACTAGACTTGTCAAGAAGTGCTACCAACTCATCCTACTTGGAGAAGTGCTCTACCATCACCAAAACATACCAATGATGTCTCACAATCAATGGTAAAGATCTAGCAAAGTCTAAACTCCAATGGTATCCCAACCCCATGATACATAATGGATGTAGTTGTGGTGTAGGAGCATTAAATGATGCCCTAACTTGGTCAAAAACCACACATCTGGCAACAAACTGATGTATATTGGTCTGCATACCACACCACCAATAATGACTCTAGAGTCAGCTATATGTATGCTTTACTCCAAAATATCCCAGCTCCTCATGAGCATAATGGACCAACTGTGGTCTTTGAGATGGAAGTGGTACTACTCTCACTTTACCATCCTCCCATACACACAAAACATATTTGCCCTCCAATTTGAACCGTTTGGCTTGTTGAAGGATATGGTCTCTCTCCTTGGCCCCAACTATGCAACCCACAACACCATTGCAAGATAATCCATCACTAAAACATCATCATGAATGTCTTGCTAAACTATACCAATATCTTCACTCTTTGGATTTGTGACCTCAATAAGTCCTCTTGTATGCACTGAGAGAGATACTACCAAAGCCTCAAAAGATATACAAAGAAAGGCAGATGCATGCCAACCTGGTACCATCTCCTCATCTATCTCACCATGCCAATGTGTACCAATCTGATCTTGTAGGCTGGGACATGGGTTTCTATTCAACCCATCTACATCATGGTTCACCACTCTAGGTCTATGAATAATTGTGAAATCATACTACTATAAAATCAGAGCCCATTGTGCAAGCTTCCCTAAAAGCTTGTTGGACTCCATCAACCACTTTAGTGGCTGATTATCAGTGATGAAAGTAAAAGGAGTACCAAATAGGTAATATAAAAAATGTGCTACTGCCCATATTGTTGCCAAGCACTCTCTCTCATATGAACTACACTTTGCCTCCATTGAATTGTTGGAGCAACTAGCATAGGCCACCACAAACTCCTTCTCCTCATCATCATGTTGAGTGAGCACTGCTCCAAGCCCCAACATACTCCAATCTTTGTGAATCTGAAATGGTTGTCCTCTAATTGGTCTCCTCAAAATAGGAGCAGATGTCAACCTCTCCTTGAGCTCTACAAAAGCTCTCTCTTGCTCATATCCCCAACACCACTCCTATGTAAGCTTGGTCAGCTTTGTCAAGGCTTTGGCAATGGCACTAAATCCTCTAACATAGCAGTGATAGAAGTTTGCCTCACACTCTGCTCACATCCGTAGGTCAAGGAATAAGTGCAATAGCCTCTACCTTGGTCTATTGAACATCAAGTCCTCCAAGGTAGATAGTGTGATCCAAATACTCAACTTGTTCATGGAAGAACCTACACTTCCCAGGATGTAATTTGAGTCCATGAGATCTCAACCTCTCAAACACCTCCAACAACCGTCTCTCATGCTCCTCCACAGTAGTGCTATAGACCAAAATGTCATAAATATAGCACCGAGCAAAAATCCAATCTAGCCAGGATCTTGTCTATGACCCGCTGGAACTTGGTAGGAGTGTTCTTTAATCCAAATGGTAAGAACCTCCACTAATATAACACATCCTTGCCATAAGGATCAATAGGCCAAAATGATATCTTGGACTTATCCTCCTCCCTAATGGCAGCTGATGAGATCTTGCTCAAAGATCCAAGGTACTGAAGACCTTTGCATGCCTAGTTGCATCAAAGATCTCCTTTGGTGTAGGCATGGCATACCAATCAACCCTAGTCTGTTAGTTGATGGGACAATAATCTCCACACATCTGCCTATTTGTGTAGTTGCCATGCATATCTTTCTTGGTTGGCATCATTGTAGCTGATGCATACTCTCCATATGAAATCTCCACCAAACCAGCTTCAAAAAGGTCACTACTCTGACTCTGAATCAATGCTCACTCCATGTCACTATATCAATAGGGATGTCTGAAAACTAGTGTATTGCTAGTCAACTCAATCAGTATACTAGGTCCATTTAGAGCACCCAAATCCTTCATAATGAAGGAAAAACAACTTGTGTAGCTCTTCAAGAACCTCCAAACTCTTTGTCTTTCCTCTCCTATATAAGCTTGGGTCCAAGATCTGGCTCCCAAGTATCCTCTATAATTGTCATAGGAGTGGCAGACATATTGAATAGCTGCTACACTAGACCCTTGGGAGTAGTAGTGTCATGCTCCTAACCACTAGAGGTCCCAAACTTAGTGTGAAAAACTTCCTCTACTTTGGCTGCAAGCTCCATATGTCCACTAGCTGCATCCCAAGTAGACCAAGGGTGTAATCCAAGTAGCTCAAGCTCACCTAGATGGAATCCAAGTAGACCACTCTCCTTAGTAGCTGTTGGTTGTGTCCCAAGAATACCATGTCTACTCGGTCTATTGGCCCCAACATGTGCCTAAATTGTCTTCATAGGCACAAGGCTCATAAATGTTTGAGTGGTAATGCCTATCAAGCACATCCTATGTTGCTTTGCCAAGCCAAGGCTCACAATCCAAGTCAAACAGTTCAAGTCCGTAGCCTGATATAACACTTGATGCTTGGATGCCTTTGACATTGCTAGAACAATGGTAATACCAGTGCAAAAACCCATCACCCTCTCTCTCTCATTGGAGTTGTGCTCCACTAACTACTGTATATGTGAGTCCCAGACCAGTCCAAGACCTCCCTCTCAAAAAGCATGAGAGCCTAGGAAACTCATAAGTCTGGGAAAAGTGGCTCTAGGCTATTCAACTACGTTCACCACTGCTATTGGTGACCTATCAGCCACTACCATTGTTTGAGACTGACGCCCAACATCCAAGATGCCATCAACAATGATGTGGTCTAGTCATTGAATCCCATCATTAGCGCATTGTAGAACCTCTCTAAGTATGAGGTTTGTCTACCAAAGATGAAGACAATGAGCCCATGATTCCACTCGAGCTGCATCTAACGATGTAGCAGGTCTCATCCAAGAATGGACCTAATATGTACTCACCACCACTTTGGTACGAGAATCACCCATCAAAGGAATGTTCTCCAAAAGGTAAGTTAGAGAAACGGACTGATGGACCTAGAGATGTCAAAGTATGTGTGACATCTCCCAAAACACACCAAAATGGGCATCCTAAAGACCCAAACCTTGGCCAACATGTGTATGTCCTTGATATGGCCATCCAACAATCACCAAATGAACAAGCCCATGTCTCTCCAGATCATGCACCCCCAATAAGGAAATGTTTGCTGGTAGGACCTTCTGGTAACCCTTGACTGTTGACATTGGTAATAACTCAGGATACCAATAAGCCAAGTGTGCCACATGACATAGAGAGATACGTCTAGCACTCTCATCTCTTTCCACATACAAGTACCTTTATTCTCGTATACTTGCTTGTAGTACTATAGCTAGTCTAGTGTTGATTCCACCAAACAACTCCAATAGATATACTCCCTCTACTGGATACTACCAAGCAATGAGGTGTCAAGGGAATCTACTCTAGAGGCTCATCCTCACACTCATCTCCTGGTGGTACAAAGGCTCCAGTCTAAGCCTGCTGCACCAACCAATCTACATGTTGTTGCAATGCCTCCTCCAAACTCCACAATGGAACATCCAAGGTGGATGGAACAATCCTACTTGTACTCCAAATCTGAGTGATCTCCTTTGGTACTAGAGTATCCTCTGCATGGGCGTTCTTCTCCAATGAATCACCAGGCCAAGTAACTACACCATTGAAAGTTGAAATTGATGCTGCCATGGTCCCGGACTATAGTGAGCCAAGATTGCCACTACTAAAGCCCACTGGTAGGCAACATACTCATCCCTCACTAGACTGCCAACTTGGTCTATAGGAGGCTATCTCCTCCCAATAGTCAATACTAAAACCCATGGAGTATAACACTACTCCACCGACTAGCACATCATATGACTCAACTATTGTTGCAATAGCTTGAGCTCTCACCACCAAGCTATCAATCGGATGACCAGGCTGAATCTGAACAGCTAGCTCTCCAAGTGTGATGTACTATGTCAAACCACCTCCTAGAGATGTCTGGATTTGAAATAGATACCTCTCCACATCGGTCTTTTGTAACCCTAGATTGACAACTATAGCCTTCCTTAACAAAGGAGGTTGTGCACCAGAGTCAAGTAAGACCCTCTATGGTGTATAGACCTCCTTGAAGGTCCCACCAAAAAAATCCCCTTTTGGTTATCTAATGTGACAACCCTAGGTGTAAACCACGCTCTCTCAAATGCCAATCTGGTTGGCAACTCCTCCAATCTAGCCATTGTTGCTTGCCATAAACCATTGGTCATTGAGCGGATCCCATGCTCCTCAACCAAGTCAACTCCTTTATCAACCACCTCTGCTCTAGTAGTAGGGACCACATCATCCCTACCATCACAAAGTGTGGCAGCCATCTGGAACACTAGGGCTAGGTCAACTCCCAATGTACACATATCATTAGCTAAAAATAATAGATAGAGCATAATCAACTGAGCCACACCCCACATCATGCTAGACTCAATTTGTGTAGTAGCAGGTGGCTGCCTAGTAGGTAGTCCATCATGCATCCTATCACCACCTACCACACCTACACTAGGACATTGTGACAACCCGGCAAATATCACTTTTGCAGTAATCGGGTAAGTAAAGTTCGTTCCCGTAGAGATACGATTCAGAATTGGTCAAATACGGAGTCAAAAGTCACAATTGTAGTTCTTCTTGATGTCTTCTTTAATCTCTCAAGTAGAAACTACACCCAGAAGAGAGTAACAAGCTCACAATCTTGACAACTTGTCATGAATACACACACATAATCACATCATAGGAAATTCTGTCCAAACAACTCTTGATTGTGATGATTCAGATTCTCCCAAAGACGGCACTTCACTGCGAAGAACAATTTTGCCTCAGAATTGTGTTCCACTCCTCCATTGAAGGCACAACTTCCTCGATTGAAATTGCTTCACATCAACTTCGTGCTGCACTCACAAATGCAGAATACTACCAACACTACAATTCCTCTTAGACCTATCAAGGCATTGCTCCAAGGCACTTCACTCAAGATCAAACACACAGAATGAAGATCAAGGCTGCAAATTCTGACATCCACAGGCACACTGACTTGCTCTTTGGAATTCTCCACACACTCACAACTACAAACACAAGATTGACAATCGGAATTAAGCTTAAGCGACGAGTACTGAGAACAACACTTTGCTTTATCTATCTTTAGAAATATGAATACTGAATAACATAAGACTGCAAATGTTCCTCTCAAATACTGAAGCAAATGGCAGATTTTCCTACTTATGCACCGCTTCCTAACATCTCTTCCTACCTGCAAATTCTAAGCGACAATCTATCTCTTCATATCTGCCTCTTCCTATCTTAAAATCGATACTTATCCCAATCTGATGTCTACCTCATCATCGGCTTCCAAACCCGATGATCTTCCTACTACTTCTCCTTCTTCGGGTATAGCTAATTCTACTAATTCCTTCACTAATTCTACTACTTCTACACTAGGAACTACAATTGAGCTCAGGAGTGACTTATCTAACTCTTTATCTCCTGACCCACTCTTCTCTAATGTGTCAAATAATAAGTCCAATGACACTTGTATTCTTACTTTTGCAACATTGGGTCTAATTACAATCAATTCTTTTGCTAATTCTACTATATCCTCATCAAAAATTGTAATTGAAAGCATGGGTACACTATCTACGCCTTCAATTTGTAACCCACTTTCCCCTAATCACTCATGTTATTGACATGAAAACACTTACAATCTAATCTTGCACTTTGGGTTTATTCACTACTGCTAATTCCTGTTCCATCTTCAATCCGAACTAAAATTGAAGTCATGTGTATCCTAACTATCTATTCTTTCTCTATCCTAACTCTCACTAATGCCTCTAGCAAGATTCCCAAATTCATCTTCATTGCACTCCGAGGTCTGATTATCTCAGATACAATCATCTTTGTCTTGAGTCGAAGAAGCTTCTAACCCGAAGTTGTGTAAACCTGAAGACCGAAGTCCGAAGACCAAAGTCCCAACCCAAAGACACTAAACTACTTTGTATAGTTACTCCTAAAACTTTAAATACTTGTAACTTCTTCTACAGATCTCCAAACTTTGCGATTTTGGTGGGAACAAAAAGCCCTGAACAAGATGCTTCCAACTAGATATAGCACACTTGATTTGGACTTGTGAACATTGAGATATAGCCCCCTCAAGAATCTCAACCTGTAACTTCCATTACTCCTTCGGGTCTGCACTCTTTCAATCCTGGCTGAGTTCATCTTCATTTGACACAAAGTAGACTTCTTTGGGCTTGATTAAAATACAAATTTCCTCTCATTTCTTCTCCATTTGATTTCAATTTGGTTTCAGCAAGGCACTTCTTCTTCAAAACTTGTCCAAAATGAAAAATGTGGGTATCATAGACGTCTAGGAGCCATGGATGATGTCTGTAGTGCCTCAAAGAGTGTGAAAGATTGAGAAAGTTTGACTCGTCTCCCAAACTCTCCTCTTTGTGGGTCCAACTCCACTAATGCTCCTTTAGGCTCTGGAGCATGTATTGTATTCCTAGTCACTATGGTGGAAGCATCTACTTGTGCTACTTTGCACATGAAATCCAAGGTACCTCTATCACCAACATATGAGGTGGAAGCCTCAAGACATATAATACCAAGAGCTAGCCATATGATCTAAATGTGAAATTCAGTTTGGTAGCATCTAGAATGATGTTATACATGATGGATAAAATAGATCAGATATAAGTATCACCAAAAAAGTACTTCTACTAATAGGCCAAAAATCAAAATAGACTTAAGAATTAGAACTAATAGTTAGACATATGATTTAAAGGTGAGAGTTGGTTTGGTAATATCTAGAAAGATGTTACACATGATGGACTAAATAGATCAAAAAGAGGTATCACCAAAATTGAACTTCTACTAATAGAGTAAGAACCAAAATGTGCCTGAAATCTTTGAAGGCAATTTTGGAGGCCTAAACGGATGAATTAGACCTCAAAAATCTGATGACTGTCCACCCTCAACAAAGAAAAGGTTGACCTTACCTCCCTTTTGGTTTGTCTCATTGAGAGCTTTCCAATGGTACCTCATCCACGTGATTTTGAGATTCCTATAAGAAGATTCTCTAAAAGATTCCCTCCGGTCAAAGCTTGTTCGACCAACCAGATTGGACCAGGACCAAATGTCACCCATCCAAGTGAGTAATACAAGGGTGGAGCTAGCTGACATGTCACCTATCTATGTGCCTAATCCTATGATGGAGCTTCCTTGGAGGAGATCCTCTTTGTCTATATAATAAAGAGAAGGCACTCCTTTGGGGTATTGGAGTTTGAGTGTGAAACTTGTGTTTGTGCATTTGTGTTTCCATGCTACCCTCGCAACATTACAACACCCAAATCTGATCTCCTTTGAGAAATAGCCATACTAGCCAATCTCTTCTCCGATTGCTCAATCTAAGTAGCCATAATTGTATTAGAAGTAAGGGCAGGTACTGCACCCCTATTAGGTGTAGATCCTCTACCACCACCTCTACCTCCAGGTAATTGGAGCTCCTCTATTAGCTGCCATAGCAGCCCTACTACTCTATAACTTCAAGTGTAGGTCAAAGCATCGGTCACTATATTAACCATATTTGTGACAATGTTCACACTATCTCTATGCTGGCTATGATGCACCAAAGGTATCAAGTCCAATGCCTTGAGTACACTCTCTCATATGGTGAGTACCACCACAAGTCCAACAAGCAACACCACCACTCACTGGCTACTATTGACCCAAAAATGAAGGTAAGGGTCTAACTACAGTAGGCCCTTCACTCACTCCATAGGACCTAGGTTGTCCACCTTGTCCTCAAAAACTAACTAGGCTTGGTGCACTCTGCTGCACTCTAGAAGAAGTCACAGTTGTGGATATGATCTCCCTACCAAATCCAAATATCACCATTCTCTCCTCCACTATGTTGAGCTCAATATGCTCAGCCAAACTAAAGACCACTGCCAAAGTAGGTGAAGTAGCTTGTAACAATGTAGCATCACGAACTCTATGTCACAACTCCTTGTCCAATATCCCATACCAAAACTAGACTGCTTGGGCCTCAATAACAATGAAATTGATCAGCCACCTTATATGAGTGTATGCCTCGTGTGGGCTCTCTCTAGCCTTCCATTGGAACTTCTGCAAGCTCCTCAGTTTGTCAATCCGCACTCCCTGGTAGTTCTACCTCAAACATTGGAAGAACTCCACCATGGAGTTAAACCCCGATACTACACCACCTCTTGTAGCACTATCTCCAACTAGTGCACCTCCACTAGCTCCACCAATTAAGCTAGAAATCATGGGTATAGCCAATCTAGAACTCATGGGTACAACAAAGCCTAAAGTGATGGAGACATAGTTTGGAGACCAATATTTTCTCCATAACTCAATCTACTCCAAGTGAGCTCTCCTAAACTCATGGTAGTCATCCATTGGCAAACCCTCCAAGTGTTGAAATAATCCTTTCCATGCCATGAAAGGTGTGAATAAAATTGGGTTCTATATTTTTTGCAGATCATACCAACTATCAAACTCCCAGATGAAGTCATCAAACTCAATGGTACTTACTTTACTAGAGTAATGCCTAGGGCCTTTGGAGGCCCTATAAATCTTGTCCATGTCCCACAACAACGGTGCGGACATGCTAAGTGCACTCTCAACTAACTCAACTCTTATGTCAAACTCCAACTTAGAGTCAATATCCTCCCTCACGGGGACATGAGATACAAGCTGATACCAAGCACCACTCTAAGTAACTATAGGGCCTAGAATCTCCAAAGAACTCTGTCGTGACAAAGTAACCACAAACTGCCAATTGCAACCACATATACCCCACCAAGAACCAACACCAATTGAGCACCACCAAGTGCCAATACCAACGGAACACTACCCACTAATGTAACTCTAACTGAGACAACTACATTAAGAGAAAGGGTGACATGTAATCTGCCATCACAACACACTCTCTCACGGTCTACAGATAATTACTTTCTACCTCACCGAAGAGAAACAAAGGTAGTCTGACTGGTCATCACTCTAGCCTCACCATTGAGAGCACTCCAGAGCACCAATGCTCTAAATTCAGTGCACCTCACACAAATGTGGTGCACAAACAAGAAATAGAGAATGAAGGGGATCCAATCACAAGAAATCTAAACAAAAATCTTCCATCTCATAAAGCAATACGAGACTGATTCCGTCACCATTTGGCATTTGATATAATAGGAGTTCCTATCTTGATAGGAGTTCCAATCTATGTCCTAAGCTACCAAGATCACCAAGAATGGGATCAAATTGCCTCTCCTAGCTAAAGCTATAAGTGTATGGATAATAGTGGGCCAATCACTAGGACAAAAAGTAAGGGTGGACCGGTTGGCTAGGGCAATAGTCTAGGAATCAAAGCTTGTTGCACACAATCTAGCAGGATGGGTAGATTTTGCCAAATAATGACCAAGATCTACTCTAAACTAGCTAGCCTCATGTCAACAAGCTTGCTTGCTAGCCTTTCTAGGCATTTGTAGCCTCTAATAGCCCACAACCCTATGCCTCAAAGCCTCTAGAAGCCAAATGAGGCCTTTCTTCTTGCCACTTCAAACCCTCATTGTCAAATTTGTATCCATCAACAAGCTTTTGCAAGAATTCAGCCAAATAAGGCCTTTCTTCTTGCCACTTCAAACACTCACTATCAAATCTGCATCCATCAATGAGCTTTTGTACACAAGGGAAAACTTGAACTTTGATCAAGCTACCAATGATCCACCGAGCTTAGAGATACCACCAACATTTGTAGTTCCAACACCCGATTTCCCTCTGACCTCACTTCTTTGATGTAATCAGTTTGGTTATACAACTCAAATCACACTCAATTAGATCAATAGTTGATCTATCACTCAATAATCTGTCAAAAATTAGGCACTGATTACAATCAAACCATACCCACTCTAGCTAAGAGATTCCAGGTGATGCTTGCCGACTTGCAATCTACTCTAGCCAGGAACTCGAAGGCTCAACATTAGTGAAGTGAGCTCTTTGGAGCTGCACTTTGAAAGTGTACCCATGGACTCAAGCTAGGTTTGAAACTCTAACGGTCTTGTCAATGGCACACCCAACGGTACAAATAGTGCAAAGTGATGGTGGGCCCCACCATGAAGTCAATATCCCAAACACAAAATATGACCATTGGAAAATAGTCTATGAGTGATTGATAAAATACCTCTAACTACTATCATTGCAACTCCAATGTTTGAGAAATCTAGATGCAACACTACAAATGATGTGACAAGATAGAGTGTATGCTCTTCAACACAAACAATAAAATTACTACATTAAAGGAATTTTATCTTAAGAATTATACAAATGATGATGCTAACTCTCTTTTTTACACTTACCAAATTCCTCAATTTCAAAGCAATTCTTCATAAAATCCCAAAGTAGAAATGAATTAATATTAAAATAGACGGAGAAAAAATTGAAATGTTTATCTCAAAATATTTTTTTTATCAAATCCAAAACCTAAAGCTAAAGTATATGAACTATTGCAAGAATAGATGTTTGAGTATTATACTAGTCAAACAACTTATTCAATAAGTGTGGTACTCACATTTTTCATTTTGGACGAGTTTTGAAAAAGAAAAGCCTTGCTGAAACCAAATTGAAACCAAATGGAGAAGAAATGAGAGGAAATTTGCATTTTGATCAAGCCCAAGGAAGTCTACTTTGTGTCAGATGAAGATGGACTCAGCCAAGATTGAAAGAGGGCAGACCAAAAGGAGGAATGGAAGTTATAGGTCGAGATTCTTGCGGGGGCTATATATCTCAATGTTCACAAGTCTAAATCAAGTGTGATATATCTCGTTGGAAGCTTCTCGTTTAAGGCTTTTTGTTGCCACCAAAATCATAAAGTTTGGAGGTCCGTAGAAGAAGTTACAAGTATTTGAAGTTTTGGGAGTAAATGTACAAAGTAGTTTAGTGTCTTCAGGTTGGTGTCTTCAGACTTTGGAATTGAGACATTGGACTTTGGTCTTTGGACTTCGGAATTGAGACATCGGACTTTGGTCTTTGGACTTGAGACTTGAGACTTGAGACTTTGGTCTTTGGACTTTGGACTTGAGACTTCGGACTTCGGACTTGAGGTTTACACAACTTTGGGTTAGAAGCTTCTTCGCCTCAAGACGAAGATGACTGTATCTGAGATAGTCGGACCTTGGAGTGCAATGAAGATGACTTCGAGAATCTTGCCAGAGGCATTAGAGAGAGAGTTAGGATAGAGAAAGAATAGATAGTAAGGATACACATGACTTCAATTTTAGTTCCAATTGAAGATGGAACAGGAATTGAAGGAGAAGTAGCAGTAGTGAATAAACACAAAGTGCAAGATCAAATTGTAAGTGTCTTCAAGTTAGTAACATGAGTGATAAGGGGAAAGAGGGTTACAAATTAAAGGTATAGATAGTGTACCCATGCTTCAATTACAATTTGTGATGAGGATATAGTAGAATTAGCAAAGGAATTGATTGTAATTAGACTCGATGTTGCAAAAGGAGGAATTCAGGTGTCAGCGGACTTGTTATTTGACACATTAGAGAAGAGTGGGTCAAGGGATAAAGAAGTAGATTGAGTAACACTAAGCTTAATTGTACTTCCTATTGTAGAAGTAGTAGAAGGAATGCAGGAATTGGTAGAATTAGCTATACTCAAAGAAAGAGAAGTACTAGGAAGATCATCGGGTTTGGAAGCCGATGATGAGGTAGACATCGGATCGGTGTAAGTAACATATTTTGAGATTTGAAGAGGTAGATATGAAGAGATGGATTGTTAGTTTGGATCTGTAGGTAGGAAGAGATGTAAGGAAGCGGTGCATAAGTAGGAAGAACTACCGTTTGCTTCAGTATTTAAGGGGAGCATTCGCAATACTATGTTGTTCAGTATTCATATTTTTGAAGATAGATAAAGCGAAGTGCTATTTTCAATGCTCGTCGCTTGAGCTTAATTCTGATTGTCAATCTTGTGTTTGTGTTTGTGAGTGTGTGAAGAATTCCAAAGTGCAAGTCAATGTGTTTGTGGATGTTGGATTTTGCAGCCTTGATCTTCATTTTGTGTGTTTGATCTTGAGTGAAGTGCATCGGAGCAATGCCTTGACAAATCTAAGAGGAATTGTAGTGTTGGTAGTATTTTGCATTTGTGAGTGCAGCACAAAGTTGATGTGAAGCAATTTTGGTCGAGGAAGTTGTGCTTTCAGTGGAGGGGTGGAACACAATTCTAAGGCAAAATTGTTCTTCACAGTGAAGTGCCATCTTTGGGAGAATCTAAATCATCACAATCAAGAGTTGTTTGGACATAATTTGCTATGTTGTGATTATGTGTGTGTATATTCGTGACAAGTTGTCAAGATTGTGAGCTTGTTACTCTCTTCTGGGTGTAGTTTCTATTTGAGAGATTAAAGAAGCAATCAAGAAAATCTACAAGTTACTATTTGACTTTGTATTTGACCAATTCTGAATCGTATCTCTGCATGAACAAACTTTACTTACCCAATTACCACAAAAGTGATATTTGCTGGGTTTTCACAATAAGAGAAGCATAATTTGGTAAAAACTAAAGGTTAAGAACATTTTGCTTCAATGGACTTTTAAAAGGAGTAAAGAAGAGGTTTTTTTCATATGGTTGCACCTTAGTTGAACTATCAAAACATTGAACTATGTAAGAACTATCAAAATAGCTTATGTTGTAGAAATAATAGTATAAATAGACTAGAAGAAAAATATAGGAGTTCCAAAGGATGCTTAAGCAAGGCATCAACCCATTTTAAGTTGGCAATACATAAGTGGTTTGACAATTTCTTCAAATCATATTGCAATCAAATACCACAAAGTAAAGTATATAATCCACCATATCACTTTACTACCAAGAAGTACATAACTACTAAAGATCATATATTGGTACAAAAGATCCTTGTGACGTGTTATATTAGCAAGTATGAAGATTCTTTATAAACATTACTTTTGCATGTGCAAAGATTAAAAAAAATCAAAAGTCAAAAAAGAGTGTTTGGTACTTAATATTGAAATGGTACTTGATATAAGCTTTGGCTATGGAGTAGATTTAAGCACATAGAGGATATAAAGATTCTTGATTCTAAAACAAGCAAGGAATGTGTTGGAGAGATTATTCAAGTTGAGTAAAGCAAAACGTGCAGCAATTCTCCTAAGGTAGTCTCTAGAAGTGAAAGTTCTGGAAGGAAGGGGAGAAAGTCCTACTATCCTCCATGAAATGTTTTTAACAAGAAACTTGGCCATGTATATTATACCCAAGAGGAGTCCAAGAGTTTAACAACCAGATCCAAAATAATTCTTTTGAGTTAGCAGCAATACAAAACACCAAATTTGGATTTATCTTGGGACAAGGAAAATTCTAAAAGCATCAAACCCAAAACTTGGCTATGGTAACCATGAGTGGGATGTACTCTAAAGTAGCAAAGCAAAGAGTTGCCAACCATTTACCTGTATAGTAGTGTTGCTACCATCTCTTAAAATCAAAATTAGCAGTTTGGCCCATGCAACACTTACAACTACAAACCAAGTAAATAATATAATAATCACTCATAAATCATTTAAAGGGCCCAAGTACAGAAGAAACCATAACCAAAAGTGTGATATTAACCTAGTACCAACCAAGAAGAATATCAAGAGTTAATGAGGATTGCAATTGAGAGTCAATCATTTGTATTTGTATGCAATCAAATGCAAAGTAGGGACAAGTGCGTGGAACAAGAAGTGTGATGTTAACCTTGTACCTGACCAAGAAGAATAGCAAGGTTTAAACTATCATATAGGTGGGTATTAGGGTCAGATGTCAGGTGTTAGAGACAATTGAGTCATTAAAGTAGATCTCGTGTGAGTGTTAGGGAGGAGGTTTGGTACCCAATAAAATAGCATGAAGCTTCATAAAAAATGAGGAGGAAGGTACATCAACAGGCTATAGAGGAAGTTAAAGGGTCAAGGCCTCTGTGACAACCCAGCAAATATCACTTTTGCGGTAATCGGGTAAGTAAAGTTCGTTCCCGCAGAGATACGAGTCAGAAATGTCCAAATACGAAGCAAAGTAACAATTTCAGTTCTTCTTGAGTTCTTCTTTAGTCTCTCAGGTAGAAACCACACCCAGAAGAGAGTAACAAGCACTGACTTGCAGTCTTGTCACAAATTAACACTCCATAATCACAACTCCATCAAATCTTTCCAAACAATCTTGATTGTGATGATTCAGGCTCTCCCAAAAACGGCACTTCACTGCAAAACAACTTCACCTCAGAATTGTGTTCCACCCTTCCACCGAAGGCACAACTTCCTTGATCGAAATTGCTTCACATCAACTTCGCACTGCACTCACACATGCAGAATACTACCAACACTACAATTCCTCTCAGATCTGTCAAGGCATTGCTTAGATTGCACTTCACTCAGGATCAAACACACAGAATGAAGATCAAGGCTGTGGAATCCAACATCCAACAAGCACTCTGACTTGCACTTTGAATTTCTCCAAACATTCACAAACACAATTACAAAGTTGATACTCGGAATCAAGCTCAAGCGACGAGCACTGCTTCACAACACTTCGCTTTATCTATTCTCAGAAATAATGAGCACTGAACAACAAGTTCCTGCAAATGCCACTCTTAAATAGTGAAGCAATCGGCAGTTCTAACAACTATACCGTTTCTACAACAACTGTTCTAACCTGCAGATCCTAAATGACAATGCACCTCTTTATATCTGCCCCTTCAAATCTCAAATCGGTTACTAATCCAATCCGATGTCTACTTCTTCCTCGGCTTTCAAACCCGAACCCGAAGTAATCTTACTTCCTACTATTCTGTCCTCGGGTTTCAAAACTCCTAATTCCTCCACTAATTCTAACATTTCTCCTTCCTAATATGAAATTCCTATCATAGTTAAGCCTTCTAAATCTTTATCTCTCGACCCACTCTTCTCTAAAGTGTCAAATGTCAAATCCAAAGACACTTGCACTCCTATCTCTCTTACCTCGGGTCTAACTATTATCAATTCTTTTGCTAATTCTACTATATCCTCATCAAGAATTGTAATTGAAAGCATGGGTACACTATCTACACCTTCAATTTGTAACCCACTTTCCCCTAATCACTCATGTTACTAACCCGAAGACACTTACAGTCTGATCCTGCACTTCGGGTTTATTCACTACTGCTACTTCTCCTTCAATTTAGGTTCCATCTTCAATTAGAACTGAAATTGAAGTCATGTGTATCCTAACTATCTTCTTTCTCTACTCTAACTTCCTCTGATCCCTCTCGCAAAACTCCCAAAAACACCTTCACTGCACTCCGAGGTCCGGCTACCTCTGATTTAGTCATCTTCATCTTGAGGCGAAGTCTTTAGACCCGAAGTCATGTAAACCGGAAGTACGAAGTCACATTGACCCGAAGACACTTTGACCCGAAATACACTTACTCCAGAAACTTCAAATTCTTGTAACTTCTTCTACAGACCTCCAAACTTTGAGATTTTGGTGGTAATGGAAAGCCTTGAACAAGACGCTTCCAACGAGATATAACACGCTTGATTTGGAGTTGTGGTCATTGAGATATGGCCCCCGCAAGAATCCTGACCTGCAACTTCTATTTCTCCTTCGGCGTCTGCCCTCCTTAATGTCTGCTCCGAGTTTTTTCCCTCCTCTGACACGAAGTAAGCTTCTTCGGGTCTGATCCAAACCGGGCCATTCTTCCTCTTACATGAAGTCGACTTCCTCGGGTTTGATCAAATCATAAGTTTGCAATCATTTCTTCTCCATTTGGTTTCAATTTGGTTTCAGCAAGGCATTTCTTCTTCAAAACTCGCCTTAGAGGAAAATAAAAAAGGGAGAGGGGAGAGTGGAGCTAGTGTCTAAAATTGACACTTGTAATTTGAGAATCATGACATATGTTGCATGTGGTACCCACATTTTTTGTTTTTTAGGATAGGTAGTGTTTAAGAGACAAAGTAAGCACGGAAAAGTCAAATTGCGGACAAAGAATGGACGGAAGTAACTTTGGAGGAAAGCCAAAGAAGCTAACATCGGATCCAATGATGGAGGTACTCGGAAGAAGAGTACGCCGGGAACAGTCCAAAGATCACCGTCTTTGGGGTGGAAAATGCAAGAAAGACAAAGACCGTTTAACAACCTTTGTACGTGGCAAGAAAGTACATTTCAAGAAACAACGGGGGCAGGAGAATCATGTCTTGACAGTGACCAGGAGTGCACGCAGAAGAGAGAAAAGCACGGACAAAATTGACTGAAGAATGACTGCGATTCGGGGCAAAATATAATGCGAATGTGCAGGAGGAATTTGAACACTCTGAGTAAATTTCCAATTCCTTTGAGTATCGTCCTGCAGTAATGCGTGTCCAAAAACCCGACAAGAGTGAAATTTTCCAGAACCCTAAGGGAGTTAGAGTGTCTCATCCAGGAGAGGGTCTGATCTTCCAACAACATAGAATGAGAGAACAAATCATGGCAAAGAAGGTGGCCAACGCGTTGGCAGTGAGAGGTTTTGCAATCCGAAGAGTAGATGTAGTAGCTAGGATCAAAGTCTTGGTAAGACTTTGGATTACCTTTTTAGCATAGAACTGGAATTTAAGTTTCTCGGGAGTGATGGTAGAGATTGCTGCCAGTAATTGTGAGGAGGGTCCCAAGGTGGAGGGGAAGAGAGGCAATCCGGCTCAATGGACTGAGTTGGATTGGAAATTAGTATTGGGGAGAGAAGCAGGAGAGCCGACAGGGGTCACCTTCTATTGGAAGTGTGATGCTGCAAAGGAAACGGCGGAGATTTGTAACTCGTTTTTTGCTCCAAGAACTACAAATGGTTACAAGGTGGAATCCTATCGGGACCCAATCCAAAGAAGTATCGTGGGAGCAATGATGGCCATGTTCAAGCCGGAGCAAACGACCTACGTAACCATGTAGCAGGCAGTCTTCTTCCATCAGATGTTTGCAGGAGTACCAATAAATTGGGCGAAGTGCTTCCATCACCGAACAAGGCAAATGGTGGTGAATTGGAGAACGGGCTCACCACCGCATTATTTCACACCGTTTGCGGCTCATTTCTACTTCGGGCTGAACTTGTTGTCCAAAGACGAGCGTCATTGTATGGTCTCGCACATGCACCCTAATTTGAGACAAGAAGCATACAAAGAGGAGCATCAGTATATGCTGCATTTGCAAGCAAATGACGAATACTTTGCAAGGACGGGACAGTGGAAGATTGAAGATGTTACCAATCCAAAGACAAAGAAGCAAAGTAAACCCAAAGAAGCCAAGTCGTTGCCCATACAAAGAAAGACTCGGAGGCTGATATTGAAGACCACTAAAGTCATAAGAGAAGCATCATCGGGATCGGAGTCAGATGAAGAAACTGAGTCGCAAGAAGACTCGGAAGAAGAAGAGCTCACATTGAAAAGTGAGGAGTCTGGGAGTGAAAGTGAGGGAGAGCCAGAAGTCCAGCAATTGGTGGTAGTAAGTGAGG
Source organism: Lunularia cruciata (assembly GCA_948567375.1). Classification (NCBI taxonomy): domain Eukaryota; kingdom Viridiplantae; phylum Streptophyta; class Marchantiopsida; order Lunulariales; family Lunulariaceae; genus Lunularia; species Lunularia cruciata. The sequence goes on from OX419761.1 coordinate 27,806,775, forward strand.
CTGGTGAGGCAATGACAGAGAACAAGCCAAGACCCAAAGCGAAGGAGGAGTATCCCACGGGGCCCAGTTCAAGAGGCGAAGATGAAGACAGTGCTGATGCAATGAAGATACAAAGATCGCAACTTCGGATGAAGGAGCTGATGACGGAGGAGAAGGCTCCAGACGAAGGTGGCAAGGAAGAAGTGGACCACTTTGTGGGAATATTATATTTAACAAGGATAGTCACCCTATTGCTGGAGCTACTACAGGAGAATCGCAGTGTAATTCCCCAAGATCGACGAAAAGGGATGAACAAATTGCAGATGGTGAAGTATCTATTGAATGAAGTGCAGGAGCTGCATGAGCATCAAGTCCAAAGAAATAAAGAAATTGAAGATCTTCGGAGGGAGGAAGACTCAAGGAAGAAAATGTTGAGTCTGATACAAGGAAGCTGCACAGAGAAGGAGAAAGAATTGCAGAAGCAAGCCGGAGAGTTGAAGGAGCAGGCAATGTGGCTGAGCAAGATGAAGGAGGAAGTGAGTGATGTGCGCATCAAAAATGTTCATTTGAAGGCAATGACCATCGTGATGGAGCAAGAGTTGGACAGCTTGAAGAAGAGTGCCGCAGTAAAAGATCAAGCATGGCAGAGAGAGTTGGCGGCCCGACAAGAAGAAGAAGAGCGATTGCAAGAACTTGTTAAGAGTGCGGAATAGCAAAAGATGCAGTATGCAAAGGAGAAGAAGATGCTTGGTGTAGACTACGAAGACGAGTTGAAGATGTATAGAGTGGAGTTGAAGGTAGAACATTCTTGAGGATATGCATCGGAATCAATAAGAGACATTGCAGGGAGATTACAAGCACTCTTAAGCACAGAGACTGAAGGAAGATTGGAAGAAGCTCGTCTGCATGAGTTGAAGTTACTTGTGCAGGAGACTCGTAAACAAAAAGCCAAAGATGTGGACATGAACACCTTGTTGATCCGGTTGAGGGAACATGTAGATAAGAAAATGTTAGAAGTAGAGAACAATGTTAGTCTTAGACTGGATTTAGTCAATTCGGAGTTAGAGAAAATTCGGAATAGTGTGACCGTGGAGAAGAAACCCGATGTCACAAACGTAGGAGTACAAGTGTCATCGGACTTGAGGATTGACACATTAGAGAAGAGTGGGTCGGAAAATAAGAGTGTAGATAGATACCAGTGAACTCAATTGTAGATTGTAGTGAAGATGTTGTAGAATTAGTGAAGAAATTAGTAGAATCCGTTGTACCCGAAGAATGAGAAATAGTAGGAAGATCATTGGGTTTGGAAGTCAATGATGAGGTAGACATCGGATCGGGCTAAGTGTCGATTTTGAGATAGGAAAAGGTAGATAGATTGTCACTTGGGATTTGTAGGTAGGAAAAGATGTTAAGAAGAGGTGTCTAGGTAGGCAAATCTGCCATTTGCTTCAGTATTTAAGTGGAGCAATCGAAGTACGATGTTATTCAGTATTCATGTTTCTGAAGATAGATAAAGCGAAGTGCTGTTCTCAATACTCGTCGCTTAAGCTTAATTCAGAGTGTCAATTTTGTGTTTGTATTTGTGAGTGTGTGGAGAATTCCAAAGAGCAAGTCAGTGTGTTTGTGGATGTGGGATCTACAGCCTTGATCTTCATTCTGTGTGTTTGATCCTGAGTGAAGTGCATCGGAGCAATGCCTTGACAGATCTGAGAGGAATTGTAGTGTTAGTAGTATTATGCATTTGTGATTGCAGCACAAAGTTGATGTGAAGCAATTTTGATCGAGGAAGTTGTGCCTTTAGTGGAGAGGTGGAACACAATTCTGAGGCAAAATTGGTCTTTGCAATGAAGTGCCGTCTTCGGGAGAATCTGAATCATCACAATCAAGAGTTGTTTGGACAGAATTTGCTATGTTGTGATTATGTGAGTGTGTATTCGTGACAAGTTGTCAAGATTGTGAGCTTGTTACTCTCTTTTGGGTGTAGTTTCTACCTGAGAGATTAAAGAAGAACTCAAGAAGAACTGCAATTGTGACGTTTGTCTTCGTATTTGACCAATTCTGGATAGTATCTCTACGGGAACGAACTTTACTTACCCAATTACCGCAAAAGTGATATTTGCTGGGTTGTCACATGATTTTTGGCACCGAAGCCGGGGATACAAATCTTGGAAGTAGAAGAATACAAAGCCAAATTCAAAACTAGGTGTTCATGCAATATGAATGTCTGCATCAAGAGAACAACAGGAAGAGAGAGCTCGAAGATAAGCAGCGCAGCATGAAGAAGATGAACGGTTGAAAGCCCCATACACTTCAGACAAAATCAAACGAGAAGAGTTGGACTTTCAACTTCTTCACGAAGTGCAAGCAGCCCTGTGTGAACTTGACCAAAAGAGACGTGAAGGAGGTTGGCAAGGCTACTTTTTATCCCTGTCTTCCAAGAACAAGAAAGACTCGAGCGGGCAGACATACGTGCTACAACCCAGTACACCAACTTCTCCTAAAGCTGTAAAGGAAGTCGATTTCATTCAGAAGTTTGTTTGAGAAAAGATAGCACAAACACTTACGGAAGAAGAGTGTCAGCATCTAGTACAAAAATTTCCTCGGTTATCCCAAAGGAGATTCAAAGAACAGACTGAAGTTGTGGACCCTCTTACTTCTGATCGGGTTGAAGTTGACACAACCAGAGAAGAAGAAATTGTCAAAGAAGACCCCAATTTGAACTTGAAAAATTGGAACCTGTGGGTAGACAACACGGCGTCCATACCAAGTAGTTATGTGGTTCCCATAAGTTCAAACTTACCACACTTAAATCCGCCGCACCGCATGATGTCTTTGTTACCCGTAACCCGTCATGCTTATCAAAAGTATAAAGGTACCGAGCAAGACAAAGATCCAGACGAATTCATTGAGGAATTCAAAGTCATTTCCTTTGCCAATAAGGAACATGACTCTGCGGATCGACTGCGGATTTTTCCAAGTCTGCTCCGAAAGAAGGCTCGGAGCTGGTATACTCATGTAACGCAGAAGGGATTTACACCAACAGACTGGACAAACTTACAAAAGGGCTTCCTGGAACAATTTTGGGAGGTGGATTATGATACAAGTGTCTTTGTGGCACTTAATGATTTGGACCGAGGGAAGAAGGAAAAATTGAGAGATTACTTTGAGCGGTTCATGGCCTTATTGAACCGAGTTCCAAAGCAATCCGGGGTGGTGGGTTATTCCGATGCCCAAGCCATTACTTGGTTTCTTGGCAGGCTTTCACCGGAGATTTGAATCTTTGCCTGGGAGAGAAATGTAACCTCTCTGGACAAAGTCATCAAACATGTTGCCCGATATGAGGCAGCTCATTCTAACTTGTCCAATAATCGAAGAAATCATGAGAAGAAAGGCAAAAAGCTAAGACTAAGAGCTTCACAAAGTACTTCTCCTTCTTCGGAAGAATCCTCCACTTCTTCTAGTTCTTCTTTGGAATCAGACAAAGAACCCAAGCCGAGAAAAATACAAAGACATAGGGGAAAGAAGCCTGTAACACCGCCAGTAAAGAATATATCCAAGGCGAATCAAAAGTTAGAAACTATGATTAAAGAGTTTGCGGATTTTTAAATTCAGATGATTGGGGCAAAGGACTGAAGAAAACCCCCGTCATTTGGATGACCAAATGTATGGTGCACTGCGTGTGGTAAATCCGGCCACGCTAATATAGAGTGTTTAACTTGCACGGCATTTCCAGTTCAACAAATAGATTGGGTACTTGGGTGGGATCAAGACAAAGATGAAGATACGGTATACCAAACCCAAGACACACAGCCTTCATCAAGCCCATCGTATCCAGGTCCCCGGTTTGGACCAAGGGAGTATAATCCTATGGTTCCCCCACAAAGACCTCTGATAGGCGGTCAAAATAGACCTCAAAATGTTGCATCGGGTGCTTGTTACAATTGTGGCTCAATGGGACATTGGTCTCCAAATTGTCCGGAGCCAAGACGACAAATTGGGTACATACCACTTTGTGGGAATTGTAAAGGATCGGGGCACACAGGAAACCAGTGCCTGCAACCACCTAATTCAAAGCCCCCTGTCAAGTATGTTCAGACTCCTGCTGAGCGTGCTGTGCTTTAGGTGAAGGGGGACGCTAACGTCAATTGTATTACCCTTGAGGAAGAGAGGCCTCAAGAAGGAAGTCCGGCTTCAGAAGGAGATTGGCCGGACCTTGAATTTTTGAAGGTAGAAACTCGTGCGGAGAGAAAGAATCAAGTTTCCAAAGAAACAAGTATAGCGGCGTCTTCCTCCCGGAAAATGAAAAGACTGCGACCAAAAGCTATTCTTTCTGCAAAGGAGGAAAAGGTCTTAGCAAAAGCTAAAGCAAAAGCCCTGCAGAAAGAAATTAAGGAAGCAGTACTACGCACGTGAGAGATGAGTGTGGAAGCAAATGCAAGGACGCAAACCCCCGTATTTCTGGCAGATATCAGGTCTGAAGTAAAAGACTTGATCCAAGCCAAAGTTGGTCAACTTGATGATCATCGGGTCAACCACCTACACACTCCGGTGACCATCCTCAAGCATCCCGAAGTTCACTTTGAATAGGCAAATAACTCAGAACCAAAGCCAAAGACAAAGCAGGTGAAATTGGGGAGAGTTCCACAGTACAATATTGTGGCAGATATGGCGTCTTCAAGCGTGAATGTCATGTTTAAAAAATTATGGGAGGACAAATAAGCTTTATAAAAAGCAGCTAAGTTCATCCCTCAAGAAAGTAAGGACGATGACAAAGAAGGACTTGCCTGCAATTTATTGTATTGAACAGGAAGATTTGGGATCTCCCGAGGTGGATGCGGAGATAGCAGGCTGTATGATTACATCCATACCCATTGATTGGGGATCAGGTGTAAACGTCATGACAGAAGACATTGCATACCAATTGGGGTACACAATCTTTGAACCAACACCCCGGATACTTAAGTTTGCGGATCAAACCAGGCGACGGCACTTGGGCATGCTGTCAAATATTACCATGATTATTGGAGGGGTGTCTTTCAAATTAAATTACATTGTGTTACAACCTGTAACCAAAACTTGCTACACTCTCTTGATCGGGAGACCTTGGTTGTACAGTGCACAGGTTATGGTGGATTGGCACCAGCAAAAATTACAATTTAAAGACATTTTGTCTAAAGAACAAAAGCTAGTGATGGTAAGTTGGACGAAGGTTCCTCATCTGGGAGAAACTACTTCGTCCAAAGACGAGGAGGAATCCAAAGATTCATTGTCTTTGTCTTCCGAGGACTCCGACACCAATGTCCAAGTAAATTATTTGGAATGCTACGAGGTAGAGGTCGACGATGAAGACCCCTACGACATTGCCTCAGGTGAACAAGACTTGGAGGAATGGGGTTTGATGGCAATACGTCTCGGATTGAATTGAGTAGGTCATGTAGAAGGTATCATTAACCCCGATGATTGTCAAGATGTGGCCTTGACTGAAGAAAAGATTTTAAAAATTTCAAAGACAATCACCGCCAAGGAGTTAGCAGGATACACTGCCCTGTTTATAGAGTTCCAGGATGTATTCGCCTGGTCTATTGACCAAATGCCGGGAATTCCACAAGAATTTGGTGAGCACCGGATTGATCTGGTCAAAGGTGCAGTTCCGGTTTGGCAAAGACAATACCGTCTGAACCCGAAGTACTTCCTCTTGGTAAAAGACGAAATTGATAAGTACTTAGGGGCCAAAGTGGGTGTCACCCATTGTCATCGTTCCAAAGAAGAAGACAGGGAAAATTTGAGTATGCCAAGATTTTTGCAAATTAAACACAGTCACCAAAAAGGATCATCATCCTTTACCATTTATAGACACAATTCTGGACCAAGTAGCTGGTCATCCATGCTATAGTTTTCTCGATGGATTTTTAGGGTACAATCAAGTATCCATTTGAGAAGAAGACAAGGACAAAACCACATTTACCACTGAATGGGGCACTTTCGCTTACAATCAAATGCCCTTTGGGTTGTGTAATGCTCCTGCTACTTTCCAACAGATGATGAACTCAATATTCAAAGATTTTCTAGCGTAAATTTGTGGAAGTCTTCATTGATGATTTTTGCGTGTTTGGGCAAAGATAGGTACATATAGATTATCTTCGCCAAACTTTCAAAAGGTGTCATTTTGCCAGTTTGTCATTACACCCGGAGAAATGCTTCTTTGCAATGAAGGAGGGAATTCTTCTAGGGCATCGGGTGTCAAGCCAAGGAATTGAAGTGGATGTCGAGAAGGTTAAAGTCATTGCAACTTTGGAATCCCCGAAGAACCTCCGGGAGCTGAGAGCCTTCTTAGGACATGTTGGATACTATAGACGCTTCGTGTCAAACTACGCAGTGCTTGCTGCACCACTTACAAAGCTTCTGAAAAAATCCAAAGATTATCTGTGGGAAGCAACTCAAGAAGAAGCTTTCCAAGTATTGAAGAAGAAACTGGTTAAAGCACCAGTCATGAGGGCCCCAAATTGGGACGTCCCTTTTCATGTGTATGTGGACACTTTGTCCATGGCCATCGGAGTTGTCTTAAGTCAAAAGGACAAGAAGAAAAAGGACTACCCGGTGTATTATGCCAGCCGACAACTTTCAGTTTTTGAAAAGAACTATTCAACAACTGAAAGAGAAGCCCTCAGGATGGTGTATGCCTGCAAGAAATTTTGTCACTATCTATTAGGATACAAATTTTTCTTCTATGTGGACCATTATGCACTGCAACACTTGGTCAAGAAGGCGGATTTGTCTGGGCAAATTGCACGATGGATCTTGTTGTTACAAGAATTCACATACACTGTACAAGTAAGGAAAGGAGCTTTGCATTCAAATGCGGACTTCTTATCCAGGTTAGAAACTCAAGACCAAGATTTGGAAATCGATGATTGGTTTCCTAATGAAGAGCTATATCATTTAATGGTGGTGCAAAGTACGCGGTATGTGGCAGAATATCATTATTTGCATACGTGCCATTGTCCTAAGGGGCTGGATCCGGAACAAAGGGCAGTCTTCCTTTGGAAAATGGGACTGTACCAGTTGAAACACAACATTTTGTTTAAAATGGGCAAAGATGAAGTACTTCGGAGATGCTTGGAAGCATACAAAGTAGGAGGAGTCATTGAATCCTTGCACTTGGAAGCATTGGGAAGACACTATGCCCTGAAAAATATGGTGAAGAAAATTCTTTCAGCAAGGTATTGGTGGCCTATGATGTATAAAGATACGCATGCCCATATTCAGAGTTGTGATGCTTGTCAAAGAATAGGGAAACAGACGGCGACTTCCCAGTGGCCTTTGAAACCAATTTTGCCTCTGGCCCCATTTGAGAAATGAGGTATTGATTTTGTGGGACCTATTCAACCAATAACTCGTGTCACAAGGAAGAGGTACATCTTAGTATGTACTGATTACGCCACCAAGATGGTGGAAGCAGAGGCAACACGAAGAGATGATGCAGAGACAGTAACAAAATTTTTCTTCCAAAACATCATTTCCCGTTATGGGTGTCCTCTGGAATTGGTCAGTGATCGGGGAACTCATTTTTTGAACTCAATGGTGGAGGCATTAACCAAATACTTCCAAATTAAGCATCGGAAGACCACACCTTTAAACCCGAAAGCGAATGGACTCACGGAGAAAGCCAATGGATTGCTGTGTAAAATTTTAAATAAGGTGATAGTCAATTATGCCTATGATTGGGATACAAAGTTACCTGCAGCGTTATGGGCATATCAAACAATGGAAAAAATTACTACCAAGCAAACTCCTTATTTTCTAGACATACGGATTGCATCCCATATTACCAGTTGAGTTTGAAGTACCAACATATACAATACTTTGTGAAGAACATTTGTCGGAGGAAGAAAGTCAAGATCTTTGGATCCATCAATTGATGTGGTTGGAAGAGAAAAGGGATGATGCAATGCAAACTACAAAGGAAATTCAAGAACAACGGAAAGTTTGGCACAAAAAAAGAATCAAACCTGTGACTGTTCAAGAAGGAGATCTGGTATTATTTTATGATAATCGCTGCCTATTTTTTCCAGGAAAATTACATCTGAGGTGGATGGGACCGTATCGTGTGATGCACATTTATGATAATGGTTCTATTCAACTTGCCAACCTGGATGGCAATCCTTTTGCAACTCGTGTCAATGGTTGGAGGGTTAGAAAATATTGGACCCAAAACCCGACTTTGTATAAAAACCCGGTTGTCGGTGTTCACAAGGACGCTCACATTTGAGGGAGGGGGTATGTGGTACCCACATTTTTTGTTTTTTAGGATAGGTAGTGTTTAAGAGACGAAGTAAGCACGGAAAAGTTGAATTGCGGACAAAGAATGGACGGAAGTAACTTCCGAGGAAAGCCGAAGAAGCTGACATCGGATCCGATGATGGAGGTACTCGGAAGAAGAGTACGCCGGGAACAGTCCAAAGATCACCGTCTTTGGGGTGGAAAACGCAAGAAAGACAGACCGTTTAACAACCTCTGTATGTGGCAAGAAAGTACATTTCAAGAAACGGTGGGGGTAGGAGAATCATGTCTTGACAGTGACCAGGAGTGGACGCAGAAGAGAGAAAAGCACCGACAAAATTGACTGAAAAATGATTGCAATTTGGGGCAATATAAAATTGCGACTGGGCAGGAGGAATTTGAACACTCTGAGTAAATTTCCAATTCCTTTGAGTAGTCGTCTTGCAGTAATGCGTGTCCGGAAGCCCGTCAAGAGTGAATTTTTCGGAACCCTGAGGGAGTTAGAGTGTCTTGTCCAGGAGAGGGTCTGATCTTCCAACAGCATAGAACAAGAGAACAAATCATGGCAAAGAAGGTGGCCAACGCGCTGGCAGTGAGAGGTTTTGCTATCCAAAGAGTAGATGTAGTAGCTAGGATCAAAGTCTTGGTAAGACTTTGGATTACCTTTTTAGCATGGAACTAGAATTTTAGTTTCCCGGGAGTGATGGCAGAGATTGCTGCCAATAATTGTGAGGAGGGTCTCGAGGTGGAGGGGAAGAGAGGCAATCCGGCTCAATGGACTGAGTTGGATTGGAAATTAGTATTGGGGAGAGAAGCAGGAGAGCCGACAGGGGTCACCTTCTATCGGAAGTGTGATGCTACAGAGGAAACGGCGGAGATTTGTGACTCATTTTTGCTCCAAGAACTACAAATGGTTACAAGGTGGAATCCTATCGGGACCCGATCCAAAGAAGTATCGTGGGGGCAATGATGGCCATGTTCAAGCCGGAGCGAACGCCTACGTAACCATGTAGCAGGCAGTCTTCTTCCATCAGATGTTTGCAAGAGTACTAGTAAATTGGGCGAAGTGCTTCCATCACCAAACAAGGTAGATGGTGGTGAATTGGAGAACGGGCTCACCACCGCATTATTTCGCACCGTTTGCGGCTCATTTCTACTTTGGGCTGAACTTGCTGTTCAAAGACAAGCGTCATCGTATGGTCTTGCACATGCACCCTGATTTGAGACGAGAAGCAGACAAAGAGGAGCATCAGTATATGCTGCATTTGCAAGCAAATGACAAATACTTTGCAAGGACGGGACAGTAGAAGATCAAAGATGTTACCAGTCCGAAGACAAAGAAGCAAAGTAAACCCGAAGAAGCCAAGTCATCGCCCATACAAAGAAAGACCCGGAGGCTGATGTTGAAGACTGCTAAAGTCATAAGAGAGGCATCATTGGGATTGGATTTGGATGAAGAAACTGAGTCGCAGGAAGACTTGGAAGAAGAAGAGCTCACATTGAAAAGTGAGGAGTCTGGGAGGAAAAGTGAGGAGTCTGGGAGCAAAAGTGAGGGAGAGCCAAAAGTCCAGCAATCGGTGGTAGTAAGTGAGGCTGGTGAGGCAATGACAAAGAACAAGCCAAGACCTGAAGTGAAGGAGGAGTATCCCACGGGGCCCAGTTCAAGAGGCGAAGATGAAGACAGTGCAGACGCAATGAAGATACAAAGATTGTGACTTTGGATGAAGGAGCCGATGACGGAGGAGAAGGGTCCAGATGAAGGTGGCAAGGAAGAAGTGGACCACTTTGTGGGAATATCATATTTAACAAGGATAGTCACCCCATTGCTGGAGCTGCTATAGGAGAATCGTAGTGTAATTCCCCAAGATCGACAAAAAGGGATGAACAAATTGCAGATGGTGAAGTATCTATTGAATGAAGTGCAGGAGTTGCAGGAGCATCAAGTCCGAAAAAATAAAGAAATTGAAGATCTTCAGAGGGAGGAAGACTCGAGGAAGAAAACGCTGAGTCTGATACAAGGAAGCTGCGAAGAGAAGGAGAAAGAATTGCAGAAGCAAGTCGGAGAGTTGAAGGAGCAGGCGATGTGGCTGAGCAAGATGAAGGAGGAAGTGAGTGATGTGCGCATCGAAAATGTTCATTTGAAGGCGATGACCATCGTGATGGAGCAAGAGTTGGACAGCTTGAAGAAGAGTGCCGTAGCAAAAGATCAAGCATGGCAGAGAGAGTTGGCGGCCCAACAAGAAGAAGAAGAGCGATTGCGAGAACTTGTTAAGAGTGCGGAACAGCAGAAGATGCAGTATGCAGAGGAGAAGAAGATGCTCGCTGCAGACTACGAAGACGAGTTGAAGATGTATAGAGTGGAGTTGAAGGTAGAATATTCTTGAGGATATGCATCGGAATCAGTAGGAGACATTGCAGGGAGATTACAAGCACTCTTAAGCACGGAGGCTGAAGGAAGATTGGAAGAAGCTTGTCTGCATGAGTTGAAGTTACTTGTGCAGGAGACTCGTAAACAAAAAGCCAAAGACATGGACATGAACACCTTGTTGATCTGGTTGAGGGAACGCGTAGATAGGAAAATGTTAGAAGTAGAGAACAATGTTAGTCTTAGATTGGATTTAGTCAATTCGGAGTTAGAGAAAATTTGGAATAGTGTGACAGTGGAGAAGAAACCCGATGTTGCAGACGTAGGAGTACAAGTGTCATCGGACTTGAGGATTGACACATTAGAGAAGAGTGGGTTGGAAAATAAGAGTGTAGATAGATTACCAGTGAAATCAATTGTAGATTGTAGTGAAGATGTTGTAGAATTAGTGAAGAAATTAGTAGAATCCGTTGTACCCAAAGAATGAGAAATAGTAGGAAGATCATTGGGTTTGGAAGTCAATGATGAGGTAGACATCAGATCGGGCTAAGTGTCGATTTTGAGATAGGAAAAGGCAGATAGACTGTCACTTGGGATTTGTAGGTAGGAAAAGATGTTAAGAAGAGGTGTCTAGGTAGGCAAATCTGCCATTTGCTTCAGTATTTAAGTGGAGCAATCACAGTACGATGTTATTCAGTATTCATGTTTCTGAAGATAGATAAAGCAAAGTGCTGTTCTCAGTACTCGTCGCTTAAGCTTAATTCAGAGTGTCAATTTTGTGTTTGTATTTGTGAGTGTGTGGAGAATTCCAAAGAGCAAGTCAGTGTGTTTGTGGATGTGGGATCTACAGCCTTGATCTTCATTCTGTGTGTTTGATCCTGAGTGAAGTGCATCGGAGCAATGCCTTGACAGATCTGAGAGGAATTGTAGTGTTGGTAGTATTCTGCATTTGTGATTGCAGCACGGAGTTGATATGAAGCAATTTTGATCAAGGAAGATGTGCCTTCAGTGGAGGGGTGGAACATAATTCTGAGGCAAAATTGGTCTTTGCAGTGAAGTGCCGTCTTTGGGAGAATCTGAATCATCACAATCAAGAGTTGTTTGGACAAAATTTGCTATGTTGTGATTATGTGAGTGTGTATTCGTGACAAGTTGTCAAGATTGTGAGCTTGTTACTCTCTTTTGGGTGTAGTTTCTACCTGAGAGATTAAAGAAGAACTCAAGAAGAACTGCAATTGTGACATTTGTCTTTGTATTTGACCAATTCTGGATAGTATCTCTATGGGAACGAACTTTACTTACCCGATTACCGCAAAAGTGATATTTGCCGGGTTGTCACATTGCACAAAGAGGTGGGAGTGAGTGAGGTGTCAAGGACCAAGAGCAGGTGACAATTGTCAAGGTCAAGAGGAATAGAAGGAAAAAAAAGGATGAGAGATCTAAGGGCAAGCATGACACAAATGAGGTATGGGAAGGAGGGTCTAGGACACAACAAAGTGCAAAACAAAACAACCATATAGTAACAAGGAAATTGATTGGTCCACAAAGCTAGAAGCATTGAAAACTAACAAGGAATGGGAAAGAGGTAAGAGAGTTGGGACCACACAATGCAAAATGAGATGGCAATGTAGAGATATTAAAATAAGTGGTGTAAAATATTAGAAGCAATTAAAAAGTGACAATGCAAAATCAAAAAATGACAATGCAAAATGAAATGAGGATCAAGAAAAGTCATGAAGAAGTAAACAAAAGACCACCTCTAGAAATTTTTTTTAACAACTTGGAAGTGTAAAACCGGTAGAAATAAGATGAAAACAATGAACAAAGAACTAAGCATGCTACAATCAAGGATGTGAAACAAACACCATGAAGCTGCAAAGTTAAGTAATACAAAAAGTGAGCACTAATAAACATAGTGGCCAATAATGAAATCCTTATCAACATGAATTCAAATATGATGCCTAGAAAACTAATGGCATGAGGATTCAATGCACTATCATGAAGAGAAGAATTCTACTTCAAAATAATACATAGAGTTGGCAAAACATGGGCCATGCTATTGCACTCCCAAAGTGCACACAAGTAGAGATATAAAGAAAAGAGGAAAGAAGCTATTTAGTGAAAAGGAGATCCAAAACTCATTGAGTGAAAATGCAATGCTCCATATGTAAAACATACTTGATAACAAACATGTGGTCAATTAGAGCATAAGTAAATATAACCTGGAAGCAAATTAATAGTCACACTTACATCTAATAGCATATAACCAAGTAGGAAGCCTTGAATAAATAGAAACAAAGCACTCTAATATATAGCAAATTGTTATAAGTATATACATTGCTACACAAAATACATCATTTTCAACATCATACACTATAGAAGCACAACTCACACATAAGTCATACATAGATTCTAAAGTGCCACAATAATCAGATCATTTACAACTCAAATCAACTCAAATCAGATCAGTACTTGAGCTGATCCTAAACAAATTACCAACAACAAGGCACTAATTACAGTCAAGCTACACCCACTCTAGCTAAGAGATTCTAAGTGACGCTCACCAGCTTTTTGTCCACTCTAGCCAAGAACTAAATGCTCAACATCAAAGAAGCAAGCTCTTTAGACCTACACTTCTAGGGTATACTCTTGATTTTGACCTAGGTCTCATCCCAACCGTCCCACTGATGGCACACTCGATGGTGCGGACGGTGCAATTGACGGTGGATCCTACCATGTAGTCAATACCCAAAACACAAAATCTGACCGACGGAAAGTAGTCCCTGAGTAACTACCAAAATACCTCTAACTACTATCATTGCTACTCCAGTGTCCGAGCAATCTAGATGCAAAGCTACAAATGGCATGACAATTGTTGTGCATATATACATCGGTATATAATATATATCACTGTGAACATCATACACTATAGAAGCACAACTCAAATATAAGTCATACATAGACTCTAAAGTGCCACAATTGCCTCCTAGCTGGCGGTTAGGTCCCTCTAACTCCAAATAGCCATCTATTCTAAATATATGGTATACTTTATGGTGGGCAAAAGATCACAAGGCCAATGCTATTGAGCCCCATTGTTAGTTTCCTGTCTACAATCTATGCCATATAAAGGATGAACTAGCTATAGGTCAAGTACATCTAGGACATAATCATTGTCTCTGAGGAACCACCGTGATGGGAGGAGTCATAGATGCCATATGCTATCCTCTTGAACAAATATCACACACTAACATAGTAGTAGCTCCACTAGAAGAGCCGCATAACATACACCTCAAGCCTTCCCGTACGAGTGCCAAGCTTGGGGCCATAGTACCATCAATTTTTGGGAGGTGCCATGGCGCACAATTGCGCACATGACCCTTCCAACAACACCATCACGTCCGTCCAACACAAGGATTCTAGATGGCAAAACCCCATGCACTCTCAAGATAGTGTAGACTATCAAGACATCAAGTGTTGTCAGTGTTGTCTGCTATAGATATACATAGTCATCCAGATGAAATTGATAGATCGAGGGTCTATAACCTCCTCCTTAAATAGGAGCATAACATAAGGTATCCCTATGCTAAGCAATTGCCAAGTTCTCAAAGGCCATAAGCATCACTCTCTGAAAGATCTCTGCACGTTGAGCACATGCACTCACCCATACATTGGGATCATCCAAGTCCAAGACTATTGTAGCATCTTGATAAATGGCTATAGGTAAATCTAGATCTTGTTCATAGAGTAGAAAGTAAGGAGAGAAGGATGCTAAGAAGGCTTGCCGGCTGAACCAATAGCCCATGGCCAACCAAGGTAACTAGAGATCTCAATCTCCCAAGTGGCATCTCTGCAAACCATACTTTCACAATCCTCTCTTCAATGTCGGAACCACTCTCTTTGCTAAGCCATCTGCCTCGCGGTGATCTTGGAAGGTAGTATGATGATCAATCAAAGCCTTATCACACAAGACCTAAAACTCCTCCAAGAACTTTGTACCTTGATCAGTCAAAACCTCAACTGATGCACCAAAATAACTAAGAATAACCCAATCCAAGAACAAGTAAGCCGTCCCTTCACTGGACTTGTCAGGAAGTGCCACCAACTCAATCCACTTGGAGAAGTGCTCCACCATCACCAAAATATATTGATGATGTCTCATAGTCAACGGTAAAGGTCCAACAAAGTCCAAACTCCAGCAGTAACCCAATCCTATGATAAGTAATGGGTGCAATTATGGCATAAGAGCATTAAATGATGCTCTAACTCGGTCACAAACCACATATTTAGCAATAAATTTTTGTACATTGGTCTGCATAGGTTGCCACCAATAATGATTCTAGAGTAAGCTATATGTACACTTTCCTCCAAAATGTCCTAGCTCCTCATGAGCATGACAAACCAATTTTAGTCTCTGAGATGGGAGTGGTACTACTCTCACTCTACCATCCTCCCATACACGCAAAAGGTGTGTGCCTTCCAATCTGAACCATCTGGCTTGTTGGAGAACACGGTCTCTCTCCTTGGCCCCAATTGTGCCACCCACAACACCAATGCAAAGATAGTCCATCACTAAGACATCATCATGAACGTCTTGCTGAGTTGTGCCAATATCTTCACTCTTTGGATCTGTGACCTCAATAACTTCTCTTGTATGCACTAAGAGAGATACCACAAACATCTCAAAAAATATACAAAGAAAGGCAAATGCATGCCAACTTGGCACCATCTCTTCATCTATCTCACCATGCCAACGTGCTCTTGTCTGATCTTGTTGGCTGGGACATGGGTTTCTACTCAATCCATTTGCATCATGGTTCACCACTCTAGGTCTATGTGACAACCCGACAAATATCACTTTTGTGATAATCGGGTAAGTAAAGTTCATTCCCACAGAGATATGAGTCAAAACCTCTAAATACAAAGTCAAATAGTAACATGTAGTTCTTCTTGGTTGTGTCTTTAATCTCTCAGGTAGAAACCACACCCAAAAGAGAGTAACAAGCACTGATTTGCAGTCTTGTCACAAATTAACATTCCTTAATCACAACTCCATCAAATCTTTCCAAACAATCTTGATTGTGATGATTCAGGCTCTCCTGAAAACGGCACTTCACTGCAATACGACTTTGCCTCAAAATTGTGTTCCACCCCTCCACCGAAGGCACAACTTCCTCGATCGAAATTGCTTCACATCAACTTCACATTGCACTCACAAATGCAGAATACTACCAACACTACAATTTCTCTCAGATCTGTCAAGGCATTCCTTCGATTGCACTTCACTCAGGATCAAACACACAGAATGAAGATCAAGGCTGTGGAATCCAACATCCAACAAGCACATTGACTTGCACTTTGAATTTCTTCACACACTCACAAACACAAGTACAACGTTGATACTCAAAATCAAGCTCAAGCGACGAGCACTACTTCATAGCACTTTGCTTTATCTATTCTTAGAATTATGAGCACTGAACAACAATACTCTATGAATGCCACTCTTAAATAGTGAACAAATCAACAGTTCTAACAACTATACCGTTGTACAACAACTGTTCTAACCTGCAGATCTGAAATGACAATGCACCTCTTCATATCTGCCTCTTCAAATCTCAAATCTGTTACTACTCCGATCCGATGTCTACTTCATCCTCGGCTTTCAAACCCGAACCCGAAGTAAATTTACTTCCTACTATTTTTTCCTTGGGTCTCATATCTTCTACTTCTTCTACCAGATCCAACAATTCTCTTTCGTGATCTGAAATTGCACTAGTGGGTAATCTATCTAACTCTTCATCTCTCTACCCACTCTTCTCTAATGTCTCCAATGGTAAATCCGAAGACATTTGTACTCCTATGTTATCTACTTCGGGTTTTGCTCTAACATCTTTCCGAAGCTTTTCTATCTCTATTTTCACTAAGTCTAATCTAATTGAAATGTTATCCTCTACCTCTAAAATCTTTCTGTCTACACAAGTTCTGAGATTAATTAACAAGGCATTCATATCTGTATCCTTTGCTTGTCTTTGCCTCGTCTCCTGCACCAACAACTTCAACTCATGTAGCCTCGTCTCTTCAATCGGAATGCTGGCCTCTATACTTAACATTGCATTCATTTGGAGGACTATCTCCTTCAATGGCTCCAATCTCATCTTCCTTTCACGTTCCCGATCTGCAAGCCAATCCTCTTGGTACATCGCCAACTCCTCATTGAACTCGGACACCGTCTCCTTCTCCTTCTCCTTCTGGACATCTCTCTCCTCTTGATTACAAAGTAACTCTTGTAATCTGTCTTCTTCTCTATATCATGCCGTCAACTCTTGTTGCCAAAGTTGCTTCTTCTCCTTGACACTCTCCATCACCCTATCGAGCTCCTAATCCTTTGCAGCTTCTCTTGCCATAGCATGGATAACCTCTACTCTTGAATCAACAAACTACTGCTTCAAGATCTCATACTTAGCTACTTATCTCTCCCTTGCTATGTCACTTTTCTTCACAAGATCCTCTCGATAATTTACTTCTCTCTTCAAGTCTTCAATTACCTGACTTCTCTCTACTGCCTCCGCTTGTAGTACTTCTCTTTCCTCCTCACCTTGGGTTATACTCTTCTTCAACTCCAAGTTTTCTTCTTCCAGTTGTGCTAACACCTGCAACACAGTCTTCACCTCTGGACAAGTTGACTGCATCTCCTTCTTTATGTACTCTAGCTTTACTAACAAGGGGCACACTACTTCTCGTAGGTACTCCACTCCATCACTGGCAACTACTTCAACCTGCGGAGTGACCTCCTTCTTTACCTCTTCTTCTCCCAACACTTGCCTTCTTTGCTATAGTCGTCATATCGGAATAGATGCCTTGCTTCCCAAGCTTTCAGGTACTTCTTCCTTCACCGTACTCCGACCCGCTTCATACTTTGCCTTACGTCTTGAGTGAACCCCTCTCTATACTGCAATCTTCTTCTCTTCGGGCACAGTTACTTCATCTTCCAACTATGTATTGTCTTTAGCTTCAATTTTTGCCTGCACTTCTTCTTCTTCATATTCTTCTTTTGCAGCCACCGGCGCCGATGTCATTTCTCCTCCATCATTGTTGTCGCTACTTGTATCTCCACTCTGCAACATTAGCTTAGGCTCCTCCTCGTGTTCCGAGTCTTCAGTCTTAAGCTCGGCATCACCTTCCGAGTCTTCATCCTCTGACTCGATCACCACCATACCTTGCCTCGGGTTGCCTCTCTATGTCTTCCGAGGTTTCTTTGTGTCTTCGGCTTTGCCCTGCCAACTTCTCTTCTTCGTATTTGGGGTATTCACTGTGACCTCCACGTTCTTCCCTGTCTTTGTGTAATAGTCATTGGTGCTCCTGATTTGCAAGATGTATTGCTGCTCCTTGACGTCTACCTCCTTTTGCAAATCAGGATGGAAGTGCAACACCATCCGAGTTTGCCCTGCCAAGTTCAGCAAATTTAGCCCAAGGTAGAAATGCGCTACAAACGGCATGATGTAGTGTGGAGGCGATTTATCCCGCAAATTCCACACCATCTGCCTCGTTCTCCCGTGGAAACACCTTGCCCAATTGATCGGTTCTCCTACGAATAACTTGTGAAAGAACACCGCTTGGTGTTTCATCACATAAGTGGTTCTCTCCGGCTTCAAGATGACCATCAGTGCACTCACAATTCCTCTCTTCAAAGGGTCTTTGTAGCTCTCAACTTTGTACCCATTCTTTGTCCACTTTGACGAGAATGCATCTCTCACTTCTTGGGTTTCTTGAGCTATCTCTTCGTTCCCCAAGAACATGGCTCCATGCTCTGAGCCTGCTTCCTTCCTGAGTACGAGTCTCCAATCCGACTCTATCCAGCAAGTCGGATTTCCTCTCTTCCCTTCTTCCTCGGGTCCATCAAGACACTTGCTCTTGATGATTTCTGTCATGAAACCTGGAAAGCTCACATTCTAGTTCCATGCCAAGAAAGTGATCCGAAGTCGGCTCAAGACTTCAATCCTAGCGATCATATCTAACCTCCAAATCGCATGATTTCTCACTACGAATTTAAAGTTCTTCTTTCCTCCTCCCATCTCTTCTGTCTTCTCACTATCTCTTGATTTCACTCTTGCGACTTCTCCCTTACGCACTAACGCGACTCCAACTCTATTTCCCTTCCCACGATCACTTGCAAGACGACTTCTCAATGGCAAAAGAAAATTACTCAACATTTTGTCGTTGCAAGTTCAATTTTTATAGAGTTGCGCTTCTTTGTTTTTCTTCACTTTGAGTTTCTACCAAGAAATCACACCTCTTGCATACACCTATCACTGTCAATCAACCTTCACGCGTATGGGCTGCCGGTTTTTGAACGGTCCCTTCTTGAATTTCTCGCCTTGACAAAAGGTTGTTAGACTGTCTTTGCCTTGGGTTGTGCTCCCCCCAATACAAGGACAATTTACTTTGGATTGTATGCTGACAGGGCGCATTTGAGTACTTCGCCTTATGACCCAAAGTCACTTTACTTCAGGTTTCATCCCAAAGACTCTTTTCTTTGCCTTCTTTGGCCCTACAAGCGCAATCCAACTTCTCTATACACTTCTCCTTTTTTATTTTGAAAAAAACAAAAAATGTGGGCACCATAGTCTATAAAAGACCAAGCCCAAGGAGAGAAATAGGAGAATGAAAACTCATATTGGGACACTTGAATGTGAGAAAACTCCAAATGCCTAGCATGAGCTTCAGCTTTGGTATTTATAGGTATCATACAAGGCCCTTGAGAAGCTTCTTTGAGCCGCTTTCTTAGAGTGCAAGCCAAGTTAACCAGGAAGCTTCTCAAAAAGTTTCTTTCTAGAAGTTGTCTACTTGGCATGCAAGTTAAACTAGTTAGAAGCTTCTAGAAGCTTCCTTCTAGAAGCTACTTGCTTGGGGTGCAAGTTAAGCTAGTCTAGAAGCTTCCCAAGAAGCTTCCTAGATGCTTTCAGAATATTCTAGGCTAATTTGGCTTATTCTCTACTTCATCAGCCTTACTCACTACGTCACTAAACTCCACATTATTACATATTCAAACAATTGGAGTTGTTCTTCTCATCAATGATGTTGACTCTTCATGTGTTCCAAGTGTAAGGTCTACAACAATGGTTTGTGATCAGTTTGCATGATCATTTGTTTCCCTAGGAGATAATGCCTCTATACCTTGGTGGCATATACCATTGCAAGTTGTTCTTGATCTTGAGCAGAGTAATTTCTTTCAGCTATATTTAGTCGGTGAGACATAAAGGCAATGGATGTAGTCCATGTGGAATTCTTGTTGCAACACTGCTCCAATTGCAAAATTAGAAGCATCAAAATCAACCACAAAAGGTAGCTGAGGATCATATGGTTGAAAGATGGGTCTTGAAGACACCATATGTTTCAGCTTCTGGAATGCTTCTTCATGCTTGTTTGTCCATTAGAAACTTGAGTTCTTCCCCAAGAGGTTAGTCAATGGTGCAGCCACATGAGCATAATAATCAATGAATTGTTGGTAGAAACTGGCCAATCCATTAAATTCCCATACTTCTATAGCATCCTTTAGAGTAGGCCAATCAATAATGGCCTTGATTTTCTCCTCTTCCATCTTGATCCCTTCCGATGAGATCTTATGGCCCAAGAAGGTGACTTCTTTCTACCAAAAGGCACACTTATCATGGTTAATCCTATCAAAGTGTCTCCTTGAGATCCTACACTTTGAACTCCTTGAGATTATAGGTGTAATTGCCCCACAACTTCTCTACTATGAAAGGTCCAAAGTACTTAGGCAAAAACTTCTTTTGCACTCTCTTGAATTGAATGGAATCAAACAACATTACCCAATCACCTTCTTTGAAAGGCTCCACCTTCTTCTTGCCTTGCATCTTCCAATTCCATGAGTTGATCCTTCCTTGACTTCTCTGCATCACCTCCTTGTGCTTTCTTCAATCTCCTATGATTGCTTTGGAAGGTAGGAAGATCAAAGTGAATATGTAAGATAGACTCAATACCATATACCAATTGAAATGGAGAATATCTGGTGGAAGTCTTCATGGTTGTCCTATACTCCCACAAAATTGCATGAATCCTCTTATCCCAATGATGTTTAGCCCCCTCCTTTTTTTCATCTTTGGCCAACATCATGCATAAGGTCTGATTGGTTCTCTCTGCCAAGCCATTAAAATTTGGCTTATCGGATGTAATTACTCTATGTGTGATAGAGAAATGTCGTAGCATGGCTGTAGTGATGCTTCCTGTAAACTCTCCTCCTCTATCAAGAACCAACTCCAAAGGGCATCCAAACCTAGTGATAATGCTTTCATAATGAAATCTACCAACTTCATCTTCATTCTTGTTCCTCAATGGTCTAGCCTCAACCCACTTGGTAAGGTAATCAATAACTACCACAATGTACCGCTTGTTCCTTGGGGTTCTATTGAGAGGACCTAAAAAATTGATTCTCCACTTCTCAAAAGGTCATAGCAATGGAATTGATCTAAGTGGTGGAGTGGAAGTAGATTTCCTAGCAAAAGCTTGACAAACATGACAAGTTTTGCAATAATCAAGACAATCCTTGAAAATCCCTCTCCAATGGTAACCTACATCTAGAATCTTGAAAGCAATTGCCTTTCATGCAAAGTGTCATCCACACACTAAACCTTCATGAAAATCCTTTATGAGTAGGATACACTCTTCCTTACCCATTGCTCTTCTAAGTAGACCATCTGCTCCTTGGTGAAAAAGAACATCCTCCACCATTGTGTAAGGTCTAGATCTTGCTGCAAGGGCCTTCCTCTCTCTAGCATGCATCCCTTGTGGATAGTAACCTCTTATCACAAAATCCACAATCTCCTTGTACTCCATTGGAACCTCTTGAGTGACTGAGATTGTCATGAGCTCCTCATCTAGGAAGGAATCATCCATTGGCTCATCTCCATCATGATCATAGACCCTAGATAACAAATCAGCATTTGCATGTTTTTTTCTTGGCCTATCCTCAATGGTGTAGTCATACTCAAACAAGAGTATCATCCACCTTGCTAGCCTCCCTTCCACATTAAGCTTGTTGAAGATGTACTTCAAAGCCTTGTGATCTGTGACAATTGTGGCTTTCCCTCCAATCAAGTAGTGTCTATACTTCTTGAGACCAAAGATCACTGCCAACCGTTTTCTCTCTGTGACAAAGTAGTTCTTTTGTGCTGAAACCATCTCCCTAATAGCATAAGCTATTGGATGATCATGCCCATCTTGGTCTAATTGACTAAGAGTGCATCCTATAGCTACATTAGAAGCATCGGTGTAGATGTAAAAGACCAAATCCAAGGAGAGAAATAGGAGAATGGAAACTCACATTGGGACACTTGAATGAGGGAAAACTCCAATTGCCTAGCATGAGCTTTGGCTTTGGTATTTATAGATTGCATACAAGGCCCTTGAGAAGCTTCTCAAGAAGCTTCCTTGAGCTGCTTTCTTAGAGTGCAAGCCAAGTTAACTAGGAAGCTTCCCAAGAAGTTTCCTTCTAGAAGCCGCCTACTTGGCATGCAAGCTAAGCTAGTTAGAAGCTTCTAGAAGCTACACGCTTGGGGTGCAAGTTAACTAGTTGGGAAGCTTCTCAAGAAGCTTCTTAGATGCTTTTGGAATATTCTAGGCTAATTTGGCTTATTATCTACTTTGATAGTCTTACTAGCTACGTTGCTAAACTCCATACCGTTACATATTCCCCCACCGCTAGTTGGTGATGTCCTTGTCGCCATTGAAGCTTCAAACTCTTGGATGGCCATCTATGCATTTTGGAGGTGAGAAAGAGGTTCCCATGTGGCATCATGAAGAGGATACCCTTTCCAAAGGACCTTGTACTTCATATGTTGGCGGTGTCCTTGTTGGATGTGGCTACGTGCAAGGATACAATCAATTTTGTACTCCTCATGATCATTCATAGGGATTGGGGGAGGAGAGGTTTGGACTCAAGAGGAGAAAAAAGAGGGATTATGAACAAAGAGTTTTAACTTGGAAACATGAAAGATAGGATGGATGCGCATATGAGAAGGCAAAGCAAGTAGATAAGCAATAGGAGAAACAATTTAGGTGACATCAAAAGGTCCTATCCAATTAAAGGCAAGTTTACAAACTTGGGTATCAAGTGAAAGGAGTAGATTACTAGAGGATAACATAGCTTTATCACCAACTTCAAAGGTGAGATCATGCCAATGATGGTCTGCATATTGTTATTGACGATTTTGAGCAACAATGAGGTGAGATTTGGCTTGTTGGAGAGATTCGGAGATGGTGGTCAAGAAGGTTGAAGTATGGGGGACTTGAGGCAGAGGAGGAGAAAGAAGATAATCTGGGACAAGCGGATCTTGGCCAAAATTGAGAAAGAAAGGAGAGAATCCGCTGCTTGCCTATTTAGAATTATTGTATGCAAACTCCGCAGCTGCAAGACATTGATCCCAATTGGTATGGTGAATGTTGACAAAGGCACAAAGCATATCTTCCAAGGTGCAATTTGCATGTTCAATTTGTCTATAAGTTTGAGGATGATAGGCTATGAATAAAGCAAGCATGGTGCCAAGTAGCTGGAAAATTGCTTGCCAAAACTTTCCGGTGAAGCAAGGATCACAGTCAAAGATGAGTACACTTGGCATCCCATGATGTTTAAAGACATTATCAAAGTAGAGTTGAGCCAAGGTTGGAGCATTCATAATATCAATCATTGGTGCCAAATGGATTTGCTTACTAAGCTTATCCACAAACACAAAATTTCTATGTGACCTTGTTGTGTCTTGGGTAAGGAGATGATGAGATCTAAGCTCACATTTCCCCAACGAGTAGTTGGAATGGGAAGTGGCTGAAGGAGTCCACTTGGCTTTTGGTTACTAGCCTTATTATGTTGGCAACTCTCACACGATCGGACAAAGTTCCAAACATCTTGTGTCATGTTGGGCCACCACCATTGGTATTGGAGGATGCTCAAGGTCTTGTCCACTCCCATGTGACCAGCTATTGGTAAATCATGGGCTTCTTGAAGGCGCGCAAGTCGGAGGTCACCTTTGGCTAGAACATAGATCTGGTCCATATGGAATAGAAGGCCTTCCTTGAAGGAGAAGATGTTGTACTCCTTGTCGTATGCTGTCAGGCCACCATGTACCATTTGGAAGAAGGGATCTTGTTGTAGAGCTGATCAAAACTTGTTATGGACCTTTAGGTAATTGACACCATCGTAATTGCCGTTGTGATGAGCGGAAGAGCCTTCAAATCAGGTTGTTGTGATAGAGCATAAAGGATGATGTGGAACTGACCTGGTTTGTACTCAAGTTTGATGTCAAACAATTGGAGTTGCTCTTCCCATCGATGATGCCAACTCTTCATGTGCTCCAAGTATAAGGTCTGCAACAATGGCTTGTGATCAATTCACGATGATCAATTGTTTCCCCAAGAGATAATGCCTCCATACCTTGGTGGCATATACCATTGCAAGCTGTTCTTGATCTTGAGCAGAGTAATTTCTTTCAGCTGTATTTAGTCGGTGAGACACAAAGGCAATGGGATGTAGTCCATCTGGGAATTCTTGTTGCAACACAACTCCAATTGCAAGTTAAAAGCATCAAAATCAACCACACAAGGTAGTTGAGGATCATATGGTTGAAGAATGGCTCTTGAAGACACCATATGCTTTAACTTTTGGAATGCTTCTTCATGCTTGGTGGTCCACTGGAAGCTCAAGTTGTTTCCTAAGAGGTCAGTCAATGGTGCAGCCACATGAGCATAATAGTGGATGATCGTTGGTAAAAACTGGCCAATCCATGAATGCTTGTACTTGTGTAGCATCCTTTAGGTTAAGCCAATCAGTAATGGCCTATATCTTCTCTTCTTCCATCTTGATCCCCTCTAATGAGATCTTATGACCCAAGAAGGTAACCTTCTTCTGCCAAAAGGCACACTTCAACTTCTTACTGTAAAATTTCCATTGTTGTAGTTGTCTTAGGACTTATTGCACATGATTCATGTGTTTTGCCTATGTCTTGCTATAGATTAAGATATCATCCAAGAACACCACCTCAGACCAATCTAATAGTCTGTGACAACCCGACAAATATCACTTTTGCGGTAATTGGGTTAGTAGAGTTCGTTCCCATAGAGATACTATCTAGAATTGGTCGAATACAAAGACAAAAGTCACAATTGCAGTTCTTCTTGATGGCTTCTTTAATCTCTCAGGTAGAAACTACACCCAGAAGAGAGTAACAAGCTCACAATCTTGACAACTTGTCACGAATACACACACATAATCACAACATAGCAAATTCTGTCCAAACAACTCTTGATTGTGATGATTCAGATTCTCCCAACAATGGCACTTCACTGCAAAGATCAATTTTGCCTTGGAATTGTGTTCCACCCCTCCACTGAAGGCACAACTTCCTTGATCAAAATTGCTTCACATCAACCTCATGCTGCACTCACCAATGCAGAATACTACCAACACTACAATTCCTCTCAGACCTGTCAAGGCATTGCTCCGATGCACTTCACTCAGGATCAAACACACAGAATGAAGATCAAGGCTGCAGATTCCAACATCCACATACACATTGACTTGCTCTTCGGAATTCTCCACACACTCACAAACACAAACATGAAATTGACAATCAGAATTAAGCTTAAGCGACGAGTACTGAGAATAGTACTTCACTTTATCTATCTTCAGAAATTTGAATACTGAATAACATCGTACTGCGAATGCTCCACTTAAATACTGAAGCAAACGGCAGACTCGCCTACCTAGGCACCACTTCCTAACATCCTTTCCTACTTGTAGATCTCAATTGACAATCTATCTCTTCATATTTGCCTTTTCCTATCTCAAAATTGACTTCTATCCCGATCCGATCTCTACCTCATCATCGGCTTCCAAACCCAATGATCTTCTTACTATTCCTCCTTCTTTGGGTATAGCTACATCTACCAAATCCTTCACTAATTCTATGAATTCTATGCTAGGAACTATAATTGAGCTCAGGAGTGACTTATCTAACTCACTATCTCCTGACCCACTCTTCTCTAATGTGTCAATCATCAAGTCCGATGATACTTGAATTCCAACTTCTGCAACATCAGGTCTCTTCTCCACTGTCACACTATTCCGAATCTTCTCTAATTCCGAATTGACTAAATCCAGTCTAAGACTAACATTGTTCTCTATATCTAACATTTTCCTATCTACACGCTCTCTCAACCAGATCAGCAATGTGTTCATGTCCACATCTTTGGCTTTTCTCTTCCAAGTTTCCTGCACAAGCAACTTCAACTTGTGTAGGCAGGCTTCCTCCAATCTCCCTTTAGCCTCTGTGCTTAAGATGGCCCTTAGCTTCCCTGCAACTTCTCTCACTGATTCCGACTCATATCCTTGAGAGCACTCTACCTTCAGTTCTTCACGATACATCTTCAGCTCGTCTTTGTACTCCGCAGCAAGCATCTTCTTTTCATCTGCATAATGTGTACTCTGTAAATCAGCACTTCTGACTAGCTCTCGTAATCGTTCTTCCTCTTCTTGCCTGACTGCTAACTCCCTCTACCATGCTTGATCCTTTGTTGCTGCACTCTTCTTCAAGCTATCCAACTCCTGCTCCGTTATGATGCTCATTGCCTTCAAATGAACATTCTCAACACGCACATTACTTACTTCTTCCTTCATCTTATCGAGCCACATTGTTTGTTCCTTCAATTTGCCGGCTCGCCTTTGCAATTCCTTATCCTTTTCTATGCAACTTCCTTGTAGCAGAGTTAGCGTTTTCTTCACCAAGCATTCCTCCCTCTGAAGTTCTTCCACTTCTTGCAATCTTTGGACTTGTTCCTCCTGCAGCTCCCTCACTTCACTTACCAGATACTTCACGATCTGCAATTTGTTCATCCCCTTACTGCAAACTTGGGGAATTATGCTTCAATTCTCCTTCAACAATTCTAGCAATGGGGTTACCACCTTCGTCATGTAGAATATGGCGCTAAAGTGATCTTCCTTGTCATCGCCCTCTTTGTCTAGAGTCTTCTCCTCCGTCATCAGCTCTTTCATCCAAAGTCGTTATCTTTGTATCTTTATTGTGTCCGCACTTTCTTTGTCTTGGCTTCTTGAACTTGGCCCCACGGGATTCTCTGCTTCCTCTTCTGCTCTTGACTTGTTTAATACTATTGTTTGACAAGCCTCACTTACTGCTGCCAATTGCTGGACCTCAGGTTCTCCATCACTTTTGCTCCTCAACTCCTCACTTTTCAATGTGAGCTCCTCTTCTTCCGAGTCCTCTTCTTGCGACTTAGTCTCCTCTTCAGACTCCGATCCCGATGATGCCTCTTTTACGACCTTCGCCGTCTTCAACATCAGCCGCCGAGTCTTTCTTTGCATGGGAGACGACTTGGCTTCTTTGGGTTTGATGCGCTTCTTTGTCTTTGGATTGGTAATGTCTTCAATTTTCCACTATCCCATCCTCGCAAAGTACTCGTCATTTGCTCAAAGATGCAGCATCTACTGGCGCTCCTCACCGTCTGCTTCCCGTCTCAAATCGGGGTGCATGTGTGACACCATACGATGACGCTCATCTTCGGATAGTAAGTTCAGCCCAAAGTAGAAGTGAGCTGCAAATGGTGCAAAGTAATGCGGTGGCGAGCCCATTTGCCAATTCACCACCATCTGCCTTGTTCGGTGATGAAAACACTTTGCCCAATTAACTGGAACTCCTGCAAACATCTGATGGAAGAATACAGCCTGCTGCATGGTCACATAGGTAGTTCATTCTGGCTTGAATATAGCCATCATCGCCCCCACAATACTTCTTTGGATTGGGTCCCGATAGGACTCCACCTTGTAGCCATTTGTGGTTCCGGGGCAAAGAACAAATTCAGATTTCCGATGTCTCCTTTGCAGCATCACACTTCCGATAGAAGGTGATCCCTGTTGGGTCTCTTGCTTCTCTTCCCAATACCAACTTCCAATCCGACTCAGTCCATCGAGCCGGATTGCCTCTCTTCCCTTCCACCTCAAGACCCTCCTCACAATTACTAGCAACAATCTTTGCCATCACTCCCGGGAAACTGAAATTCCAATTCCATGCTAAAAACGTAATACAAAGTCTAATCAAGACCTCGGTTCTAGCCACTACATCTACCCTTTGAATTGCAAAACCTCTCACCGCCAACACGTTAGCCACCTTCTTTGCCATGATTTGTTCTCTCATTCTACGCTGTTGGAAAATAAGACCCTCTCCTGGACGAGACACTCTAACTCCCTCAGGCATCTAGAAAATCTCACTTTTGATGGGCTTCTGGACATGCATTACTGCAAGACGACTACTCAAAGGAATTGGAAATTTACTCAAAGGATTCAACTTCCCCCTACGCAATCACAATTTTATATTGCCCCAAATTGCAGTCATTCTTCAGTCGATTTTGTCTGTGAATTTCTCTCTTCTGCGTGCACTCCCGGTCACTGTCAAGACATGCTTATTCTGCCTCCGCTGTTTCTTGAAATGTACTTTCTTGCCACCTACAGAGGTTGTTAAACGGTCTTCATCTTTCCTATGTCTTCCAACCCAAAGATGATGATCTTTGGACTTTTTCCGGCGTACTTCTCTTCCGAGTACCTCCATCATCGGATCCGATGTCAACTTCTTTGGCTTTCCTCCGAAGTTACTTCCGTCCATTCTTTGTTTGCAATTCAACTTTTAGTGCTTACTTTGTCTCTTAATTACTACTAACCATAGAAAAACAAAAAATGTGGGTACCACATAGTCCATCCAACACTCAATGCATCTGATCCATGAAGACTGTTGGAGCATTAGTGAGTCTGAAATGTAGAACTCTCCACTCAAAATGCCCATACCTTGTGCGAAAGGCAGTCTTTTGCACATCTTCTTTATCATAGGAATTGCTAATAGTCGCTACAAAGATCCAGCTTGGAAAAGTAGCATGCTCCACTTAGTTGATCAAGCAAGTCATCGATTCGAGGCAAGAGATATGCATTCTTCACGATTTGCTTATTGAGCCCATGATAATCAATACAGAAATGAAGTCCTCCATCTTTCATCCATCCATGAACAAATAGTACCCGTGCTCCCCAAGGAGAGTTACTATGTCATATGAAGTCCTTCTCCAACAAATTTATAAGTGTTGTTTGCAACTCCTCCAACTCCTTTGGTGAGAGCAGATAGATTGGTCTAGTCACTGGAGTACTCCCTAGCAATAACTTGATCTTGAAGTGCATACCTTGATCAAAGGGTAATCCCTTTGGTAGATTGTCGGTCCTTTGCAGATTGTCTTATGCAATTGGCTTGATCCACAGTACAAATACAGACTTATCTTCCTCCAAAGCTTGCTCTATGGTTGCTTTACTAACAAACTTCCCTTCTAGGGACTCATCTCTCTTCCAAGCTTACTCCATGGTTGCCTTCTTGGCCAACTTCCCATCTTGGGCTCATCTCCCCTCCAGGTTTTCTCTATGGCTATCTTCTCAACAAACTTCCCATCTTGGGACTGACTATTCTTAGTTGTCTTACTTAGAGGTGCCAGGCAACCTAATCAGAAATTCCTACCTTGGTGTTGTACTTGAATTTGGCATCGGGTCCAATCGAATTGAACCTTATGATGTTCAAACCAAGATAGACCTTGAATGATATCATAGTGTAGAGGTGCCACTACAAACCTCATACACTCCAAATACTCCTTCCCAATCTTGAAGGTAACAAGATGCAAGGTGCGGAATGTAGAACCCTTTCTACCATCCACCATTATCAAACTACTTCCAATCATTGGCTTGATAGGAATACCCAATTCCTTTACTACTTGCATAGACATGCAATTATCTGAACTTCTAGAATCAACCAAAATCCTACAACCCCAATTAGATATTGTACCTTGCAAGTGAAGCAAAGCATGTGACAACCTGGCAAATATCACTTTTGCGGTAATTGGGTAAGTAAAGTTTGTTCCCGTAGAGATATGAGTCAGAATTGGTCAAATACGAAGTCAAACAGTAACAATTTAGTTCTTCTTGGTTGCGTCTTTAATCTCCCAGGTAGAAACCACACCCAGAAGAGAGTAACAAGCACTGACTTGCAATCTTGTCACAAATTTCACACTCCTTAATCACAAATCCATCAAATCTTTCCAAACAATCTTGATTGTGATGATTTAGACTCTCATGAAAACGACACTTCACTGCAAAACCACTTCGCCTCAGAATTGTGTTCCACCCCTCCACTAAAAGCACAACTTCCTCGATCAAAATTGCTTCACATCAACTTTGCACTGTAGTCACAAATGCAAAATACTAACAACACTACAATTCCTCTCAGATCTGTCAACGCATTGGTTCGATTGCACTTCACTCAGGATCAAACACACAGAATGAAGATCAAGGTTGTGGAATCCAACATCCAACAAGCACATTGACTTGCACTTTGAATTTCTTCACACACTCACAGACACAAGTACAAAGCTGATACTCGGAATCAAGCTCAAGCGACAAGCACTGCTTCACAGCACTTTGCTTTATCTATTCTCAAAAATTATGAGCATTGAACAACATGATACTGCGAATGCCACTCTTAAATAGTGAACAAATCAACAATTCTAACAACTACACCGTTCTACAATAAATGTTCTAACATGCAGATCTGAAATGACAATGCACCTCTTCATATTTGCCTCTTCAAATCTCAAATCTGTTACTACTCCGATCCGATGTCTACTTCGTCATTGACTTTCAATCCTGAACTCAAAGTAATCTTACTTCCTAATACTCTGTCCTCGGGTTTCATATCTTCTACCTCTTCAACCAATTCCAGCAATTCTCTTTCTTGATCTGAAATTCCACTAGTGGGTAATCTATCTAACTCTTCATCTCTCAACCCACTCTTTTCTAATGTCTCCAATGGTAACTCCAAAGACATTTGTACTCCTATGTTATCTACTTTGGGTTTTGCTCTAACATCTTTCCAAAGCTTTTCTATCTCTATTTTAAGTAAGTCTAATCTAATCGAAATGTTATCCTCTACCTCTAAAATCTTTTTGTCTATGCAAGTTCTAAGACTAATTAACAAGGCATTCATATCTGTGTCTTTTGCTTGTCTTCACCTTGTTTCCTGCACCAACAACTTCAACTCGTGCAGCCTCGTCTCCTCAATCCAAATGTTGGCCTCTGTACTTAACATTGCATTCATTTGGAGGACCATCTCCTTCAATGACTCCAATCTTGTCTTTCTCCCACGTTCACGATCTGCAAGCCAATCCTCTTGGTACATCGCCAACTCTGCCTCAAACTCGGCTTTCACCGACTCCTTCTCCTTCTCCTTCTCCTTTTGGACAACTCTCTCCTCCTGATTACAAAGTAATTCTTGTAATTGGTCTTCTTCTCTATATCGTGCCGCCAACTCTTGTTGCCAAAGTTGCTTCTTCTCCTCGACACTCTCCATCACCCTATTGAGCTCCTGATCCTTTGCAGCTACTCTCGCCATAGCATGGATTACCTCTACTCTTGAATCAACAAACTGCTGCTTCAAGATCTCATACTCAGCTACTTGTCTCTCCCTTGCTATGTCACTCTTCTTCACAAGATCCTCTCAATAATTTACTTCTCTCTTCAAGTCTTCAATTACTTGACTTCTCACTATTGCCTCTGCTCGTAGCACTTCTCTTTCCTCCTCACCTCGGGTTATACTCTTCTTCAACTCCAAGTTCTCTTCTTCTAACCGCGCTAAGACCTGCAACACAATCTTCACCTCCGGACATTTTGACTGCATTTCCTTCTTCTTGTGCTCCAACTTCACTAGCAATGGGCACACGATCTCCCGTAGGTACTCCACTCCATCACTGGCAACTACTTCAACCTGCGGAGTGGTCTCTCTTCTCACTTCGTGTTCTCGTGATACTCGCCTTCTTCGCTGCAGTCGTTGTATCAGAATCGACGCCTCACTTCTCGAGCTTTCAGTTACTTCTTCTTTTGCTTTACTCGGCCCCACTTCACACTTCACCTTACATCTTGAGCAAACTTCTCTCTGCATTGCGATCTTCTTCTCTTTGGGCACAGTTACTTTGTCTTCCAACTATGTATTATCTTTGGCTTCAATTGCTGCCCGAACTTCTTCTTCTTCTTCTTCAGCCACTGGAGCCAATGTCATTTCTCCTCCTTCGATGTCGCTACTTGTATCTCCACTCTGCAGCGTTAGCTCAGGCTCTTCCTTGTGTTCCAAGTCTTCAGTCTTTAGCTTGGAATCACCTTCCGAGTCTTCATCTTCCGACTCAATCACCACCATACCTCACCTTGGGTTGCCTCTTCGTGTCTTCCAAGGTTTCTTTGTGTCTTTGGCTTCGCCTTGCCGACTCCTCTTCTTTGTATTTAGGGTACTCAGTGCAACTTCCACGTTCTTCCTTGTCTTTGTGTAGTAGTCGTCGGTGCTCTTGATCTGCAAGATGTATTACTACTCCTTGACATCGACTTCCTTTCGCAAATTAGGTTGGAAGTGTGACACCATCCGAGTCCGCTCCGCCGAGTTCAGGAAATTGAGCCTAAGGTAGAAATGCGCTACAAATGGCATGATGTAGTGTGGAGGCAATTTATCCCACAAATTCCACATCATCTGCCTTGTTCTCCCATGGAAACACCTTGCCCAATTGATCGGTTCTCCTACGAATAGCTTGTGAAAGAACACCGCTTGGTGTTTCATCACATAAGTAGTTCTCTCCGGCTTTAGGATGGCCATTAGTGCACTCACGATTCCTCTCTTCATAGGGTCTTTGTAGCTCTCAACCTTGTACCCATTCTTCATCCGCTTTGACAAGAAGGCATCTCTTATCTCCTGGGTTTCTTGAGCTATCTCTCCCTTTCCCAAGAATATGGCTCGCTGCTTTGAGCTTGCTTCCTTCTCGAGTACAAGTCTCCAATCCAACTTTGTCTAGCAAGCGGGATTTCCTCTCTTCCCTTCTTCCTTGGGTCCATCGAGACACTTGCTCTTGATGATTTTTGTCATGAAACCTGGAAAGCTCACATTCCAGTTCCATGCCAGAAACATGATCCAAAGTCAGCTCAAGACTTTGATTCTAGCTATTACATCTAACCTCCGAATCGCATGATTTCTCATTGCAAATTCAGAGTTCTTCTTTCCTCCTCCCATCTCTTCTGCCTTCTCACTATCTCTCAATTTCACTCTCACGACTTCTCCCTTATGCATTACCACAATTCCAACTCTATTTCCCTTCCCATGATCACCTGCAAGACGACTTCTCAACGGCAAAGGAAAATTACTCGACATTTTGTCATTGCAAGTTCAATTTTTATAGAGTTTTGCTTCTTCGTCTTTCTTCACTTTGAGTTTCTACCAAGAAATCACACCTCCTGCATGCACCTGTTACTGTCAATCAACCTTTGTGCGTATGGGCCGACGGTTTTTGAATGGTCCCTTCTTGAATTTCTTGCTCCAACGAAAGGTTGTTAGACTGTTTTCACCTTGAGTTAAGCTCCCCTGATGCAAAGACAATTTACTTTGGATTGTATGCTAACAGAGCATTTCCGAGTACTTTGCCTTATGACCCAAAGTCACTTTACTTCGGGTTTCATCCCAAAGACTCTTTTCTTTGCCTTCTTCGGCCATACAGGCACAATCCGACTTCTCTATACACTTCTTCTTCTTTATTGTTAAAAAACAAAAAAATGTGGGCACCACATACCCCCTCCCTCAAATGTGAACGTCCCCACAAACATAGACCTCGGGTGTCTTAGAAAATTCTGAGTCTATGGTCCAATATCTCCGAACTCTCTACCCGTTTACTCAAGTGGCAAAAGGATTACCTTCCAAGTCTACAAGCTGTATGGACCCATTTTTGTAAAGATGAAGAACTCGATAGGGACCCATCCATCTCAAATGCAACTTGCCTGGAAAAAATATTTGGCGATTGTCATATAACAAAACCAAAGACCCTTCACGTACAGCTATAGGCTTGATTCTCTTATCGTGCCTGACTTTCCTCTGTGCTTGTACTTCTTTTGTGGTTTGCATTGAATTGTCTCTTTTCTCTTCTAACCACATCAATTGATGAATCCAAAGATCCTAACTTTCCTCTTTTGACATTTTTTCTTTGCAAAGAACCCGATATGTCGGTACTTCAAATTCAACTGGCAGTATGGGATGCAAGCCATATGTCAAGAAGTATCGAGTTTGTTTGGTTGTAATCTTTTTTGTCGTTTGATATGCCCACAATGCAGCTGGTAATTTTGTATCCCAGTCATAGGCATAATTGACAGTCACCTTATTCAAAATTTTGCAAAGTAGCCTATTCACTTTTTCCGTTAAGCCATTTGCTTTTGGGTTATAAGGAGTCGTCTTCCGATGTTTAATCTGAAAGTACTTGGTTAATGCTTCCATTACAGAGTTCAAAAAATGTGTTCCTTGGTCACTGACCAATTCCAGAGGACACCCATATCGGGAGATGATGTTTCGAAAGAAGAATTCCGCCACAATTTCAGCATCATCTCTGCAAGTTGCTTCAACTTCGACCATCTTGGTAGCATCGTCCGTGCAAACCAAAATTTATCGCTTTCTTGTGACTCGGGTCACTGGTTGAATGGGACCCACAAAATCAATCCCCAATTTCTCAAATGGGGCCAAAGGCAAAATTGGTCTCAAAGGCCATTGAGAAGTAGCCATCGGCTTCCCTGTTCTCTGACAAGCATCACAGCTTCGGATATGAGCATGCACGTCTTTGTACATTGTAGGCCACCAATACCCTGCCGAAAGAATTTTCTTTACAATATTCTTCAGAGCATAGTGTCCTCCCAATGCTTTGGAGTGTAAAGATTCAATCACTCCTCCTACTTTGTATGACTCCAAGCATCGCCAAAGTACTTTGTCTTTGCTCATCTTAAATAAAATGCTATGTTTAAGCTGGTACGGCCCTATATTCTTGAGAAAGACTGCCCACTATTTTGGTTCCATACCCTCAGGACAATGGAGAGTATTCAGATAATGATATTCAGCTGCATACCTCGTACTTCGCATTGCTAATAAGTGATACAACTCTTTGTCAGGGAACCGATCGTCAATTTCCCACTCCTGGTCTTGAGTTTCTAACCTGGACAGGAAGTCCGCATTCGAATGCAAAGCTCCCTTCCTTACTTGTACAATATACGTGAATTCTTGTAACAACAAGATCCATCTTGCAATTCGCCCGGATAAATCTGCCTTCTTGACCAAATGTTGCAATGCGTAATGGTCAATATTGAAGACAAACTCATACCCCAACAAATAATGACAAAATTTCTTGCAGGCATACACCATTCCGAGTGCTTCTCTTTTAGTCGTCAAATAGTTCTTTTCAGAAACTGAAAGTTGTTGGCTGGCATAATACACTGGGTAGTCCTTCTTCTTCTTGTCCTTCTGACTTAAGACGACTCCAATGGCCATGGACGAAGTGTCCACATATACATGAACAGGGACGTCCCAATTTGGGGCCCTCATAATTGGTGCTTCAACCAGCTTCTTCTTCAACACCTGGAAAGCTTCTTCTTGATTTTCTTCCCACAGATAGTCTTCGGATTTCTTCAGAAGCTTTGTAAGTGGTGCAACAAGCATTGCATAATTTGACACAAAGCGTTTGTAATATCCGACATGTCTCAAGAAGGCTCTCAGCTCCCGGATGTTCTTTAGGGATTCCAAAGCTGCAATTATCTTGACCTTCTCAACATCAACTTCAATACCTCGGCTTGACACCCGATGCCCCAAAAGAATTCCTTCCTTCATTGTGAAGAAGCATTTCTCTGGATGTAATGACAAGCTGGCAAAACGACACCTTTCAAACGTTTGGTGAAGGTTATCTAAATGTACATCTCTTCACCCAAACACACAAAAGTCATCAATGAAAACTTCCACAAATTTGCGTAGGAAATCTTTGAAGATTGAATTCATCATCCGTTGGAAAGTAGCGGGAGCATTACACAACCCAAAGGGCATTTGATTGTAAGCAAAAGTGCCCCAATCAGTCGTGAATGTAGTTTTATCCTTGTCCTCTTCTCAAATGGATACTTGATTGTACCTTGAAAATCCATTGAGAAAACTATAACAAGGATGCCCAACTACCTGATCTAAAATTGTATCGGTAAAAAATAAGGGATGATGATCTTTCCTTGTGACTGCGTTCAACTTCCGGAAGTCTTGGGACACTTGGATCTTCCCTATTTTCTTCTTCGGGACAATGACAATGGGGGAAACCCATTCACTGCTTAAGACAGGGAAGATGATTCCGGCCCCTAAGTACTTGTCGATTTCATCTTTCACCAACAGCGAGTACTTTGGGTTTAGGCGGTATTGCTGCTGCCAAACCGGAACTGCACCTTCAACCAAATCAATCTAGTGTTCTCCAAATTCTCGTGGAATACCCAGCATTTGATCAATAGACCAGGCGAATACATCCTGGAATTTTATAAACATGGCAGTGTATCCTGCCAACTCCTCCAAAGTAACTGTCTTTGAGATTTTTAAAATTTTTCCTTCAGTTAAGAAAACATCTTGATAGTCATCGGGGTTGATGACTCCTTCAACGTGGCTTACTCGGCTTAATCCGAGGCAACTGCCATCAAACCCCCTTCCTCCAAGTTAGGTTCACCCGAGGTGAGGTCATATGGATCTTTGTCCTCAACATCCACCGCATAACATTCCAAGTAATTAACTTGGACTTTGTCTTTGGATTTGTCTGAGGACAAAGACGATGAGTCTTTGGATTCGTCCTCCTCTTCCAATGAACTTGTTTCCCGGCGGTGGGGAACCTTCATCCAACTCAAAGTCACCAGCTTCTGATCTTTGGATGAAATGTCCTTAAATCTTAACTTATGCTGATGCCAATCTACCACAACTTGGGCGCTTTACAACCAGGGTTTGCCGATCAATAGAGGGTAACCAGTCTTTGTCATTGGTTGCAACACGATGTAGTTCAACTTGAAGGGTACCCCTCCAATGATCGTGGTGATGTTTGACAGCATGCCCAAAGGCCGTCTCCTGGTTTGGTCTGCAAACTTCAACACTCGGGGTGTTGGTTCAAACGTGTGATACCCGAGTCGATTTGCAGTATCTTTGGTCATGACATTCACACCGGACCCAGAGTCAATGTGTATCAATGTGATCATGCACCCTGCAATCTCCGCGTCTACCTCGAGAGATCCCAGATCTTCTTGCTCAATATGGTAGATAGCAAGCAGGTCCTTCTTTGACATCGACCTCACCTTCTTGAGTGCCGAATTCAGCTGCCTCTTGTACAACTTATTATCTTCCCACAATTGCTTGAATGTAACGTTGGCATTTGTGGCTACCAGATCTGCTACAATATTGTATTGGGGAAATCCTCCCAATTTGACCGTCTTCACTTTTGGCTTTGGGTCCAAAGTCTCTCCATGTTCCCTCTTGACTTTGGGACGCTTCAAAATGGTGACGGGCTTGCTAATGGCCTTAACCCGAGGTTCCTCGGGTTGGCCCACCTCGGCTTGGATCAGACCCTTTACTTTGGATCGGATGTCCACCGCAAAAATTGGAGACTTCGTCTTTGTCCCCTCTTCCAAACTCAGTTCCCGAATCCTGAGTAGTGCCTCTTTTAGTTCTTTCTACAAGGCTTTAGCTTTAGCTTTTGCGAGGATCTTTTCCTCCTTGGCAGAAAGAATTGCCTTTGGACGCAATCTCTTTGCCTTTCTGGAAGAAGACGAGGTCGTACTCAGTTCTTTGGGATCACGCTTCTTCTTGCTAGAGCGTGTCTCAACTTTCAAAATTTCAAGGTCCGGCTATTCTCCTTCCGAGGCCGGACTCCCTTCTTGAGGTCTTTTTTCCTCAAGAGTGATGCAATTTACATTAGTATCCCCCTTTGGCTGAAGTGCTGCATGCTCAGCGGGGGTCTGTACATACTTTACAGGTGGCTTTGGGTTTGGTGAGTGAGGACATTGGTTGCCCGTATGCACCGATCCTTTACAATTTCCGCACAAGGGAATGTACCCAATTTGCCTTCTTGGCTTGGGACAGTTTGGAGACCAATGTCCCATTGAGCCACAATTATAACAAGCTCCGGGTGCAACATTCTGAGGGCAATTTTGGTTGCTCATCGGTGGTCTTTGTGGAGGAGCATTGGGGTTATACTCCCTTGGTCCAAACCTCAGACCTTGATACAATGTGCTTGCTTGAGGCTGTACTTTTTGCGTTTGGTACACAATCTCTTTGTCCTCGTCTTTGTTCCATCCTAGACCCCAATCAATTTGCTGCACCGGGAATGCATTACGAGTATTGCATTCTGTGTTGGCGTGACCTGATTTGCCACATGCGGTGCACCATACATTCAATCTCCCAAATGCTAGGGCCTTCCTTCTGTCTTTGTCCCCAATCATTTGGATCTTGAAATCCAAAAACTCCTTGATGAGGGCATCTAGCTTGATATCCGCCTTATTTACACTCTTTGCTGGAAGAGTCACTGGTTTCTTGCCTCCACGTCTTCTGACTCGTCTTGGCTTTGATTCTTCTTTGGATTCCGAAGAAGAGCTTGAAGACATGGAGGATTCGTCCAAAGAAGAGGATGTACTGTGCAAAGCTCTCCTTCTGGGCTTCTGTGGTACCCACATTTTTCATTTTGGACGAGTTTTGAAGAAGAAGTGCCTTGCTGAAACCAAATTGAAACAAATGGAGAAGAAATGAGTTGAAACTTGTGTTTTGATCAGACTTTAGGAAGTCAATTTTATGTAAGAGGAAGAATGACTCAGACTGGATCAAACTTGAAGAAGCTTACTTCGTGTCAGAGGAGGGAAAAACTCGGACCAGACTTCGAAAGAGAAATAGAAGTGGTAGGTCAGGATTCTTGCGGGGACCATATCTCAGTGACCACAACTCCAAATCAAGCGTGTTATATTTCGTTGGAAGCGTCTTGTTCAGGGCTTTCCATTGCCACCAAAATCGCAAAGTTTGGAGGTCTGTAAAAGAAGTTACAAGCATTTGAAGTTTCTGGAGTAAGTGTACTTTGGGTCAAAGTGTCTTCGGGTCAATGTGACTTCGGATTTCGTACTTCGTACTTCGGGTTTACACGACTTCGGGTCATAAGACTTTGCCTCAAGATAAAAATGACTAAATCAGAGGTAGCCGGACCTCGGAGTGCAGTGAAGATGTTTTTGGGAGTTTTGCCAG
Source organism: Lunularia cruciata (assembly GCA_948567375.1). Lineage (NCBI taxonomy): Eukaryota > Viridiplantae > Streptophyta > Marchantiopsida > Lunulariales > Lunulariaceae > Lunularia > Lunularia cruciata. The sequence continues at coordinate 27,845,571 of OX419761.1, forward strand.
AGGGATCAGAGGAAGTTAGAGTAGAGAAAGAAGATAGTTAGGATACACATGACTTCAATTTCAGTTCTAATTGAAGGTGGAACATGAATTGAAGGAGAAGTAGCAGTAGTGAATAAACCCGAAGTGTAGGATCAGACAGTAAGTGTCTTTGGGTTAGTAACATGAGTGATTAGGGGAAAGTGGATTACAAATTGAATGTGTAGATAGTGTATTCATGCTTTCAATTACAATTCTTGATGATGACATAGTAGAATTAGTAAAAGAATTGATAGTAGTTAGACCCGAAGTAGATGAGGTAAGAGTGCAGGTGTCTTCGGATTTGACATTTGACACTTTAGAGAAGAGTGGGTCAAAGGATGAGGAGTTAGATAGATTACCCACTAGTGCAATTTCAGATCAGGAAAGAGAATTGCTGGATCTGATAGAAGATGTGGGATTTGAAACCCACGGAAAATGTAGTAGGAAGTAAGATTACTTCGGGTTCAGGGTTGAAAGCCGAGGAAGAAGTAGACATCGGATCGGATTAGTAACCGATTTGAGATTTGAAGGGGCAGATATGAAAGGTTGCATTGTCATTTTGGATCTGTAGGTTAGAACAGTTGTTGTAGAAACGGTATAGTTGTTAGAACTGTCGATTGCTTCACTATTTAAGAGTGGCATTCGCAAGAAATTGTTGTTCAATGCTCATTATTTCTGAGAATAGATAAAGCAAAGTGCTGTGAAGCAGTGCTCGTCGCTTGAGCTTGATTCCGAGTATCAACTTCGTAATTGTATTTGTGAGTGTTTGGAGAAATTCGAAGTGCAAGTCAGAGTGCTTGTTGGATGTTGGATTCCACAGCCTTGATCTTTGTTCTGTGTGTTTGATCCTGAGTGAAGTGCAATCGAAGCAATGCCTTGACAAATTTGAGAGGAATTCTAGTGTTGGTAGTATTCTGCATTTGTGAGTGCAGTGCAAAGTTGATATGAAGCAATTTCAATCGAGGAAGTTGTGCCTTCAGTGGAAGGGTGGAACACAATTCTGAGGCAAAGTCGTTTTGCAGTGAAGTGCCATTTTTGGGAGAGCCTGAATCATCACAATCAAGATTGTTTGGAAAGATTTGATGGAGTTGTGATTAAGGAGTGTGAATTTGTGACAAGATTGTAAGTCAGTGCTTGTTACTCTCTTCTGGGTGTGGTTTCTACCTGAGAGACTAAAGAAGAACTCAAGAAGAACTGAAATTGTTACTTTGCTTTGTATTTGGACATTTCTGACTCGTATCTCTGCGAGAACGAACTTTACTTACCCGATTACCGCAAAAGTGATATTTGCCGGGTTGTCACAACTTCTTGCCTTTCTTCTCCTGATTTCTTCGGTTACCGACAGAGTGAGAGTGGGCCGCCTCGTAACAAGCGACATGTTTGAGTACTTTGTCAAGGGAAGTTACATTCCTCTCCCTTGCAAAGATTTGTATCTCTGGTGAAAGTCTCACGAGGAACCAGGTAATGGCTTGGGCATCGGAGTAACCCACCACCCCCGATTGCTTGGGAACTCAGTTCAATAGTGCCATGAACCGCTTAGAGTAGTCTCTCAACTTCTCCTTCTTGCCTCGGTCCAAATCATTGAGTGCCGCGAAGACACTCGTGTCGTAATCAACCTCCCGGAATCCTTCTAGGAAGTTGTTTCTCAAGTCTGCCCAGTCCGCTGGTACGATCCCCTTCTGGGTCACATGGGAGCTTTCTTTGGAGCAGACTTGGGAAAATTCTCAGTCAATCCGCCGAGTCATGCTCCTTGTTAGCAAAGGAGATAACTTCAAATTCTTCGATGAATTCATCGGGGTCTTCGTCTTGTTCTGTCCCCTTGTACTTCTGATAGGCATGTTGGGTGACAAGCAACAAAGTCATCATTCGATGCACTGGGATCGGCTGTGGTAGTGCTAAACTTGACGGAATTGAAGGATTGGTTGGTATTGACATTGTGTTGTCAGCCCAGGGGTTCCAATTTGTCAAATTCAAGGTGGGGTCTTCTTCAACAATTTATGCTATGAGGGTGTCAACTTCAACCCGAGTGGAAGATTCAAGATCAACACCTTTGATTGGTTCTTCAAAATTCCTTTGGGACAACCGAAGAATTGTTTGTAGAAGGTGTTGACACTCGTCTTCAGTAAGTGTGCATGCTGAATTTTCGTGAACAAAGTTCTTCAAGGACACAACTTCCTTTACAGCTCTAGGGGAAGTCGGTGTACTGGGCCGTAATGCATATGTTTGCCCACTCGATTCTTTCTTCTTCTTGGACGAAGAGGGAGATGCAAAGTAGCCTTGCCAACCACCTTTGCGTTTCTTGTGGTCAAGTTCTCGTAGGGCTTCTTGCACTTTGTGAAGGAGTTGAAAGTCCAATGCCTCTTGTTCAGTTTTGTCAATAGTGGATGGGACGTTCAGACGTTTGTCTTCTTCACGCTGAAGTGCTCATCTTTGAGCTCTCTCTTCACGTTGTTCTCTCAATATAGACATTCATATTGCGTTGATACCCAATTTCAAATTTGGCTTTGTATTCTTCCACTTCCAAGATTTGTATCCCCGGCAGCGGCGCCAAAAATCATGTGACAACCCGGCAAATATCACTTTTGCAGTAATCGTGTAAGTAAAGTTTGTTCCCGTAGAGATACAAGTCAGAATTGGTCAAATACAAAGTCAAACAATAACACTTTAGTTCTTCTTGGTTGCATCTTTAATCTCTCAGGTAGAAACCACACCCAGATGAGAGTAACAAGCACTGACTCGCAGTCTTGTCACAAATTTCACACTCCTTAATCACAAATCCATCAAATCTTTCCAAACAATCTTGATTGTGATGATTCAGGCTCTCCTGAAAATGACACTTCACTTCAAAACAACTTTGCCTCAGAATTGTGTTCCACCCTCCACTGAAGATACAACTTCCTCGATCAAAATTGCTTCACATCAACTTTGCACTGCACTCACAAATGCAGAATACTACCAACACTACAATTCCTCTCAGATCTGTCAAGGCATTGCTTCGATTGCACTTCACTCAGGATCAATCACATAGAATGAAGATCAAGGCTGTGGAATCCAACATCCAACAAACACACTGACTTGCACTTCAAATTTCTTTACACACTCACAAATACAAGTACAAAGCTAATACTCGGAATCAAGCTCAAGCAACGAGCACTGCTTCACAACACTTTGCTTTATCTATTCTCTGAAATTATGAACACTAAACAACATGATATTGCGAATGCCACTCTTAAATAGTGAAGCAAATTGATAGTTCTAACAACTATACCGTTCTACAACAACTCTTCTAACCTGTAAGTCCAAAATGACAATGCACCGCTTCATATCTGCCTCTTCAAATCTCAAATTTGTTACTAATCCGATCCAATGTCTACTTCGTCATCAGCTTTCAATCCTGAACCCAAAGTAATCTTACTTCCTAATACTCTGTCCTTGGGTTTCATATCTTCTACCTCTTCTACCAATTCCAACAATTCTCTTTCTTGATTTGAAATTCCACTAGTGTGTAATCTATCTAACTCTTCATCTCTCAACCCACTCTTCTCCAATGTCTCCAATGGTAACTCCAAAGACATTTGTACTCCTATGTTATCTACTTTGGGTTTTGCTCTAACATCTTTCTGAAGCTTTTCTATCTCTATTTTCACTTAGTCTAATCTAATCAAAATGTTATCCTCTACCTCTAAAATCTTTCTGTCTATGCGAGTTCTGAGACTAATTAACAAGGCATTCATATCTGTGTCTTTTGCTTGTCTTTGCCTTGTCTCTTGCACCAACAACTTAACTTGTGCAGCCTCGTCTCCTCAATCTGAATGTTGGCCTCTATACTTAACATTGCATTCATTTGGAGGACCATCTCCTTCAATGACTCAATCTTGTCTTTCTCTCATGTTCACAATTTGCAAGCCAATCCTCTTGGTACATTGCCAACTCTGCCTCAAACTGGGCTTTCACCAACTCCTTCTCCTTCTCCTTCTCCTTCTGGACAACTCTCTCCTCTTGATTACGAAGTAATTCTTGTAATCGGTCTTCTTCTCTATATCGTGCCGCCAACTCTTGTTGCCAAAGTTGCTTCTTCTCCTCGACACTCTCCATCAGCCTATCAAGCTCCTGATCCTTTGCAGCTACTCTCGCCATAGCATGGATTACCTCTACTCTTGAATCAACAAACTGCTGCTTCAAGATCTCATACTCAGCTACTTGTCTCTCCCTTGGTATGTCACTCTTCTTCACAAGATCCTCTTGATAATTTACTTCTCTCTTTAGGTCTTCAATTACCTGACTTCTCACTATTGCCATTGCTCGCAGCACTTCTCTTTCCTCCTCACCTTGGGTTATACTCTTGTTCAACTCCAAGTTCTCTTCTTCTAACCGTGCTAAGACCTGCAACACAGTCTTCACCTCTAGACATTTCGACTGCATTTCCTTCATCTTGTGCTCCAACTTCACTAGCAATAGGCACACAATCTCCCGTAGGTACTCCACTCCATCACTGGCAACTACTTCAACCTACGGAGTGGTCCCTCTTCTCACTTTGTGTTCTCCTGATACTCGCCTTCTTCGCTGTAGTCGTCGTATCGGAATCGACGCCTCACTTCTTGAGCTTTCAGTTACTTCTTCTTTTGCTTTACTTGGCCCCGCTTCACACTTCGCCTTACGTCTCAAGCGAACTCCTCTCTGCACTATGATCTTCTTCTCTTCGGGCACAGTTACTTCATCTTCCAACTGTGTATTATCTTTGGCTTCAATTGCTGCCTCAACTTCTTCTTCTTGTTCTTCTTTAGCCATTGGAGCCGATGTCATTTCTCCTCCTTCAATGTTGCTACTCGTATCTCCACTTTGCAGCGTTAGCTTAGGCTCTTCCTTGTGTTCCGAGCCTTCAGTCTTCAGCTCGGCATCGCCTTCCGAGTCTTCATCTTCCGACTCAATCACCACCATACCTCGCCTTGGCTTGCCTCTCTGTGTCTTCCGAGGTTTCTTTGTGTCTTTGGCTTTGCCTTGCCAACTCCTCTTCTTTGTATTCAGGTACTCACTGGGACTTCCACGTTGTTCCTTGTCTTTGTGTAGTTATTGTCAGTGCTCTTGATCTGCAAGATGTATTACTGCTCCTTGACATTGACTTCCTTTCGCAAATCAGGTTGGAAGTGCAACACCATCCGAGTCCGCTCCGCCAAGTTCAGGAAATTGAGCCTGAGGTAGAAATGCGCTACAAACGGCACAATGTACTGTGGAGGCAATTTATCCCGCAAATTCCACACCATCTGCCTTGTTCTCCCATGGAAACACCTCGCCCAATTGATCGGTTCTCCTACAAATAGCTTGTGAAAGAACACTGCTTGGTGTTTCATCACATAAGTGGTTCTCTCCGGCTTTAGGATGGCCATTAGTGTACTCACGATTCCTCTCTTCATAAGGTCTTTGTAGCTCTCAACCTTGTACCCATTCTTCGTCCGCTTTGACGAGAAGGCATCTCTCACCTCCTGGGTTTCTTGAGCTATCTCTCCCTTTCCCAAGAACGTGGCCTCCTGCTCTGAGCCTGCATCCTTCCCGAGTACAAGTCTCCAATCCGACTCTGTCTAGCGAGTGGGATTTCCTCTCTTGCCTTCTTCCTCGGGTCCATCGAGACACTTGCTCTTGACTATTTTTGTCATGAAACCTGGAAAGCTCACATTCTAGTTCCATGCCAGAAACATGTGTGACAACCCGGCAAATATCACTTTTGCAATAATCGGGTAAGTAAAGTTCGTTCCCGCAGAGATATGAGTCAGAATTGGTCAAATACAAAGCAAACAGTAACAATGTAGTTCTTCTTGGTTTCGTCTTTAATCTCTCAGGTAGAAACCACACCCAGAAGAGAGTAACAAGCACTGACTCGCAGTCTTGTCACAAATTCACACTCCTTAATCACAACTCCTTCAATTCTTTCCAAACAATCTTGATTTGTGATGATTCAGGCTCTCCCAAAAATGGCACTTCATTGCAAAACGACTTCGCCTCAGAATTGTGTTCCACCCTTCCACTGAAGGCACAACTTCCTCGATTGAAATTGCTTCACATCAACTTTGCCCGGCACTCACAAATGCAGAATACTACCAACACTACAATTCCTCTCAGATCTGTCAAGGCATTGCTTTGATTGCACTTCACTCAGGATCAAACACACAGAACAAAGATCAAGGCTGTGGAATCCAACATCCAACAAGCACTCTGACTTGCACTTCAAATTTCTCCAAACATTCACAAACACAATTGCGAAATTGATACTCGGAATCAAGCTCAAGCGACGAGCACTGCTTCACAACACTTTGCTTTATCTATTCTCAAAAATAATGAGCACTGAACAACATAATACTGCGAATTCCACTCTTAAATAGTGAAGCAATCGATAGTTCTAACAACTTTACCGTTTCTACAACAACTGTTCTAACCTGCAGATCCGAAATGACAATGCACCTCTTCATATCTGCCCCTTCCAATCTCAAATCAGTTACTAATCCTATCCGATGTCTATTTCTTCCTCGGCTTTCAACCTTGAACCCGAAGTAATCTTACTTCCTACTACATTTTCCTTGGGTTTCAGATCTCTCACATCTTCTACCAGATCCAACAATTCTCTTTCCTGGTCTGAAATTGCACTAGTGGGTAATCTATCTAACTCCTCATCCTTTGACCCACTCTTCTCTAATGTCTCTTAGGGCAACCCCGAAGACATTTGGATCCCGATGTTATCTACTTCGGGTTTTGCATTAACATCCTGCCAAAGCTTTTCTAACTCTATTCTCACTAAGTCTAATCTAATCGCAATATTGTCTTCTACTTCTAAGATCTTCCTATCTACACGAGTTCTCAATTTAATCAACAAGGCATTCAAATCTGTATCTTTCGCTTGTCTTCGCCTTGTTTCCTGCACCAACAGTTTTAACTCGTGCAATCTCGTCTCCTCAATTTGAACGCTGGCCTCTGTACTCAACATCGCATTTACTCTGAGGATGATTTCCTTCAATGGCTCCAATCTTGTCTTGCGTTAGCGTTCCCGATCTGCAAGGCATTCTTCTCTATACAGTGCCAATTCTTCTTTGAATTTGGCCTTCACCGCTTCCTTCTCTTTCTCCTTCTGTGCAACCTTCTCTTCCTCCTTCTGTGCAACCTTCTCTTCCTGATTACAAAGTAAGTCTTGTAATCTCTCTTCTTCTCTATATCTCGCAGCCAACTCTCGCTGCCAGAGTTGCTTCTTCTCCTCCATACTCTCCATCACTCGATCAAGCTCTTGATCCTTTGATGCTACCCTCGCCATAGCATGGATAAGTTCAACTATTGAATCAACAAACTGCTGCTTCAAGATTTCATGCTCCGCTACCTGTCTTTCCCTTGCGATGTCACTCTTCCTCGCAAGATCTTCTTGATAACTCACTTCTCTCTTCAGGTCTTCAATTACCTGACTCCTCTCGACTGCTTCCGCTCGCAGTACTTCTCTCTCTTCCTCTCCTTGAGTTATACTCTTCTTCAACTCCGATCTTTTCTTCTTCTAATCTTGATAAGACCTGCAACACAGTCTTTACCTCTGGACAAGTAGACTGCATCTCCTTCTTCTTCTTCTCCATCTTCACCAACAGCGGGCATACTACCATCTGCAGGTAATCTACTCCATTACTGACAACTTTGTCCTCCCGCGGAGTGGTCTCTCTTCTTTCCTCGTGTTCTCCCAATACTTGCCTTCTTCTCTGGAGTCTTTGTATCGGGATTGATGACTCACTGCCCGAGCTTCCTTCTACCTCTTCCTTCACTCTACTCGGTCCCGCTTCACACTTCGCCTTACGTCTCGAGCGAATTCCTCGCTGTACTGCGATCTTCTTCTCCTCGCACACTGGTACTTTGTCTTCCAGCGCCGCATTGTCTTCGGTTTCTACTTTGGCTTGCATTTCTTCTTCGTATTCTTCAGCCGCTGGTACCGATGTCATCTCTCCTCCTTCTTCACTATCACTGCTCGTATCTCCACTTTGCAATGTCAGCTCAGGTTCCTCCTCACGGTCCGAGTCCTCCGTCTTGAGCTCGGCTTTGCCTTCTGAGTCTTCATCTTCCGACTCAATCACCACCATTCCTCGCCTCGGGTTATTTTTCTGCATTTTTTGAGGTTTCTTGTTTTCTTTGGCTTCTGCTTGCCGAGTTCTCTTCTTCGTCGGGGTACTTTCAACGACCTCCACGTTCTTCCCTGTCTTTGCGTAGTAATCGTCCGTGCTCCGGATTTGGAGAATGTATTGCTGCTCCTCCGCGTCGACTTCTCTTCTCAAATCAGGATGGAAATGAGACACCATTCGATTACGCTCCGCCAAATTGAGCAGATTTAACCCAAGGTAAAAATGGGCTGCAAATGGTACGATGTAGTGTGGAGGCGACTTATCCCGCAGATTCCACACCATCTGCCTCGTTCTTCCATGAAAGCACCTTGCCCAATTTATCGGTTCTCCTGCAAATAACTTGTGAAAGAACACCGCTTGGTGTTTCATCACATGGGTAGTTCTCTCCGGCTTCAGGAGGGCCATCAGTGCACTCACAATTCCTCTCCTCCCTGGGTCTTTATAGCTCTCAACTTTATACCCATTCTTCGTCCTCTTTGACGAGAAGGCATCTCTCACCTCCTACGTTTCTTGGGCTATCTCTCCTTTCCCCAAGAACGTGGCTCCCTGCTCCAAGCCTACCTCCTTCCCGAGTACAAGTCTCCAATCCAACTCTGTCCAGCGAGCCGGATTTCCTCTCTTCCCTTCTTCCTCAAGACCATCGAGACATTTACTCTCGATGATTTCTGTCATGAATCCTGGAAAACTTACGTTCCAGTTCCATGCCAGAAAAGTGATCCGAAGTTGGCTCAAGACTTTGATCCTCGCTACTATATCTAATCTCCAAATTGCATGATTTCTCACTACAAATTCGGAGTTCTTCTTCCCTCCTCCCATCTCTTCTGCTTTCTTACTGTCTCTCAATTTCTCTCTCGTGACTTCTCCCTTGCGCACTAACACGAGTCCAACTCTATTTCCCTTTCCCCGATCACCTGCAAGACGACTCCTCAACGGCGAAGGAAAATTGCTCAACATTTCGTCGTTGCAGTTTTGATTTTTATAGAGTTGCACTTCTTCATCTTCCGTCGCTTTCAGCTTCTACCGAGAAATCACACCTCCGGCATGCACCTGTCAATGTCACTCAACCTTCGCGCATATGAGCCGCCAGTTTTGAAACGGCCCCTTCTTGAATTTCTCGCCCCGACGAAAGGTTGTTAGACTGTCTTTGCCTTGGGTTGAGCTCCCCCCCGAGCCAAGGACAATTTACTTCGTATTGTATGCTGACACGGCATTTCAGAGTACTTTGCCTTATGACCCGAAGTCACTTTACTTCGGGTTTCACTCCGAAGACAATTTTCTTCGTCTTCTTCGGCCATACATGCGCAATCCAACTTCTCTATACACTTCTTCTCCTTTATTTTGGAAAAAAACAAAAAATGTGGGCACCACAACGTGATCCAAAGTCGGCTCAAGACTTTGATCCTAGCTATTACATCTAACCTCTGAATTGCATGATTTCTCATTGCAAATTCAGAGTTTTTCTTTCCTCCTCCCATCTCTTTTGCCTTCTCACTATCTCTCGATTTCACTCTCGCGACTTCTCCCTTATGCATTACCACGATTCCAACTCTATTTCCCTTCCCATGATCACCTGCAAGACAACTTCTCAACGGCAAAGGAAAATTACTCGACATTTTGTCGTTGCAAGTTTGATTTTTATGGAGTTGTGCTTCTTCATATTTCTTCACTTTGAGTTTCTACCAAGAAATCACACCTCCTGCATGTACCTGTTATTGTCAATCAACCTTTGCGGGTATGGGCCGCCTATTTTTGAACGGTCCTTTCTTGAATTTCTTGCCCCGATGAAAGGTTGTTAGACTGTCTTTGCCTCAGGTTGAGCTCCCCCCAATACAAAGACAATTTACTTCGGATTGTATGCCGACAGAGCATTTTAGAGTACTTTGCCTTATGACCCAAAGTCACTTTACTTCGGGTTTCATCTCGGAGACTCTTTTCTTTGCCTTCTTTGGCCATACAAGCACACTCCGACTTCTCTATACACTTCTTCTTCTTTATTTTGAGAAAAAAAATGCGGGCACTACAAAGCAAGTGGAGCCTTCAATCCCATTAGAACTAATCAAGCTCCCAATAGGTGGCGCAAAATCTCCTACTAAGATTCCTTGTTTCCCTGATCATTTTGCTCCACAACCTCCACGTGGGCAACTTGCCGAGGTCATCCATTCTTTAGTGGACATTCAACAATGCAATGCCCCAATTAGCAACAATAAAAAAAACCACCATTTTGTTGCCAAGCCAAGTGGTCTTTGTTGAATGGCATCAATCTCTATTGGTGCTGGCTCCTCCACTTGTATGTAGTGTATTGGTAGGCTATGTGGAGATCAAGGTCAAGACCAAGTTGTTGCCACCAAGGAATCAAAATGTTCGGCCAACCTCATGGCTTCCTCCAAGTTTTGTGGCTCTCGCATGATTACCTCTAATTTGGTTCTCGCCTTCAAGCCCCTCACAAATCGATCCGGAGCTTCACCTTCCAATATATTTGGAATTTGCATGATGATGTTTTGGAATTGAGTGATGTTACTTCTTACAAAGCCAATTTGTTTTAACTCTGCCAACTTATCCAGTGCAGCTTGTGTGGCACTTATAGCTTAGAACTGACTAATCATTGCACTCTTGAATTCTGCTCATGTCAACATTGGTGCAACAATTTGTTGCTCAGCTTGCTCCACTTGGAATTTCCACCATAGCTTTGCTACTCCATCCAATTGGCTAGAAGCCAAGAGAATCTATTTTTTCTTGTCTTGTAGATTGGTAGCTTCAAAATAACATTCACAATCAAACACAAGATTCTCCACTGCACCTGGAAGATTCTTGCCTTCAAATACCTTGGGTTTAGGAAATCTGATCTGATCTTCTCATTCTTGAATTGGTACTCTCTCCACCTACTCTTGTCATCAAAGATCTCGTTCATCCAACAATTGAGTAAGGTGCTTGATTTGTTGCTGCATAGCAAGGATAACATCGGGTATTGCCGCCATGGTTGCTACTCTATCATACCACTCCCAATCTATCTAATTTATTAACACATAGAAACAACACGTCCACTTTTCTCTATAAGTTACAACCAAAAGCACCAAGGGTTCCTCAGATATGGTGATCATATGCCAAAAATCTTGTCCAAAGTGCAAGGTGATGAATTGTGTGAAATGATGCTTGGGTAGTATTTGGACATGAAAATCCCAATGGTTTGGTGGGAGTGGATTTGGTGGTCCATAAATTCCATCCATCCCATTCCTGCTCTAATACCAATATAAAAGAGCAAATTTGAGGAGAGAAATAGGAGAATGGAAACTCACATTGGGACACTTGAATCACGGAAAACTCCGAATGCTTAGCATGAGCTTTGGCTTTGGTATTTATACGTAGCATACAAGGCCCTTGAGAAGCTTCTCAAGTAGCTTTCTTGAGCCGCTTTCTTAGAGTGCAAGCCAAGTTAACTAGGAAGCTTCTCAAGAAGTTTCCTTCTAGAAGCCGCCTACTTGGCATTGTCGGGGAAATTGTTTGGCCTCAAGAGTGCACCGAGCACCTGGCTGCTTGTGCTTAGTTTGTCTTTATTGTAGTTAATTAAGAGTTTCCCGTAGACTGACATTCTCTTCCTATTCATGGTGTGTTGGAAATCTCAGCTCTGTAAAATTTTGGGGTTTTCTTTGTTTCCTGATGTTGGGTTTCTTGAGGGTTTGTGTTTGTCTTCAGCCTTCACAGAACTGGCTAGTTCATGCAGGTTAAGCTATGGTTTTGGACCCAATAGTTATTAGAAATGGCTAGGAATTTTACAAACAACAAATAGTATTCTATTCGGGCTCAACCTGGCACCCAAAGTACTGAATTAAACCATTCATATAGATGGACTGAGAGCTCCTAAAATGGAGCTTCCTCTATGCTAGTCACAGATCAAACACACCATCGTCTTAGGATTTGTCATTCATAAAATTTCAGATGCAAGGTTCACAAGTTTGGACAAGCCAACCAACTCCAGTTCATAGAGTGTATACACTAAATTATGACAGAAAATCATTTCAGCTGGCGCTTTCACACACACTCTATCCAATGACAATAAAGACAACTCACTCCCCAGACTTCTTCCTTCACCTCCCAGAAGAAATCCCATCAGTGCTTCCTTGCAAAGGTTTTTGTTCCTAGCCAAAGATCCTTTCATGAAACGTCTTGAGCTCTCCTGTTCACATGAATTAATTCTTGACCTCTTAACTGTTCCAATCATTGTTGAAACTTCAGCCACATTTTTGTGAAAAAACCCCTGTCTCCACACAATCAGCTCCTCAATGTTCCACTTCTCAGAAAACCCTTGATACATTCCCCAATCTCCTGTTCCTTCAAACCAGTCCTCTTCTTCCTTCAGACTACATTCACAAAGTACTTCCCCTCTTTGCTTTCTTTCTGCTGTTGCAAAGCACCTCACTTTTTTGAAAACTTCTATCAGCAGTTTGCTGCACAACTATCTTTGACTCTCTGGTTCCAAAGTCTTGTTCCAGCATTTGCTCAGTCATTCATGTCACATGTCAGTTTTTCCCTCCAAAGTTCTCCCTCCTATGTTTCCCCCCAAAACTCTCACTGTTCTCCTATAAACACTTCTCCTCAAACCCTTGTAAAGTCACGAAGCTTCCTATCAGCCCCACTGATTTTCCAAAACTCCTCATTGTCTAAACTCCACCCTTGGGAAACATTTTCCCTTCAAATTGCTCTGCCACTTCCCAAAACTCCACTCTTAGTCCTACTTATCTTCTCAAAAATTCTCACTGTCTCTGTACTTAACATTGCGTTCACTATGAGGACTAGTTCCTTCAATGGCTCCAATCTTGTCTTGCATTTGCGTTCCCAATCTGCAAGCCATTCCTCTCTGTACATCGCCAATTCTTCTTTGAATTCGGCCTTCACCGCTTCCTTCTCTTTCTCCTTCTGTTCAACCTTCTCTTCCTGATTACAAAGTAAGTCTTGTAATCTCTCTTCTTCTCTATATCTCGCAGCCAACTCTCGCTGCCAGAGTTGCTTCTTCTCCTCCATACTCTCCATCACTTGATCGAGCTCTTGATCCTTCGATGCTACCCTCGCCATAGCATGGATAAGTTTGACTCTTGAATTAACAAATTGTTGCTTCAAGATTTCATGCTCCACTACCTGTCTTTCCCTTGCGATGTCACTCTTCCTCGCAAGATCTTCTTGATAACTCACTTCTCTCTTCAGGTCTTCAATTACCTGACTCCTCTCGACTGCTTCCGCTCGCAGTACTTCTCTCTCTTCCTCTCCTTGGGTTATACTCTTCTTCAACTCCGATCTTTTCTTCTTCTAATCTTGATAAGACCTGCAACACAGTCTTTACCTTTGGACAAGTAGACTGCATCTCCTTCTTCTTCTTCTCCATCTTCACCAACAGCGGGCATACTACCATCTACAGGTAATCTACTCCATTACTGACAACTTTGTCCTCCCGCGGAGTGGTCTTTCTTCTTTCCTTGTGTTCTCCCAATACTTGCCTTCTTCTCAGGAGTCTTCGTATCGGGATTGATGCCTCACTGGCCGAGCTTCCTTCTACCTCTTCCTTCACTCTACTCGGTCCCGCTTCACACTTCGCCTTACGTCTCGAGCGAATTCCTTGCTGTACTGCGATCTTCTTCTCCTCCCGCATTGGTACTTCGTCTTCCAGCGCCGCATTGTCTTTGGTTTCTACTTCGGCTTGCATTTCTTCTTCGTATTCTTCAGCCGCTGGTACCGATGTCATCTCTCCTCCTTCCTCACTATCACTGCTTGTATCTCCACTTTGCAATGTCAGCTTAGGTTCCTCCTCACGGTCCGAGTCCTCCATCTTGAGCTTGGCTTTGCCTTCTGAGTCTTCATCTTCCGACTCAATCACCACCATTCCTCGCCTCGGGTTATTTTTTTGCATCTTCCAAGGTTTCTTGTTTTCTTTGGCTTCTGCTTGCCGAGTTCTCTTCTTTGTCGGGGTACTTTCAACGACCTCCATGTTCTTCCCTGTCTTCGCGTAGTAATTGTCCGTGCTCTGGATTTGGAGAATGTATTGCTGCTCCTCCGCATCGACTTCTCTTCTCAAATCAGGATGGAAATGAGACACCATTCTATTACGCTCTGCCAAATTGAGCATATTTAACCCGAGGTAAAAATGTGCTGCAAATGGTACGATGTAGTGTGGAGGCGACTTATCCCGTAGATTCCACACCATCTGCCTTGTTCTTTCGTGGAAGCACCTTGCCCAATCGATCGGTTCTCTTGCAAATAACTTGTGAAAGAACACCGCTTGGTGTTTCATCACATAGGTAGTTCTCTCCGGCTTCAGGATGGCCATTAGTGCACTCACAATTCCTCTCCTCACAGAGTCTTTGTAGCTCTCAACTTTATACCCATTCTTCGTCCTCTTTGACGAGAAGGCATCTCTCACCTCCTGCGTTTCTTGGGCTATCTCTCCTTTCCCCAAGAACGTGGCTCCCTGCTCCAAGCCTGCCTCCTTCCCGAGTACGAGTCTCTAATCCGACTCTGTCCAGCGAGCCGGATTTCCTCTCTTCCCTTCTTCCTCGGGACCATCGAGACATTTACTCTTGATGATTTCTGTCATGAATCCTGGAAAACTTACGTTCCAGTTCCATGCCAGAAAAGTGATCCGAAGTCGGCTCAAGACTTTGATCCTCGCTACTATATCTAATCTCCAAATTGCATGATTTCTCATTGCAAATTCGGAGTTCTTCTTCCCTCCTCCCATCTCTTCTGCTTTCTTACTGTCTCTCAATTTCTCTCTTGTGACTTCTCCCTTGCACACTAACACAAGTCCAACTCTATTTCCCTTTCCCCGATCACCTGCAAGACGACTCCTCAACGGCGAAGGAAAATTGCTCAACATTTCGTCGTTGCAGTTTTGATTTTTATAGAGTTGCACTTCTTCATCTTCCGTCGCTTTGAGTTTGTACCGAGAAATCACACCTCCGGCATGCACCTGTCACTGTCACTCAACCTTCGCGCATATGAGCCGCCAGTTTTGAAACGGCCCCTTCTTGAATTTCTCACCCCAACGAAAGGTTGTTAGACTGTCTTTGCCTCGGGTTGAGCTCCCCCCCAAGCCAAAGACAATTTACTTTGTATTGTATGCTGACATGGCATTTCAGAGTACTTTGCCTTATGACCCGAAGTCACTTTACTTTGGGTTTCATCTCGAAGACAATTTTCTTTGTCTTCTTTGGCCATACAGGCGCAATCCGACTCCTCTATACACTTCTTCTCCTTTATTTTGAAAAAAAACAAAAAATGTGGGCACCACATACTCCCTCCCTCAAATGTGAGCGTCCCCGCAAACATAGACCTCGGGTGTCTTAGAAACTTCCGAGTCTATGGTCCAATATCTCCAAACTCTCCACCCGTTTACTCGAGTGGCAAAAGGATTACCTTCCAAATCAACGAGTTGCATGGATCCATTTTCGTAAAGATGATGAACTCGATAGGGACCCATCCATCTCAAATGCAATTTGCCTGGAAAAAATATTTGGCGATTGTCATATAACAAAACCAAATCCCCTTCTTGTACAGTCACAGGCTTGATTCTTTGATTGTGCCTAAATTTCCTCTATGCTTGTACTTCTTTTGTGGTTTGCATTGCATTGTCTCTTTTCTCTTCTAACCACATCAGTTGATGAATCCAAGGATCCTGACTTTCCTCTTCTGACATTTGTTCTTTGCACAGATCTCGATAAGTCGGAACTTCAAATTCAATTGGCAGTATGGGATGCAAGCCATATGCCAAGAAGTATGGGATTTGTTTGGTTGTAATCTTCTCTATCATCCGATAGGCCCATAACGCGGCTAGTAATTTTGTATCCCAGTCATAGGCATAATTGACAGTCACCTTATTCAAAATTTTACAAAGTAACCCATTCGCTTTTTCCATTAAGCCATTTGCTTTTGGGTTATAAGGAGTTGTCTTCCGATGTTTAATCTGAAAATACTTGGTTAATGCCTCCATTACAGAGTTCAAAAAATGTGTTCCTTGGTCACTGACCAATTCCAGAGGACACCCATATCGGGAGATGATGTTTCGAAAGAAAAATTCCACCACAGTTTCAGCATCATCTCTGCGAGTTGCTTCCGCTTCAACCATCTTGGTAGCATAGTTAGTGCAAACCAAAATGTAGCGCTTTCTTGTGACTCGGGTCACTGGTTGAATGGGACCCACAAAATCAATCCCCCATTTCTCAAAGGGGGCCAAAGGCAAAATTGGTCTCAAAGGCCATTGAGAAGTAGCCGTCGGCTTCCCCGTTCTCTGACACGCATCACAGCTTTGGATATGAGCATGTAATGTAACACCCATTTGTGCATGTGTGTGGTATTGTGATATTTAGCTTGGTATTACAAGTACTTAAGAGATATTATTTATAGAGATAAAGGATGGTTCTATATTAGTCATGGTTAGCTAAAGTTAGTCATAGCTAAGATAGAGTGGACCTTACTTTAGAAGAAGTAGAAAAGATGAGCACCACTATTTTGGATTTTAGTGTGTTGACTTGGCATTATTCCTAGGTGTTTGGCTTTGAGGAAAGAGTTGAGAACTCTTGGGCCCGCAAACCTTTTTCTTTTGGATTCTTCTTTATTCCAAGGATAGCCCATGTGAAGGAATCCTTGACTTAGTGGTTGGGTCAAGATAAGACCACATGCTTAGGGGAATATGCCCATGTGAATGGATATTCCTTTCTACTTTTTGACTTTACTTGACTTTTAGTCTAGTAACTTGAGTTACTACGGTAATTAGTAACTTTGGTACGTAACTATTCCACAAGTATATAAACAAGGGGTGAGGAGGTACTCATCATCCTTTCATTTGCAACTATCTCTCTCTCATTGAGTTCTCTAGTGAGCAATGTCTTGAGTCTTGGAGTGTTAGCCTTGGAGGAGTATGATGGAGTTGGGGTTCCTTGCCTTCTTAGTCCATGGTGCGCTACCATAATAGCCATCAGAGGTTCATCCTGAGTGAGAGACAGGCCGGCTCACAGTACATCTTTGTACATTGTAGGCCACCAATACCCTGCCGAAAGAATTTTCTTTACAGTATTCTTCAAAGCATAGTGTCCTCCCGATGCCTCGGAGTGTAAAGATTCAATCACTCCTACTACTTTGTATGACTCCAAGCATCACCAAAGTACTTCGTCTTTGCCCATCTTAAATAAAATGCTGTGTTTAAGCTGGTACGGCCCCATTTTCCTGAGAAAGACTGCCCGCTGTTCCGGGTCCATCCACTCAGGACAATGGAGAGTATTCAGATCATTATATTCATCTGCATACCTCTTACTTCTCATTGCTGATAAGTGATACAACTCTTTGTCAGGGAACGGATCGTCAATTTCCCAGTCCTGGTCTTGAGTTTCTAACCTGGACAGGAAGTCCGCATTCAAATGCGAAGCTCCCTTCCTCACTTGTATAGTATACGTGAACTCTTGTAATAACAAGATCCATCTTGCAATTCGTCCCGATAAATCTGCCTTCTTGACCAGATGTTGCAATGCATAATGGTCAACATAGAAGACAAACTCATACCCCAACAAATAATGACAAAATTTCTTGCAGGCATACACCATTCTGAGTGCTTTTCTTTCAGTCATCAAATAGTTCTTTTTAGAAACTGAAAGTTGTCGGCTGGCATAATACACCGGGTAGTCCTTCTTCTTCTCGTCCTTCTGACTTAAGACAACCCCGATGGCCATGGATAAAGTGTACACATACACATGAAAAGGGACGTCCCAATTCGAGGCCCTCATGACTGGTGCTTCAACCAGTTTCTTCTTCAACACCTAGAAAGCTTCTTCTTGATGTGCTTCCCACAGATAGTCTTTGGATTTCTTTAGAAGCTTTGTAAGTGGTGCAACAAGCACTGCATAGTTTGACACAAAGCGTCTGTAATATCCGACATGTCCCAAGAAGGCTCTCAGCTCCTGGATGTTCTTCAAGGATTCCAAAGCTACAATTATCTTAACCTTCTCAACATCGACTTCAATACCTCGGCTTGACACCCGATGCCCCAGAAGAATTCCCTCCTTCATTGCGGAGAAGCATTTCTCCGGGTGTAATGACAAGCCGGCAAAACGACACCTTTCAAACGTTTGGCAAAAGTAATCTAAATGTACATCTCTTTGCCCAAACACACAAAAGTCATCAATAAAAACTTCCACAAATTTGCGCAGGAAATCCTTGAAGATCAAATTCATCATCCGCTAGAAAGTAGCAGGAGCATTACACAACCCAAAGGGCATTTGATTGTAAGCAAAAGTGCCCCAATCGGTCGTGAATGTAGTTTTATCCTTGTCTTCTTCTCGAATGGATACTTGATTGTACACTGAAAATCCATCGAGAAAACTATAACAAGGATGCCCAGCTACCTGATCTAAAATTGTATTGGTAAAAGGCAAGGGATGATGATCTTTCCTTGTAACTGCATTCAATTTTTGGAAGTCTTGGCACACTCGGATCTTCCCTGTTTTCTTCTTCGGGACAATGACAATGGGGGAGACCCATTCATTGCTTAAGACAGGGAAGATGATTCCAGACCCTGAGTACTTGTCGATTTCATCTTTCACCAAAAGCGAGTACTTTGGGTTCAGGTGGTATTGTCGCTGCCAAACCGGAACTGCACCTTCAACCAAATCAATCCGGTGTTCTTTGAATTCTCGTGGAATACCCGGCATTTGATCAATTGACCAGGCAAATACATCCTGGAACTCTATAAACATGGCAGTGTATCCTGCCAACTCCTCCGAAGTAATTGTCTTTGAGATTTTTAAAATTTTTCCTTCAGTTAGTAACACCTCTTGACAGTCATCGGGGTTGATGACTCCTTCAACGTGGCTTACTTGGCTGAACCCGAGGCAAGCGGCCATCAAACCCCCTTCCTCAGAGTCAGGTTCACCCGAGGTGAGGTCATATGGATCTTTGTCGTCAACCTCTACCTCGTAGCATTCCAAGTTATTAACTTGGACTTTGTCTTTGGATTCGTCTGAAGACAAAGACGATGAGTCTTCGGATTTGTCCTCCTCTTTCAACGAACTTGTTTCCCAGAGATGGGGAACCTTCGTCCAACTCACAATCACCAGCTTCTGATCTTCGGACGAAATGTCCTTGAATCTTAACTTCTGCTGATACCAATCCACTACAACTGGAGCACTATACAACCAGGGTCTGCCAATCAATAGAGGGTAACCAGTTTTTGTCACTGGCCGCAACACAATGTAATTTAACTTGAAGGGTACCCCTCCAAAGATTGTGGTAATGTTTGACAGCATGCCCAAGGGTCGTCTCCTGGTTTGGTCTGCAAACTTCAAAACTCGGGGTGTTGGTTCAAACGTATGATACCCGAGTTGATTTGCAGTATCTTCGGTCATGACATTCACACCGGACCCAGAGTCAATGGGTATTGATGTGATCATGCACCATGCAATCTCCGCGTCTACCTTGGGCGATCCCAAATCTTCTTGTTCAATACGATAAATAGCAGGCAGGTCCTTCTTTGACATCGACCTCACCTTCTTGAGGGCCGAATTAAGCTGTCTCTTGTACAACTTGCTATCTTCCCACAATTGCTTAAATGTAACATTGGCATTTGTGGTGGCCAGATCGGCTACAATATCATATTGGGGAACTCCTCCCAATTTGACCGTCTTCGTCTTCGGCTTTGGGTCCGAGGTCTCTCCATGTTCCCTCTTGACTTCGGGACGCTTCAAAATGGTGACGGGCTTGCTGATGGCCTTAACCCGAGCTTCCTCGGGTTGGCCCACCTTGGCTTGGATCAGACCCTTTACTTCGGATCGGATGTCCGCCAGAAAAATTGGAGACTTTGTCTTCGTCTCTTCTTCCAAACTCAGTTCCCGAGTCCTGAGTAATGCCTCTAATTCTTTCTGCAAGGCTTTAGCTTTAGCTTTTGTGAGGATCTTTTCCTCCTTGGCCGAAAGAATGGCTTTTGAGCGCAGTCTCTTTGCCTTTCGGGAAGACGACGAGGTCGTAGTCAGTTCTTCGGGATCACGCTTCTTCTTGCTGGAGCGTGTCTCAACTTTCAAAACTTCAAGGTCTGGCCATTCTCATTCTGAGGCCGGACTCCCTTCTTGAGGTCTTTCTTCCTCAAGAGTAATGCAATTTACATTCGTATCCTCCTTTGGCTGAAGTGCTGCACGCTCAGCGGGGGTCTATACATATTTTACAGGCGGCTTCGAGTTTGGTGGGTGAGGGCATTGGTTGCCCGTATGCCCTGATCCTTTACAATTTCCACATAGGGGAACGTACCCAATTTGCCTTCTTGGCTCGGGACAATTTGGAGACCAATGTCCCATCGAGCCACAATTATAATAGGCTCTGGGCCATTCTAAGGGTGATTTTGGTTGCTCATTGGTGGTCTTCGTGGAGGAGCATTGGGTCCAAACCTCAGACCTTGATACAATGTGCTCGGTTGAGGCTATACCTCTTGAGTTTGGTACACCGCCTCTTCATCCTTGTCTTGGTTCCATCTCGGAACCCAATCAATTTGATGCACCGGGAATGCATTCTGTGTTGGCGTGGCCGGATTTGCCACATGCGGTGCACCACACATTAGATTGTCCAAATGCTGGGGCCTTTCTTCGGTCCTTAGCCCCAATCATCTCAATCTTGAAATCTGAAAACTCCTTGATGAGGGCATCCAGCTTTGTATCCGCCTTATGTACACTCTTGGCTGGAGGAGTCATTGGTTTCTTGCCTCCACGTCTTTTGACTCATCTTGGCTTTGATTCTTCTTTGGATTCCGAAGAAGAGCTCAAAGACGTAGAGGATTTGTCGAAAGAAGGGGAGGTGCTGCGTGAAGCTCTCCTTCTGGGCTTCTTGCCTTTCTTCTCCCAATTTCTCCGGTTACCGGCAAAGTGAGAGTGGGCCGCTTCATAACGAGCGACATGTTTGAGTACTTTGTCCAAGGAAGTTACGTTCCTCTCCCTGGCAAAGATTCGTATCTCTTGTGAAAGGCCCCCTAGGAACCAGGTAATGGCTTGGGCATCGGAGTATCCGACCACCCCTGATTGCTTGGGAACTCGATTCAGTAGTGCCATGAACCGCTCAGAGTAGTCTCTCAACTTCTCCTTCTTGCCCCGGTCCAAATCGTTGAGTGCCACAAAGACACTCATATCATAGTCAACTTCTTGGAATTGTTCCAAGAAGTTGTTTCTCAAGTCTGCCCAATCCGATGGTACAAACCCCTTCTGAGTCACATGGGTGTACCAACTCCAAGCTTTCTTGCGAAGCAAACTTGGGAAAATTCTTAGTCGATCCGCCGAGTCATGCTCCTTGTTAGCAAAGGAGATGACTTTGAATTCTTTGATGAATTCATCGGGGTCTTTGTCTTGTTCTATCCCCTTATACTTCTGATAGGCGTGTCGGGTGATAGGGAGCAAAGTAATCATTTGATGCACTGGGATCGGCTGAGGTAATGTGGAACTTGACGGAACGGAAGGATTGGCTAGAATTGACGCCGTAATGTCAGCCCAAGGATTCCAATTCGTCAAATTTAAGGTAGGGTCTTCTTTGACAATTTCTGCTATGAGGGTGTCGACTTCAACCCAAGTGGAAGATTCAGGATCAACACCTTCAATGGGTTCTTCAAAATTCCTTCGGGACAACCAAGGAATCGTTCGTAGAAGATATTGACACTCGTCTTCAGTAAGTGTTCGTGCTGTCTTTTCTCGAACAAAGGTCTTCAAGGAAACAACTTCCTGTACAACTCTAGGAGAAGTAAGTGTACTGGGCCGCAATGCATATGTTTGCCCACTCAATTCTTTCTTCTTCTTGGAAGAAGAGGGAGATGCGAAGTAGCCTTGCCAACCGCCTTTGCGTTTCTTGTGGTCAAGTTCTTGTAGGGCTTCTTGCACTTTGTGAAGGAGTTGAAACTCCAACGCCTCTCGTTCAGTTTCGTCAACGATGGATGGGACGTTCAGACGTTCGTCTTCAAGCTCTCTCTTCCCGTTGTTCTCTCAATGCAGACATTCATATTGCATTGATACCCAATTTCCAATTTTGCTTTGTATTCTTCCACTTCCGAGATTTTTATCCCCGGCAGTGGCACCAAAAATCATGTGACATCCCGGCAAATATCACTTTTGCGGTAATTGGGTAAGTAAAGTTTGTTCCCGCAGAGATACGAGTCAGAAATGTCCAAATACAAAGCAAAGCAACAATTTAGTTCTTCTTGAGTTCTTCTTTAGCCTCTCAGGTAGAAACCACACCCAGAAGAGAGTAACAAGCACTGACTCATAGTCTTGTCACAAATTCACACTCCTTAATCACAAATCCTTCAATTCTTTCCAAACAATCTTGTTTGTGATGATTCAGGCTCTCCCAAAAATGGCACTTCACTGCAAAACTACTTCGCCTCAGAATTGTGTTCCACCCTTCCATTGAAGGCACAACTTCCTCGATCAAAATTGCTTCACATCAACTTCGCATTGCACTCACAAATGCAGAATACTACCAACACTACAATTCCTCTCAGATCTGTCAAGGCATTGCTTTGATTGCACTTCACTTAGGATCAAACACACAGAATGAAGATCAAGGCTGTGGAATCCAACATCCAACAAGCACACTGACTTGCACTTCGAATTTCTCCAAACACTCACAAACACAATTGTGAAATTGATACTTGGAATCAAGCTCAAGCGACGAGCATTGCTTCATAGCACTTCGCTTTATCTATTCTCAGAAATAATGAGCATTGAACAACATTTCTCTGCGAATGCCACTCTTAAATAGTGAAGCACTCGACAGTTTTAACAACTATACCATTTCTACAACAACTGTTCTAACCTGCAGATCCGAAATGACAATGCACCTCTTTATATCTGCCCCTTCAAATCTCAAATCGGTTTCTACTCCGATCCGATGTCTACTTCTTCCTCGGCTTTCAAACCCGAACCCAAAGTAATCTTACTTCCTACTACATTTTCCTTGGGTTTCACATCTCCTACTTCTTTGACCAGATCCAGCAATTCTCTTTCCTGATCTGAATTTGCACTAGTGGATAATCTATCTAACTCCTTATCTCCTGACCCACTCTTCTCTAATGTCTCTGAGGGCAACTCTGAAGATATTTGGATTCCTATGGTATTTACTTCGGGTTTTGCCTTAACATCTTTCCAAAGCTTTTCTAACTCTATTTTCACTAAGTCTAATCTAATTGAAATGTTATCCTCTACTTCTAACACCTTTCTATCTACACGAGTTCTTAGTTTTACTAACAAGGCATTCATCTCCGTGTCCTTTGCTTGTCTTCGCCTCGTCTCCTGCACCAACAACTTCAACTTGTGCAGTTGCGCTTCTTCAATTCAAACGCTGGCTTTTGTACTTAACATTGCATTCACTCTGAGGACTATCTCCTTCAATGGCTCCAATCTTGTCTTTTGTTCTCGTTCCCAATCTGCAAGCCATTCCTCTCTGTACATTGCCAACTCTTCCTCGAACTTGGCTTTCACCGCTTCCTTCTCTTTCTCCTTTTGTACAACTTTCTCTTCTTGAGTACGAAGTAACTCTTGTAATCTCTCTTCTTCTCTATACCGCACAGCCAACTCTCTTTGCCAGAGTTGCTTCTTCTCCTCCATACTCTCCATCACTCGATTGAGCTCTTGTTCCTTTGATGCTACCCTTGCCATAGCATGGATAAGCTCTACTCTTGAATCAGCAAACTGCTACTTCAAGATTTTGTACTCCGCTACTTGTCTCTCTCTTGCGATGTCACTCTTCCTCGCAAGATCCTCTCGATAGCTCACTTCTCTCTTCAGGTCTTTGATTACCTGACTTCTCTCTACTACTTCCGCTCGTAGTACTTCTCTCTCCTTCTCACCTCGGGTTATACGCCTCTTCAACTCCGAGTTCTCCTCTTTGATCTTGCTACCACCTGCAATACAGTCTTTACTTCTGGACAAGTGGACTGCATCTCCTTCTTCTTCTGCTCCAACTTCACCAACAGCGGCCCCGCCTCACACTTTGCCTTACGTCTCGAGCAAACTCCTCGCTGTATTGTGATCTTCTTCTCCTTGAGCACCGGTACTTTGTCTTCCAGCACCGCATTGTCTTTGGCTTCTACTTCGGCTTGCACTTCTTCTTCGTATTCTTTCGCCGCTGGCGCCAAGGTCATTTCTCCATTGTCTTCACTGTCACTGCTAGTATCTCCGCTCTGGAGTGTCAGCTCAGGTTCCTCCTCATGTTTCGAGTCCTCCATCTTGAGCTCAGCCTTGCCTTCTGAGTCTTCATCATCTGACTCAATCACCACCATTCCTCACCTCGGGTTATTTTTCTGCATCTTTCGAGGTTTCTTGTTTTCTTCAACTTCTGCTTGCCGAGTTTTCTTCTTCATCGGGGTACTTACTATGACCTCCACGTTTTTCCCTATCTTTGCTTAGTAGTCGTCCGTGCTCCGGATTTGGAGAATGTATTGCTGCTCCTCAACATTGACTTCCTTTCGCACATCCGGATGGAAGTGCGACACCATCCGATTTCACTCCGCCGAGGTCAGCAAATTGAGCCCAAGGTAGAAGTGCGCCGCAAATGGCACAATGTAATGTGGAGGCGACTTATCCCGCAGATTCCACACCATTTGCCTCATTCTCCCGTGAAAACACCTCGCCCAATTAATTGATTCTCCTGCAAACAATTTGTGAAAGAACACCGCTTGGTGTTTCATCACATAAGTTGTTTTCTCCGGCTTCAGGATTGCCATCAAAGCACTCACAATTCCTCTCTTGACATGATCTTTGTAACTTTCTACCTTGTACCCATTCTTCGTTCTCTTGGACGAGAAGGCATCTCTCACCTCTTGCGTTTCTTGGGCTATCTCTCCTTTCCCCAAGAATGTGGCTCCCTGCTCCAAACCCGCCTCCTTCCCGAGTACGAGTCTCCAATCCGACTCTGTCCAGCGAGCCGGATTTCCTCTCTTCCCTTCTTCCTTGGGACCATTGAGACACTTACTCTCGATGATTTCTGTCATGAATCCTGGAAAACTTACGTTCCAGTTCCATGCCAGAAAGGTGATCCAAAGTCGGCTCAAGACTTTGATCCTCGCTACTACATCTAATCTCCAAATTGCATGATTTCTCACTGCGAATTCGGAGTTCTTCTTCCCTCCTCCCATCTCTTCTGCTTTCTTACTGTCTCTTGATTTCTCTCTTGCGACTTCTCCCTTGTGCACTAACCCGAGTCCAACTTTATTTCCCTTTCCCCGATCACCTGCAAGATGACTCCTCAACGGCGAAGGAAAATTGCTCGACATTTCGTCGTTGCAATTTTGATTTTTATAGAGTTGCACTTCTTTGTCTTCCGTCACTTCAAGTTTCTACCAAGAAATCACACCTCCGGCATGCACCTATCACTGTGAATCAACCTTTGTGCATATGAGCCGCCAATTTTGAAATGGCCTCTTCTTGAATTTCTCGCCCCGACGAAAGGTTGTTAGACTGTCTTTGCCTCGGGTTGAGCTCCTCCCGATCCAAAGACAATCTACTTCGTATTGTATGCTGACAAGGCATTTCCGAGTACTTTGCCTTATGACCCAAAGTCACTTTACTTTGGGTTTCATCCCAAAGACAATTTTCTTCGCCTTCTTTGGCCATACAGGCGCAATCCGACTTCTCTATTCACTTCTTCTCCTTTATTTTGAAAAAAACAAAAAATGTGGGCACCACAGAGTGTCCCACCACAAGGATTTCTCCAAGTCCAAATGCCGACTTCTCTTCAGAGAGGGTCATCCCTACTTCCATCAACCTTTTTAGTATTGCTTCCACATCTTGCATATGATCCATGACAAACCTCCTAATCCCTCCATCCATCAAAGTTTCATCCTTCTTGCCCTTTGTGCAACCCTTGACAGGTATATCATCCAAGAATGGATGGGTCTTCTCATGGATAAAAGATTGCAGAATTCAATTCATAGCGCTTTGCATATGCGCCACAGAGTTAGTAGCCCCCATCGGGAGAGTGCACATACGCATCATTCCTAACGGTGTTTGCATCGTGGTTATGTCTCGGCTCCCTTCAACAAGCTGAAACTGATCATAACCTGAATACAAATCTCATATAGAGTAAATTGCCCTCCTTGCAAACTCCTCAGCAAATTCATCTACAATTGGTCCTACACCAAAATATCGGATTGTTACCTTATTTGGCGGTTGCATATCTTATATGAACTTACCATTTTTCCTCCGGACTGTGAACTAGCAATTTGAGTATTGCGCTTCAGATGGTTCTAAAATCTTTGCCTGAACTTTCTCCTCAATAGTTCCGTCAGCTGGAGCAGAAGTGCCTTTGGCATCAATATTGGTCTCAGATCCCACGGTACATGCGGAACCATGAAAATTATCATTGGTGTGACTTCCTACAGCTTCACACACCCGATCTTCTCAATCTTGAAAGCAAATGCTTTCCCATACTTACCAATCATTTCCTTAGATGTATGGTGCTCAACCTCTATGAGCAAACCATCCCCTCCAACTGTAAGCTTGTCCAAGGTCTCTTTAGTAAATGTATGACCAATATCTTTTTCCTGTCTCAGTCTTAGTTCCTCTCTAGTCCTATGCAACAATTCAGAAGCATCCAATGGCAATGGGATAGCAATGGGATGAACCTTCTTTTCCACTGTTTTTTACCTAGTGTTACATCCCACTTCATGAACCAACTCTGAAAGTGCTTCATGAAGCTCCCTTCCTATTTCAATCATGGGTTCTCCTTTCTCCATTGCCCCGATCACCTTCTGGACTGCCCTGCCTTCTCCCCAATCCTCCAACACCCCAATGATAGTCTCGCTGTCATTCATTTCCCTTGCTGTTTTCAGAACTCTCTCTTTCCCTTTCATTCTTTTCTGCAAAATTCCCGAGGTGCTCCCTATGTGTGCAAAGCAAATAGTTCTACCACTCTGGATTCCCACATAGGTCCTATCAAAATTGTCTTCCTCACTGATCTCTTGCGGTGGGATGTAGCATATGGCGCCTTGTCCTCCCACCTTTTCTGACAAGACGCTTAATGGGTTTCCACTAAGAGTTCCACACACCTTCTAGTAGGCTTCTCTGGATCTCTTAACTCTCTCCTATTCCTATCGCTGCCCGGCAACACTATGGGAAATTGCACTATTTTGGTCCCATTCTGACTTCTAGCCTTTGCCACATGAGTCCTATTGTTCAGGAACTTGCTCTCCATTCTAAATTGAGTAATGAAGGATTGTCCTAAGATCACCGGGTAGGGCAAAGCATCATGCACAAACACGTTGATAGGCTCTACCACATTCCCTATCTTGATTCTGACATCCGGACAAGCTCCCCACAATGCATTTCTGGTTCTATTCACTGAGTTTACCTTCCAATTGATGTCATGGTCCACCTTCCATCACCCTTCATCATACACCGCCTTTGACATGAGGTTGACCTCAGATCCTGAATCAATCAGCACTCTCACCGGGTTTTTCACTCCCTAAATCTCGATCTCGTACTCGCTGCAACTCCTAGCCTAAAAAGAGTCCTGGACCTCTTCCCACAAGGGCACAAAAGACTTCTGATCCTCAAGAGCAACATCATAGACACGTGCTTCTTGGGTCTCATCCTTTGGCTTTTCCTCTTCAAGCTCTAGGCCAAAAGTCCCCACCTCTCCTTCAGCCTCACTCTTGTCCTTGTACTGTGAGCCGGCCTGTCTCTCACTTAGGATGAACCTCTTATGGCTATTATGGTAGCGCACCATGGACTAAGAAGGCAAGAAACCCAAACTCCATCATACTCCTCCAAGGCTAACACTCCAAGACTCAAGACATTGCTCACTAGAGAACTCAATGAGAGAGAGATAGTTGCAAATGAAAGGATGTTGAGTACCTCCTCACCCCTTGTTTATATACTTGTGAAATAGTTATGTACCAAAGTTACTAATTACCGTAGTAACTCAAGTTACTAGACTAAAATTCAAGTAAAGTCAAAAAGTAGAAAGGAATATCCATTCACAAGGGCATATTCTCCTAAGCATGTGGTCTTATCTTGACCTAACCACTAAGTCAAGGATTCCTTCACATGGGCTATCCTTGGACTAAAGAAGAATCCAAAACAAAAAGGCTTGCGGGCCCAAGAGTTCTCAACTCTTTCCTCAAAGCCAAACACCTAGGAATAATACCAAGTCAACACACTAAAGTCCAAAATAGTGGTGCTCATCTTTTCTACTTCCTCTAAAGTAAGGTCTCCTCTATCTTAGCTATGACTAACTTTAGCTAACCATGACTAATATAGAACCATCCTTTATCTCTATATAAATAATATCTCTTAAGTACTTGTAATACCAAGCTAAATATCACAATACCACACACATGCACAAATGGGTGTTACATTTACCCCCAGACTAAGTTTTCACTTTGTCCTCAAAGTGAAGGTCTCTCTACCTTCTATGGTACATCCTCAACTTATCATGGTTAATCCTATCAAAGTGTCTTCCTCCCAACTCCTTGAGATCATAGGTGTTATTGCCCCACACCTTCTCCACTATGAAAGGTCCAAAGTACTTAGGCAAAAACTTCTTTTGCACTCTCTTGAATCGAATGGAATCAAACAACATTACCCAATCACCTTCTTTGAAAGTCTCCACCTTCTTCTTGCCTTGCTCTTGTCATAGCTCTCCTTTTGTTTCCTTTGGGCTTGCTCCACTCGAACCATAGCAACTGCTCTTGCCTCTTCCAACTCCATGAGTTGATCCTTCCTTGACTTCTCTACATCACCTCCTTGTGCTTTCTTCAATCTCCTATGAATGCTTTGGAAGGTAGGAAGATCAAAGTGAATAGGTAAGGTAGACTTAGTACCATACACCAATTGAAATGGAGGAAATCTGGTGGAAGTCTTCATGGTTGTCCTATACTCCCACAAAACTGCATGAATCCTCTTGTCCCAGTGATGTTTAGCCCCCTCCATTTCTGCATCTTTGGCCAACATCATGCACAAGGTCTGATTGGTTCTCTCTGCCAAGACATTGGAATTTGGCTTATAGGATGTAGTTACTCTATGTGTGATAGAGAAATGTCGTAGCATGGTTGTAGTTATGCTTCCTGTAAACTCTCCTCCTCTATCAAAAACCAACTCCAAAGGGCATCCAAACCTAGAGATAATGCGTTCATAAAGAAATCTACCCACTTCATCTTCATTCTTGTCCCTCAATGGTCTAGCCTTAACCCACTTGGTAAGGTAATCAGTAACTACCACAATGTACCGATTGTTCCTTGGGGTTCTATAGAGAGGACCTACAAAATCAATTCCCCACTTCTCAAAAGGTCCTAGCAATGGAATTGATCTAAGTGGTGGAGTGGATGTAGACTTTCTAGCAAAAGCTTGACAAACATGACAAGTTTTGCAATAATCAAGACAATCCTTGAAAATCCCTCTCCAATGGTAACCTGCATCTAGAATCTTGAAAGCAGTCACCTTTCCTACAAAGTGTCCTCCACATACTAAACCTTCATGAAACTCCTTTATGAGTAGGATAGACTCTTCCTCACCCACTGCTCTTTGAAGTAGACCATCTGCTCCTTGGTGAAAAAGAATATCCTCCACCATTGTGTAAGGTCTAGATCTTGTTGCAAGGGCCTTCCTCTCCCTAGCATGCATCCCTTCTAGATAGTTACCTCTTGTCACAAAATCCACAATCTCCTTGTACTCTATTGAAACCTCTTGAGTGATTGAGATTGTCATGAGTTCCTCATCTGGGAAGGAATCATCCACTGGCTCATCTCCATCATGATCATAGGCTCTAGATAACAAATCAGCATTTGCATGTTTCTTTCCTAGCCTATCCTCAATAGTGTAGTCATACTCAGACAAGAGTATCATCCACCTTGCTAGTCTCCCTTCAACATTAGGCTTGTTGAAGATGTACTTCAAAGCCTTGTGATCTGTGACAATGGTGGCTTTCCCTCCAATCAAGTAGTGTCTAAACTTCTTGAGACCAAAGATCACTGCCAACCCTTCTATCTCCGTGACGGAGTAGTTCTTCTCTACTGAAACCATCTGCCTACTAGCATAAGCTATTGGATGATCATGCCCATCTTGGTCTAATTGACTAAGAGTGCATCCTATAGCTACACTAGAAGCATCAGTGTAGAGGATGAAAGGCTTACTCCAATCAGGTTTAGCAAGAATTGGAGCTACAACAAGGGATTGCTTGAGCTCCTCAAAAGCTTTGAGAGCCTCCTTGTCCTCCAAAATCACCATGTAATCTACACCCTTCTTCATGTAGATAGTCAATGCATAAGCCTTGTTGGAAAATGAGAAGATGAACCTCCTATAGTATCCAACCATCCCCAAGAATTGGCGTAACTTTGTCAAGCTTGAAGGAAATGGAAGGTCTGAGATTTTCCTCACCTTCTCAGGATCAACTGCTATTCCATCCTTGGAGATGATGTGCCCCAAAAGTTGACCTTCTTCACATCCAAAAATGCACTTTTCTGGGTTGAGTGATGCATTTGCCTCATCCAAGCATTGCAAGACTTTGATTAGGTGCTCAAAGTGCTCCTCCTTGCTCCCATAGACACAAAAGTCATCAATGAAGTCTCTCACAAATTTCCCAATAAAAGGTTCAAATACCTTGTTCATGAACCGTTGGAATGTGGCTGGAGCATTGCAAAGCCCAAAAGGCATGACCTTGGAAGCATAGTTCTCCAAGGTGTGGTGAATGTGGTGAGTCGTTGATGCTCTGGTGCAATCTTGATTTGGTTATATCCACTATAACCATCTCCAAAACTGTACCTCTCATGACTTGCAACCTCCTCCAAGATCTCATCAATGAATGGCAATGGGTAGTAGTCCTTCTTGGTAACAACATTGAGCTTCTTGTAATCCACACATACCTAAAGCTTGCCATTCTTTTTCTTCACAATGACAATTGGAGACACCCATTCTGAATTCTCTACCTCAAAGATAAATCCAGCCTCCTTGAGCTTATCAATCTCCTCCTTCACAACCAAAGATATTGGTGGGCTTATGCGAGGTTTCTTTTGACGGATTGGTCTTGCATGTGACTCCACCTCTATCTTGTACTCCTCCAAGGTGACTTCCTTCAAATCCTTGTAACTAAAAGCAAACACATGGATGAACTTGCAAAAAATCTCCTCAAATCTCACCTTCTCCTCCTTGGTAACATTTGGGCCATACTTGAGGGTAGCTAACCTTCTCTCTACCTCCTCAAGTGTTAATGGTGATTTGTCTGGGTCCTTCAAAACCTCTGGCTTAGGTGCAAAATCCATAGCACACAAAGGATACACATCTGAATCAGATTCAGATTCATCCTCCTCCGTGGAAGTCTCCTCCTCCATGCTTGTGTCCACACCTGAAGCTCCTTCTTCAGAATTTGATTCCCAATAATCAGAAGATGGTGTATCTAAGTGTGAAGTGTTAGTGGTGTTAGTCACAAGAATTGTGACTCTATGGTTTGATGGCCCAATCCTCAAGTACCCTTTGTGCCATCGATTAGTTGTGCGTGCTGCTCTCAACCATGGCCTCCCAAGAAGTAAGTCATAGCTTGAATCCTTCAAGACTTGGAAAGTCATGAGATTTTGAACTCCCATAACTGAAACTACCACTTTATCCATCACCAATGCATCCTTGATGTTGTGACCATTCACTCTCACATCAATCTTGGAGGCATATTCACAAGCCTCCCATGGTGCTGGCTTGGCATTCACCACCCCCATTGATACTGGAGCTTTTGCCTTCTTCTTCTTCTTGCTCCTTGTAGAAATCAAACCACCTCTAAGCTCCTTTCTCAAGGTAGGGTTCAAAGCGATCAATTGGCCCACTGTGATGTTAGCCTTATGACTACCAACATCCTCCAACAAATTGTAGTTCCATTGTTGCTTTGAAATCAAGAAATCCTCCATCCCCAACTTCTTCCTTGGAGTCTTTGTTGTTGATGGTGTTGAGGTGCAAGTGCTCCTAGTAGACATAAGAGCATCTTTGCTTGGAGTAAATCCTTGAGAAGAGTGGACATCCTCTGCAAAACGAGCTCTCTTCTTCTCTTGTGCCAAAAGCTCCAAGTTAAGACTCTTGGAGTTTGAGCTTTCTCCCTTCTCATACTTTCTCTCCACCACATCTATGGATGATATCCCCTTACCTTTGTTTGGATTAGGAGCCACTTGGGTTTCACTACCTCCCTCTTTTCCTCTATTTGCTCCCTCATAACCCCTTCCTCCATGGTAAGTGGAATTTGGGCAATTCCTTTGGATATGGCCTCTTCCTCCACAACCAAAACAATTTCTCTCATTGAAATTGTTGGCTGGTTGACCTCCTCTATATAGATAGTTTCCATAACTCCTAGGCCCTCTCCCTACATTCTGATCCACCTCTCTCTTCTCCCATAGTTGCACCACATTGATCTTGAGATCCGCAAGTTGTTCTGTGATGGTTTGAAGTGGATCTTTTGGTGGAGGTGCAAGAACTGGAGCAACCACTACTTGTGGTGCAACCCTTGCCATGAAAGTATCAGAAGTTCCACCATACTTGTAGCCTTGAGGAGGATGCACAACCTCCTTCACCACCAAATCACTCTCATCCCCTTCCAAACTCTCCTCCATACGAATTGCGATCTTGATAGCTTCAACCTTGGAAGAAGGTTTCTCATATCTCACCTTGCTTCTAATTTGTGGTCTCAACCCTCCCACAAAATTCTTGGTGAGCATGGCCCCTATGCCAATCATTGTAGTCTCCACATCATCCCCACCCTTCCTCAACACTATGCAAAATCTGGACTCTAACTTTTCCACTCTTTCCACATAGACTTTCACTTTCTCTCCTTCTCCTTGCTTGAGAAATGTAACCTCACTCATCAATCTCTCATAACTCTCATCAGGAAGAAATTTCTCAATGAGTGCTGAAGTCAAAGTCTCCCAAGACTCCTCTTCCCCATCTCTCCTCTCTCTCTTTTGGTATTCTGACTCATACCATGTAAGTGCTGCATCCTCAAAGAAATCTGATAATAATGAGTCCCACTCATTCTTCCTCCTCTCATTTTTTCCTATGCAATCTCTCTTGAAGTCTCTCACAAAGACCTCCACATCTTCTCCATCCTTGCCAAAGAAAACTGGAAATTTCCCCATCTTAACCTCTCACTATCTTTCTTTCTCTCAAAAGTTTTTTTTTCTCTTTTCTTTTCTCTCACTCTATTAATAATAGAATATATACATGATTAACACCATCTGAGAATAACCCACTCTAGGGAACACAAAAGGTTCAAGTTGCTCCAAGATTTCTATAGCAACATCAAATCCTAGAGTGCATATTAATCTAACTCTCATGGATAGTTTATCCATAAGTTGAAAGATTATCTCCATCACTAGTCTTGAGAACTAGCTAATGAAGGTGGTAGTATTTCTGTAGCTTTACTAAGACTCTCTCCAAGATCCTTCACCAAAGTCTCCAAAAGTGCTTTTAATCCACTACACTCATGTCCTTTTGGAAGTCCTTCCACTCCACAAACCTCACATAACTCCTTGGTCTTAGATCTTCTCCCTCCTAATCTTGGTGAAGAAGGTCCAACATGCAAACCCAAGTCAAGTAAGCCTCTCCTTTCCCTCAATCTCTTGCTCTCAAAGGTCAATGGACATGAACTTGCCTTATGTCCCTTCTCTCCACACAAAAAGCACTTAGACTCACTCTTTCCTCCAAGTGGTGTAGGTTTTTGGATCCTCTCAACACTCTCTTCAAATTCTATTGTAAACTCTCTTTTCCTCAAATCCACCCCTACAATCACCTTAAAGCCTTGAGAAACCTTGCATAGCCTCAATTTCCACTCTTGATGACACTCCATGTTCCAAAGATGAATTTAAACACTCAAACATGCTTTTTGTTGATCTCAAACTCCTCATGCATGAGATCTCCACTCTGCAGAATAGACCCTTCCTCACAATGTCACTCAAATCGCCCAACCAGTATGTCACAGTCCTCTAAAATTTTGCACACTTGATCACAACTCTAGGATATCTCCCTTGCAAAATGTCAGATCTTTTCATTGAGCCATTTGGCCTAGACACATTTCTATTCAGCACACAATTTTCAGATTTGGTCTTAAAACCACCCCCTTACTTCAAAAACTCATAACGCCCTGCGCAAAAACAATCTCTCTCTAATCTTTTAGGCAGCAGATAGGATACAATGCAATAACTTTTCTTGAAAATTTTCAGGACAATTCACTAAAAATTGAAGAAATGGCAGACTCTGTACAGTTTTCCAGAGAGCATGCAGTTGCGGGAGCACTTTACCCTATCAACTTTCAAAAATTCTAGCCCAGTGCGCGTAGTAGCTCTCATAATAATTTCAAGTGTGCTAACTGAAAGATAACCCAAGCTATCATGTATAGAAATTTCAAGTCCAGATCTCATATTTGAGATTCCAAAATCACCTTAATCCCCAAAATCTGCAATCCACCTCACACAATCTCTCCAATTCCTCTCATGTGTACAAGATGTAGAAAAGCACCTCAAAGACATCATAATGAACTACAGGGTATACAAATGGATATTGGTTCTCTAACATAAGTTCAGCCCTCTCCTCTCCTAATGTTCTCTCCAAGTGAGCTCTCATAGCCTCCTTCTACCTAATGTAGAATTGAATGCGAAACATTATCTTGCCTTCTAGAGAGGTCACGGCAACGGAACCAAAAATATGAGCCGGTCTGTCTCTCACTCAAGATGAACCTCTTATGGTTATTATGGTAGCGCACCATGGACTAAGACGGCAAGGAACCCAAACTCCATCATACTCCTCCAAGGCTAACACTCCTAGACTCAAGACATTGCTCACTAGAGAACTCAATGAGAGAGAGATAGTTGCAAATGAAAGGATGTTGAGTACCTCCTCACCCCTTGTTTATATACTTGTGAAATAGTTACATACCAAAGTTACTAATTACCGTAGTAACTCAAGTTACTAGACTAAAAGTCAAGTAAAGTCAAAAAGTAGAAAGGAATATCCATTCACAAGGGCATATTCTCCTAAGCATGTGGTCTTATCTTGACCCAACAACTAAGTCAAGGATTCCTTCACATGGGCTATCCTTGTACTAAAGAAGAATCCAAAACAAAAAGACTTGCGGGCCCAAGAGTTCTCAACTCTTTCCTCAAAGCCAAACACCTAGGAATAATACCAAGTCAACACACTAAAGTCCAAAATAGTGGTGCTCATCTTTTCTAATTCCTCTAAAGTAAGGTCTCCTCTATCTCAGCTATGACTAAATTTAGCTAACCATGACTAATATAGAACCATCCTTTATCTCTTTATAAATAATATCTCTTAAGTACTTGTAATACCAAGCTAAATATCACAATACCACACACATGCACAAATGGGTATTACAGTACAACAAAGACATGTGTGGTCCTTCCTTGTAGAACCGTTTCTTTTTTGCCTTGACAAGGATAAGATCATGCACATCTGCCTCAAGCTACCAAAGAATTCTTTGTTTGTGAAACCCCTCACCTCTTGTTTCCAAAAATTTTTGGCAATCTCTTGAGGATCAAGTTCCATTTCTATGTCTCGGCTCAATAGCCAACCCGGCTCCTTCCTAAGAGATCTCTCTCCCGGCTTTTGGTTTGCTGCCTTTCTATGTCCATTTGTGACTCTTCTCCAACGCCCGAATTCTGATCCTTGCTCTTCTGTGCATCGCTGAACTGCACCTCTTTCCTTCTAACCTGCCTCCTTTCCGGTTCCACTCGCTGTTGCTTTTCCCTTGCTTGCCCTTCACTATCTGTCCGTTGATCAGATTTTTATTTCTCTTCCACCATAGCATCCCAACTGGCACCAACTTCCGCAGTGATGGCAGTTATTACCACCGGCACATCCCACCCTAACTCCCTCCGAACATGCTCTGCAAGTCTCTTCTTCTCAACTTCTCCTAGGTCTGCATATTGCTTCACTTCACTCATTGCACTATACACACTAGGCTCAAAAGCAGCGACTGCCATACTTACTTCACATTTGCCCATGTGTCTTTCCAGTAGAGCCTTATGCCTCCCCTATTATTGTTCAGCGGTATTGGCTCTCCAGTATCGTAGAAGGTTATCTTCTTCATCTCGGGTTCCCAAACAAACTTCACCCACTGTTTGCGTACTGCTTCTGATAGCTCTTGGCAGTCTCTTTTGGCATGACACTTATTGTCACACCACATGCACCTTTAGGGTTGCCTTCTCTCTCCATCCGTCCTCACAATGCTACTCCCACTCTACAATTGGTCAACCTTGGTGGTCAGAATCTTCAACCCCTCCATCAATCATGATATCTCATCCACTACTCCTTCTTTGGGCATCTCACTCACTTGATGGTCCACCTTCTCTCTCCCAGACCCAACCACGTTACTCCGAATAGGTGCTTTGGCTATTGCTTCTTCATCCAGCTCTCTCTGCCTCTACCTACGGCTCACCCAGACAACCGCCTCCTCAATCTTCCCCACTCTACCGCTCCCAACCAATCAGGTTGGAGCAGATCGAGTGCGTATTCCAACTCATCCCGCAAGTGACTATCTATAGCTCTCAGAAAGTAGTTAGACCTCTGTAGTTAAATGGCCTCAACTTCACAGGCTGACAGATGTCCCAGCCTCTTATTAAACTCCCTTGGGAGATCCTGAGGCCCTAGGTTTTTACTCCTATCATTCACCCAGTCCAAGAACAAGGCCTGGGTGACCCGATCTGCATCCTATAGTAAGAATTCCTCCTTCATCATCTAGCAAAACTCCTCTCATGTCCCCGCCCCTCTCACCAAGACTTCAACCACCTCCCAATTTCAAGCTCCACCAACATAGGAAACCTAGCAATGGCAACGTTCACATCCAGATCATGAAGTTTTATCTCTCTCTAGTAGACCTTTAGGTACTTAGTCACATCCTTACCGTCAAACTCTCCTTGCTGATCTACCACAGCATGCAGACACCTCGTGACTTGTGAAGATTGCACTGTCACCCTATCTCTTTCCTCGTCCTGATCCTTGATGGCTCTCATGGTTGCCATGACAATCAGTGAGATTTGTTCCCTTGTCATAGCTACAGATGAAGCCTCTAGCCCCATCTCCACCTCAGCACAACTAACTACTTAGATTAGTCCAATTCATCCTTCCTCCTTTCCCAACTCCAAATGGTCCTAACGTCTAAGCACAAGTGTGACAACCCGGCAAATATCACTTTTGCGGTAATTGGGTAAGTAAAGTTTGTTCCCGTAGAGATACAAGTCAGAAATTTCCAAATACAAAGTCAAATATTAACATGTAGTTCTTCTTGGTTGCGTCTTTAATCTCTCAGGTAGAAACCACACCCAGATGGGGTAACAAGTACTGACTCACAGTCTTGTCACAAATTTCACACTTCTTAATCATAACTCCATCAATTCTTTCCAAACAATCTTGATTGTGATGATTCAGGCTCCCCCAAAAATGGCACTTCAGTGCAAAACTACTTCACCTCAAAATTGTGTTCCACCCCTCCATTGAAGGCACAACTTCCTTGATCAAAATTGCTTCACATCAACTTTGCACTGCACTCACAAATGCAGAATACTACCAGCACTACAATTCCTCTCAGATCTGTCAAGGCATTGCTTCAATTGCACTTCACTCAGGATCAAACACACAGAATGAAGATCAAGGCTGCGGAATCCAACATCCAACAAGCACACTGACTTGCACTTTGAATTTCTCCAAACACTCACAAACACAAGTACAATGTTGATACTCTGAATCAAGCTCAAGCAACGAGCACTACTTCACAACACTTTGCTTTATCTATTCTCAGAAATTATGAGCACTGAACAACATGATACTACGAATGCCACTCTTAAGTAGTGAAGCAATTGACAATTCTAACAACTATACCGTTCTACAACAACTCTTCTAACCTGCAGATCTAAAATGACAATGCACCTCTTCATATCTACCTCTTCAAATCTCAAAACTGTTACTAATCCGATGTCTACTTCGTCATCAACTTTCAAACTCAAACCCGAAGTAAATTTACTTCCCATTACTCTATCCTTGGGTTTCACATCTTCTACTTTTTCTACCAAATCCAACAATTCTCTTTCCTGATCTGAAATTCCACTAGTGGGTAACCCTTCTAAACCTTCATCTCTTGACCCACTCTTCTCCAATGTCTCCGATGGTAACTCCGAAGACATCTGTACTCCTATGTTATCTACTTTGGGTTTGGCTCTAACATCCTTCCAAAGTTTTTCATCTCCAACTTTACTAAGTCTAATCTAACCGCAATATTATCTTCTACCTCTTATATCTTCCTATCTACACGAGTCCTGAGACTTATTAGCAGCGCAGTCAAATTGGTATCTTTTGCCTATCTTTGCCTTGTCTCCTGCACCAACAATTTCAACTTGTGCAGCCTTGTCTCTTCAATTTGAGCATTGGCCTCTGTACTCAACATCGCGTTCATCCTGAGGACAATCTCCCTCAACGGCTCCAATCGCATTTTTCTTTCTCGCTCTCGATCTGCAAGCCAATCCTCCATGTACATTGCCAACTCTGCTTTGAACTCGGCTTTCATTGTTTCCTTCTCCTTCTCCTTTTGTACAATCTTCTCATCCTGATTATGAAGTAACTCTTGTAATTGTTCTTCTTCCCTATATTGTGCTGCTAACTCTCTTTGCCAAAGCTGCTTCTTCTCTTCTACACTCTCCATCACCCTATTGAGCTCTTGATCCTTTGTTGCTACTCTCGCCATAGCATGGATACGTTCTACTCTTGAATCAGCAAATAACTGCTTCAAGATCTCATATTTTGCTACTTGCCTTTCCCTTGGTATGTCACTCTTCTTAACAAACTCTTCTCAATATCTCACTTCTCTCTTTAGGTCTTCAATTACCTGAGTCTTTGTGGTGCTCACATTTTTTGTTTTTTTCAAAATAAAGGAGAAGAACTGTATAGAGAAGTCGGATTGCGCCTGTATGGCCAAAGAAGGCAAAGAAAATTGTCTTCGGGATGAAACCCGAAGTAAAGTGACTTCGGGTCATAAGGCAAAGTACTCGGAAATGCCGTGTCAACATACAATACGAAGTAAACTGTCTTCGGCTCGGGGGGAGCTCAACCCGAGGCAAAGACAGTCTAACAACCTTTCGTTGGAGCGATAAATTCAAGAAGGGGCCGTTTCAAAACTGGTGGCTCATACACGTGAAGGTTGAGTGACAGTGACAGGTGCATGCCGGAGGTGTGATTTCTTGGTAGAAACTCAAAGTGACGGAAGACAAAGAAGTGCAACTCTATAAAAATTGAAACTGCAACGACGAAATGTCGAGCAATTTTCCTTCACCGTTGAGGAGTCGTCTTGCAGGTGATCGGGGAAAGGGAAATAGAGTTGGACTTGTGTTAGTGCGCAAGGGAGAAGTCGCGAGAGAGAAATCAAGAGACAGTAAGAAAGCAGAAGAGATGGGAGGAGGGAAGAAGAACTCCAAGTTTGCAGTGAGAAATCATGCAATTCGGAGATTAGATATAATAGCAAGGATCAAAGTCTTGAGCCGACTTTGGATCACTTTTCTGGGCATGGAACTGGAACGTAAGTTTTCCAGGATTCATGACAAAAATCATCAAGAGTAAATGTCTCAATGGTCTCGAGGAAGAAGGGAAGAGAGGAAATCCGGCTTGCTGGATAGAGTCGGATTGGAGACTCGTACTCGGGAAGGAGGTAGGCTCAGAGCAGGGAGCCACGTTCTTGGGGAAAGGAGAGATAGCCCAAGAAACGTAGGAGGTGAGAGATGCCTTCTCGTCAAAGAGGACGAAGAATGGGTACAAAGTTGAGAGCTACAAAGACCTTGTGAGGAGAGGAATTGTGAGTGCACTAATGGCCATCCTGAAGCCAGAGAGAACTACCTATGTGATGAAACACCAAGCGGTGTTCTTTCACAAGTTATTTGCAGGAGAACCAATCAATTGGGCAAGGTGCTTTCACGGAAGAACAAGGCAGATGGTGTGGAATCTGCGGGATAAGTCGCCTCCACACTACATCGTACCATTTGCAGCACATTTTTACCTTGGGTTAAATTTGCTCAATTTGGCGGAGCGCAATAGAATGGTGTCTCATTTCCATCCTGATTTGAGAAGAGAAGTTGATGTGGAGGAGCAGCAATACATTCTCCAAATCCGGAGCACAGACAATTACTACGCGAAGACAGGGAAGAACATGGAGGTCATTGAAAGTACCCCGACGAAGAAGAGAACTCGGCAAGCAGAAGCCGAAGAAAACAAGAAACCTCGGAAGATGCAGAAAAATAACCCGAGGCAAGGAATGGTGGTGATTGAGTCGGAAGATGAAGACTCAGAAGGCAAAGCCGAGCTCAAGACGGAGGACTCGGAACGTGAGGAAAAGAACCTGAGCTGACATTGCAGAGTGGAGATACAAGCAGTGATAGTGAGGAAGGAGGAGAGATGACATCGGTACCAGCGGCTGAAGAATACAAAGAAGAAATGCAAGCCAAAGTAGAAACCGAAGACAATGCGGCGCTGGAAGACAAAGTACCAGTGCGCGAGGAGAAGAAGATCGTAGTACAGCGAGGAATTTGCTCGATACGTAAGGCGAAGTGTGAAGCGGGACCAAGTAGAGTGAAGGAAGAGGTAGAAGAAAGCTCAGGCAGTGAGGCATCGATCCCGATACGAAGACTCCAGAGAAGAAGGCGAGTATCGGGAGAACACGAGGAAAGAAGAGAGACCACTCCGTGGGAGGACAAAGTTGCCAGTAATGGAGTAGATTACCTGCAAACGGTAGTATGCCCGCTGTTGGTGAAGATGGAGAAGAAGAAGAAGGAGATGCAGTCTACTTGTCCAGAGGTAAAGACTGTGTTGCAGGTCTTATCAAGATTAGAAGAAGAGTATAACCCGAGGTGAGGAAGAGAGAGAAGTACTGCAAGCGGAAGCAGTCGAGAGGAGTCAGGTAATCAAAGACCTAAAGAGAGAAGTGAGTTATCGAGAAGATCTTGCGAGGAAGAGTGACATCGCAAGGGAGAGACAGGTAGCGGAGCATGAAATCTTGAAGCAACAGTTTGCTGATTCAAGAGTAGAACTTATCCATGCTATGGCGAGGGTAGCATCGAAGGATCAAGAGTCGATCGAGTGATAGAGAGTATGGAGGAGAAGAAGCAACTCTGGCAACGAGAGTTGGCTGCGAGATATAGAGAAGAAGAGAGATTACGAGAATTAC
This sequence comes from Lunularia cruciata, assembly GCA_948567375.1. Lineage (NCBI taxonomy): Eukaryota > Viridiplantae > Streptophyta > Marchantiopsida > Lunulariales > Lunulariaceae > Lunularia > Lunularia cruciata. The sequence goes on from OX419761.1 coordinate 27,886,907, forward strand.
TTCGTAATCAGGAAGAGAAGGTTGAACAGAAGGAGAAAGAGAAGGAAGCGGTGAAGGCCAAATTCAAAGAAGAATTGGCGATGTACAGAGAGGAATGGCTTGCAGATCGGGAACGAGAACGCAATACAAGATTGGAGCCATTGAAGGAAATAGTCCTCAGAGTGAACGCAATGTTAAGTACAGAGGCCAACGTTTGAATTGAAGAGACGAGACTACACAAGTTGAAATTGTTGGTGCAGGAGACGAGGCGAAGACAAGCAAAAGACACCAAGATGAACGCCTTGTTGATTAAATTGAGAACTCGTGTAGATAGGAAGATATTAGAGGTAGAAGACAATATTGCGATTAGATTAGACTTAGTGAGAATAGAGTTAGAAAAGCTTCGGCAGGATGTTAAGGCAAAACCCGAAGTAGATAACATAGGAATCCAAATGTCTTCGGAGTTGCCCTCAGAGACATTAGGGAAGAGTGGGTTGAACGATGAAGAGTTAGATAAACTACCCACTAGTGCAATTTCAGATCAGGAAAGAGAATTGCTGGATCTGGTAGAAGATGTAGGAGATTTGAAACCCGAGGAAAAGATAGTAGGAAGTAAGATTACTTCGGGTTCGGGTTTGAAAGCCAAGGAAGAAGTAGACATCGGATCGGATTAATAATAGATTTGAGATTTGAAGGGGCAGATATGAAGAGGTGCATTGTCATTTTGGATCTGTAGGTTAGAAGAGTTGTTGTAGAAACAGTATAGTTGTTAGAACTGCCGATTGCTTCACTACTTAAGAGTGGCATTCGCATGAAAGAATAAGATGGAGTTGTGATTATGGAGTGTTAATTTGTGACAAGACTGCAAGTCAGTGCTTGTTACTCTCTTCTGGGTGTGGTTTCTACCTGAGAGATTAAAGACGCAACCAAGAAGAACTGACATTGTTACTTACTTTGTATTTGGACATTTTTGACTCGTATCTCTGCGGGAATGAACTTTACTTACACGATTACCGCAAAAGTGATATTTGCCAGGTTGTCACAGTCTTCACTTCTGCCTCCTCTTGCAGTACTTCACTTTCCTCCTCACCTTGGGTTATGATTTTCTTCAACTCCAAGTTCTCTTCTTCTAATTGCGCTAAAACCTGCAACATAGTCTTCACCTCCGGACACTTTGATTGCATCTCCTTTATCCTGTGTTCTAACTTCACCAACAGAGGACACACAACCTCCCACAGGTACTCTACTCCATCGCTCACTACTACCTCTTCTTCTGTAGCAATCTCCCTTCTCACTTTGTGTTCACCCGATACTCACCTTCTTCTTTGTAGTCTTTGTATCGGAATTGACGCCTCGCTTCCCGAGCTTTCGTTCATTTCTTCTTTTACTTTACTCAGACCTGCATCACACTTCGCCTTGCATCTTGAGCAAACTCCCCTTTGAACTGCAATCTTCTTCTCTTTGGCCTTGGGTATCTCATCTTCCAACTTTGTGTTGTCCTTGGCCTTGGTCTCCGCATGCACTTCTTCTTCCTCCTCTGCAGCAATTGGCACTGGTGTCGTTTCTCCTCCTTCATTGTTGTCGCTACTCGTATCTCCACTTTGTAGCGTTAGCTCGGGCTCCTCCTTGCATTCCAAGTCTTCGAACTTGCACTTGGTTTCACCTTCTGAGTCTTCATCTTCTGACTCAATCACCACCATGCCTCGCCTCGGGTTTCCTCTTCTGGTCTTCCAAGGTTTTGTCTTGTCTTTGGCTTTGCCCTGCTTACTTCTCTTCTCTAATTTTGGAGTACTCACTTCTATCTCCACATTCTTCCCCGTCTTCTTGTAGTACTCATCGGTGCTTCTGATTTGTAAGATGTACTACTGCTCCTCTACATTGACTTCTCTTCTTAAATTGGGATGGAAATGCGACACCATCCGAGTTCACTTTGCCGAGTTCAGCAAATTCAACCCAAAGTAGAAATGGGCTGCAAACGGCACAATGTAATGTGGAGACAATTTATCTCATAGATTCCACACCATTTGTCACGTTCTCCCATGGAAACACCTCACCCAATTGATTGGTTCTCCTACAAACAATTTGTGAAAGAACACTGCTTGGTGTTTCATCACATAGGTTGTTCTCTCTGGCTTCACGATTGCCATCAAAGCACTCACAATTCCCCTCTTGATAGGATCTTTATAGCTCTTGACTTTGTACCCATTCTTCGTCCACTTTGACGAGAATGCATCTCTCACTTCTTGGGTTTCTTCGGCTATCTCTCCCTTCCCCAAGAACGTGGCACCTTGCTCCGCGCTTGCTTCCTTCCCGAGTACTAATCTCCTATCCAACTCTATCCAGCGAGCCAGATTTCCTCTCTTTCCTTCTTCCTTGGGTCCCATCGAGACACTTGCTCTTGATGATCTCAGTCATGCAACCTGGAAAACTAACATTCTAGTTCCATGCCAAGAATGTAATCCAAAGTTGGCTCAAGACTTCAATTCTTGCGATTACATCTAACCCCGAATCGCATGATTCCTCACTACAAATTTGGAGTTCTTCTTTCCTCCTCCCATCTCTCCTACTTTCTCACTGTCTCTTGGTTTCACTCTCTCGACTTCTCCCTTACACACTAGCGCATCTCCAACTCTATTTCCCTTCCCACAATCACCTGCAGGACGACTTCTCAACGGCAAAGGAAAATTGCTCAACATTGCTTCATTGTGAGCTTGATTTTTATAGAGTTGCACTTTCTTCCTCTCTCTTCAATTCAAGTTTCTACCAAGAAATCACACCTCATGCATGCACCTTTCACTGTCAATCGTACTTTGCGCGTATGGGCTGCCAGTTTTGAATGGTTCCTTCTTGAATTTCTCGCCTTGATGAAAGGTTGTTAGGCAGACTTTGCCTCGGGTTGAGCTCCTCCCGATAAGAAAACTCCTTACTTTGGGTTGTATGCTGATAGGGCATTTCTGAGTACTTTGCCTTATGACCCAAAGTCACTTTACTTTGGGTTTCATCCTGAAGACTCTTTTCTTTGCCTTCTTTGGCCATACAGGCGTAATCCGACTTTGCTATACACTTCTTCTTCTCTATTTTGAAAATAAAATAAAATATGTGGGTACCACAACAAGCCTCAAGATTCCCCAGCATGGTTGCCACTTATGTAGGGGAAATTGTTTGGCCTTGAGAGTGCACCAAGCACCTGACTGCTTGTGCTTAGTTTCTTTTTATTGTAGTTGATTTAGAGTTCCTTGTAGACTGACATTCTCTTCTTATTCTTGGTGTGTTGGAAATCTCAGCTCTGTAAAATTTTGGGCTTTTCTTTGTTTCTTGATGTTGGGTTTCTCAAGGGTTTGTGTTTGTCTTTGGCCTTCATAGAACTGGCTAGTTCATGCGGGTTCAGCTATGGTTTTGGACCCAAAGTTTCCTAAAAATGGCTGGGAATTTTACAAACAACAAAAAGTATTTTACTCGGGCTCAACCCGGTAGCCAAACTACTGAATTGAACCATTCATATAGATGGACTGAGAGCTCCTAAAATGGAGCTTCCTTGATGCTAGTCACAGATTGAACACACCGTTATCTCTGGATTTGTCATTCATAAAATTTCAATTGCGAGGTTCACAAGTTTAGACAAGCCAACCAACTCCATTTCATACAGTGTTTACACTAAATTATGACAGAAAATCATTTCAGCTAGCACTTTCACACACAGTCTGTCCAATAATAGTAAAGACAACTCACTCTCCGGACTTCTTCCATCACCTCCCAGCAGCACTCCCATCAGTGCTTCCTTCCAAAGGTTTTTGTTCCCAGCCAAAGATCCTTTCATGAAACGTCCTCAGCTCTCTTGTTCACATGAATCAATTCTTGACCTCTTAACTGTTCCAGTCATTGTTGAAACTTCAACAACATTTTCGTGAAAAAACCCCTATCTCCACACAATCAGCTCCTCAATGTTCCACTTCTCAGAAAACCCTTGATACATTCCCTAGTCTCCTGTTCCTTTGAACCAATCCTCTTCTTCCTTCAGACTCCATTCACAAAGTACTTCCCCTCTTTGCTTTCTTTCCACTGTTGCAAAGCACCTCACTTTTTAGAAAACTTCTATCAGCAGTTCAATGCACAACTATCTTTGACTCTCTATTTCCAAAGTCTTGTGCAAGCATTTGCTCAGTCATTCATGTCACATGTCAGCTTTTCCCTCCAAAGTTCTCCTTGCTGTGTTTCTCCCTAAAACTCTCATTGTTCTCCTGTAAACACTTCTCCTCAAACCCTTGTAAATTCACAAAGCTTCCTGTTAGCCCCATTGATCTTCCAAAACTCCTCACTGTCTAAATTCCACCACTGGGAAACATTTTCCCTTCAAATTCCTCTGCCACTTCCCAAAACTCTATTCTTAGTCCTACTAATCTTCTTGAAAATTCTCACTGTCTCAACTCAACTACTGGGAAACATTTTTCACCCTTCAAATCCCTTGCCACTTCTAGAAATCTCTCTCTCAGCTCTATTAATATTCTTGAAAATGCTTACTTCCCAAAATTCAACTCTTGGGAAACATTTTCACCTTCAAGTCCTTTGCCACTTCCCAAAATCTCTCTCTCAGCCCTACTGGCTCTTTCAAAACTCCTCACTGTCAAACCCCATGTCCTGAGAATCATTTCTCCTCCAAAATTCCCCTGCCAATTCCCAAAGATCCACAATCAGCCCTCCTGATCTTCTTGAAACTCCAGCTGACCAAAACTCACTCATGGGGAACATTTTCCCTTCAAGAACCCTTTGCCACTTTCCAAAACTTATCTCTCAGCCCTATTGGTCCTTTTGAAACTCCTCACTGTCAAAACCCATTTCTAGAGAAGCATTTCTTGTCCAAAGTTCCCTTGCCAATTCCCAAAAATCCACACTCAGCCTCTATTTTTCCCAAAACTTCTCACCTTAAGAAAATCAACTCTTAGAAAGCATTGCTCCTTCCAAAACCCCTTTGTCACTTCCCAAAAACCCTCTTCAGCCCTACTGATATTCTCAAAAATGCTTACTGCCCAAAATTCAACTCATGGGAAACATTTTCACCTTCAGGTCCTTTGCCACTTCCCAAAATCTCTCTCTCATCTCTACTGATATTCTTGAAAATGCTTACTGCACAAAATTCAACTCATGGGAAACATTTTCACCTTCAGATCCTTTGCCACTTCCCAAAATCTCTCTCATATCCCTACTGGTCCTTTCGAAACTCCTCGCTGTCAAACTCAATGTCTTGAGAAGCATTTCTCCTTAAAAATTCCCCTGCCAATTCCCAAAACTCCATACTCAGCCTCTGTTTTTCCCAAAATTTCTCATTGTAAGAAAATCAACTCTTGGAAAGCATTGCTCCTTTGAAAACCCCTTGTCACTTCCCAAAAACCCTATTATCAGCCTCTATTTTCCCGGAAACTTCTCACTGTAAGAAACTCGACTCCAAGAAAGCATTGCTCCTTCAAAAACCCCTTTGTCACTTCCCAAAAACCCTACTGTCAGCCTCTATTTTTCCCAAAACTTCTCACTATAAGAAACTCAACTCCTAGAAAGCATTGCTCCTTTGAAAACCCCTTTGTCACTTCCCAAAAACCCTACGGTCAGCCTCTATTTTTCCCAAACTTCTCACTGTAAGAAACTCTACTCTTGGAAAGCATTGCTCCTTCAAAAACCCTATTGTCACTTCCCAAAAACCCCACTACTAGCCCACTATTTTTCACTAAACTCCTTCTATTTTCTTCTCTACCTGTCACACCTCTATCACTTATTTCTCTCCTCTCATGTGGAAAAATTCCCCTTTTTGTCCATTATTTGTCTCAGCCTTTTCAAAGGTCTGTTTTGAGAATTCCCTTCATAAATCAACACTTCCAACCAACATTTTTGGGAAATTCCCAAAAGGGTTCTTTTGCTCAAAGTGGCCCAAATAAACTCTCGAGATCCTTTTGCTCAAAACACTAACTAAAATACTCACATAAGACTTATTTGCTCAAATGACACTAGACAAAATATTCTCTCAAGATTTACTTGCTCAAATGACACTAAATAAATATTCCTGAGATTCTAGTTCCATAAACAAGTCATGTGTTGGCGTATCACAAAGTTGAGCTCCGAGTGTTGTGTAACAAAAGAAACTCTTGATATTAAGTATTACAAGGAGAAACTCTAGAGCTCACCAAATGACACCAACTCTTTGTGAATCAGTTTCCCAATGATAGCGTGCAAGCCAAGCTAGTTAGAAGCTTCTAGAAGCTTCCTTCTAGAAGCTACATGCTTGGGGTGCAAGTTAACTAGTCGTGAAGTGTGACAACCTAGCAAATATCACTTTTGCGGTAATTGGGTAAGTAAAGTTCATTCCCACAGAGATAAAAGTCAGAATTGGTCAAATACAAAGTCAAACAATAACATGTAGTTCTTCTTGAGTTCTTCTTTAGCCTCTCAGGTAGAAACCATACCCAGAAGAGAGTAACAAGCACTAATTCATAGTCTTGTCACAAATTCACACTCCTTAATCACAACTCCATCAAATCTTTCCAAACAATCTTGATTGTGATGATTCAGGCTCTCCCAAAAATGGCACTTCACTGCAAAATGACTTTGCCTCAGAATTGTGTTCCACCCCTCCACTGAAGGCACAACTTCCTTGATCAAAATTGCTTCACATCAACCTTGCATTGCACTCACAAATGTAGAAAACTACCAACACTACAATTCCTCTCAGATCTGTCAAGGCATTGCTCCGATTGCACTTCACTCAGGATCAAACACACAGAATGAAGATCAAGGCTACGGAATCCAACATCCAATAAACACTCTGACTTGCACTTTGAATTTCTCCACACACTCACAAATACAATCACAAAGTTGATACTCAGAATCAAGCTCAAGCGACGAGCACTACTTCACAGCACTTTGCTTTATCTATTCTTAGAATTATGAGCACTGAACAACATAATATTACAAATGTCACTCTTAAATAGTGAAGCAATCGATAGTTATCTTCCTAATGCACCTCTTCCTAATGCCTCTACAAACCTGTAGATCCGAAATGACAATGCACCTCTTCCTATCTGCCTATTCAAATCTCAAATTGGTTATTAATCCGATCCAATGTCTACTTCTTCTTTGGCTTCCAATCCCAAAGTAACTTTACTCACTACTACTCTGTCCTCAGGTTTCACAACTTCTAATTCCTCTAGAAATTCTACTAATTCTCCACTCTGATCTACAATTCCTCTCACAAGTAATCCTTCTAAATCTTTATCTCCCGACCCACTCTTCTCTAAAGTGTCAAATGTCAAATCCAAAGACACCTGCACTCCTATTTCATCTACTTAGGGTTTCACTCTTACATCCTTCCGAAGTCTATCTATATACAACTTCACTAAGTCTAATCTAATTGCAATATTATCTTCTACCTCTAGTATTTTCCTATCTACACGAGTTCTGAGACTAATCAACAGCACGTTCAAATCGGTGTCCTTTGGCTGTCTCCTCCTTGTCTCCTGCACCAACAACTTCAACTCGCGTAGCCTCGTCTCTTCAATTTGAATGCTGGCCTCTGTACTTAACATTGCGTTCATTCTGAGGACAATCTCCTTCAATGGCTCCAATCTCATCTTCCTTTCACGCTCCCAATCTGCAAGCCAATCCTCTTTGTACATCACCAATTCCGCTTTGAATTTGGCTTTCATAGTTTCCTTCTCCTTCTCCTTTTGTACAATCTTCTCTTCTTGATTACAAAGTAACCCTCACAATCTCTCTTCTTCTCTATATCGTAATGCAAACTCCCTTTGCCAGAGTTGCTTCTTCTCTTCTACGCTCTCCATCACTCTATTGAGCTCTTGTTCTTTTGCTGCTACCCTCGCCATAGCATGGATAAGTTCTAATCTTGAAGCAACAAACTGTTGCTTCAAGATTTCATACTCTGCTACTTGTCTTTCTCTTGCTATGTCACTCTTCTTAACAAGATCCTCTCGATACATCACTTCTCTCTTCAAGTCTTCAATTACTTGATTCTTCACTACTACCTCCCCTCGTAGTACTTCCCTTTCCTCCTCACCTCGGGTTATAGTCTTCTTCAACTCCGAGTTCTCTTCTTCTAAACTCGATAACACTTGCAAGACAATCTTCACCTCTGGACAAGTTGAGAACATCTCCTTCTTCCTGTGCTCCAATTTCACCAACAATGGACACACAATCTCCTGTAGGTACTCCACTCCATTGCTTGCAACTACTTCCTCTTGCATAGCAATCTCCCTTCTTACTTCTTGTTCTCCCAATACTTGCCTTCGTCTCTGCAGTCTTCGTATTGGAATCGATGCCTCACTTCCTAAGCTAGCGGTCACATCTTCCCTCGCCTTACTTGGACCTGCCTTACACTTCACCTTGCGTCTTGAATGAACTTCCCTCTGGATTGCAATCTTCTTTTCCTCGGGCTCAGGTATCTCGTCCTCCAACTTTGTATTGGTCTTCTGGCTTGAGCTCCACCTGAACTTCTTCTTCTTCCTCCACAACAGCTGGTACTGACGTCATTTCTCCACCTTCATCGTTGTTGCTACTCGTATCCCTACTTTGCAACGTTAGCTCTAGTTCTTCCTTGCATTCCGAGTCTTTGGACTTGCACTTGGATTTGCCTTCCGAGTCTTCATCTTCTGACGCAATCACCACCATGCCTCTCCTCGGGTTTCCTCTCTTGGTCTTCTGAGGTCTTGTCTTGTCTTCGGCTTCACCCTGCCGACTCTGCTTCTTTGACTTTGGAGTACTTACTTCTATCTCAATGCTCTTCCCCATCTTTGCATAGTACTCATCCGTGCTCCGGATTTGAAGAATAAACTGCTGCTCCTCTATGTCGACTTCTCTTCTCAAGTTGGGATGGAAGTGCGACACCATTTGATATTGCTCCGCCAAGTTGAGCAAATTCAACCTGAGGTAAAAATGTGCTGCAAAGGGCATGATGTAATGTGGAGTGGACTTATCCCGCAAATTCCACACCATTTGTCTTGTCCTTCCATGGACACACCTCGCTCAGTTTTCCTGCAAACAACTTATGGAAGAACACTACTTGGTGTTTCATCACATAAGTCGTTCTCTCCGGCTTCAGGATCGCCATGAGAGCACTCACGATCCCTCTCTTCACTAGATCCTTGTAACTCTCAACCTTATACCCATTCTTTGTTCTCTTCAAAGAGAAAGCATCTCTCACTTCTTGAGTTTCTTCTGCTACTTCTCCCTTACCCAAGAAGGTGGCACCCTGCTCCATGCCTGCTTCTCTCCCGAGCACTAATCTCCAATCCGACTTTGTCCTGCAAGCCGGATTTCCTCTCTTCCCCTCTTCCTCAGGGCCATCGAGACACTTGCTCTTGATAATCTCAGTCATGAACCCTAGAAAACTGACATTCCAGTTCCATGCCAAGAACGTAATCTGAAGTCGGCTCAAGACTTTGATTCTTGCGATTACGTCTAGTCTCCAAATTGCATGATTTCTCACTACAAATTTGGAATTCTTCTTTCCTCCTCCCATCTCTTGCTTATTTCCTACTTCATTAGTTGTGGTACCCAAATTTTATTTTATTTTTCTCAATTTTGAAGAAGTGTACAAAAGAAGTCAAATTGCGCTTGTATGACCAAAGAAGGCAAAGAAAAGTGTCTTCAGGGTGTAACCCAAGGTAAAGTTACTTTGTGTTAGAAGGCAAGGTACTTGGAATATCCTTGTCAGCATACAACCTAAAGTAAGGAGTCTTCATCTTGAGGGTGCTCAACCCGAGGCGACGACAGTGTAATAACTTTTGTTTGGGGCAAGACATCTAAGAAGGTACCGTTCAAAAAATGGCGGTCATATGCATGAAGGACACTTGACAATGACAAGAGCATGCAAGAGGTATGATTTCTTAGTAGAAACTCAAATTGAAGAAAGATGGAGAAAGCACGACTCTATAAAATTTGGGCTAAAGACGGAGTGATAATAAGCAATTTTCCATCACCGTTAAGAAGTCATCTTGCAAGAGATCGTAGGAAGGGAAGTGTAGTCAAAGACGCACTGATGTGTCAAGAGGAAGTCGAGAGAGTAAATCCAGGGATTAGTAGGAAGAAAAGTCCCCAGCCCAAAGTGGAAGAGAGAAAGATGGGAAGTAAGAAGAAGAACTCCGAATTTGCAGTAAGAAATCATGCAATTTGGAGGTTAGATGTGATTGTAAGAATCAAAGTCCTAAGTCAGATCACATTCTTGGCATGGAACTGGAATGTTAATTTCTAGGTTTCATGATTAAGATCATTGAGAGTAAGTGTCTTGATAGCCCTGAAGAAGAAGGGAAGTGAGGAAATCCGGCTCGATAGACAAAGTCAGATTGGAGATTAGTACTCGGGAGAGAAGCAAGCATAGAGGAGGCTGCCACATTTTTGGAGAAGGGAGAAGTAGCCAAAGAAACCCAAGAAGGGAGGGATGCTTTCTCTTCAAAGCGCACAAAGAATGGCTACAAAGTGGAGAGCTATAAGGATCTTGTCAAGAGGGGGATTGTGAGTGCTCTAATGGCAATCTTCAAGCCGGAGAGAACGACTTATGTGAGGAATCACCAAGCGGTGTTCTTCCATAAGATGTTTGTAGGAGGGCCAATTAACTAGGCAAAGTGTTTCCATCAGAGCACAAGACAGATGATGTGGAATTTTTGAGACAAGTCGCCGCCACATTACATTGTGCCATTTGCAGCCCATTTTTATCTAGGGCTGAATTTGCTCAATGCGGTGGAGAGGCACAAGATGGTGTCTCATTTCCATCCCAACTTGCAAAGAGATGTTGATGTGGAGGAGCAGCAATACATCCTACAAATCAGGAGTAGCGATGAGTACTACAAGGAGATGGGGCAGAATGTGCAAGTGAAGGTGAGTACTTTGAAGTCAAAGAAGAGGAGTCAACAAGGAGAAGAAGAAGAAGTAGAGAAGGCGTGACCTTGGAAAGCCAAAAGAGTGAACCCGAGGAAAGAATTGGTGGTGATTGCGTTGTTGGATGAAGAGTCAGAAGGGGAGGCTAAGTGCAAGTCTGAAGACTCAAAGAAGGAGGAAGAACCTGAGTTCACGCTGTAGAGTGGGAACATGAGCAGTGACAATGATAATGGCAATGAGATGCAATTGGTACCCAAAGAGGATGAAGTTAAGATGGAGACGGTGGAGAAAGATAACTCAAAACTGGAAGACAAAGTTCCAAAGTAGGAGGAAAAGAGAGTTATAATTCAGAGGGGAGTCCGTTCTAGACAAAGGGCAAAGTTTGAACTAGGGCCGAGTAAAGTGAGAAAAGTGGAGAGTGGAAGTTCAAGGAGCGACAAATCCATTCCTATAAGGCAATTGCGGCTAAGAAGGCAAGTATTGAGCAAGGAAGAGACAAAGAAGGAGATACGTCCGCAAGCCAAAGTAATTCCAAGTGAAGGAGTAGAGTATTTGTGGGAGGTTGTGTGCCCGTTGTTGGTGAAGTTAGTGCACAAGAAGAAGGAGATGCACTCAAAGTGTCCAAAGGTGAAGACTGTATTGTAAGTGTTAGCTCGATTGGAAGAAGAGAACTTGGAGTTGAAGAAGAGTGTAACCCGAGGTAAGGAAGAAAGAGAAGTACTACAAGTAGATGCTGTAGTACAGAATCAAGTGATTGAGAACTTGAAGAGAGAAGTGAGGAGTAGAGAGAGACTCATAGAGTAGAGTGACACGACAAGAGAAAGGCAAGTAGTTGAGTACAAAATCTTGAAGTAGTTTGCTGATTCAAGATTAGAAATTATCCATACTATGGCAAGAGTAGCAAAGAAAGAGCAAGAGCTTGATAGAGTGATGGAGAGTGTAGAAGAGAAGAAGCAGCTCTAGCAAAGAGAGTTGATAGCAAGATATAGAGAGGAGGAAAGGTTAAGAGAGTTACTTTACAATCAAGAGGAGAAGATTGTGCAGAAGGAGATTGTGAAAGCCGAGTTCAAAGTGGAATTGGCAATGTATAGAGAAGATTGGCTTGCAGATCAAGAACAAGAGAGAAAATGAGACTGGAGCTATTGAAGGAGATCATGATCAAGATGAACGTGATGTTGAGTACATAAGCTAACGTGAGAATTGAAGAGACAAGGCTACACAAGTTGAAGTTGTTGGTGCAAGAGACAAGGAGACAAAATGCAAAGGACAAAGATTTGAATGCTTTACTTGTTAGTCTCAAAACTCACATAGATAAGAAGATATTAGAAGTGGAAGATAATATCACAATTAGATTAGACTTGGTGAAATTAGAGATAGATAAACTTTGGAACGATGTAAAAGTGAAACCCAAAGTAGATGACATAGGAGTCCAAATATATTCAGAGTTACTAGTGGATGTGTTAGAGAAGAGTGGGTTGAGAGATAAAGATTTAGAAGGATTACCTGAGAGTGTAATTGTAGATCAGAGTGGAGAAATGTTAGAATTGGTAGAGGAATTAGTAGATATGAAACCTGAGGATAGAATAGTGAGTGAATTTACTTTGGGATTGGAAGCCAAGGAAGAAGTAGACATTAGATCGAATTAGTAATAGTCTTGAGATTTGAAGAGGCAGATATGAAGAGGTGCATTATCATTTTGGATTTACAGGTTAGAAGAATTGTTATAGAACGATATAGTTGTTAAAACTGTCATTTGCTTCACTATTTAAGATTGGCATTTGCAGTAAACTATTGTTCAATGCTCATTATTTCTGAGAATAGATAAAGCAAAGTGCTGTGAAGTAGTGCTTGTTGTTTGAGCTTAATTCCAAGTATCAACGTTGTGATTGTGTTTGTGAGTGTGTGGAGATATTTGAAGTGAAAGTCAGTGTGCTAATTAGATGTTGGATTTTGTAGCCTTGATCTTTACCCTATGTGTTTGATCCTGAGTGAAGTGCAATCAGAGCAATACCTTGACAGATCTGAGAGGAATTGTAGTGTTGGTAGTATTCTGCATTTGCGAGTGCAACGTAGTGTGGATGTGAAGCAATTTTGATCAAGGAAGTTGTGCCTTCAATGGAGGGGTAGAACACAATTCTGAGGCAAAGTCATTTTGTAGTGAAGTGCTATTTTTGGGAGAGCCTGAATCATCACAATCAAGATTGTTTGGAAAGATTTGATGGAGTTGTGATTAAATGTGACAAATAGTTGTGACAAGACTGCAAATTAGTGCTTGTGCTCTCTTTTGGGTGTGGTTTCTACCTGAGAGACTAAAGACACAACAAGAAGAATTGAGATTGTTACTTTGCTTTGTATTTGACTAATTCTGACCAGTATCTCTATGGGAACAAACTTTACTTACCTGATTACCGCAAAAGTGATATCTACCAAGTTGTCACATTAGTCTTACTAGCTACATTGCTAAACTCCATACTGTTATAGTAGAGGATGAAGGGCTTACTCCAATAAGGTTTAGCAAGAATTGGAGCTACCACAAGGGATTGCTTGAGCTCCTTGAAAGCTTTGAGAGCCTCCTTGTATTCCAAAATCACCATGTAATCTGCACCCTTTTTCTTGTAGATGGTCAATGCATAAGCCTTGTTGTGAAATGAAAAGATGAACCTCCTATAGTACCCAACCATCCCCAAGAATTATTGTAACTTTGTCAAGCTTGAAGGGAATGGAAGGTCTGAGATTTTCCTCACCCTCTTAGGATCAATTGCTATTCCATCCTTGGAGATGATGTGCCCCAAAAGTAGACTTTCTTCATATCCAAAAATGCACTTCTTTGGGTTGAGTAATGCATTTGCCTCATCCAAGCATTGCAAGACCTTGATTAGGTGCTCAAAGTGCTCCTCCTTGCTCCCATAGACTCAAAAGTCATCAATGAAGTCACAAATTTCCCAATGAAAGGTTTAAATACCTTGTTCATGAACCGTTGGAATATGGCTGGAGCATTGCAAAGCCCAAAAGGTATGACCTTGAAAGTGTAAGTTTCCCAAGATGTGGTGAATTTAGTGAGTTGTTGATGCTCTAGTGCAATATTGATTTGGTTATATCCACTATAACCATCTCCAAAACTATACCTCTCATGACCTACAACCTCCTCCAAGATCTCATCAATGAATGGTAATGGGTAGTAGTCCTTCTTTGTAACAACATTGAGCTTCTTGTAATCCACACATACCCAAAGCTTGCCATTCTTTTTCCTCACAATCATAATTGGAGACACTCATTTTGAATTCTACACCTCAAAGATATATCTAGCCTCCTTGAGCTTATCAATCTCCTCCTTCACAACCAAAACTATTGGTGGGCTAATGCAACATTACTTTTGGTGGACTGGTCTTGCATGTGACTCCACCTCAATCTTGTGCACCTCTAAAGTGACTTCCTTTAGATCCTTGTAATTGAAAGCAAACATCTGGATGAACTTGCAGAAAATCTCCTCAAATCTCACCTTCTCCTCCTTGGTAACATTTGGATCATACTTGAGGGTAGATAACCTCCTTTCTATCTCCTCAAGTGTTAATGGTGATTTATTTAGGTCTTTCAAAACTTCTGGCTTAGATGCAAAATCCATAACACACAAAGGATACACATCTGAATCAAATTCAAATTCATCCTCCTCTGTGAAAGTCTACTCTTCTGTGTTTGTGTCCACACTTGAAGTTCCTTCTTCAGAATCTGATTCCCAATAATCAGAAGATGGTGTATCTAAATTGAAGTGTTGGTGGTGTTTGTCATAGGAATTGTGACTCTATGGTTTGATGGCCCAATCCTCAAGTACCCTTTGTGCCATCTATCAGTTGTGCATGCTGCTCTCAACCATGGCCTCCCAAGAAGTAAGTCATAGCTTGAATCCTTCAAGACTTGGAAAATCATGAGGTTTTGAACTCCCATAATTGAAACTATCACCTTATCCATCACCCCTACTGGTCAAACTTGTTGCTTGTTTGCCATGCTCACCATAAATGTTGAAGGTCTTGAGGGTATCATACCCAACTTCTTCATCAACCTTTCTGACATGGCATTCACTACTGATCCTCCATCAACCAATGCATCCTTGATGTTGTGACCATTCACTCTCACATCAATCTTGGAGGCATATTCACAAGCCTCCCATGGTGTTGGCTTGGCATCCACCACCCCCATTGATAATGGAGCTTTTCCCATCTTCCTCTTGCTCCTTGTAGAACTCAAACCACCTCTAAGCTCCTTTCTCAAAGTAGGATTCAAAGCAATCAGTTGGCCCATTGTGATGTTAGCCTTGGAACTATTACCAACGTCCTCCAAGATATCACTTGAACTATTACCAACGTCCTCCAAGATATTATAGTTCAATTGTTGCTTTGAGATCAAGAAGTCCTCTATCCCCAACTTCTTCCTTGGATTCTTTGTTATTGATGGTGTTGAAGTGCTTGTGCAAGTGCTCCTAGAAGACATAGGAGTATCTTGGCTAGGAGTAAATCCTTGAGAAGAGTGCACATCCTCTGCAAAACAAGCTCTCTTCTTTTCTTGTGCCAAAAGATCCAAATGAAGACCTTTGGAGATTGAGCACTCCCCCTTCTCATACTTGCTCTCAACCACATCTATGGATGATATACCCTTACCTTTGTTTGGATTAGGAGCCACTTGGGTTTCACTTCCTCCCTCTTTCCCTCTATTGGCCCCCTCATAACTCCTTTCTCCATGGTAAGTGGAATTTGGGCAATTCCTTTGGATATAGCATCTTCTTCCACAACCAAAACAATTTCTATCATTGAATTTGTTGGCTGGTTGGCCTCCTCTATATGGATAGTTCCCATAACTCTTAGGCCCTCTCCCTACATTCTGATCCACCTACCTCTTCTCCCATAGTTGCACTACATTGATCTTGAGATCTACAAGTTGTTCAATGATGGTTTGAAGTGGATCCTTTGGTAGGAGTGCAAGAAATAGAACAACTACTACTTGTGATTCAACCCTTGTTACCAAAGTATCAAAAGTTCCACCATACTTATGACCTTGAGGAGGATGCAAAACCTCCTTTACCTCCAAATCACTCTCATCTCCTTCCAAACTCTCCTCCAGACGAATTGTGATCTTGATAGCTTCAACCTTGGAAGAAGGTTTCTCATATCTCACCTTGCTTCTAATTTGTGGTCTCAACCCTCCCACAAAAGTCTTGGTGATCATGGCCCCTATGCCAATCATAGTAGTTTCCACATCATCCCCACCCTTCCTCAACACTATGCAAAATTTGGACTCTAACTTTTCCACTCTTTCCACATAGACTCACTTTCTCTCCATCTCCTTGCTTGAGAAAGGTAACCTCACTCATCAATCTCTCATAACTCTCATTTGGAAGAAAGCTCTCAATGAGTGGTGAAGTCAAAGTCTCCCAAGACTCCTCTTCCCCATCTCTCCTCTCTCTCTTTTGGTATTCTGACTCATACCATGTAAGTGCTGCATCCTCAAAGAAATCTGGTAATAATGAGGCCCACTCATTCTTCCTCCTCTCATTGTCTCTTATGCAAGCTCTCTTGAAGTCTCTCACAAAGGCCTCCACATCTTCTCCATCCTTGCCAAAGAAAACCGGAAGTTTCCCCATCTTAACCTCTCACTATCTTTCTTTTCTCTCAATTTTTCTTTTTCTCTTTTCTGTTCTCTCCTCTCACTCTATAACTAATAGAGTATGTATATGACTAGCACCATTTGAGAGTAATCCACCTTAGGGAACACAAAAAGTTCAGGTTTTTCTAAGATTTCTATAGCAACATCAAATCCTAGAGTGCATATTAATCAAACTCTCATGGATAGTTTATCCATAAGTTGAAAGATTATCTCGATCATTAATCTTGAGAGCTAGTTGCTGAAGGTAGTAGTATTTCTGTACTTGTACTAAAGCTCTCTCTGTGACAACCCGGCAAATATCACTTTTGCGGTAATCGGGTAAGTAAAGTTCGTTCCCGCAGAGATACGAGTCAGAATTGGTCAAATACAAAGCAAAGTAGCAATTTCAGTTCTTCTTGGTTGTGTCTTTAATCTCTCAGGTAGAAACCACACCCAGAAGAGAGTAACAAGCACTGACTCGCAGTCTTGTCACAAATTCACACTCCTTAATCACAACTCTATCAAATCTTTCCAAACAATCTTGATTGTGATGATTCAGGCTCTCCTAAAAACGGCACTTCACTGCAAAACGACTTCGCCTCAAAATTGTGTTCCACCCCTCCACTGAAGGCACAACTTCCTCGATCAAAATTGCTTCACACCAACTTCGCATTGCACTCACAAATACAGAATACTACCAACACTACAATTCCTTTCAGATCTGTCAAGGCATTGCTTTGATTGCACTTCACTCAGGATCAAACACACAGAATGAAGATCAAGGCTGTGGAATCCAACATCCAACAAACACTCTGACTTGCACTTCAAATTTCTCCAAACACTCACAAACACAATTGCAAAATTGATACTCGGAATCAAGCTCAAGCAACGAGCACTGCTTCACAGCACTTTGCTTTATCTATTCTCAGAAATAATGAGCACTGAACAACATTTCCCTAAGAATGCCACTCTTAAGTAGTGAAGCAATCGATAGTTCTAACAACTGTACCGTTTCTACAACAACTGTTCTAACCTGCAGATCCGAAATGACAATGCACCTCTTCATATCTGCCCCCTCAAATCTCAAATCGATTACTAATCCGATCCGATGTCTACTTCTTCCTCAGCTTTCAAACCCAAACCTGAAGTAATCTTACTTCCTACTACTCTGTCCTCGGGTTTCACATCTCCTACTTCTTCGACCAGATCTAGCAATTCTCTTTCCTGATCTGAAATGGCACTAGTGGGTAATCTATCTAACTCTTCATCTTTCGACCCACTCTTCTCTAATGTCTCTAAGGGCAACTTTGAAGACATTTGGATTCCTATGTTATCTACTTCGGGTTTTGCCTTAACATCTTGCCAAAGCTTTTCTAACTCTATTCATACTAAGTCTAATCTAATCGCAATATTGTCTTCTACTTCTAAGATCTTCCTGTCTACACAAGTTCTGAGACTAATCAACAAGGCATTCAAATCTGTATCTTTCGCTTGTCTTTGCCTCGTCTCCTGCACCAACAACTTCAACTCGTGCAACCTTGTTTCTTCAATCCAAACGCTAGCTTCCGTACTTTACATTGCGTTCACTCTGAGGACTATCTCCTTCAATGGCTCCAATCTTGTCTTTTGTTCTCGTTCCCCATCTGCAAGCCATTCCTCTCTGTATATTGCCAACTCTTCTTTGAACTCGGCCTTCACCGCTTCACCACCGCCTCTTTATCCTTCTGTACAATTTTCTCTTCCTGATTACGAAGTAACTCTCGTAATCTCCCTTCTTCTCTATACCGCACAAATCTCCCTTCTTCTCTATACCGCACAGACAACTCTCTTTGCCAAAGCTGCTTCTTCTCCTCCATACTCTCCATCACTCGATCAAGCTCTTGTTCCTTTGATGCTACCCTCGCCATAGCATGGATAAGCTCTACTCTTGAATCAGCAAACTGCTGCTTCAAGATTTCAAATTCAGCTACTTGTCTCTCCCTTGCAACGTCACTCTTCCTTGCAAGATCCTCTCAATAGCTCACTTCTCTCTTCAGTTCTTTGATTACCTGACTTCTCTCTACTGCTTCCGCTTGTAGTACTTCTCTCTCCTTCTCACCTCGGGTTATACTCTTCTTCAACTCCAAGTTTTCTTCTTCTAATCTCGCTACCACCTGCAATACATTCTTTACCTCTGGACAAGTCGACTGCATCTCCTTCTTCTTCTTCTCCAACTTCACCAACAGCGGGCATACTACCTCTCACAGGTACTCTACTCCCTCACTGGCAACTTCTTCCTCCCACGGAGTAATTTCTTGTTTCTCCTGATGTTCTCCTAATACGTGCCTTCTTCTCTGAAGTCTTCGTATCGGGATTGATGCCTCACTACTCGTGCTATCTTCAGCATCTGCCTTCACTTGCTCTAAACTCCATCTTGCACTTCTTCTTCATATTCTTCAGCCGCTGGTGCCGAGGTCATTTCTCCACCGTCTTCACTGTCACTGCTAGTATCTCCGCTCTGCAGGGTCAGCTTAGGTTTCTCCTCACGTTCCAAGTCCTCCGTCTTGAGCTCGGCTTTGCCTTCTAAGTCTTCATCTTCCGACTCAATCACCATCATCCCTCGCCTCGGGTTATGTTTCTGCATCTTCCGAGGTTTCTTGTTTTCTTTGGCTTCTGCGTGCCGAGTTCTCTTCTTTGTCGGGGTACTTACCATGACCTCCACGTTTTTCCCTGTCTTTGCATAGTAGTCGTCCGTGCTCCGGATTTGGAGAATGTATTGCTGCTCCTCCGCATTGACTTCTCTTCTCAAGTCAGGATGGAAATGAGACACCATTCTATTGCGCTCCGCCAAATTGAGCAAATTCAACCCGAGGTAGAAATGTGCTGCAAATGGTACGATGTAGTGTGGAGGCGACTTATCCCGCAGATTCCACACCATCTGCCTTGTTCTCCCGTGAAAGCTCCTTGCCCAATTGATCGGTTCTCCTGCAAATAACTTGTGAAAGAACACCGCTTGGTGTTTCATCACATAAGTGGTTCTCTCCGGCTTCAGGATGGCCGTTAGTGCACTCATAATTCCTCTCCT
This sequence comes from Lunularia cruciata, assembly GCA_948567375.1. Lineage (NCBI taxonomy): Eukaryota > Viridiplantae > Streptophyta > Marchantiopsida > Lunulariales > Lunulariaceae > Lunularia > Lunularia cruciata. The sequence goes on from OX419761.1 coordinate 27,906,456, forward strand.
CACAGGGTCTTTGTAGCTCTCAACTTTGTACCCATTCTTCGTTCTCTTTGACGAGAAGGCATCTCTCACCTCCTGCATTTCTTGGGCTATCTATCCTTTCTCCAAGAATGTGGCCCCCTGCTCCGAACCCGCTTCCTTCCCAAGTACGAGTCTCCAATCCGACTCTGTCCAACAAGCCGGATTTCCTCTCTTCCCTTCTTCCTCGGGCCCATCGAGACACTTACTCTTGATGATTTTTGTCATGAATCTTGGAAAACTTACGTTCCAGTTCCATGCCAGAAAAGTGATCTGAAGTCGGCTCAAGATTTTGATCCTCGCTACTACATCTAATCTCTGAATTGCATGATTTCTCACTGCAAATTCAGAGTTTTTCTTCCCTCCTCCCATCTCTTCTGCTTTCTTACTATCTCTCGATTTCTCTATCGCGACTTCTCCCTTGCGCACTGACCCGAGTACAACTTTATTTCCCTTCCCCGATCACCTACAAGACGACTTCTCAACGGTGAAGGAAAATTGCTCGACATTTTGTCATTGCAGTTTTGATTTTTATAGAGTTGCACTTCTTTGTCTTCCGTCACTTTGAGTTTCTACCAAGAAATCACACCTCCTGCATGCACCTGTCACTGTCAATCAACCTTCGTGCGTATGAGCCGCCAGTTTTGAAACGGCCACTTCTTTAAATTCTCGCCCCGACGAAAGGTTGTTAGACTGTCTTTGCCTCGGGTTGAGCTCTCCCCAATCCGAAGACAATTTACTTTGTATGGTATGCTGACAGGGCATTTTTGAGGACTTTGCTTTATGACCCAAAGTCACTTTACTTCGGGTTTCATCCCAAAGACACTTTTCTTTGCCTTCTTTGGCCATACAGGCGCAATCCGACCTCTCTATACACTTCTTCTCCTTTATTTTGAAAAAAACAAAAATGTGGGCACCACACTCTCCAAGATCCTTCACCAAAGTCTCCAAAAGTGCTTTTTCTCCACTACAATCATGTTCTTTTGGAAGTCTTTCAACTCTACAAACCTCACATAACTCCTTGGTCTGAGATCTTCTCCCTCTCAATCTTGGTGAAGAAGGTCCAACATGCCAACCGAAGTCAACTAATCTTCTTTTTTCACTCAATCTCTTACTCTCAAAGGTCAATGGACATGAACTTGCCTTATGTTCCTTCTCTTCACATAGAAAACACTTAGACTCATTTTTTCCTCCAAGTGGTGTAGGTTTTTGGATCCTCTCAACACTCTCTTCAAATTCTATTCTAAATTCTCTTTTCCTAAAATCCACCCCTACAATGACCTCAATGCCTTGGAGAACCTTGCATAGTCTCAATTTCCACTCTTGATGACCCTCCATGTTTCCAAGATGAATCTAAACACTCAAACATGCTTTTTGTTGCTCTCAAACTCCTCATGCATGAGATCTCAACTCTACAAAATTGACCCTTCCTCACAATATCACTCAAATCTCTCAACTTGTATGTCACAGTCCTCTGAATTTTTACACTTGATCAAAACTCTAGAGCATCTCTCTTTGAAAAATTTCAGATCTTTTCATTCAGCCATTTGGCCTAGACACTTTTCTATTCAGCACACATATTTCAGATTTGGTCTGAAAACCACCCCCTTCACTTTAAAAACTGATAACTCTTTGTGCAAGAATGATCTCTCTCCAATTTTTGTGTCAGTAGGTAGAATAGAATGCAATGAATTTTCTTGGAAGTTTTCAATATAATCCACTGAAAATTGAAGAAATGGTAGACTATGTACAGTTTTCTAAAGAGCATACAATTAAGAAAGCAGTTTGCCCTATCAACTTTTAAAAATTCTAGCCTAGTTCACACAATAGCTCTCACAATAATTTCAAGTGTGATAACTAAAAGCTAACCCAAAATATAATGTATAGAAATTTCAAGTCCAGATCTCAAACTTGAAATTTTGCCCAAAATCACCTTAATCCCAAAAAATCTACAATCCACCTCACATAATCTTTCTAAATCCTCTCATGTGTACAAGATATACAAAATCAACTCAAAGACATCATAATGAACTACAAGGTATAAAAATGGGTCCAAGTTCTCTAACATAAGTTCAGCCCTCTCCTCCCCTAATGTTCTCTCCAAGTGAGCTCTCATAGCTTCCTTATGATTAATATAGAATTGTACACAAAACATTATCTTGCCTTCTAGAGAGGTCATGGCAACGGAACAAAAATGTGAGCCGGCATGTTTCTCACTCAGGATGAACCTCTGATGGCTATTATCGTAACACACCATGGACTAAGAAGGTAAAGAACCCTAACTCCGTTATACTCCTCCAAGGCTAACACTCCAAGACTCAAGACATTGCTCACTAGAGAACTCAATGAGAGAGAGATAGTTGCAAATGAAAAGGATGATGAGTACCTCCTCACCCTGAGTTTATATACTTGTGAAATAGTTATGCACTAAAGTTACTCATTACTCAAGTAACTCAAGTTACTAGGCTAAAAGTCAAGTTAAGTCAAAAAGTATAAAACAATACATCTACATGGGCATATTCCACTAAGCATGTGATCTTATCTTGACCCAACCACTAAGTCAAGGATTCCTTCACATGGGCTATCCTTGGACTATAGAAGAATCCAAAACAAAGAGGCTTGCGGGCCCAAGAGTTTTCAACTGTTTCCTCAAAGCCAAACACCTAGGAATAATACCAAGTCAAAACATTAAAATCCAAAATAGTGATGCTCATCTTTTCCACTTCCTCTATAGTAAGGTCCCCTCTATCTTAGCTTTGACAACTATAGCTAATCATGACTAATGTAGAACCATCCTTTATCTCTATATAAATAATATCTCTCAAGTATTTGTAATACCAAACTAAATATCATAGTACCACACACATGCACAAATAGGTATTATAGACACTGTTGGAACAACTATAATACTGGTATGAAACCCCATTGCCTGCTCTCTCACATTGGCATTGGGCTCCACCAACTGCTGTTATGAGTCCCAAACAAGTCCATGTCCTCCCTCTTGAAAGCATGAGAGCTTGGGAAACTCATAAGTGTGGGCAAAGCGGCTTTGGGCTATCCAACTAGGTTCACCACTGCCATAGGTGACCTATTAGTCACTACTACCATCTAAGACTGATGCTCAATATCCAAGATGTCATCAACAAGGATGTGGTCTAGTTGTTGAATCCCATCATATGCACGTTATGGAACCTCTCTAGGTTAGAGGTTCATCCACCAAAGACAAAGATGATAAGCTTGTGATCCCACTTTGGCTACATCTAAAAATACATCACCCATCCAAGAATGGACCTGATGTGTACTTGCCACCACTTTGGTACAAGAATCACCCATCAAAGGAACATTCTCCAAAAGGTAAGCTAGAGAAACAGACTGATGGACGTGGAGATGTTGTAGTATTCGTAACATCTACCAAAACATACCAGAATGGGGATCCTGAAGTCCCAAACCTTAGATAGCACGTGTTTGTCCCTGTCATGGCCATCCAAAAATCACCAAGTGAACATGCCCATGTCTCTCTAGATCATGCGACCCCAATAAGGAAATGTCTACTAGTAGGGCCTTATGGTAACCCCTGACTGTTGACATCAGTAATAACTCATAATACCGGTAGGCCAAGTGTGCCATATCATGTAGAGAGACTCGCTTAGCAATCTCATCTCTCTCCACAAACAAGTACCTATGTACTCATATACCCGCCTATAGTACCGTGGCTAGTCAAGTGCTAATTCCACCAATCAACTCCAATAGATATACACCCTCTATTGGATACTGCCAAGCAATGAGTGTGGTATCTAGAGGTGTCAAGGTAATTGACTCTAGAGGCTCATCCTCACACTCATCTCCTAGTGAGACAAAGGCTTCACTCCAAGCCTATTGCACCAACCAATTTGCATGTTGCTGCAATGCTTCCTCCGCACTCCACAATGGAACATCCAAGGTGGATGGAGCAATCCTATTTGTACTCCAAATCCAAGTGATCTCCTCTGGTATTGGAGTATCCTCTACATGGGCATTCTTCTCTAATAAGTCACCAAGCCAAGTAACAACACCACTAAAAGCTGAAACTGATGCTGCTATGGTCGCGGACTATAGTGAGCCAAGACTGCCACTACTAAAGCGTACTAGTAGGCAACATACTCATCCCTCACTTGAATACCAGCCTTGTCTATAGGAGGCTATCTCCTCCTAATAGTTGGTACTAAAACCCATGGGGTATAGCACTGCTCCACCAACTAGCACATCATATGACTCAACTATTGTTGCAATAACTTGAGCTCTCATCACCGAGCTATTAGTTGGGTGACCAGGCTGAACTTGGACAACAAGCTCCCCACATATGATGTATTGTGTCGAACCACTACCTAGATATTTTTAGATCTGAAATGGACACCTCTCCACATCAGTCTTTTGTAACCCTAGACTGACAATTGCAGCCTTCTCCAATATAACAGGCTGCGCACCAAAGTCTAATAAAACTCTCTGTGGTTTATAGAACTTCCTTGAAGGTCCCACCAAATGGAAGAGCCTCCTCTGGTTATCCAATAGGAAAACACCAAGTGTGAACCACGTTCTCTCAAAGGCCGGTCTAGTTGGTGAGTCCTCCAATCTAACCATTGTTACTTGCCATAAACCATTGGTCATTGAGCGGATCCCATGCTCCTCAACCAAGTCAGCTCCACTATCAACCACCTTTGCTCTAAAAGCAAGAACCACATCATCTTTTCTCTCACAAAGCATGGTAGCCAATCTGAACACTGGGGCTGGGTCAACTCTCAATGTACACGTGTCACTGGTTGAAAATAAAGGATAGCGCATAATCAATTGAGCCACCCCCAACATTGTGCTAAATTCATTTTGTGTACTTGTGGTGCCCACATTTTTTGTTTTCTTCTGTTTTGTTAGTGTTTTGAGGAAGAAGTGAGTAAGAAAGCCGAATTACAAAGAAAAGAATGGAAGGGTGTGTCTTTGGAGTAAACCCAAAGATGTCAACTTTGGGTTGGAAAATGGAAGTACTTGGAAGGGGGGTATGAAGAAACAATTCCAAAGACAATTTTCTTTGGATTGGGCAGTGCAAGCCGATACAAAGACGGTCTAACAACCTTTCTATGTGGCAAGAAAGAACACTGCAAGAAACGGCGGAGGCAGAAGAAGCATGTCTTGACAATGACAAGACATCACATGTAGAAGAAGGGGCAGTTGATTTTGAAATTGACTAAAAAATGAATGCACTTTGTGGTAATATAAAATTGTGATTACGCAAGAGAAAATTGAATGTGTCAAGTAGATATCATGTTCCTTTGAGTAGTCATCATCCTGTAGTGATATGTGTCAAGAAGCCAATTGAGAGTGAAATTTTCCAAAATCCAGAAGAGGTTAGAATGTCACGTCCAAGAGAGGGAATAGTTTTCCAGTGCCAAAGAATGAGAGAGAAAATCATGGCAAAGAAGGTCAAGAACACCCTCGTAGTAAGGAGCTTTGCAATTTGGAGGTTAGATGTTGTAGCAAGGATTGAGGTCTTGAATAGACTTCTTATTATCTTTTTAGCGTGGAACTTTTCAATTTCCCAAGAGTGATGGAGGAGATAGCTGCCAATAATTGTAAGGAAGGCCTTGAAGTTGAGGAGAAGAGAGAAAATCCGGCTCGATGGACTGAGTCAGATTGGAGGTTAGCATTGGGAAAGGAAGCAAGAGAGCCAACGGGAATCATCTTCTATCGGAAATGTGATGCTATAGAAGAGATTGCAGAAATTTGCAATTCATTCTTTGCTCCGCGTGCAACCAATGGTTACAAGGTGGAGTCCAATCGAGACCCAATTAAACAAAGTATTGTAGGAGCAATAATGGCAATGTTCAAATCCAAACAAACAACATACTTGAACATGTAGCATGCGGTCTTCTTCCACTAGATGTTTGTAGGAGTGAAGGTGAATTGGGCAAAGTGTTTCCACTAGTGAACAAGGTAGATGGTTGTCAATTGGAGAAAAAATTCACCTCCACATTTGTTTGCACCATTTGCAACACATTTCTACTTCAAGTTGAATTTGCTAACATCAAAGGAGAGGCATCGCATGGTGTCACATTTTCATCTTGATTTGAGACAAGAAGCAAATGAAGAAGAACAACACTACATGGCACACTTGCAAGCCAATGATGATCATTTCTTTAGAACAGGACAACAGGAGATGGAAGAAGTCATAAGCCCAAAGAAGAAGAAGAAGAAGCATACTCAACCCGACAAAGCAGAGTTGCCTCCAACACAAAGGAAGATCCAAAGACTCATTGTGTAGGGTAAGACAGTGGTAAAAGAAGAACCTGCAGAAACCAAGACTGAAGGGGAGATAGAGTCTAGAGGAGAAGACTCAAAAGAAGTGGAGCTCACATTACAAAGTGGGGAATCTGGAGGTGAGAGTGAGGGTGAAGACAAAGTTCAGCAATCAGTTGAAGCAGAAGAAGATGAAGATTTTCATGTGACAATTGACTGTATGGAGGGGAGGGCTAATCCCTGTGTAGCCTTGTTCATGGAAGAGATGGAGGCCAAGTGACAAAAGGAGTACCCTGCAGGCCCAAGTTTAGTAGGTAATGAAGAAGGAAGCTTGGATGCAATATCACTGAAAGTACAAAGATCAAGACTTTAGAGGAAGGAGCCGGCAGAAGAGGCAAAGTGCAAAGATGTGGCCGAAGACAAAGAGAACTTTGGAGGAATACAATATTTAATTCAGGTTGTAACTCCACTATTGGAGCTGTTGAAAGAGCAACTCAAGGTAATTCCGCAGTCTAGGATGAAGGCAAAGAACAAGTTGCAGATGGTGAAGTATCTGCTGGCTGAAGTGAAGGGATTGCAGGAACAAGTAACCCAAAGAGAAGAGGAAGTTGAAGAGTTTTGGGTGGATGCAATCTTGAAGAAGAAGACTTTCAAGAAGTTGCAAGAGAGTTTTGAGTCAAGAGGGAGAGAAATGCAATGTCAAGCCAAAGAGTTGAAGGAGCAGACGATGTGGCTGACCAAGATGAAAGAAGAGGTCAGTAATGTGCACATTGAGAGTATCCATGTGGAAGCAATGGCAACAATGATGGAGCAGGAGGTAGAGTGCAGCCGGGAAGGATCAAGCATGGCTAAGAGAGTTGGCAATCAGACATCAAGAAGAAGAAAGGTTGAGAGAATTGATACGAAGTGTTGAGTTACAACGTTCTCAATATGAGGAGGAAAAGAAGATGCTTGCTATTGAGTATGAAGATGAGTTGAAGATGTATCGGGAGGAGTTGAAGGCAAAGTAATCTTGGGGTTATGCATTGAAATCAGTAGGAGAAGTTGTGGGGAAATTGAGAGGAAGGTTGGAAGAAGTGAGACTACATGAATTAAAGTTGCTTGTGCAGGAAACTCAGAAGAGGAGAGCAAAGGATGTTGATATGAACACTCTTCTAATTTGATTGAGAGAGCAAGTCAATAGAAAGATGTTGGAAGTAGGAGACAACGTTAGTCTTTGATTAGATTTAGTGAATTCAGAGTTAGAAAGAATTAGGAGTAGTGTGAACGAGGAGAAGAAGTGCAATGTTGTAGAAGTAGGAATTCAGGTGTCTTCGGACTTGTCCTTCGAGACATTAGAGAGGAGTGGGTTGCAAGATAAAGAAGTAGACAGATTACCTACTAGTGTAATTATAGTTCTTAGTGAAGAAGTAGTAGAAATAGTGAAGGACTTGGTAGAACCAGATATACCCAAAGAAGGAGAGGTAATAGGAAGATCGTCGGGATTGGAAGCCAATGAAGAGATTGACATCGGATCGGAGTAGAAATAGTTTTGAGATTTGAAGAGGCAGACATGAAGAGGTGCATTGTCATTTTGGATCTGCAAGTTAGAAGAGTTGTTGTAGAACGGTAAAGTTGTTAGTAACTGTTAAGAGCTTTGCCTATTTAAAAAAGGCATTTGTAGTAAAATGTTGTTCAGTATTCATAATTTCTAAAGATAGATAAAGTGAAGTACTGTGAAGTAGTGCTCATTGCTTGAGCTTAATTCCGAGTATCGACTCGGTGTGTGTGTGCTTATGAGTGTGTGGAGAATTTTGAAGTGAAAATTAGTGTGTTTGTTGGATGTTGAATTCAGCAGCCTTGAGCTTCATTCTGTGTGTTTGATCTTGAGTGAAGTGCAATCGGAGCAATGCCTTGACAGATCTAAGAGGAATTGTAATGTTGGTAGTATTTTGCAATTGTGAGTGCAACACAAAGTTGATCACGGAAGTTGAGCTTTCAGTGGAGGGGTAGAACACAATTTTGATGTGAAGTTGTTTTGCAATGAAGTGCTGTATTTGGGAGAATTTGAATCATCACAATCAAGATTCTTTTGGACAGAATTTGCTATGTTGTGATTATGGGTGTGTTAATTCGTGACAAGTTGCCAAGATTGTGAGCTTGTTACTCTCTTTTGGGTGTAGTTGCTACTTGAGAGATTAAAGACAAAATCAAAAAGAATTACATTGTTATTATTTGACTTTGTATTTGACCAATTCTGAATCGTATCTCTATGGGAACAAACTTTACTTACCTGATTACCGTAAAAGTGATATTTGCCAGGTTTTCACAAGAGCAGGTGTTTGACTAGTAGGTAGTCTATCATGCACCCCATCACCACCTACCACACTTGCACTAGGACGTTTAGGAGTCATGGATGACATCTATAGGGCCTTAGAGAGTGTGAAAGACTTGGGAAGTCTGACTTGTCTCCCAACCTCTCCTCTCTATGGGTCCAACTCCATTGATTCTCCTCTAGGCTTTGGAGCACGTACTGCATTCCAAGTCACTACTGCAGATGCATCCACCTATGCTGCTTTGCACATGAAGTCCAAAGCATCTCTATCACCAACATATGAGGTGGAAGCCTTAACACCCAAATCTGATCTCCTCTGAGCTAAACTAGCCAATCTCTGCTCCAATTGCTCAATCCGAGTAGCCATAGTTGTATCAAAAGTAAGGGAAGGTACTGCACCCCTACTAGATGTAAATCCTTTGCCATCTCATCCTCCATAAACTAGAGCTCCTCTACCACCACTATAGCAACCCTACCACTCCGTAACTCCGGGTGTAGGTCAAAGCACCGATCACTAGTGTGACCAAATTTGTGGTAATGCTCACACTGCCTCTGTGCTGACTATGATGCACCTAAGGTATCAAGTCCACTGCCCTAAGGGCACTCTCTCCTATGATGAGTGTGACAACCCGGCAAATATCACTTTTGCGGTAATCGGGTAAGTAAAGTTCATTCCCGCAGAGATACGAGTCAAAATTGGTCAAATACAAAGCAAAGTAACAATTTCAATTCTTCTTGGTTGCGTCTTTAATCTCTCAGGTAGAAACCACACCCAGAAAAGAGTAACAAGCACTGACTCCTAGTCTTGTCACAAATTCACACTCCTTAATCACAAATCCTTCAATTCCTTCCAAACAATCTTGATTGTGATGATTCAGGCTCTCCTGAAAACGGCACTTCACTACTTCACAGCACTTTGCTTTATCTATTCTCAGAAATAATGAGCACTGAACAACATTCCCTAAGAATGCCACTCTTAAGTAGTGAAGCAATCGGTAGTTCTAACAACTATACCATTCTATAACAACTGTTCTAACTTCCAGATCCAAAATGACAATGCACCTCTTCATATCTGCCCCTTCAAATCTCAAATCGGTTACTAATCCAATCCGATGTCTACTTCTTCCTCAGCTTTCAAACCCGGACCCGAAGTAATCTTACTTCCTACTACTTTGTCCTCCGGTTTCACATCTCCTACTTCTTTGACCAGATCTAGCAATTCTCTTTCCTGATCTGAAATTGCACTAGTGGGTAATCTATCTAACTCTTCATCTTTTGACCCACTCTTCTCTAATGTCTCTGAGGGCAACTCCGAAGACATTTGGATTCCTATGTTATCTACTTTGGGTTTTGCCTTAACATCTTGCCGAAGCTTTTCTAACTCTATTTTCACTAAGTCTAATCTAATTGAGATGTTATCCTCTACCTCTAAAATCTTTTTGTCTACACGAGTTCTGAGACTAATTAACAAGGCATTCAAATCAGTGTCTTTTGCTTGTCTTTGCCTCGTCTCTTGCGCCAACAACTTCAACTCGTGCAACCTTGTTTCTTCAATCCGAATGCTGGCTTCTGTACTTAACATTGCGTTCACTCTGAGGACTATCTCCTTCAATGGTCCAATCTTGTCTTTCGTTCTTGTTCCCGATCTGCAAGCCATTCCTCTCTATACATTACCAACTCTTCTTCAAACTCGGCCTTCACCGCTTCCTTCTCTTTCTCCTTCTGTACGATTTTCTCTTCCTGATTACGAAGTAACTCTCGTAATCTCTCTTCTTCTCTATACCGCACAGACAACTCTCTTTGCCAGAGTTGCTTCTTCTCCTCCATACTCTCCATCACTCGATCAAGCTCTTGTTCCTTTGATGCTACTCTCGCCATAGCATAGATAAGCTCTACTCTTGAATCAGCAAACTTTTGCTTCAAGATTTCATGCTCCGCTACTTGTCTCTCCCTTGCGATGTCACTCTTCCTCGCAAGATCCTCTCAATAGCTCACTTCTCTCTTCAGGTCTTCGATTACCTGACTTCTCTCTACTGCTTCCGCTTGGAGTACTTCTCTCTCCTTCTCACCTCGGGTTATACTCTTCTTCAACTCCGAGTTTTCTTCTTCTAATCTCGCTACCACCGGTCATTTCTCCACCGTCTTCACTGTCACTGCTAGTATCTCCACTCTACAGTGTCAGCTCAGGTTCCTCCTCACGTTCCGAGTCCTCCGTCTTGAGCTCGGCTTCGCCTTATGAGTCTTCATCTTCCAACTCAATCACCACCATCCCTTGCCTCGGGTTATGTTTCTGCATCTTCTAAGGTTTCTTGTTTTCTTCGGCTTCTGCGTGCCAAGTTCTCTTCTTTGTCAGGGTACTTACCACAACCTCCATGTTTTTTCCTGTCTTCGCATAGTACTCGTCCATGCTCCGGATTTGGAGAACGTATTGCTGCTCCTCCGCGTCTACCTCTCTTCTCAAGTCAGGATGGAAATGAGACACCATTCTATTGCGCTCTGCCAAATTGAGCAAATTCAACCCGAGGTAGAAATGTGCTGCAAATGGTATGATGTAGTGTGGAGGCGACCTATCCCGTAGATTCCACACCATCTGCCTTGTTCTCTCGTGAAAACACCTTGCCCAATTGATTGGTTATCCTGCAAATAACTTGTGAAAGAACACCGCTTGGTGTTTCATCACATAAGTAGTTCTCTCTGGCTTCAGGATGGCCATTAGTGCACTCACAATTCCTCTCCTCACAGGGTCTTTGTAGCTCTCAACTTTGTACTCATTCTTTGTTCTCTTTGACAAGAAGGCATCTCTCACCTCCTGCATTTCTTGAGCTATCTCTCCTTTCCCCAAGAACGTGGCCCCCTGCTCTGAACCCGCCTCCTTCCCGAGTACGAGTCTCCAATCCGACTCTGTCTAGCGAGCCGGATTTCCTCTCTTCCCTTCTTCCTCAGGACCATCAAGACACTTACTCTTGATGATTTCTATCATAAATCCTGGAAAACTTACGTTCTAGTTCCATGCCAAAAAGGTGATCCGAAGTCGACTCAAGACTTCGATCCTTGCTACTACATCTAATCTCCGAATTGCATGATTTCTCACTACAAATTCAGAGTTTTTCTTCCCTCCTCCCATCTCTTCTGCTTTCTTATTGTCTCTTGATTTCTCTCTTGTGACTTCTCCCTTGTGCACTAACCCGAGTACAACTTTATTTCCCTTTCCCCAATCACCTGCAAGACGACTCCTCAACGGCAAAGGAAAATTGCTCGACATTTCGTCATTGTAGTTTCAATTTTTATAGAGTTGCACTTCTTTGTCTTCCGTCGCTTTGAGTTTCTACCAAGAAATCACACCTCCTGCATGCACCTGTCACTGTCAATCAACCTTTGCGCGTATGAGCCGCCAGTTTTGAAACGGCCCCTTCTTGAATTTCTCGCCCCGACGAAAGGTTGTTAGACTGTCTTTGCCTTGAGTTGAGCTCCCCCCGATCCGAAGACAGTTTACTTTGCATGGTATGCTGACAGGGCATTTCCAAGGACTTTGCCTTATGACCCAAAGTCACTTTACTTTGGGTTTCATCCCAAAGACAATTTTCTTCACCTTCTTTGGCCATACAGGCACAATCCGACCTCTCTATACACTTCTTCTCCTTTATTTTGAAAAAACAAAAAATATGGGCACCACAATGAGATTTACCACAAGTCCAACAAGCAATGCCACTACTCACTAATTGCTACTAGCCCAAAAATGAAGGTAAAGGTCTAACTATAGTAGGCCCTCCACTTGCTCCATAGAACCTAGCTATCCACCCTATCCTCAAAAACCAACTAGACATGGTGCAGTATGCTGCACTCTAGAAGAAGTCATAGTTGTGGATGAGGTCTCCTCTACCAAATCCATATGTCACCACTCTCTCCTCCATCATGTTGAGCTCAATACGCTCAGCCAAACCAAAGATCACTGCCAAAGTGGGCAAAGTAGCATGTAACAACATAGCATCACACACTCTACATGGGGGTATCTAGATTTTACAAGAAGTTTTCCATAGCCTTCTAAATGTTAATGGGTCATGGGATGTGTGAGTAGGATCCCTAGATTTTACGTGAAGTAGTTTGATAGTTCTCTAAAATGTTAACATGTCATTTCTTTAATTATTTATTTATGAGATACGGGGAGGCCGTATTCCATGATGATAAAAAGACCAAATCAAAATTTTACAACACAGAATAAACCTGAATATTGTATAGTTCCATTTTTAAATAAACCCTAATATTGTATATTCAAACCCTAATATTGTATAGTTCCATTTGTAAATAACCCTGTTTTGGTTTATAGAACCTCTTGTATAAATTGGCCGGAGGCTTAAAAGATCAACCTACCTCTCATATTTTCCAAAATTGAAACCCCCTAATGTCTTAAAGGACAAGTTGAGACACAATGTAATACTCCAAGGATAAGAGAAGAGAGAAAATACAAATTACACATTCAAACATCCAATGCCCCAAAGGAGCACCTTGTTGTGAGTATTTACATCGCTACACAACATACATCACTGTCAACATCATACACTATAGAAGCACAACTCACACATAAGTCATACATAGACTCTAAAGTGCCACAATAATCAGATTGTTTACCACTCTCAACTCAACTCAACTCAACTCAGATCAGTACTTGATCTGTCACTCTATAAACTGCCAACAACTGGGCACTGATTACAGTCAAGCCACACCCACTCAAGCATAGAGAATCCAGGTGACGCTCGCCGGCCTCTGTCCACCATAGCCAGGAACTCGAAGGCTCATCATCAGAGAAGTGAGCTCTCTGGAGCTCACTTTAAAACTATACCCCATGGACTCAAGCTAGCACTGAAACCCTAATGGTCCCGCTGATGGCACACTCGACAGTGCAAACGGTGCAAAGTGACGGTGGGCCCCACCGTGAAGTCAGTACCCTGAACACAAAATCTAATCGTCGGAAAGTAGTCTCTAAGAAACTGCTAGAATAACTCTAACTACTATCACTGGAACTCCAACGTCCGAGCATCTAGATGCGGAACTACAAATGGCGTGACAGCTGTCGTGCGTATTTACATTGCTACACAACATACATCGCTGTCAACATCATACACTATAGAAGCACAACTCACACATAAGTCATACATAGACTCTAAAGTGCCACAATTGCCTCCCTAGCTGGCGGTTAGGTCCCTCTAACTCTAGATAGCCATCTACTCTAAGTATATGGTATACCCTCTAATGGGCAAAGATTAGGAGGCCGGGTGCTATGGAGCCCCATTGTTAGTCGCATATCTGCAATCTATACCATATAAAGAATGAACTAGCTATAGGTCAAGTACATCTAGGACATAACCACTGTCTTTGAGGAACCACCGTGAGGGGAGGAGTCATACATGCCATGTGCCATCCTCTCGAATAGCTATCACACACTAACATAGTAGCAACTCCACCAGAAGAGCCACATAACATACACCTCAAGCCTGCACGTACAAGTGCCAAGCTTAGGTCCATAGTACCATCAATGTTTGGAAGGTGGCATGGCGCACAATTGCGCACATGATCCTTCCAAACAACACCATCACGTCCTTCTAACACAAGGACTCCAGATGGCAAAACCTCGCGCACTCTCAAGATAGTACGGCCTGTAGAAACATCAAGTGTCATTGGTGTTGTCTGTTGTAGATAAACATAGTTGCCTAGATGAAATCAACGGATCAAGGGTCTATAACCTCCTCCTCAAATGGTAGCATAGCATAAAGTATCTCTATGCTGAGCAATTGTCAAGTTCTCAAAGGCCATCGGCATCACTCTTTGAAAGATCTCTGCCCGCTGAGAACATGCGCTCATCCATACATCGGGGTCATCCAAGTCCAAAACTATAGTAGCATCTCAATGAATGGTTGCAGGTAAATCTGGATCTCGTCCATAGAGTAGAAATTATGGAGAGAAGGATGCTAAGGAGGCTTGCCGGCTGAACCGATAGCCCATGGCCAACCAAGGTAATTGGAGATCCCAATCTCCCAAGTGGCCTCTCTACAAACCATACTTTTGCAATCCTCTCTTCATTGTCTGAACCACTCTCTCTGCTAAGCCATTTGCCTCAGGGTGATCTTGGGATGTAGTACGATGATCAATCAAAGCCTTGTCACACAAGACTTGAAACTCCCCAAAGAACTCTGTACCCTGATCAGTCAAAACCTCAGCTGGTGCACCAAAATGACTAAGAACTCGATCCAGGAACGAGTAAGTTGTCCCTTCACTAGACTTGTCAGGAAGTGCCACCAACTCAATCCACTTGGAGAAGTGCTCCACCATCACCAAAACATACCAATGATGTCTCACAATCAGTGGTAAAGGTCTGGCAAAGTCCAAACTCCAACGGTAACCCAATCCCATGATAGGTAATGGGTGTAACTGTGGCGTAGGAGCATTGAATGATGCTCTAACTCGGTCACAAACCACACATCTGGCAACAAACTGTTGTACCTCGGTCTGCATACCGCACCACCAATAATGACTCTGGAGTAAGCTATACGTACGCTTTACTCCAAAATGTCCTAGCTCCTCATGAGCATGACGGACCAACTGTGGTCTCTGTGATGGAAGTGGTACTACTCGCACTCTACAATCCTCCCATACACACAAAAGATGTCTACCCTCCAATCTGAACCGTCTGGCTCGCTGAAGAACACGGTCTCTCTCCTTGGCCCCAACTGTGCCACCCACAACACCAGTGCAAAGATAGTCCATCACTAAGACATCATCATGAATGTCTTGCTGAACTATACCAATATCTTCACTCTCTAGATCTATGACCTCAATAACTCCTCCTATATGCGCTGAGAGAGATACCACCAAAGCCTCTGCAAATATACACAAAAATGCTGGCACCATCTCCTCATCTGTCTCACCATGCCAACGTGCTCCGGTCTGATCCTGCTGGCTAGGACATGGGTTTCTACTCAACCCATCTACATCACGGTTCACCACTCCAGGTCTGTGAACAACCATGAAATCATACTCTATATCCTTCTTGGCTGGCATCACAGTCGCTGATGCATACTCTCCATGTGAAATCTCCACCAAACCAACCTCAAAAAAGTCACTACTCCGGCTCTAAATCAATGTCTTCTCCATCTCACTATATCGATAAGGACGTCGGAAAACTGGTGTGTTGCTAGTCAGCTCAATCCGTATACCAAGTCCCTTTAGAGCACCCAAATCCTTCATATTGAAGGCAAAACAACTTGTGTGACTCCTCAAGAACCTCCAAACCCTCCGTCTTTCCTCTCCAGTAAGCTTGGGTCCAAGATCTGGCTCCCAAGTATCCTCTGTAATTGTAGTAGGAGTGGAAGATGTACTGATTCACTGCTACATTGGGCACTTGGGAGCAATAGTGTCATGCTCCCGACCACTAGAGGTCCCAACCTTTGTGTGAAAAACTCCCTCCACTCTGGCTGCAAGCTCCACACGTCCTCTAGCTGTATCCCATGTGGACCAAGGGTATAATCCAAATAGTCCACGCTCACCTGGATGGACTCCAAGTAGACCACTCTCCCTAGTAGCTACTAGATGTGTCCCAAGAATACCATGTCCACTCGGTCCATCGCCCCCATCATGTGCCTGAATTGTCTTGATAGGCACAGGGCTCACAAGTGTTCGAGTGGTGATGCCTATCAAGTGCATCCTACGCTGCTCTGCCAAGCCAAGGCTCACAATCCAGGTCAAACAATTTAGGTCCATAGCTTGACCTAACACCTGACTCTTGGATGCCTCTGACACAGCTGGAACAGCGGTAATATTGGTGCAAAAACCCATCGCCCGCTCTCTCTCATCAGCGTTGGGCTCCACCAACTGCTGTAATTGTGAGTCCCAAACAAGTCCAGGTCCTCCCTCTCAAAAAGCATGAGACCCTGGGAAACTCATGAGTGTGGGAAATGCAGCTCTAGGCTGTCCAACTAGGTTCACCACTGCCATAGGTGACCTATCAGCCACGACCACTGTCTGAGATTGACGCCCAACATCCAAGGTATCATCAACAAGGATGTGGTCAAGTCGCTGAATCCCATCATAAGCGCGCTGTAGAACCTCTCTGGGGAAGAGGTTTGTCCACCAAAGACAAAGATGATGAGCCCGTGATCCCACTCTGGCTACATCTAACAATACAGCAGGTCCCATACAAGAATAGACCTGATGTGTACTCACCACCACTCTGGTGCGAGAATCACCCACCAAAGGAACGTTCTCCAAAAGGTAAGATGGAGAAACGGACTTATGAACCTGGAGATGTCATAATATCCGTAACATCTCCCAAAACACACCAAAACAAGGATCCTAAAGACCCAAACTGCAGCCTGCACATGTATGTCCCTAACATGGCCATCCAGAAATCACCAAGTGAATATGTCCATGTCTCTTTAGGTCATGCGCTCCCAATAAGGAAATGTCTCCTGGTAAGGCCTTCTGGTAACCTCTTACTGCTGACATCGGTAATAACTCCGGATACCGATAGGCCAGGTGTGCTACATGATGTAGAGAGACTCACCTAGCAGTCTCATCTCTCTCTACATACAAGTACCTCTGTACTTGGATACCCACCTGTAACACCGCAGCTAGTCCGGTGATCCCACCAAACAACTCCAATAGGCATATCCCCTCTATTGGATACTGCCAAGCAATGAGTGTGGTATCCAGAGGTATCAAAGCAATCGCCTCTGGAGGCTCATCCTCACACTCATCTCCTGATGGTACGAAGGCTCCACTCCAAGCCTGCTGTACCAACTGATCTGCATGCTGCTGCAATGCTTCCTCTGAACTCCACAATGGAACATCCAAGGTGGTTGGAACAATCCCATTTGTACTCCAAAGCCGAGTGATCTCCTTTGGTACTAGAGTATCCTCTGCATGGGTGTTCCCCTCCAACAAGTCACCACGCCAAGTAACTACATCACAGAAAGCTAAAACTGATGTTGCCATGGTCCCGGACTGTAGTGAGCCAAGACTGCCACTACTAAAGCGTACTGGTAGGTGACATACCCGTCCCTCACCAGACTGCCAACCAGGTCTATAAGAGGTTGTCTTCTCCCAATAGTCAATATTGAAACCCATGGGGTATAACACTGCTCCCCCAACTAGCACATCATATGACTCATCTATCGTTGCAATAGCCTGAGCTCTCACCACCAAGCTATCATTCGGATGACCAGGCTGAACCTGGACAACAAGCTCTCCACGTGTAATGTATTGTGTCGAACCACCACCAAGAGATGTCTGGATCTGAAATGGACACCTCTCCACATCGGTCTTCCGTAACTCCAGACCGACAACTGTAGCCTTCCCCAACATAAGGGGCTACGCACCAGAGTCTAACAAGACTCTCTGTGGTGTACAAATCTTCCCTTAAGGTCCCACCAAACAAAAAATCCCCCTCTGGTTATCCAATAGGACAACACCAAGTGTAAACCGCACTCTCTCAAAGGTTGGTCTAGCTGGCAACTCCTTCAGTCTAGCCGCTGCTGCCTGCCATAAACCACCGGTTGCTGAACGGATCCCATGCTCTTCAACCAAGTCAGCTCCACTACCAACCACCTCTGCTCTAGTAGTAGGAACTGCACCATCCCTACTCTCACACAACGTGGCAGCCAACCGGAATACTGGGGCTGGGTCAACTCCCAATGTAAACATATCACTAGCCGAAAACAAAGGACGCCACATAATCAGCTGACCCGCCTCCAATATCATGCTAGACTCAGTCTCTGTAGTAGCAAGTGGCTGACTAGCAGGTAGTCCATCATGTACTCCATCACCACCTACCACACCTACACTGGGATGTCTAGGAACCATAGATGTCGTCTGCAATGCCTCAGATAGTGTGAAAGACTGGGGAAGTCTGACTTGTCTCCCAACCTCTCCTCTCTGTGGGTCCAATTCCACTGATGCTCCTCTAGGCTCTGGAGCACGTACTGCACTCCTAGTCACTGTTGTAGATGCATCCACTTGTGTTGCTCCGCACATGAAGTCCAAAGCATCTCTATCACCAACATATGAGGTAGAAGCCTCAGCACTCGAATTTGATCTCCTCTGAGCAATAGCCATACTAGCCAATCTCTGCTCCAACTGCTCAATCCAAGTAGCCATAGTTGTGTCAGAAGTAAGGGCAAGTACTGCACCCCTACTAGGTGTAGATCCTCTACCACCACCTCTACTACCTCGTCCTCTATGAACTGGAGCTCCTCTACTACCTGCCATAGCAGCCCTACCACTCCGTAACTCCGAGTGTAGGTCAAAACAGTGGTCACTAGTTTGACCAAATCTGTGGCAATGCTCACACTGCCTCTGTGTTGGCTGTGATGCACCAAAGGTATCAGGTCCGCTGCCCTGAGTACACTCTCTCCTATGGTGAGGTCCACCACAAGTCCAACAAGCAACACCACCACTCACTTGCTCCTGCTGACTCAAAAATGAGGGTAAGGGTCTAACTCCACTAGGCCCTCCACTCGCTCCATAGGATCTGGGCTGTCCATCCTGTCCTCAAAAACCAACTGGGCGTGGTGCACTCTGCTGCACTCTAGAAGAAGTCACAGCCATGGATGAGGTCTCCTTACCAAATCCAAATGTCACCACTCTCTCCTCCACCATATTGAGCTCAATACGCTCAGCCAAACCAAAGACTACTGCCAAAGTGGGCAAAGTAACCTGCAACAATGTAGCATCACGAACTCTACGTCGCAATTCCCTATCTAGTATCCCATACCAAAACTGGACTGCATGGGCCTCAGTAACTCCCTGAGTGTAACTGATCAGCCGCCTTATATGAGTGTATGCCTCACGTAGGCTCTCTCTAGCCTTCCGCTGGAACTCCTGCAAGCTCCTCAGCTTGTCTGTCCGCACTCCTTGGTAGTTCTACCTCAAACATAGGAAGAACTCCACCACAGGGTTAAACCTCGGTACCACACCACCTCCTGCAGCAGTACCTCCACTCGTAGTAGCACTATCTCCAGCTAGTGCACCTCCACTAGCTCCACCAACACTACTCGAGCTAGAACTCGTGGGTACAGCCAATCTACTCCTTGCCATCGAGCCTGACGTGATGGAGACATAGTGTGGAGACCAATACTGTCTCTATAACTCAATCTCCTCCAAATGAGCTCTCCTGAACTCATGGTAGTCATCCATTGGTGGACCCTCCAATGCTGAAACAACCCCTTCCATGCCATGAAGGGTGTGAACAAAGTCGGGTTCCGCATCTGTTGCAGATCACACCAACTGTCAAACTCCTGGATGAAGTCATCCAACTCAATGGTACCCATTGTACCAAAGTAACGCCTAGGGCCTTTGGAGGCCCCATAAATCTCATCCATGTCACACAACAACGGTGCGGACACACCAAGTGCACTCTCAATTGAATCAGCTCCTATGTCAAACTCCAACTTAGAGTCAATCTCCTCTCTCACCGGGACGTGAGATACAAGCTGATACCAAGCACCACTCCAAGTAAACCCACTACGTACTATAGGGCTAACTCCTCTGGAATTTCCAAAGAACTCCGTCGTGACAAAGTAACCACAATAGCAAACCCAAACCACCAACTACAACCGCAAGTTGCAACCGCAAGTACCCCACCAAGTGCCAACACCACCACGTGCCAACACCACCAAGTGCCAATACTAACTAAGCACTACCTACTAATGTAACTCTAACCGAGATAACTATACTAGGGGAAAGGGCAACCTATAACCTGCCATCATAACACGCACTCTCACTGTCTGCAGGTCATCACTTCCTACATCATCGGAGAAAAACAAAGGCAGTCTGATTGGTCATCACTCCAGCCTCACCACCAAGAGCACACCAGAGCACCAACGCTCAAAAGTCAGGGCACCTCACACAAACATGGTGTACAAACAGGAACTAGAGAATGGAGGGGATCCAATCACAAGAAATCTAAACAAAAACCCTCCATCTCACAACACAACACGGGACTGACTCTACCACCATTTGGCATTTGACATAAGAGCAGTTTGTATCTGAGTCCTAAGCTACCAAGATCACCAAGAATGGGATCAAACTGCCTCTCCTAGCCAAAGCTGCATGTGTATAGATAATAGTGGCTCAGTCACTAAGACACCAAGTGAGGGTGGACCAGTTGGCTAGGGCACAAGTCTAGGAACAAGAGATCTAGGGGTCAAACCTTGTTGCACATAATCTAGCAAGAAAGGCAGATTTTGCCAACCAATGACCAAGATCTACTCTAAACTAGCTAGCCTCATGCCAGCAAGCTGGCTGGTTGGCCCTTCTAGGCCTTCGTAGCCTCTCATAGCCCACAGCCCTATGCCTCGAAGCCCCGTAAACCCTAAAGATGGTTGTCCGCCAAATCCCTCGCTAACTTTCCACTCGAGCCAAATTGACAAAACAAGTTTTTCCAAATCACAATTTCATGAGAAGAGCTTCCCAACTCCACCTTCAATTTGACTTTCTGAGCCCAACTCGTAGCAAATTGGTCTTGCCTTCACCTCCTGAGCTCAAAATCACAACCACTGCTCAAAAATTGCTCCTTCTTTGCTCAAAATTTGGCCAGCGCTTCCGCACACCATCCGCCTAACTGCCAAATCTGCATCAACTAAACGAGCTTCTGCACACTAGGGAAACACAAAACTTGAATCGAGCTACCAACGATCCACCGAGCTTGGAGATACCACCAACACTCACAGTTCCTGCACCCGAATTCCCCCTGACTTCACTTCTCTAATGTAATCAGATTGCTTACCACTCTCAACTCAACTCAACTCAGATCAGGACTTGACTACCACTCTATAAACTGCCAACAACTAGGCACTAATTACAGTCAAGCCACACCTACTCAAGCATAGAGAATCCAAGTGACGCTCGCCGGCCTCTGTCCACCATAGCCAGGAACTCGAAGGCTCAACATCAAAGAAGTGAGCTCTCTGGAGCTCACTTCAAAACTATACCCCCTGGACTCGAGCTAGCACTAAAACCCTAACGGTCCCACTGACGGCACACTCGATGGTGCAAACGGTGCAAAGTGACGGTGGGCCCCACCGTGAAGTCAGTACTCCAAACACAAAATCTAACTGTCGGAAGTAGTCTATGAGAAACTGCTAGAATAACTCTAACTACTATCACTGGAACTCCAGTGTCCGAGCATCTAGATGCGGAACTACAAATGGCGTGACAACCTTCCCTTTATTATATAGACAAAGAGGATCTCCTCCAAGGAAGCTCCACGATAGGATTAGGCACACAGATAGGTGACGTATCAACAAGCTCCACCCTTGGATTACTTACTTGGATGGGTGACATGTTTGGTCTAGGTCCTATTTGGTTGGTCAAACAAGCTTTGACCAGAAGAAATCTTTTAGGAAATCTTCTTGTAGGAGTCTCAGAATCAAGTGAGTAAGGTACCATTGGAAAGCTCTCGACAAGAAAAATCAGGAGGGAGGGGAGGCTAGCCTCTCCTTTGTTGAGGGGGGAATTTATGCACATTTTCAAGGCCTAATTCATCCGTTTAGGCCTCCAAAATTGCCTTCAAAGATTTTAGGCATATTTTGGTTCCTACTGTATTAGTAGAAGTCCCCTTTTGGTGCTACCTCTTTCTGATCTGTTTAGTCCATCATGTGTAACATCCTTCTAGATGTCTAGCTATTGGTTAAATCACATGTCTAGCTATTGGTTCTAAGGTTCTCAAGTCTATTTTGGTTTTTGCCCTATTAGTAGAAGTACTCTTTTGGTGATACTTCTATCTGATCTATTTTGACCATCATGTATAACATCATTCTAGATATTACCAAACTGAATTTCACATCTAGATCATATGGCTAGCTCTTGTTATTACACACAAGGAGCTAGAGTAGAGAATTAGTTCCATGTGTTTCTTTTTGGCCTGTGGAACAAGGACACAAAAACTTGTATTCTAACTTACCAAATCCTAACTTATTTTTTTTCTCTCTCCCTTGTAAGGCTTGATGGGGTCTTCCTATCTTTGTTTTTTCTATGCGGTTGCCTTCAGTCTAATAAACAAATCCTACGGAATGTCAACATACACGTCAATAGGAACCCTAAACCCTAAAACTCTAAACCCTAAACCCTAAAACTCCTTGTCCAATATCCCATGCCAAAATTGGACTACCTAAGCCGTAGTAACTCCTTAACTCCCTAAGTGAAACTGATCAGCCACCTCATGCAAGTATATGCCTTACGTAGGCTCTCTCCAACCTTCCACTAGAACTCTTGCAAGCTAGTTAGCTTGTCAATCCACACTTCCTAGTAGTTTTGCCTCAAACACTAAGAAAACTCAACCATGGGGTTAGATCCCAATACCACACCACTTCTTATAGCAGCACCTCCACTTGTAGTAGCACTATCTCTAGCTAGTGCACCTCCACTAGCTCCACCAATGCTATTCGAGCTAGAACTTGTAGGTATTGCCGATCCACTCTTGGCAACCAAGCCAAAAGTGATAGAGACATAGTTTGGAGACCAATATTGTCTCCATAACTCAATCTCCTCCAAGTGAGCTCTCTTGAACTCATGGTAATCATCCATCAACAGACCCTCTATCAACGGACCCTCCAAATGCTGAAACAACCCCTTCCATGCCATGAAAGGTATGAACAAAATTGGGTTCCGCATCTACTGCAAATCACACCAACTATCAAACTCTTGGATGAGTCATCCAACTCAATGGTACCCACTATACCAGAGTAATGCTTAGGGCTTTTGGAGGTCCCATAAACCTTGTCTACACAACTAAATGTCCTACAACAACAATGCGGACACAATAAGTGCACTCTCAACTGAATCAACTCTTAGGTCAAACTCCAACTTAGAGTCAATCTCCTTGCTCACTAGGACCTGAGATACATGCTAATACCAAGTGCCACTCCAAGTAAGCCCATTGCGTACTGCAGACCTATCTACTTTGGAATCCCCAAAGAACTCCATCGTGACAAAGTAACCACAAATTGCAAATTGCAAGTACCCCACCAAGTGCCAACACCACCAACCAAGTATTACCAAGTGCCAACACCACTAACCAAGCACCACCAAGTGCCAACCCTGACGGAACACTACCCATTAATGTAACTCTATTGAGAAGAGTTAACTCTACACTAGGGGAAAGAGTGATCTATAACCTACCATCACAACACGCACTCTCACAGTCTGCAAGTTATCACTTCCTACCTCATCAGAGAGAAACATAGATAGTCTGACCGGTCATCACTCTAGCCTCACTATTGAGAACAAACTAGAGCACCAATGCTCTAAATTCAAGGCACCTCACACAAATATGAAGCAAAGAATAGAAGGGGTCCAATCACAAGAAATCTAAAAAAAAACTTCATCTCATAAAACAACACTAGACTAACTCTGCCACCATTTGACATAATTTGAGCACTTATCTACTTCTTGTGCTACAAGGATCACCGAGAAAGGGATCTTCTTGCCAAAATCTGTTCTTCTCGCCAAACGTAAACTCTTCATAAAATCTGACATAAATCTCTAAATTTGGCTGACCTCTAAATCCTTAGTTAACTCTTCACTTGAGCTAAATTGGAAAAATGAGTTTTGTCTAATCTCTAATTCACAAGGATTTGCTCCCAACTCCTCCTTCAATTTCAATATCTAAGCTCAACTTGCAACAAATTGGTCTTGCTTTCACCTCCTAAGCTTAAAATCACAACAATTGCTTGAAAATTGCTTCTCTTTGGCTCTTAATTTTTCCAGCGCTTCCGCACACAATCTCTCTCAAGGAAATTTGAACTACTTGATCAAGACACCATGATCCACCGAGCTTGGAGATACCACCAACACTTGTAGTTCTTGCACCCAATTTCCCCCTAACTCACTTTTCTAATGTAATCAAATTGTTTAGAACTCAAATCAACTCAAATCAGATCAGTACTTGATCTGATCCTCAACAACTTGCCAATCACAGGGCACTGATTACAGTCAAGCCACACCTACTCTAGCTAAAAGACTCCAGGTGACACTTGCCAGCTTTTTGTCCACTCTAGCCAAGAACTCAAAGGCTCAACATTAGAGAAGTGAGCTCTCTAGAGTTGCACTTCCAAGGTATACTCCTGATTTTGACCTAGGTCTCATCCCAATGGTCCCACTGATGGCACACTCGATGATGTGGATGGTAGGCCCTACCATGTAATTAGTACCCAAAACATGAGATCTGACCCACGGAAAGTAGTCCACGAATAACTAACAAAATACCTCTAACTACAATCATTGCTACTCTAATGTCCAAGCAATCTAGATCCGAAGCTACAAATGGGTTGACAAAATGAGCATTATCAAAAGAAACTAAACACAATGAAACCTTATGTAAATGTTACATGGAAAAATAGAAGGCAGCCCCTATATCCAAGATACATGCTACAAAGAAGCAAAAGTAGAGCACCCTTATAAGTAGAGGAGTAGAACTAATGAAGAATAGCAGACAAAGGGAAATATGAGTCAAGAGTCAAGTACAAGGCTAGAAATCTCAAGAAGAAGATTTTAAACACAAAAAATCAATAGTTGTTGCAAATGAAGGTGTTTGAGGAGTGGGAATAAGAAATAATTTTGAGAATGAGGAGAGACAAGTGGAGCATTGGAGGATAGGATAAAATATATCACAACAAATGCTATGGATACTTGTATGGTAAGATATAAAAACAACTAAGGGAAGCAAAAGGTAGCCATAGTAAACCTCCACAAAAGCACAAGCAACTTCATTAGTGCCTTCACTTAGTGTCAAAGTAGTTGAGCAATTGTTAGTACCACTCATACCAAGTTTCTACTCCAAAACTCATGAGTGCCAAGGCAAACTTGGTTGATTCCAACAATGTAGCTCAAAGTAAACCACATATAATGCAAGGCAACATGTGGATCATAAATTCCATCAAAAGAAAAAACATAGGAATTAGCATAATGAAGTGAAAAAAAATCACCAACAACCAAAAGAAGAAGGCAAAATCAAAAGTAGAAGAATTGTAGGGATCCAATACAAGACCTAAAAGGAAACATTGATTAGTATTTGTAGCAAGTAAAATGTAGCAAATTTGACATTTGATGCAAAACAAAGAATCAAGTAATAAAAGATCAGGTAGTGATATAGTAGAAGAGAGAGATCAATGATGAGCCATAGAACTAATGAAAGGGATTTGGAAAAGGCAACAAGGAGTAAAGTTAGTTGAGTATCAAAAGGAGAGAGTATGAGTAAAGATTAATGAAGAACAAAAAGCTTCCAAGAGTGGAATGAAAAAGACACAAGAAAGCAAAGGAGTGGAGAGTAGAGGGTATCTAAGAGAAGGAATGCCTTTGGTGCTTAGAGTGAAACTATGAAGGAGAGGAGCTAAAGGGTAAGGTGGGTCCATGTCAATCAATCAACAAAAGGGGTAATAAATCATGTGAGCACTTAATGGGGTAGAAGAAAAGTTGCATTGAAAACAAAATCCTATAGGGTTGTGCATGTAACTCTTAGGGATAGTTTATCCACCAATTGAAAAGTTATCTCCATCACTAATCTTGAGAACTATTCTATGAAGGTAGTTTTTCCATATTGAGGCTAAGACTCTCCCCAAGATCATTCACCAAAGTCCCCCAAAATGTTATGACTCCACTACACTCATGCCCTTTTGCAAGTCCTACTCCACAAAACTCACACAACTCCTTGGTTTTAAATCTCCTTCCTCCCAATCTTGGTGAAGAAGGTCCAACATGTAATCCCAAGTCAAGTAAGCCTCTCCTTTCCCTCAACCTCTTGCTCTCAAAGGTCAATATACATGAACCTGCCTTATTTCCCTTCTCTCTACATAAAAAGCACTTAGAATTACTTTTTCTTCCCAATGGTGTAGGTTTTTGGATCCTCTCAACACTCTCTTTTCTTCGAATCAATGCATACAATCACCTCAAAACCTTGGGGAACCTTGCATAACCTTAATTTTCACTCTTGATGGCCCTCCATGCTCTCAAGATGAGTCTAACCACTCAAACATGATTTTGGTTATTCTTACACTCTACATTCATGAGAACTCAACTCCCTAGAAATGACTCTTCTTCACAATCTTAGTCAATCCTCCCAATTGGTAACTCCAATTGACCATGATAGATTGAAGATGTACCATAGAAGATAGAGAGACCTTCACTTTGAGGACAAAGTGAAAACTTAGTCCGGGGGTAAATGTAACACCCATTTGTGCATGTGTGTGGTATTGTGATATTTAGCTTGGTATTACAAGTACTTAAGAGATATTATTTATATAGAGATAAAGGATGGTTCTATATTAGTCATAGTAAGCTAAATTTAGTCATAGCTAAGATAGAGTGGACCTTACTTTAGAGGAAGTAGAAAAGATGAGCACCACTATTTTGGATTTTAGTATGTTGACTTGGTATTATTCCTAGGTGTTTGGCTTTGAGGAAAGAGTTGAGAACTCTTGGGCCCACAAGCCTTTTTTATTTTGGATTCTTCTTTAGTCCAAGAATAGCCCATGTGAAGGAATCCTTGACATAGTGGTTGGGTCAAGATAAGACCACATGCTTAGGGGAATATGCCCATGTGAATGGATATTCCTTTTTGACTTTACTTTACTTTTAGTCTAGTAACTTGAGTTACTACGGTAATTAGTAACTTTGGTACGTAACTATTTCACAAGTATATAAACAAGGGGTGAGGAGATACTCATCATCCTTTCATTTGCAACTATCTCTCTCTCATTGAGTTCTCTAGTGAGTAATGTCTTGAGTCTTTGAGTGTTAGCCTTGGAGGAGTATGATGGAGTTGGGGTTCATTGCCTTCTTAGTCCATGGTGCGCTACCATAATAGCCATCAGAGGTTCATCCTGAGTGAGAGATAGGCCGGCTCACATTTTTGGTTCCGTTGCCGGGACCTCTCTAGAAGGCAAGATAATGTTCCACGTTCAATTCTACATTAGGCAGAGGGAGGCTATGAGAGCTCACTTGGAGGGAACATTAGGAGAGGAGAGGGCTGAACTTATGTTAGAGAACCAAGATCCATTTACATATCTCAAGATCCACCAAGATGCACAATACATATCTCAACTCTTTCCTCCTGTGAGGAAAGAGTTGAGAACTCTTGGGCCCGCAAGCCTTTTTGTTTTGGATTCTTCTTTAGTCCAAGGATAGCCCATGGTAATACTATGGTAATTAGTAACTTTGGTACGTAACTATTTCACAAGTATATAAACAAGGGGTGAGGAGGTACTCATCATCCTTTCATTTGCAACTATCTCTCTCTCATTGAGTTCTCTAGTGAGAATGTCTTGGGCCTTGGAGTGTTAGCCTTGGAGGAGTATGATGGAGTTGGGGTTCCTTGCCTTCTTAGTCCATGGTGCGCTACCATAATAGCCATCAGAGGTTCATCCTAAGTGAGAGACAGGCATGCTCACAGCACACACAAGCTCCACTCTACATAGTCACTCATATCTTAAACAATTTTAACCCTTTTAATCAAGCTATTTGGCCAGAAAACCTCTCTATTTATCATATATCTTTCCAGATTTGGTCTAACCCCCCCCCTTCACTTCAAAATTCATAACATTTTGCACAAAAATGATCTCTTGTCAATTCTTGGGCTAAAAGTTAGAATATCTTCCATTGTTCTGAAAGGTTTCAAAAAATCCAAATCAAAATGAAAAAATGTAAACTCTATACAAAATTACAAAGAGCATGCAGTTTGTGGGAATTTACCTTACCACCTTCCAATAGTTCCAATATTTTACCTTACCACCTTCCAAAATTCTAACTTAATGCATGCAGTAGCCATTGCAATAATTCCAAGTGTCTTAGCTGAAAGATAACCCAAGATATCTTTTAAAAGATTTCAAACCCAGATCTCCAAACTTGAGATTTTGCCCAAAAGTCACTATGATCTCCAAAATTTGCAATCCACCTCACACAATCTCTCCAAATCCTCTCATGTGTATAAGATGTATAATGTCACCTCAAAAACATCATAATGGAATACATTGTATACAATGGGTCCAAGTTTTCTAACATAAATTCAGAACTTTCCTCCTCAAATTTTTTCTCCAAATGAGCTCTCATAGCCTCTTTTTGTATAATATGCAATTGAACATAGAACATTTCTTGCCTTATGGAAAGGTCATGGCAATAGAACCATAAATATGTTAGCCATAAAAAGCCAGAATTTGTCTCACTAATGATGGACCTTTAATGGCTATTAGGGTAGCATACCATGGAATAAGAAGGCAAAGAATCAATGCTCCATCACACTACACCAAGGATAGAGCTCCAATGCATGAACTCCAAATCACCTCCAAAACTCAAGACATTGCTCACTAAAGAACTCAATGAGACAAAGATAGTTACAAATGAGAGGATGATGAATAATTTTTCACCTATACCTTATATAATTATAAAAAAGTTACACACCCAAGTTAATAATTATTGGAGCAACTCAAGTTACTAGGCTAAAAGTAAAATAAGATCAAGAATTCTAAAGGAATATCAAGCAGGTGGAATAATCCCATGAGTAGGTAGACCTATTCTCACCTAATAACTAAGTCAAGGATTCCTTCAAATTGGCTATCCTTGGACTGTAGAAAAATCTACACCAATAAGTCTTTATGGGCAATCTACACAAACAAGTCTTTATGCGCCCAAGAGTTCTCAACTTTTTCCTTGAAGTCAAATAACTAGGAAAAATACCAAGTCAATACACTAAAAGAAAAAATAATGGTGCTCACGCTTTGTCCTTCATCTAGAATAGCATCCCCTTTATCTTAACTAGGAATAACTCTTGCTAATTATAATTAATGTAGAATCTTAGCTGAACTCCATAAAGATAATATTTCTCACTACTTGCAATACAAAACTTAATAATCCAATAGAGTATACATGCACTAATGGGTATTATAATTTGACTCAAACCTGAGAATGACCAAAACCCCAAACATGACTAGAAGCTCCTTCTCAACACCTTGATTTCTAATATTCCAACTTCAATTGATCAAATTAGATTTTAGTTTGACTCAAACTTACATTTTCTTAAGCTCAACACAACCAACATTTTTTTCTTTTCTCCAACCACATTAATAGACCATGAACATCAATGATAGAACTCT
Source organism: Lunularia cruciata (assembly GCA_948567375.1). NCBI lineage: Eukaryota > Viridiplantae > Streptophyta > Marchantiopsida > Lunulariales > Lunulariaceae > Lunularia > Lunularia cruciata. Next base: position 27,936,180 of record OX419761.1, read on the forward strand.
CATAGTCCACCAATTTGTGCACTTGGGTATGAATTTAACCACCTTGCTTTAATCAATAATATCTCACTCAAAATGTGCTCAAATCCCTTGATTCTTGTCTCCAAACCATAGCTTTTTAGCTCTTCTCTGCATGGGAGGAAAGTTTTATCTTGATAGAACCTAACTACTACTTCTTCCTCCCTTCCTACTTTCTTAGCTCCACGTTGCATTTTGAGGTTGACTTACCACCTATTGCATCCAATCAATGCCGTCCCTAACATAATATTTTCTAGTGGTACTTGGTTGACCTTTGGATTTGGATTGGTTTTGGTTCCAAACTCCAGGTCCAAAAAGACTTTCCAGTCTTTTATTTTATAAACATTTTTTTAAGATCTTTTGGAGACATATGTGCACCACAATATCACAAAAATTATATGGGATATATTATGCCATGGGTTATGAGGTTTTTACCTATAAAAAAAGCATCTAGGTTGTTTACTTTGAATACATGTATCATGTATTGCAAGTCTTTTAAGGTGAGCCACTCCAAAAAGGAATCATCATCTTTGAGAAGGTTTAATAACTTACATCAATAAACCTTTTATAATGTGTTAATGGAATCTAAGTCAAGTCCAAATGTTGATTTTTTTAAACACCATTTCAAAGTTTTTTTTAGCTTTTGTGATTATTCTAAATTTCTTACCAAGTAAGACCTTGTTATAGATAATTTTATAAAAATAAGTTGTTCTAATCCATGAATACAAATTTCATACTTATCCAAGGAGTAATAAGTAAATAAGCAGCAATGTAAATATCTATATCTATATATAGTTCTGTGACAACCCGGCAAATATCACTTTTGTGGTAATCGGGTAAGTAAAGTTCGTTCCCGTAGAGATACAAGTCAGAATTGGTCAAATACAAAGCAAAGTAACAATTTCAGTTCTTCTTGAGTTCTTCTTTAGTCTCTCAGGTAGAAACCACACCAAGAAGAGAGTAACAAGCACTGACTCGTAGTCTTGTCACAAATTCACACTCCTTAATCACAAATCCTTCAATTCTTTCCAAACAATCTTGATTGTGATGATTCAGGCTCTCCCAAAAATGGCACTTCACTGCAAAATGACTTTGCCTCAGAATTGTGTTCCACCCCTCCACTGAAGGCATAACTTCCTCGATTGAAATTGCTTCACATCAACTTTGCACTGCACTCACAAATGCAGAATACTACCAACACTACAATTCCTCTCAGATCTGTCAAGGCATTGCTTCAATGGCACTTCACCCAAGATCAAACACACAGAATGAAGATCAAGGCTATCGAATCCAACATCCAACAAACACTCTGACTTGCACTTCAAATTTCTCCAAACATTCACAAACACAAGTACAACGTTGATACTCGAAATCAAGCTCAAGCGACAAGCACTGTTTCACAGCACTTCGCTTTATCTATTCTTAGAAATAATGAGCACTGAACAACAATTTCCTACGAATGCCACTCTTAAGTAGTGAAGCAATCAACAATTCTAACAACTATACCGTTTCTACCACAACTGTTCTAACTTGCAAATCCAAAATGACAATGCACCTCTTCATATCTGCCCCTTCAAATCTCAAATCGGTTACTAATCCGATCCAATGTCTACTTCTTCCTCAGCTTTCAAACCCAAACCCGAAGTAATCTTACTTCCTACTACTCTGTCCTCGGGTTTCACCTCTCCTACATCTTCTACCAGATCCAGCAATTCTCTTTCCTGATCAGAAATTGCACTAGTGGGTGATCTATCTAACTCTTCATCCTTTGACCCACTCTTCTCTAATGTCTCTGAGGGCACCTCCGAAGACATTTGGATTCCTATGTTATCTACTTTGGGTTTTGCCTTAACATCCTGCCAAAGCTTTTCTAACTCTATTTTCACTAAGTCTAATCTAATTGAAATATTGTCTTCTACTTCTAAGATCTTCCTATCTACACGAGTTTTGAGACTAATTAACAAGGCATTCAAATCAGTGTCCTTTGCTTGTCTTTGCCTTGTCTCCTGCACCAACAACTTCAACTCGTGCAGTCGTGCTTCTTCAATTTGAACGTTGGCTTCTGTACTTAACATTGCGTTCACTCTGAGGATTATTTCCTTCAATGGCTCCAATCTTGTCTTTTGTTCTTGTTCCCGATCTGCAAGCCATTCCTCTCTATACATCACCAACTCTTCTTTGAACTCGGCCTTCATCGCCTCCTTCTGTACAACTTTCTCTTCTTGATTACGAAGTAATTCTCGTAATCTCTCTTCTTCTCTATACCGCACAAACAACTCTCTTTGCCAGAGTTGCTTCTTCTCCTCCATACTCTCCATCACTCGATCGAGCTCTTGGTCCTTTGATGCTACCCTCGCCATAGCATGGATAAGCTCTACTCTTGAATTAGCAAACTGCTGCTTCAAGATTTCGTGCTCCGCTACCTGTCTCTCCTTGGCAATGTCACTCTTCCTCGCAAGATCCTCTCGATAACTCACTTCTCTCTTCAGGTCTTCGATTACCTGACTTCTCTCTACTGCTTCCACTCGCAGTACTTCTCTCTCTTCCTGACCTTGGGTTACACTCTTCTTCAACTCTGAGTTCTCTTCTTCTAATCTTGATAAGACCTGCAAAACAGTCTTTACCTCTGGACAAGTAGACTGCATCTCCTTCTTCTTCTGTTCCAACTTCACCAACAGCGGGCACACTACTTCTTGCAGGTAATCTACTCCATTACGGGCAACTTCCTCCTCCTGCGGAGTAGTCTCTCTTCTCTCTTTTTGTTCTCTCGATACTCACCTTCTTCTCTGGAGTCTTTGTATCGGAATCAACGCCTCACTACCCGAGCTTTCTTCTACCTCTTCCTTCACTCTACTCAGCCCCGCTTCACACTTCGCCTTGCGTCTTGAGTGAACTCCTCGCTGTACTACAATCTTCTTCTCCTCTAGCACCGGTACTTTGTCTTCCAGCGCCGCATTGTCTTTGGCTTCTACTTCGGCTTGCACTTCTTCTTCGTAATCTTCAGCCGCTGGTGCCAAGGTCATTTCTCCACCGTCTTCACTGTCACTGCTAGTATCTCCACTCTGTAGTGTCAGCTCAGGTTCCTCCTCACGTTCCAAGTCCTCCGTTTTGAGCTTGGCTTCTCCTTCTGAGTCTTCATCTTCTGACTCAATCACCACCATCCCTCGCCTCGGGTTATTTTTCTGCATCTTCCGAGGTTTCTTGTTTTCTTTGGCTTCTGCTTGCCGAGTTCTCTTCTTCTTTGGGGTACTTACCACAAATCTCTTCTGCTTTCTTACTGTCTCTCAATTTCTCTCTTGCGACTTCTCCCTTGCGCACTAACCCGAGTACAACTCTATTTCCCTTTCCCCGATCACCTACAAGACGACTTATCAACGGCGAAGGAAAATTGCTTGACATTTCATCGTTGCAGTTTTGATTTTTATAGAGTTGCACTTCTTCGTCTTCCATCACTTCGAGTTTCTACCAAGAAATCACACCTCCTGCATGCACCTGTCACTGTCAATCAACCTTTGCGCGTATGAGCCGCCAGTTTTGAAATGGCCCCTTCTTGAATTTCTTGCCCCGATGAAAGGTTGTTAGACTGTCTTCGCCTCGGGTTGAGCTCCCCCCAATCCAAAGACAATTTACTTCGTATTGTATGCTGACACGGCATTTCCGAGTACTTTGCCTTATGACCCGAAGTCACTTTACTTTGGGTTTCATCCCGAAGACAATTTTCTTTGCCTTCTTCGGCCATACAGGCGCAATCTGACTTCTCTATACACTTCTTCTCCTTTATTTTGAAAAAAAACAAAAAATGTGGGCACCACAAGTTCCAATGAATCTTCAATAGAACTAAATAATTTTATGGGTAAGTCAATTTATTGTTCTATATGTTATGCATCTTACTTCTTAGAAAAATTGATTATTATCAAATGTTAAATCATTTGTAGTATATATAATACATATTATATGATCCATAATGGACAAGTAAATATACTTATTTTTATATTTGAGTATTATCATAATTTAAAATTTATTTTATCCCTTCAAAGTTGCTCTTAGTTCCAATAAGATTAATTGAAGCTTAAATTACTCTTAGTCAAGCTTCTTGAAATTAAAGTAGTTTGTTAAACTAGATAAAGTTATAATTATCCTCAATGAAGTCAAGTGTGACTAAATTTAAATAATATTATCATCAACTCAATGTTATTACATAAAGCTAATACTTATAGTCATGATGGATTTTGTAAATATGGTCAAATGAGCTATTAATTATGTTATATTTGTATAAATATGTCTACATTTTTTATCTTACCTCACCTTCAATAGCACATCCTTACTATGGTTATTTATCAAATACTCTTTCTTACCTTGATGCATATGTCTTGTAGTGTTCATTTCTAGACATTATAATATTTCTTTTTATCAAAGTTTGACCATTTTTAATCAATGGATTTGTACTAATTTTTCTATGAATTATTTTTGAGTCCTTCTAATTTGTGTAAATTTTTCTATTTCTATATACCATTTTATTTTCTAGGTTATCCACCTTTTTAGTTCCTTGTTTCTTCATAATATTACAATCCTTATTTGTTATATGCTTTAGCTTTAGAAAGAGAAGAAGATGGTCCTTTTAATAAAAAATTTAACATCTTCACTTTCCTACTATCCAATCCTATATACCTCATATCGGATTGGATAGTAGGTTATAGTTATATGTATATAAAATAATCATATATATGACTTGGTATATAAGTTCTTCCTCAAGGTTATAGCATTATACAATATAATATACTTTCAAGGTAAGATTGATTGAATTTGATTTGACCTTCTTAGTGTTTAGATTCCTTCATAGTCATAGTATTGCACCCTTGATAATTAATCATATTTATTTATGTAATGCTATGACTGATATTCAATATCTCATATTCAATATTGCAATGAATATTATAACCTATCTTGTAAAGACTAGGCCTATTTTACATATTTTATGTTGTCATTAACATAACTCAGAATTTTTCAAGATTCCATTTATTAGATTACGTATGAAGTCACGTCATGTCATATCATTTTACATTTGTTCCACATCAAAGCTCACAATTAATAGTATTTGAATTTTTGATCAGAATTTCAATAACCATTGGTAAGCTAGGATATCAAAGTTACTATAATTAGATCATATGTCACACCATTTGTAGTTTTGCATCTAGATGCTCTGGAGTTCTAGTGATAGTAGTTAGAGGCATTTTGGCCATTACTCATAGATTACTTTTTGATGGTCAGATTTTAGGTTTAGGTTACTGACTTCATGGTAGGGCCCACCATCACTTGCACTATCCGCACCATCAGGTGTGCCATCAGCGGGACCGTTGGGAGGAGACCTAGGTCAAAATCAGGGGTATACCCTGGGAGTGCAGCTCCAGAGAGCTCACTTCACTGATGTTGAGCCTCCAAGTTCCTGGCTAGAGTGGACAGAAAGCCGGCAAGCATCACCTGGAGTCTTTATGCTAGTGTGGATGTGGCTTGACTGTAATCAGTGCCCTATGTTTGGCAAGTTGTTGAGGATCAAATCAAGTATTGATCTGAGTTTGATTGATTCGAGTGGTAAACGCTCTGATTACATCAGAGAAGTGAGTCAAGGGGAAATTGGGTCCAGGAATTTCAAGTGTTGGTGGTATCTCCAAGCTCGGTGGATCATGGTGTCTCAATCGAGTAGTTCCGATTTCCTTGAAAGAGTGTGTGTGCGGAAGTGCTAGCAAAATTTGGAGCCAGGGAAGAAGCAATTTTCAAGCGGTAGCTGTGATTTTGAGCTCAGGACCAATTTGTTATGAGTTGAGCTCAGAAATTGAAATTGAAGGTGGAGTTGGGAGCAGATTCTTGTGAAGTGAAGATTGTATGAAACCAATTTTTCCAATTTGGTTCGAGTGAAGAGTTAGTTGAGGATTAAGTGGTCAGCCATTTTTAGGGATTGATGTCAAATTTTATGTCAGTTTTTGTGAAGGAGTTACGTCAGATTTTGGCAAAAAGAACTTGAAACTGATCCTCATTGATCCTCATAGCTTAGGAAATAGATAGGTACTCCAATTATGTCAAATGCCAAATGGTGGCAGAGTCGGTCCTATGTTGATTTATGAGATGGAGGGGTTGTTGTTTAGCATTCGTGTGATTGGACCTCCTCCATTCTTTGCTTCTTGTTTGTGCACCGTGTTTGTGTGAGGTGCACAGAATTTTGAGCGTTGGTGCTTTGGTGTGCTCTCAATAGTGAGGCTGGAGTGATGACCAGTCAAACTATCTTTGTTTCTCTCCGGTGAGGAAAGAAGTGATGACCTACAGACTGTGGGAATGCGTGTTGTGATGGTAGGTTATAGGTCGCCCTTGCCCCTAGTATACTTGTCTTAGTTATAGTTACATTAGTGGATAGTGTTCTGCTAGTTTTGGCACTTGGTGGTGCTCGGTTGGTATTGGCACTTGGTGGTGCTTGGTTAGTGTTGGCACTTGGTGGGATACTTGCGATTTGCGGTTGCAGTTGGTGGTTCTGGTTTGTTGTTGAGGTTACTTGGTCACGACAGAGTTTGTTGGGGATTTCAGAGGAGTTAGCCCTATAGTATGCAGTGGGTTTAATTGGATTGGAGCTCAATATTAGCCTGTATCTCAGGTCCCAATGAGGGAGGAGATTGACTCTGAGTTGGAGTTCGACACAGGAGCTGATCTAGTTGAGAGTGCACTTGTTGTGTCCACATCATTGTTGTGGGACATGGATGAGATTTATGGGGCCTCCAAAGGCCCTAGGTGTTACTTTGGTACAGCGGGTACCATTGAGTTGGGCGACTTCATCTAGGAGTTTGATAGTTGGTGTGATCTGCAGTAGATGCGGAACCCAACTTTGTTCACACCTTTCATGGCATAGAAGGGGTTGTTTCAGCACTTAGAGGGTCCACTGATGGACGATTACCATGAGTTCAAGAGAGCTCATTTGGAGGAGATTGAGTTATGGAGATAGTATTGGTCTCCAAACTATATCTCTATCACTTCAGGCTCGGTGGCCAAGAGTAGATCGGCTGTACCTACGAGTTCTAGCTTGAGTAGTGTTGGTGGAGCTAGTGGAGGTGCACAAGTTGGAGATAGTGTTACCACGAGTGGAGGTACCACTGCAGGAGGTGGTGTGGTATCGGGGTTTAACCCCATGGTGGAGTTCTTCATGTGTTTGAGGCAAAACTACCAAGGAGTACGGACTGACAAGCTAAGGAGCATGCAAGAGTTCCAATGGAAGGTTGGAGAGAGCCTATGCAAGGCATACACTCACATGAGGCGGCTGATCAGTTTCACTCAGGGAGTTACTGAGGCCCGGGCAGTCCAATTTTGGTATGGGATATTGGACAAGGAGTTGCAACAAAGAGTTCGTGATGCTACGTTGTTGCAGGCTACTTTGCCTACTTTGGCAGTGGTCTTTGGTTTGGGTGAGCGTATTGAGCTCAACATGGTGGAGGAGAGAGTGGTGACATTTGGATTTGGTAGGGAGACCTCATCCACGGTTATGACTTCTTCTAGAGTGCAGCAGAGTGCACCACACCCAGTTGGTTTTTGAGGACAAGGTGCACAGCCTAGATCCTATGGAGCAAGTGGAGGGCCTAGTGGAGTTAGACCTTACCTTCATTTGCGGGTCAGCAGCAACTAGTGAGTGGTAGTGTTGCTTGTTGGACTTGTGGTGGACCTCACCATCGGAAAGAGTGTACTCATGGCAATGGACCTGATACCTTGGGTGCATCACAGCCAGCACAGAGGCAATGTGAGCACTACCACAAATTTGGTCACACTAGTGACCGGTGTTTTGACCTACACCCGGACTTACGGAGTGGTAGGGCTACTATGGCAGGTAGTAGAGGAGCTCTAGTTCATGGAGGACAAGGTGGTAGAGGTGGTGGTAGAGGATCTACACCTAGTAGGGGTGCAATACCTGCCCTTACTTTTGACATAGCTATGGCTACTTGGATTGAGCAGTTGGAGCAGAGATTGGCTAGTATGGCTATTGCTCAGAGGAGATCAGATTTGGGTGTTGAGGCTTCCACCTCATATGTTGGTGATAGATATGCTTTGGATTTCATGTGCAGAGCAGCACAGGTGGATGCATCTGCAACAGTGACTAGGAGTGCAGTATGTGCTCTAGAGCCTAGAGGAGCATTAGTGGAGTTGGACCTATAGAGAAGAGAGGTTGGGAGACAGGTCAGACTTCCCCAGTCTTTCACGCTATCTTAGGCATTGCAGATGACATCCATGGTTCCTAGACGTCCCAGTGTAGGTGTGGTAGGTGGTGATGGAGTACATGATGGACTACCTACTAGTCAGCCACCTACTAGTACATAGACTGAGTCTAGCATGATGTTGGGGGCAGCTCAGCTGATTATGCGGCGTCCTTTGTTTTCGGCCAATGATATGTTTACATTGGGAGTTGACCCAGCCCCAGTATTTCGGTTGGCTGCCACGTTGTGTGAGAGTAGGGATGGTGCGGTTCCTACTACTAGAGCAGAGGTGGTTGGTAGTGGAGATGACTTGGTTGAGGAGCATGTGATCCGTTCAGCGACCAGTGGTTTATGGTAGGCAGCAACGGCTAGACTGGAGGAGTTGCTAGCTAGACTGGCCTTTGAGAGAGCACGGTTCACACCTGGTGTTGTCTTATTGGATAACCAAAGGAGGATTTTTTGTTTGGTGGGACCTTCAGGGAAGGTCTATACACCACAGAGAGTCTTGTTAGACTCCGGTGCGCAGCCCCTTATGTTGGGGAAGGCTGCAGTTGTCGGTCTGGAGTTATGGAAGACCAATGTAGAGAGGTGTCCATTTCAGATCCAGACATCTCTAGGTGGTGGTTTGACACAGGAGATCACACATGGGGAGCTTGTTGTCCAGGTTCAGCCTGGTCATCCGACTGATAGCTCAGTGGTGAGAGCTCATGCTATTACAACAATAGCTGAGTCATATGATGTGCTAGTTGGGAGAGCAGTGTTTATACCCCATGGGTTTTAGCATTGACTATTGGGAGGAGATAGCCTCTTATAGACCTGGTTGGCAGTCTGACAAGGGACGATGTTGTTGGGAAAATAGCCCACGTGTACCCTTGAGGCTTTTGGTGTGATAAATTTTCTTTTTCTCTTCTAGTTGTTGTAAGGAACATGGATTTATATCAATATGTCTGGAGTGTGGTTTTATGCTACCTTGCCGTGGGAGATATTTCCTATATTATTGTGAAGCCCAAAAAAAGTTATGGTGTTATTAGCTCAAGGAGTCTTTTAATCTGGCTTGAGCCAAGAAATAATGTTGGTTACACTAGCTCAGGTTTTGTTTTACTTTATTGGAGTGAAAGAGTATTTTCCTTAGTAGAGGAGCAAAAAAGAGTCTTTGAGTTGGAAATACTTGGGAGGCTTTAGAGGAGTTGTGACAATGAAAGGTTTGGGGAATAACAGCAGGAAAAAGTTAGAGGATAGTGAAGGAACTCAGCTTGGGAGAAGAGGTTTTAGGGGAGGACATGGTTTTGGAGAGTCGGGGGACAGGAAGAAGAGCTCAAGAGGAAAATTTGGAAGTTAGGAGACTGAGGGCTGAACAGAGAGGCAATTTTTGCAAGAAGATGCTAGGGCTTGAGACAGCAAGGCAAGGGAGGGTTTTCTTCTCAAAGGAATGGAGCATGTGCAGGATGAGAGAAGTGTTAGGACAGAAAGAAAATTTTTGCAGGAAGATGCTAGGGCTTGAGAGTGTAAGGCAAAAGGTTTTCTTCTCAAGAAAGTGAAGGACTTTGCAGGAGAGAGAGTGTTGGGAGAAAGAAAATTTTTGCAAGAAGATGCTAGGGCTTGAGACAGCAAGGCAAGGGAGGGTTTTCTTCTCGAAGGAATGGAGCATGTGCAGGATGAGAGAAGTACTGGGACAGAAAGAAAGTTTTTGCAGGAAGATGCTAGGGCTTGAGAGTGTAAGGCAAAAGGTTTTCTTCTCAAGAGAGTGAAGGACTTTGCAGGAGAGAGAGGGCTGGGAGTAAGAAAATTTTCGCAAGAAGATGCTAAGGCTTGAGACAGCAAGGCAAGTGAGGGTTTTCTTCTCAAAGGAATGGAGCATGTGCATGAGAGAAGTGCTGGGACAGAAGGAAAATTTTTGCAGGAGGACTGTTAGGGCTTGAGAGTGTAAGGCAAAAGGTTTTCTTCTCAAGAGAGTGAAGGACTTTGCAGGAGAGAGAGGGCTGGGAGAAAGAAAATTTACGCAGGAAGATGCTAGGGCTTGAGATAGCAAGGCAAGGGAGGGTTTTCTTCTCAAAGGAATGGAGCATGTGCAGGAGAGAATTGCTGGGACAGAAGGAAAATTTTTGCAGGAGGACTGTTAGGGCTTGAGAGTGCAAGGCAAAAGGTTTTCTTCTCAAGAGAGTGAAGGACTTTGCAGGAGAAAGAGGGCTGGGAGAAGGGAGATTTTCACATGAGGATGCTAGGGCTTGAGACAGCAAGGCAAGGGAGGGTTTTCTTCTCGAAGAAATGGAGCATGTGTAGGAGAGAAGTGCTGGGACAGAAGGAAAATTTTTGCAGGAGGACTGTTAGGGCTTGAGAGTGCAAGGCAAAAAGTTTTTCCTTCCGAAGAGAATGAAATTTTGCAGGGAAGCAAGAGGACAGGAGATTCAGGCAGTAGAGAATTTTCGCAGGTCTGAAGAGGTTTGGGCAGAAGTTGAAGAGAACAAAATTTTGTAGGGAAGCAAGAGGACAAGAGATTCAGGCAGTAGAGAATTTTTGCAGGTCTAAAGGGTTGGCTACATGAGTTTCATAAGGGAACTCTCACAAAGGTGAGAACAAGACTGAGGAAGAAAGATTTCTATGGAAAAATGTGGATAGAGTGATGAAGGAAAAAATTGGAGAGGAATTTTTGCAGGTCTGAAGGGGATTTGCTTCAGAAGTTGCCAAAGGATAATCTCCCGAAGGTGAGAATAGGAGTGAAGAAGAAAGATATATTTTTTGTGGGAAAATGTTGTGAAGAGTGACTGAACAGGCAGTGATAGGAGCTAGTCAGGAAGAAGAGGAGGAGAATTTCAAAGTGGATCAGCTCATCTAGAGCAAAGGCAAGAAAAGATTTGAAGTTGGTTGGCCTGTCTGAATGGAGTGAATCTGATCTGCAAAACAGGGCATAGGAGAATGAAGAGGTTTGGAGGGTGAGTTGCCTTGTCTACGGTCGGACAGAGTAAATGTGAAGTGCCGGGCTGAGTTGAGGAGCAGTTTCAACCTTAGGGCAGGCATTGTCTTGACTAGAACTATTTGACTTATCCAACCTTGTGAACTGTTTTGTTGAAATTCATGTGAATGATGAGTCTTGGAAGTGGATTTGTATTACAAATTGTGACTAGAGTTGAGGAAAACTCCATTCTAGGAGTTCTCAGTCCGGTCCATATGAATAGCGTAATTAAATGATCTGGGTGCCTAGGTTTATGTTTGATTAGATCACTCAGTTTTTGTTTATTTTATTTTATTTTATTTATTTTATTAAAGGGCCACCTGACCTAGGTCTATGAACTGCCAGATCCCAAACCATAGCTTGAACCTGACGTGAAAATAGAATATGAGACCAGGCAGAGGTAGAAACCATAACACCAGACTCGCATGACAAGATTGGTTTTGCAAAAGTCAAGGATAAAACAAAACCTTCAGGGAGAGCCAACCTCAGGGAAACTGAAACAACAAGTTCATATACAGACACATTCCCAACAATCTAGGAGTAGGGAAGGAATATCAGTCTACAAGAAAAATCCAAAAGAAGGACAGAAGGAAAAACTAAGCACAAGCAGCCATGTGCTCGGCGCACTCTTGAGACCAAACGTTCCCCACGACAACGGGTATGTTGCCTACCAATACGCTTCAGTAGTGGCAGTCTTGGCTCACTACAGTCCGGGACCATGGCAACATCAGTTTTAGCTTTCAGTGGTGCAATTACTTGGCCTGGTGACTTGTTGGAGGGGAACGCTCATGCAGAGGATACTCCACTACCAAAGGAGATCACTCAGCTTTGGAGTACGAGTAGGATTGTTCCATCCACCTTGGATGTTCCATTGTGGAGTTCAGAGGAGGCCTTGCAGCAGCATGCAGATCAGTTGGTGTAGTAGGCTTGGAGTGGAGCCTTTGTACCATCAGGAGATGAGTGTGAGGATGAGCCTCCAGAGGCAATTTCTTTGACACCTCTGGATACCACACTCATTGCTTGGCAGTATCCAATAGAGGGGATATGCCTATTGGAGTTGTTTGGTGGGATCAGCACCGGACTAGCTGTGGTGTTATAGGCGGGTATCCGAGTACAGAGGTACTTGTATGTAGAGAGAGATGAGATTGTTAGGCGAGTCTCTCTACATCATGTAGCACACTTGGCCTATCAATATCCGGAGTTATTACCAATGTTAGCAGTCAGAGGTTACTAGAAGGCCCTACCAGCAAACATTTCCTTACTGGGGGCGCATGACCTAGAGAGACATGGGCATATTCACTTGGTGATTTTTGGATGGCCATGTCAAGGACATACACGTGCGGGCCGCGGTTTGGGTCTTCAGGATCCTCATTCTGGTATGTTTTGGGAGTTGCTATGGATATTACGACATCTCCATGTTCATCAGTCCGTTTCTCTAGCTTATCTTTTGGAGAACGTGCCTTTGATAGGTGATTCTCTCGCACCAGAGTAGTGGTGATTACACATCAGGTCCATTCTTGGATGGGACCTGCTGTATTGTTAGATGCAGCCAGAGTGGGATCACTGGCTCATCATCTTTGTCTTTGGTGGACAAACCTCTTACCTAGAGAGGTTCTATAGTGCGCTTATGATGGGATTTAGCGACTTGACCATATCCTTGTGGATGATATCTTGGATGTTGGACGTCAGTCTCAAATAGTGGTAGTGGCTGATAGGTCACCTATGGCAGTGGTGAACCTAGTTGGACAGCCTAGAGCCGCATTTCCCACACTCATGAGTTTCCTAAGCTCTCATGCTTTTTGAGAGGGAGGACCTGGACTTGGTTGGGATTCACAGTTACAGCAATTAGTGGAGCCCAATGCTGATGAGAGAGAGTGGGCAATGGGTTTTTGCACCAGTATTACCATTGTTCCAGCAGTGTCAGAGGCATCCAAGCTTCAGGTGTTAGTTCAAGCTATGGACCTAAATTGTTTGACCTGGATTGTGAGCATTGGCTTGGCAGAGCAGCATAGGATGCGCTTGATAGGCATCACCACTCTGACACTTGTGAGCCCTGAGCCTATAGAGACGATTCAGGCACATGCTGGGGGCAATGGACCAAGTGGATATGGTATTCTTGGGACACATCCAATAGCTACTAGGGAGAGTGGTCTACTTGGAGTCCATCCAGGTGAGCGTGGGCTACTTGGATTACACCCTTGGTCCACTTGGGATGCAGCTAGAGGACGTGTGGAGCTTGCAGCCAGAGTGGAGGGAGTTTTTCACATAGAGGTTGGGACCTCTAGTGGTCGGGAGCATGACACTATTGCTCCCAAGGGCTCAGTGTAGCAGCCAGTCAGTACGTCTTCCCCTCCTACTACAGTTACAGAGGATACTTGGGAGCCAGATCTTGGACCCCAGCTTATTGGAGAGGAAAGACGGAGGGTTTGGAGGTTCTTGAGGAGTCACACAAGTTGTTTTGCATTCAGTATGAAGGATTTGGGTGCTCTGAAGGGACTTGGTATATGGATTGAGCTAACTAGCTATACACCAGTTTTCCAATGTCCTTATTGATATAGTGAGATGGAGAGGACATTGATTTAGAGCCGAAGTAGTGACCTTTTTGAGGTTGGTTTGGTGGAGATTTCACATGGAGAGTATGCATCAGCGACAGTGATGCCAGCCAAGAAGGATATGCATGGCAACTACACAGATAGGTAGATGTGTGGAGATTACCGTCCTATCAACCGGCAAACTAGGGCTGATCGGTATGCCATGCCTACACCGGAGGAGATTTTTGATGCGATTGGGCATGCAAAGGTCTTTAGTACTTTGGATCTTTGAGTGGGATGTCATCAGTTGCCGATCAGGAAGGAAGATAAGTCCAAGACAACATTTTGGGCTATTGATCCTCACGGCAAGGATGTGTTATATCAATGGAGGTTCTTACCATTTGGGTTGAAGAATGCTCCTGCTGAGTTCTAGAGGGTCATGGATAGGATCCTAGCTGGATTGGATTTTTCTCGGTGTTATATTGATGACATTTTGGTCTATAGCACTATTGTAGAGGAGCATGAGAGATAGTTGTTGAAGGTGTTTGAGAGGTTGAGATCTCATGGACTCAAATTACATCCTGGGAAGTGTAGGTTCTTCCATGAGCAGGTTGAGTATTTGGGTCACACTATCTACCCCGGAGGACTTGGTGTTTAGCAGACCAAGGTGGAGGCTATTGCACGTATTCCTTGGCCTATAGATGTGAGCAGAGTGCGAGCATTCCTTGGGTTGGCCAACTTCTATCGCCGCTATGTTAGAGGATTTAGTGCCATTGCCAAGGCCTTGACAAAGCTGACCAAGCTTACACATGAGTGGTGTTGGGGGGATGAGCAGGAGAGAGCTTTTGTAGAGCTCAAGGAGAGGTTGACATGTGCTCCTATTTTGAGGAGACCGATCAGAGGATGACCATTTTAGGTTCATATTGATTGGAGTATGTTGGGGCTTGGAGCGGTGCTCACCCAACATGATGATGAGGGGAAGGAGTTTGTGGTGGCCTATGCTAGTCGCTCCAACAATTTAGTGGAGGCAAAGTATAGTTCATATGAGGGAGAGTGCTTGGCAGCAGTTTGGGCAGTAGCACATTTCCAATGTTACCTATTTGGTAACCCCTTCACTCTCATCACTGATCATCAGCCACTGAAGTGGTTGATAGAGTCCGACAAGCTTTCAAGGAAGCTTGCACGATGGGCTCTGATTTTACAAGAGTATGATTTCACGGTTGTTCATAGACCTAGAGTGGTGAACCGTGATGCAGATGGGTTGAGTAGAAACCCATGTCCCAGCCAATAGGATCAGACTGGAGCATGTTGGCATGGTGAGACAAATAGGAGATGGTGCTAGGTTGGCATGCATCGG